>JBAIZL010000002.1:194378041-194405541 GCA_036971475.1 Prosapia bicincta | reverse complement strand
AAGGACTACGAACTAGTTGCGTAACGTTGCACTATACATTGCTATTAATTACATATATGGAATACTAATACACTCATTGCAATTATTTAAAACTTTAAAACATCTTGTTAAGGACTACGAACTAGTTGCGTAACGTTGCACTATACATTGCTATTAATTACGCATATGAAATACTAATACACTCATTGCAATTATTTAAAACTTTAAAACATCTTGTTAAGGACTACGAACTAGTTGCGTAACGTTGCACTATACATTGCTATTATTTACGCATATGAAATACTAATACACTCATTGCAATTATTTAAAACTTTAAAACATCTTGTTAAGGACTACGAACTAGTTGCGTAACGTTGCACTATACATTGCTATTAATTACGCATATGAAATACTAATACAGTCATTGCAATTATTTAAAACTTTAAAACATCTTGTTAATGACTACGAACTAGTTGCATAACGTTGCACTATACATTGCTATTAATTACGCATATGAAATACTAATACAGTCATTGCAATTATTTAAAACTTTAAAACATCTTGTTAAGGACTACGAACTAGTTGCATAACGTTGCACTATACATTGCTATTAATTACGCATATGAAATATTAATACAGTCATTGCAATTATTTAAAACTTTAAAACATCTTGTTAAGGACTACGAACTAGTTGCGTAACGTTGCACTATACATTGCTATTAATTACATATATGGAATACTAATACACTCATTGCAATTATTTAAAACTTTAAAACATCTTGTTAAGGACTACGAACTAGTTGCGTAACGTTGCACTATACATTGCTATTAATTACGCATATGAAATACTAATACACTCATTGCAATTATTTAAAACTTTAAAACATCTTGTTAAGGACTACGAACTAGTTGCGTAACGTTGCACTATACATTTCTATTATTTACGCATATGAAATACTAATACACTCATTGCAATTATTTAAAACTTTAAAACATCTTGTTAAGGACTACGAACTAGTTGCGTAACGTTGCACTATACATTGCTATTAATTACGCATATGAAATACTAATACAGTCATTGCAATTATTTAAAACTTTAAAACATCTTGTTAATGACTACGAACTAGTTGCATAACGTTGCACTATACATTGCTATTAATTACGCATATGAAATACTAATACAGTCATTGCAATTATTTAAAACTTTAAAACATCTTGTTAAGGACTACGAACTAGTTGCGTAACGTTGCACTATACATTGCTATTAATTACATATATGGAATACTAATACACTCATTGCAATTATTTAAAACTTTAAAACATCTTGTTAAGGACTACGAACTAGTTGCGTAACGTTGCACTATACATTGCTATTAATTACGCATATGAAATACTAATACAGTCATTGCAATTATTTAAAACTTTAAAACATCTTGTTAAGGACTACGAACTAGTTGCATAACGTTCCACTATACATTGCTATTAATTACGCATATGAAATACTAATACAGTCATTGCAATTATTTAAAACTTTACAACATCTTGTTAAGGACTACGACTAGTTGCGTAACGTTGCACTATACATTGCTATTAATTACGCATATGAAATACTAATACAGTCATTGCAATTATTTAAGACTTTAAAACATCTTGTTAAGGACTACGAACTAGTTGCATAACGTTGCACTATACATTGCTATTAATTACGCATATGAAATACAAATACAGTCATTGCAATTATTTAAAACTTTAAAACATCTTGTTAAGGACTACGAACTAGTTGCGTAACGTTTCACTATACATTGCTATTAATTACGCATATGAAATACTAATACAGTCATTGCAATTATTTAAAACTTTACAACATCTTGTTAAGGACTACGAACTAGTTGCATAACGTTGCACTATACATTGCTATTAATTACGCATATGAAATACTAATACAGTCATTGTAATTATTTAAAACTTTACAACATCTTGTTAAGGACTACGAACTAGTTGCATAACGTTGCACTATACATTGCTATTAATTACGCATATGAAATACTAATACAGTCATTGCAATTATTTAAAACTTTAAAACATCTTGTTAAGGACTACGAACTAGTTGCATAACGTTGCACTATACATTGCTATTAATTACGCATATGAAATACTAATACAGTCATTGCAATTATTTAAAACTTTAAAACATCTTGTTAAGGACTACGAACTAGTTGCATAACGTTGCACTATACATTGCTATTAATTACGCATATGAAATACTAATACAGTCATTGTAATTATTTAAAACTTTACAACATCTTGTTAAGGACTACGAACTAGTTGCATAACGTTGCACTATACATTGCTATTAATTACGCATATGAAATACTAATACAGTCATTGCAATTATTTAAAACTTTAAAACATCTTGTTAAGGACTACGAACTAGTTGCGTAACGTTGCACTATACATTGCTATTAATTACGCATATGAAATACTAATACAGTCATTGCAATTATTTAAAACTTTACAACATCTTGTTAAGGACTACGAACTAGTTGCATAACGTTGCACTATACATTGCTATTAATTACGCATATGAAATACTAATACAGTCATTGCAATTATTTAAAACTTTACAACATCTTGTTAAGGACTACGAACTAGTTGCGTAACGTTGCACTATACATTGCTATTAATTACGCATATGAAATACTAATACAGTCATTGCAATTTTTTAAAACTTTAAAACATCTTGTTAAGGACTACGAACTAGTTGCATAACGTTGCACTATACATTGCTATTAATTACCCATATGAAATACTAATACAGTCATTGCAATTATTTAAAACTTTAAAATATCTTGTTAAGGACTACGAACTAGTTGCATAACGTTGCACTATACATTGCTATTAATTACGCATATGAAATACTAATACAGTCATTGCAATTATTTAAAACTTTAAAACATCTTGTTAAGGACTACGAACTAGTTGCATAACGTTGCACTATACATTGCTATTAATTACGCATATGAAATATTAATACAGTCATTGCAATTATTTAAAAATTTAAAACATCTTGTTAAGGACTACGAACTAGTTGCGTAACGTTGCACTATACATTGCTATTAATTACATATATGGAATACTAATACACTCATTGCAATTATTTAAAACTTTAAAACATCTTGTTAAGGACTACGAACTAGTTGCGTAACGTTGCACTATACATTGCTATTAATTACGCATATGAAATACTAATACACTCATTGCAATTATTTAAAACTTTAAAACATCTTGTTAAGGACTACGAACTAGTTGCGTAACGTTGCACTATACATTGCTATTATTTACGCATATGAAATACTAATACACTCACTGCAATTATTTAAAACTTTAAAACATCTTGTTAAGGACTACGAACTAGTTGCGTAACGTTGCACTATACATTGCTATTAATTACGCATATGAAATACTAATACAGTCATTGCAATTATTTAAAACTTTAAAACATCTTGTTAATGACTACGAACTAGTTGCATAACGTTGCACTATACATTGCTATTAATTACGCATATGAAATACTAATACAGTCATTGCAATTATTTAAAACTTTAAAACATCTTGTTAAGGACTACGAACTAGTTGCATAACGTTGCACTATACATTGCTATTAATTACGCATATGAAATATTAATACAGTCATTGCAATTATTTAAAACTTTAAAACATCTTGTTAAGGACTACGAACTAGTTGCGTAACGTTGCACTATACATTGCTATTAATTACATATATGGAATACTAATACACTCATTGCAATTATTTAAAACTTTAAAACATCTTGTTAAGGACTACGAACTAGTTGCGTAACGTTGCACTATACATTGCTATTAATTACGCATATGAAATACTAATACACTCATTGCAATTATTTAAAACTTTAAAACATCTTGTTAAGGACTACGAACTAGTTGCGTAACGTTGCACTATACATTTCTATTATTTACGCATATGAAATACTAATACACTCATTGCAATTATTTAAAACTTTAAAACATCTTGTTAAGGACTACGAACTAGTTGCGTAACGTTGCACTATACATTGCTATTAATTACGCATATGAAATACTAATACAGTCATTGCAATTATTTAAAACTTTAAAACATCTTGTTAATGACTACGAACTAGTTGCATAACGTTGCACTATACATTGCTATTAATTACGCATATGAAATACTAATACAGTCATTGCAATTATTTAAAACTTTAAAACATCTTGTTAAGGACTACGAACTAGTTGCGTAACGTTGCACTATACATTGCTATTAATTACATATATGGAATACTAATACACTCATTGCAATTATTTAAAACTTTAAAACATCTTGTTAAGGACTACGAACTAGTTGCGTAACGTTGCACTATACATTGCTATTAATTACGCATATGAAATACTAATACACTCATTGCAATTATTTAAAACTTTAAAACATCTTGTTAAGGACTACGAACTAGTTGCGTAACGTTGCACTATACATTGCTATTATTTACGCATATGAAATACTAATACACTCATTGCAATTATTTAAAACTTTAAAACATCTTGTTAAGGACTACGAACTAGTTGCGTAACGTTGCACTATACATTGCTATCAATTACGCATATGAAATACTAATACAGTCATTGCAATTATTTAAAACTTTAAAACATCTTGTTAAGGACTACGAACTAGTTGCGTAACGTTGCACTATACATTGCTATTATTTACGCATATGAAATAAAAATACACTCATTGCAATTATTTAAAACTATAAAACATCTTGTTAAGGACTACGAACTAGTTGCGTAACGTTGCACTATACATTGCTATTAATTACGCATATGAAATACTAATACACTCATTGCAATTATTTAAAACTTTAAAACATCTTGTTAAGGACTACGAACTAGTTGCGTAACGTTGCATTATACATTGCTATTAATTACGCATATGAAATACTAATACACTCATTGCAATTATTTAAAACTTTAAAACATCTTGTTAAGGACTACGAACTAGTTGCGTAACGTTGCACTATACATTGCTATTAATTACGCATATGAAATACTAATACAGTCATTGCAATTATTTAAAACTTTACAACATCTTGTTAAGGACTACGAACTAGTTGCGTAACGTTGCACTATACATTGCTATTAATTACGCATATGAAATACTAATACAGTCATTGTAATTATTTAACACTTTAAAACATCTTGTTAAGGACTACGAACTAGTTGCGTAACGTTGCACTATACATTGCTATTAATTACGCATATGAAATACTAATACAGTCATTGTAATTATTTAAAACTTTACAACATCTTGTTAAGGACTACGAACTAGTTGCGTAACGTTGCACTATACATTGCTATTAATTACGCATATGAAATACTATTACAGTCATTGCAATTATTTAAAACTTTACAACATCTTGTTAAGGACTACGAACTAGTTGCGTAATGTTGCACTATACATTGCTATTAATTACGCATATGAAATACTAATACAGTCATTGCAATTATTTAAAACTTTAAAACATCTTGTTAAGGACTACGAACTAGTTGCATAACGTTGCACTATACATTGCTATTAATTACGCATATGAAATACTAATACAGTCATTGCAATTATTTAAAACTTTACAACATCTTGTTAAGGACTACGAACTAGTTGCGTAACGTTGCACTATACATTGCTATTAATTACGCATATGAAATACTAATACAGTCATTGCAATTATTTAAAACTTTAAAACATCTTGTTAAGGACTACGAACTAGTTGCATAACGTTGCACTATACATTGCTATTAATTACGCATATGAAATACTAATACAGTCATTGCAATTATTTAAAACTTTAAAACATCTTGTTAAGGACTACGAACTAGTTGCGTAACGTTTCACTATACATTGCTATTAATTACGCATATGAAATACTAATACAGTCATTGCAATTATTTAAAACTTTACAACATCTTGTTAAGGACTACGAACTAGTTGCATAACGTTGCACTATACATTGCTATTAATTACGCATATGAAATACTAATACAGTCATTGTAATTATTTAAAACTTTACAACATCTTGTTAAGGACTACGAACTAGTTGCATAACGTTGCACTATACATTGCTATTAATTACGCATATGAAATACTAATACAGTCATTGCAATTATTTAAAACTTTAAAACATCTTGTTAAGGACTACGAACTAGTTGCATAACGTTGCACTATACATTGCTATTAATTACGCATATGAAATACTAATACAGTCATTGCAATTATTTAAAACTTTAAAACATCTTGTTAAGGACTACGAACTAGTTGCATAACGTTGCACTATACATTGCTATTAATTACGCATATGAAATACTAATACAGTCATTGTAATTATTTAAAACTTTACAACATCTTGTTAAGGACTACGAACTAGTTGCATAACGTTGCACTATACATTGCTATTAATTACGCATATGAAATACTAATACAGTCATTGTAATTATTTAAAACTTTACAACATCTTGTTAAGGACTACGAACTAGTTGCATAACGTTGCACTATACATTGCTATTAATTACGCATATGAAATACTAATACAGTCATTGCAATTATTTAAAACTTTAAAACATCTTGTTAAGGACTACGAACTAGTTGCGTAACGTTGCACTATACATTGCTATTAATTACGCATATGAAATACTAATACAGTCATTGCAATTATTTAAAACTTTACAACATCTTGTTAAGGACTACGAACTAGTTGCATAACGTTGCACTATACATTGCTATTAATTACGCATATGAAATACTAATACAGTCATTGCAATTATTTAAAACTTTACAACATCTTGTTAAGGACTACGAACTAGTTGCGTAACGTTGCACTATACATTGCTATTAATTACGCATATGAAATACTAATACAGTCATTGCAATTTTTTAAAACTTTAAAACATCTTGTTAAGGACTACGAACTAGTTGCATAACGTTGCACTATACATTGCTATTAATTACGCATATGAAATACTAATACAGTCATTGCAATTATTTAAAACTTTAAAACATCTTGTTAAGGACTACGAACTAGTTGCATAACGTTGCACTATACATTGCTATTAATTACGCATATGAAATACTAATACAGTCATTGCAATTATTTAAAACTTTAAAACATCTTGTTAAGGACTACGAACTAGTTGCATAACGTTGCACTATACATTGCTATTAATTACGCATATGAAATACTAATACAGTCATTGCAATTATTTAAAACTTTAAAACATCTTGTTAATGACTACGAACTAGTTGCATAACGTTGCACTATACATTGCTATTAATTACGCATATGAAATACTAATACACTCATTGCAATTATTTAAAACTTTAAAACATCTTGTTAAGGACTACGAACTAGTTGCGTAACGTTGCACTATACATTGCTATTATTTACGCATATGAAATACTAATACACTCATTGCAATTATTTAAAACTTTAAAACATCTTGTTAAGGACTACGAACTAGTTGCGTAACGTTGCACTATACATTGCTATTAATTACGCATATGAATTACTAATACAGTCATTGCAATTATTTAAAACTTTAAAACATCTTGTTAATGACTACGAACTAGTTGCATAACGTTGCACTATACATTGCTATTAATTACGCATATGAAATACTAATACAGTCATTGCAATTATTTAAAACTTTAAAACATCTTGTTAAGGACTACGAACTAGTTGCATAACGTTGCACTATACATTGCTATTAATTACGCATATGAAATATTAATACAGTCATTGCAATTATTTAAAACTTTAAAACATCTTGTTAAGGACTACGAACTAGTTGCGTAACGTTGCACTATACATTGCTATTAATTACATATATGGAATACTAATACACTCATTGCAATTATTTAAAACTTTAAAACATCTTGTTAAGGACTACGAACTAGTTGCGTAACGTTGCACTATACATTGCTATTAATTACGCATATGAAATACTAATACACTCATTGCAATTATTTAAAACTTTAAAACATCTTGTTAAGGACTACGAACTAGTTGCGTAACGTTGCACTATACATTGCTATTATTTACGCATATGAAATACTAATACACTCATTGCAATTATTTAAAACTTTAAAACATCTTGTTAAGGACTACGAACTAGTTGCGTAACGTTGCACTATACATTGCTATTAATTACGCATATGAAATACTAATACAGTCATTGCAATTATTTAAAACTTTAAAACATCTTGTTAAGGACTACGAACTAGTTGCGTAACGTTGCACTATACATTGCTATTAATTACGCATATGAAATAAAAATACACTCATTGCAATTATTTAAAACTATAAAACATCTTGTTAAGGACTACGAACTAGTTGCGTAACGTTGCACTATACATTGCTATTAATTACGCATATGAAATACTAATACACTCATTGCAATTATTTAAAACTTTAAAACATCTTGTTAAGGACTACGAACTAGTTGCGTAACGTTGCATTATACATTGCTATTAATTACGCATATGAAATACTAATACACTCATTGCAATTATTTAAAACTTTAAAACATCTTGTTAAGGACTACGAACTAGTTGCGTAACGTTGCACTATACATTGCTATTAATTACGCATATGAAATACTAATACAGTCATTGCAATTATTTAAAACTTTACAACATCTTGTTAAGGACTACGAACTAGTTGCGTAACGTTGCACTATACATTGCTATTAATTACGCATATGAAATACTAATACAGTCATTGTAATTATTTAACACTTTAAAACATCTTGTTAAGGACTACGAACTAGTTGCGTAACGTTGCACTATACATTGCTATTAATTACGCATATGAAATACTAATACAGTCATTGTAATTATTTAAAACTTTACAACATCTTGTTAAGGACTACGAACTAGTTGCGTAACGTTGCACTATACATTGCTATTAATTACGCATATGAAATACTATTACAGTCATTGCAATTATTTAAAACTTTACAACATCTTGTTAAGGACTACGAACTAGTTGCGTAATGTTGCACTATACATTGCTATTAATTACGCATATGAAATACTAATACAGTCATTGCAATTATTTAAAACTTTAAAACATCTTGTTAAGGACTACGAACTAGTTGCGTAACGTTGCACTATACATTGCTATTAATTACGCATATGAAATACTAATACAGTCATTGCAATTATTTAAAACTTTAAAACATCTTGTTAAGGACTACGAACTAGTTGCATAACGTTGCACTATACATTGCTATTAATTACGCATATGAAATACTAATACAGTCATTGCAATTATTTAAAACTTTAAAACATCTTGTTAAGGACTACGAACTAGTTGCGTAACGTTTCACTATACATTGCTATTAATTACGCATATGAAATACTAATACAGTCATTGCAATTATTTAAAACTTTACAACATCTTGTTAAGGACTACGAACTAGTTGCATAACGTTGCACTATACATTGCTATTAATTACGCATATGAAATACTAATACAGTCATTGCAATTATTTAAAACTTTAAAACATCTTGTTAATGACTACGAACTAGTTGCATAACGTTGCACTATACATTGCTATTAATTACGCATATGAAATACTAATACAGTCATTGCAATTATTTAAAACTTTAAAACATCTTGTTAAGGACTACGAACTAGTTGCATAACGTTGCACTATACATTGCTATTAATTACGCATATGAAATACTAATACAGTCATTGTAATTATTTAAAACTTTACAACATCTTGTTAAGGACTACGAACTAGTTGCATAACGTTGCACTATACATTGCTATTAATTACGCATATGAAATACTAATACAGTCATTGCAATTATTTAAAACTTTAAAACATCTTGTTAAGGACTACGAACTAGTTGCGTAACGTTGCACTATACATTGCTATTAATTACGCATATGAAATACTAATATACTCATTGTAATTATTTAAAACTTCAAAACATCTTGTTAAGGACTACGAACTAGTTGCGTAACGTTGCACTATACATTGCTATTAATTACGCGTATGAAATATTAATACAGTCATTGCAATTATTTAAAACTTTAAAACATCTTGTTAAGGACTACGAACTAGTTGCATAACGTTGCACTATACATTGCTATTAATTACGCATATGAAATACTAATACAGTCATTGCAATTATTTAAAACGTCTTGTTAAGGACTACGAACTAGTTGCGTAACGTTGCACTATACATTGCTATTAATTACGCATATGAAATACTAATACAGTCATTGCAATCATTTAAAACTTTACAACATCTTGTTAAGGACTACGAACTAGTTGCGTAACGTTGCACTATATATTGCTATTAATTACGCATATGAAATACTAATACACTCATTGCAATTATTTAAAACTTTACAACATCTTGTTAAGGACTACGAACTAGTTGCATAACGTTGCACTATACATTGCTATTAATTACGCATATGAAATACTAATACAGTCATTGTAATTATTTAAAACTTTAAAACATCTTGTTAAGGACTACGAACTAGTTGCGTAACGTTGGACTATACATTGCTATTAATTACGCATATGAAATACTAATACAGTCATTGTAATTATTTAAAACTTTAAAACATCTTGTTAAGGACTACGAACTAGTTGCGTAACGTTGGACTATTAAAATCAATATGTTTGGTTCGTTATTCAACCGATTCATCATTTATTTAATACTTATTTGGAGTGCTCAAGTAAGCATAAATAACGTTTTACACATAACCGTTACGTACATATCAGTTATATAGTCACAAGCTTCGTAGGGCCCCTATAATAAATGTTATTTTGTTATAGCTTCCTTATCGAGCATTCGTTGAATTTTATTTACTAATTTTTAGAATCCTCCGGTTATGGTGGTCACATGTTACGTACATACCGGTTACATAGTCACAAGCTTCGTAGGGGCCCCTATACTAAAGGTTATTTTATTATAGCTTCCTTATCGAGTATTCGTTGAATTTTATTTACTAATTTTTAGAATCCTCCGGTTATGGTTGTCACATGTTACGTACATATCAGTTACATAGTCACAAGCTTCGTAGGGGGCCCCTATACCAAAGGTTATTTTATTATAGCTTCCTTATCGAGCATTCGTTGAATTTTATTTACTAATTTTTAGAATCCTCCGGTTATGGTTGTCACATGTTACGTACATATCAGTTACATAGTCACAAGCTTCGTAGGGGCCCCTATACTAAAGGTTATTTTATTATAGCTTCCTTATCGAGTATTCGTTGAATTTTATTTACTAATTTTTAGAATCCTCCGGTTATGGTTGTCACATGTTACGTACATATCAGTTACATAGTCACAAGCTTCGTAGGGGCCCCTATACTAAAGGTTATTTTATTATAGCTTCCTTATCGAGTATTCGTTGAATTTTATTTACTAATTTTTAGAATCCTCCGGTTATGGTTGTCACATGTTACGTACATATCAGTTACATAGTCACAAGCTTCGTAGGTACCCCTATACTAAAGGTTATTTTATTATAGCTTCCTTATCGAGTATTCGTTGAATTTTATTTACTAATTTTTAGAATCCTCCGGTTATGGTTGTCACATGTTACGTACATACCGGTTACATAGTCACAAGCTTCGTAGGGGCCCCTATACTAAAGGTTACTTTATTATAGCTTCCTTATCGAGCATTCGTTGAATTTTATTTACTAATTTTTAGAATCCTCCGGTTATAGTTGTCACATGTTACGTACATACCGGTTACATAGTCACAAGCTTCGTAGGGGGCCCCTATACCAAAGGTTATTTTATTATAGCTTCCTTATCGAGCATTCGTTGAATTTTATTTACTAATTTTTAGAATCCTCCGGTTATAGTTGTCACATGTTACGTACATACCGGTTACATAGTCACAAGCTTCGTAGGGGGCCCCTATACCAAAGGTTATTTTATTATAGCTTCCTTATCGAGCATTCGTTGAATTTTATTTACTAATTTTTAGAATCTTCCGGTTATAGTTGTCACATGTTACGTACATACCGGTTACATAGTCACAAGCTTCGTAGGAGCCCCTATACCAAAGGTTATTTTATTATAGCTTCCTAATCGAGCATTCGTTGAATTTTATTTACTAATTTTTAGAATCCTCCGGTTATAGTTGTCACATGTTACGTACATACCGGTTACATAGTCACAAGCTTCGTAGGGGCCCCTATACAAAAGGTTATTTTATTATAGCTTCCTTATCGAGCATTCGTTGAATTTTATTTACTAATTTTTAGAATCCTCCTTTTATAGTTGTCACATGTTACGTACATACCGGTTACATAGTCACAAGCTTCGTAGGAGCCCCTATACCAAAGGTTATTTTATTATAGCTTCCTTATCGAGCATTCGTTGAATTTTATTTACTAATTTTTAGAATCCTTCGGTTATAGTTGTCACATGTTACGTACATACCGGTTACATAGTCACAAGCTTCGTAGGGGCCCCTATACAAAAGGTTATGTTATTATAGCTTCTTTATCGAGCATTCGTTGAATTTTATTTACTAATTTTTAGAATCCTCCGGTTATGGTTGTTACGTACGAATTGAGCTGCACTCTACAAATATATTATATGACGCTATTTTAGGTATGTTATTTCGTCTTAATATCTTGGGTTGTACATAATGAGGTCTCTGTAATATTCTTAATAATACGGCTGGAAAAAGCATTACTCACTGATGTGTCACAACAGTCGCACTTGGTCAGTGCATTGTTCAATAATCGGTTACGGACAAGACTGTGAATTCTCTGTGCCAGCTAGTATACTAGCTATAATGTAATCTTTCATTCCACATCTTTCTCTCTATAAAGAAATGTAACGAGCAGATGCCCCAAATGAAATGGCTAGAGCAGCAGGTAAACCTCATAGAACATGCGGCGATTATGCACATTTGCCGGCTTTACATAGTCGTCAACAGATGAGCCATATTTATTTTTGTTCGTATCCTTCCTAGGTGAAATAGTTAAAACATTTTAGTATCGTAAAACTAACAATACTTTGACTTTGAGAACAAGTTTATAACATTAAATCTCTCTTACTATGGAGTACTTTAATTATTATTCCAATATGTTTTAATAATTATATATATATATATATATATATATATATATATATATATATATATACAGTCAACTCCCGATTATCCGGGATCGCATCAACCGGGTTGCGGATCAACCGGGATCGTCAGCTTCACTTGAAGCAGTGGGGCGGGAGGAGTCAAATGTGAACGCGGCGGACGGATGCGAGCGCGGGCGGTCGTTGGGGCGTAGAGTAACCTTTACGGAATAATTTATAGACTGTCAACTCGCCCGCAGTCGCCACCCCGTGTCCTAAATTTTTCCTACCTATTTCCCCGCGACGCGCACTCGCGAGCAGAGTTTCGGTCAGCATGTCTGAGTTTACGTTATATTTCGTGTTGTCCATTTATAAATTCACGCGGGTTCTATGAAGCGTGAATCCCTAATTATGTGTTGATCTCCAACGTCCAATCAGATCAGAGCACATCGAAACATCGAACGTGATGCATGGAGGTGTGATAACCCCGAGCGCGAGCGGGCGTTTTTCGGAGAATAAATCCGAACGCCGAATTCGCGGAATTACGCGATCGCTCGAGTTGAACGTAAACACTACCCTTCCTCAGTGGTCAGTCTATGCGTTGCTTCTGATCAAAACGAACTGTATAGTAGTGACGGGACAACAGGAGGCGATACTATTTATCAGCTGTTTTTACAGTCATTGGGTAGAAGTAGGGCTGTGGATATTATGGTATTTGTTTTAACCGTGATTTCGCATTATCCGTGACGGCCCTGCCGGTAATTATCCCGGATAATCGGGAGTTGACTGTATATATATATATATATATATATATATATATATATATATATATATTTAAAACAACATAGGTTATTCAAATACAAGAATATTTATTAATTTACATCCATATAAATTAATGTTTTAATAACCTATGTTGTTTTAAATTAATAAACAAGGAAACGTATTTTATATTTACACACACACACACACACACACACACACATATATATATATATATATATATATATATATATATATATATATATATACATAGGAAAACATATTTCTTGTGTATTTATTAATACACAAAAAAACATATTGCGATATTTATATATATATATATATATATATATATATATATATATAAAACTTTGCAACACCGTTTTTTGTATTCATTTACCACTTTCACTGTATGTACTTAAACAGGAATCGTACTTGGTATTAATGCGAGTTAACTTTCAAAGATAGAAAGAAGATACTATCAATCTTTGAAAGTTAACTCGCATAAATACCAAGTAAGAGTCTTGTTTAAGTATATACAGTGAAAGTGATATATATATATATATATATATATATATATATATATATATATATATATATATATATTACTTACGCGATTCCCAAGCTACGCGGTTTTAAATCATGCTGTCTGAGCTACGCAGAAACTGGCTTGCTCTGGAAGAAAATGCTTACAACTGTTATAACTCATGAGGAGAAAATATTTTCAGGTTTTAAGGCCGCCAAAGACCGATTGAAAATAATATTTGGCGCAAATACAGATATTGACTGTAAGTTGCAATCTCTCATAGTTTATCGCTCAGAAAATCCAAGGGCTTTATAAAAAGTTTCTAAAGCTAGCTTGCCCGTGATCTGTACGTCGAATCTTAAGGCTGTGATGACAGCTTTTTTTGAGGACTGGTTTGGTCATCATTTCATTTCTCAAGTCGAACGTTATTGTCTGTCTAAACAAATTCCTTTTAAAGTAATTCCTATTAGTTGGCCATCCTCCTTCTACTTTTACTAATCTCGATACACACGTGAAAGTAATATTTGTGCCAAACACAGGATCAGGGAGTCATAAAAACATTTAAAGCTTACACAAGAAGATCATTTGCGCATCTGTATGAAACTATGAGACAGAAAAACGAGCTCTCGGTTGAGAATATTTGGAAACAATTCAATGTTTTAGATGGTTTGAGAATCATTGGAAAATCTTGAAATAAAATTTCTCAAACACTGAATGACGTTTGGAAAAAGGTGTCTATTTTATTCGCCACAGAAACGTTGCCAGAGTCTGATGAAATTGCTGACGTGATGGAAGAAGTTGTCGGTTTTGGCAGACAACTAAATTTAGAAGTGGATAGGGATCAAGAACTGCTGGATTTACACAACCAGGAGCTGACAATTAATTGATTAGCTCATAGAAATGCGCGAGCAAGAGCATGACCTTAAAAACGCAGATTCTTTAGACCCTGTTAACGTAGAATGAAATGACGGTTAGAAAATAAGCAACAGGCCTTAGTTTAATTGACCAAGACTTACAATTTTTGGAAAACATAGACAACAACGATGAGCGTATTTCTGCCTCGAAACAAACACATTAGCGAGTTATGACAATATTCTGCCTGAGAAGAAAATATCTTCAATTCTTCAAATGAATTTAACTAGATTTTATGAAGCCTTCCATGTCAAAATAACTTCTTTTTACTTACTTCTTTGCAATATGTATCTTTATAATATAGTTTTTGGTTGTACAGTATAGTCTCGCCAATCTAGTCTCCGATGATCCGGACGTCCGGCTAATCCGGACTGCCCAAAATCTTTGTTTAGTTATAGTATTTTACAGTGCACAATCAGTCTGCCGTCCACAAAAATATTTATTTTTATACGTCTATATTTGTTATTTTTCAAAGGGGTTTTCCTACTCTAATAGACAAATAATATAATTTATTCATTAAAATATGAATTGACCATATTATTTGTTTCTTTTGCCTATTAAAGTAAGAAAAACTTATTTCAAAAAATATATTCCCATTAGATCTCCCAACACCACAACGCACGTGACATCAGAGACATCTTGCGATAAACGAAAGATAAAGGACCGCTGACTAAACGGATAGACAGTCTATCCGTCTGGCGTCAGGTCAGTTGTGTTGTCGGACGGATGCCACCTTTACTGCTTATCGCTAGATATCTGCTCAGTTATCATTTAATTCTAGTGCGATATTGATTTGTGTTTTTTATTTACGTTTCGTTCAGTGTTCAGTGAAAATGGCGACTAAACGTAAGTCAGTGACAGTGACAATGGAACAAAAATTCCAAGCTTTGTTTCGTATTGATGGAGGTGGATCGCTTACTAAAATTGCAAAAGAGTTAGGCGTGGGAAAACAAACTGTTTCAATTGGAGAAATAAGCTACAGGAAATTGAAGATTTTGTGCAAAAATGGTTAGTAAAGATAGTTTAGGCGGCAGAAGGACTTTAAAAAAAAACAAAAAATGAAACCCTAGATATGATTTCTATGTTTGGTTTTGCCAACAACCGGAACAGGGTGTTCCATTATCGGTCGTAAATTTGCAAACGATCGCGCTGAAACTGAATGAAAAGTTAAAAGGAGACCCTAATTTTACTGCCAGTGTGGGTTGGCTGTCACGGTGGAAGGAACGACACGGCATCCGTCAACTCGGAATAAGTGGTGAAATTTTGTCAGGTGACAATGACGCCAGTGAAAAATTCAGACAAATTTGGCAAGTTTCTCAGAGATGAAAACTTACATCCTTGTCAGGTGTTCAACGCTGACAAAACCGGATTAAATTTAAAATGTTCCTTAAAAAAATTTAGCTTCCAAATTAGATTCAGTAGCTAAAGGCCATAAAGTTTTTAAAAAATGCAGCCCTGCAGTAATGCTTCTGGCGATCTAAAATTTCCACTTTTGGTGATAGGGAAATCCGCAAAGCCTAGGGTTTTTAAAAATGTAAATTCAAGTGTTCTACCGGCCCAATACAAGTTCCAAAAATCAGCGTTAATGAATAGTCAAATTTTTAAGGACTGGTTTTTTGAAAACTGTGTTCTAACAACAGAATAGTTTTAAAAGAGAAAAAACTCCCTCGAAAAGCAATTGATAATGCCCCATGCCACCCAAATGAAGAAGAATTGCGTCATGGTGACATTTTTGTTAAATTTCTTCCTCCTAACGTCACGGCTCTCATTCAGCCGATGGGCCAGGGCGTGATAGAGGCGATAAAACGGCGATATAGGAAAAAGTTAATTTTATCGCTTTTAGAACAAGAAGCAGATCCAGCTACGCAATTTATTGAAATTCTTAAAAAAGTGACTATAAAGGATGTCATTTATATGGCTGCAGAATCGTGGAAGGAAATTCAACCGTCTACACTACAAAAGAGCTGGAAAAAATTGTGGCCTGAAAAGCCAGAGGAAAGTGAAAAAACCGACAGTTAACCTACTAATGACGACGCCGAAATTGTTCAGATTTTTCAACAATTGGAGGGTTGTGCCGAGTTGAAAGACACTGATATTTCCGAGTGGATTATCAGTGACAATAACATTGGTCATCAAGTGCTCAACGAGGACGAAATCGTCGTGGTGTGAACTGCAAACGCAGAAACTGACAGCTCAGAAGAGGAAGACTACACAGACGAACCGATCAGCCCAACTCATGATGAGGGGGCTGCAATGCTGGAAGGGTTGATGACCTACTTTGAGAAACAAAGTGATACGTCAACTGCGGAGCTACTGACCTTGAAACGCCTACGAGATCGTACTGTGAAACGACGTCATTCATCGTTAAAACAAAAGAACATTACGGACTTTTTTCACTAAGTTTTTTAAAGTTTATTTTTGTTTCAGTTTCATTTTTGTTTGAGTTTTTTGTGCGTTTATACAGTATAGTGTAAATAACTTTATGTGAATACATTTATTCAACGAGAAAGATGCTTTGATATTTATTCATGTCATACCTTTTGTGTTACAATTACAGGATTTTTTGCTAAATAAGCTATATTTAGGCTTCAATTTCACTAAAACTAAAATTTCAATATGTTTCGCCGCCTAAAACACATTGTATGCATTTGTTTGACTTTTTCCGTCTAATCCGGACTTTCGTTGATCCGGACAGGGTCTGCCCCATCAAGTCCGGATTAATGAGACTGTACTGTATTATGTATTTAAAAATTTATTACATACACGTTTTTGTCTAAATTATTAGTTTATTTAGTCCTTGGTCCCAATTAAATATGATTCTTATGCGATTGTATGAAAAATTATAACCCGACTTACGCAAATTCGATGCCATGATTTACTGTGGCTCAATGTTGTTTGCATGGATGAGAAATGAGTTGCAAAACAAAGCAAGATTCTTGCTATGTGACGGGAGTTGCATGTCTAGGACTTATCGGCTGGGTTAATTGAATAAATGACGTCACACACATAATCTAAATAAAAGACAGCATTACCGATTACTGAAATGATACATACTCACAATTTCTACATTCTTAAACAAATTAAATACAATTCTTTTAATGTAATACATTAGATTAGACCTACTAAAGCAGACAGCATATATATTTCAGCGTGAGAACAATAGCCTGTCTCTGGGGAAATCGGTTAGATTGAAGCAAACGAATACAATGCTCAAAATAAAATATTTCTCATAATAAATTCTCACGATAGCTTTATTTTACAATTTTATTCTACAGTAAATTTAGCTTTATTCTTTATTTAAAAGCCCGGTTTGCATAAACTCGGATCGTAAAACAAACATCGGTAAACGAGAACATCTGTCATAAATACAAGGACTCTAACGATCAGCACAACACAATGATTGAATAACAAATTTATTTCATATTCCAGTCGAAGTTTCAACAATGTACACTTCAACATACGCTCATTATCAAGTAATATTTTTAATTGTAATAATGATTGAAAAGTTAAACTGGTATATTACATAAAATCATTATTTAATTTTTGTCCTATACTATTCATCAGGCCCATTATTACTCAAATACTTCTATTGGTTCAAAATCTCCTATTTATATTTTGTACTAATTTTTAATCTTTAAAAATATTTTCTTATTCATCCACTCAAGTTTCAAATACATATTTCTGATCCTGTAGAAGATGATACTTCATGTTATTAATGTTTTTTTTCAAATTTTCATGTATTAATTAAACTTTTAAAAAGATCTGATGTCTAGGTCGGATTCGAACTAAGTAACTATATTTTGTATATATAGTACTTTGGCACTGACCCAACTTTCCAATTGCTAGAGGTTAATTAGTTGAAGATATATATCAAATTTTTTTGCCGCCAACTGGTCGCAAACCTTCATGTACAATCTCAAATTGTTGCCATGGTTACCACACAATATTGTAAATAATGCTCCAGGATTACAAATGAATGAAAACAATAAACTTAACAAACATACTGTATTATTGGCATCGAACTTTGCTTCACAAACGGACAATGAGAAAGGAAAGCGAAAACAATACCACAACGCAAACGACGAATAGAGGAAGAAAAACAAAAACGTCAAGAAACGTTTGTAAACAGAAAAAACTAAGCGCGTACGCTTAGGTAAAAGGAAATGGAAAATTACAAGGAAATTCTATTTCTATTTTGCCACTTAATATTATGATTCTGTCCTATGTATATACATATTTATATTAATTCTAATTATAAAAAAGTAACTAAAATAATTCTTTGATTACCTCAGTAGGAATTGGCTTAATTTTTTTTTAATATAACTTTTTTATTACTACATATAAGACGTCAGATTGATATTATTATAAGAACAACTGATATTCGAAACAGCTGTTAACTGAGACAAATTCAGCAGATAGACAGATAAACTACACTTACTAGCAATATTATTATTATACTTGTAACGTGATGAAAAGTATTTTTCATTGCTCAAATATCACGATCGCTTCCTAGTTACCTGTTTTTCGATACTAGCTATGAATACTACTCCTGTTACAGGATATAAACCATTTGTATTAAAAGGTACACCTTGAACAATAACAAGGTCCAGATATTTGCGCTGATTATATTAACAGCATCTAGAACAGGATACATGTGTACAGTGATTAAACAACGACCACTAATTAAAAGCGTGTCTTTTGACTGTACTCATGTCCTTTGCTACAGTATCAATATTGAAACTGTTACAAATTTAACTTCGTTGGTTCTCTCTCTCTCTCTCTCTCTCTCTCTCTCTCTCTCTCTCTCTACAGAGCCTAACCTCTCTCTCTCTCTCTCTCTCTCTCTCTCACACACACACACACACACACACACACACACACACACACACACACACACACACACACACACACACACACACACACACAAACACACACAAACACACACTCGTGCAAAAAAACACACTTGTGCAAAAAAACACATATACTCGCTTACGTACACCTATACACGCATGCACACAATCACGTGCACGTAAACACACGAGCACGTACTCGTGCACTATTTATGTCTGTTGAACTCTAGAACGTACAGACACACACGTACATCACATGCACATGGATACAAACACACACAATTGTATATATATATGTATGTATGTATGTATATAGACAATGTAAATTCTTATCTTGTGAAACGTATCCCCTTTCATCATTAGTGAAACTACTACTGAGTATTTGCAGTTGTGATTGTATTACAGACTCACTGATGATGATGGCGATATAAGTCATTGAAACACGCATGACAATAAAGTGTTTATAACTGAATCTTTCTGTACAGGGTTTTCTTATTGTCCATATACTTGTAACATAGGTGTAGTTTAGATAATGTAGTAAAGCAATAATGGTAAGCGTAGCCTAGAAATATTATTAAATATCAGCCAAGCAATGCGCATGAGATTTTACCCTTACAGTGATGATGACTGAATTAACGTCTCGAGTTCGGATATGGAAAATTATTCTAGACTTCGTCCTATATATTACACAGATCTGCGTGAGTTGTAGCATATACTTACTATTAACACTGTACATGGATCTTATCAACCATTGTGAAGCTGTACATGTACAGAAATAACCAATTAAAGGTCAACAAGAAGATTTCGGAGTTTAAAAGTAAAAAAGTAAATGATACAATAGAATGTAGCAATGTTTTTGTATTATCGTAAAACTGTCAATATAAGTAGATAAGGCAAAATAGTTATTGGTTTCTAATGTTTCCGCGCGGGAGCAGCACACCACAGTGCTTCGTTTATGACCAGCTTATTGCTATAGAGAGTCAAGTGAGAAGTCTAGTGAAGGTATCAGGCAAGAAAGCAAGTTAGGCTGGTAACTGCGGGGGACTTCATCTGATCGATAGAAAGTCGCCCCAAAGAAGCCAGCGAATACAACCTGGAGGTAACCTTATTCATTAAATACTAAGAATAAAGGTAAACCCTTTAATACGCGTGCGCGCAGTCACGTGTGTGCGTGTGTGTATCGTAAGTATGTACACCGTCTACGGAGCGAGGATGGTTATTTGTCAAAATTCCTTTTAAAGGGGGAACATTCTAAATCCTATTTCTGTAAATAACTTAGCTGCTTAACCCTGTTACGGCGTTGAGTATCAAGAAGACGCTCAAAAACACAGTAATAGATGAGTAGGCTATAACAAATATCTTGCAAAGACACAGAGCCTAAGACGAGACTCCGTAATAGCTTTATAAGACCCCAGTTGTTACGAACAAAGATAACAGTGACTTAGTCTAAGCGGCTTACATGCTTCAAGGAAAACATAGAAATCGGATTTATCGAATCGGCGGCCAACCATAAAATACTCAAGTGCGTCTCTAGGGCAGTATAATACCAAGTAATACAAAAGGCTTTAACATAAATGTAGCAATAATAGACAACTATGTTTATGAAATTTAGAGAAAAATTAAAATTAACAAATTTAATATTTTTACGTTTAGTTTAATTAATATAAATTATTTTTCAATCTCAATAACGAATTATATATTACGCCTAAATATTTAAAATTGTGCTACTAATTGTCAAGGTAAAATCATTTGACTTATTTCTGCCTCTTATATACTTTACTCCTCCCTAAAGGATAAAATTGTCTGTGAGTTGTTGAAATTAAAGAGTTTCTGTATATGCAGGCCAAAATAACGTGTCGTACGCTCGCACCTGAAAACAACCTCCTAAAAATACATCTCATACATCGATTCACCTTGAAGCCTGACGATGACCAGCTCAACGACGAAACAACAATGTACATCGGGTCAAAATGTACGACCCTAGCTACAATATCTGTTTAACTAGAGGCACCTGTGAAATGTAGAGCAGGATCTGGCGGTGGAATATATCCTCAGACCTATTAAAAAAAACAAACAACTCTTTCAATATATAGCTCATATTTGTAAGCGTGAAGTCCTTAATATAATAATCTCTATGTAAAAAGATTGTACGACATTTATATAATGTTTTAGGTTGGTAAACTACAATAAGTTTTATAATTTGATTCTACAATAATTTGGATGACTTAATTAACTGACAATTTAACTAATTTAAATTATAATTTACTAACAAACAAAAATATTACTTTAAGACGATTTCATAAAATTTCCAAAAATAAATTAAATGAATGATGACACATGTTAATACAAAAAACATTCATTTAATTATTTCAATTTTTCTTTAGAATTTCATTCACTATCTATTTAATTAGTATATTGCTGATAAAGTACATAATTTGTTATCTGGTGCTCTCTATAGGCCTCTTTTTGCTAATATTTCATTTTAATGCACATACTATATGTGTTTCATACACATTTATATACATATAATTTACTGCATATCTCTTGCATAGCCTAGAGCTAAACATGACATATAATTGAACATTTTGTGTTATAAATATAAAGGTAAAAATATATTTATTCAATCTAATGAATGCTAAGTTATGCATTGAAGTTAAGCTTTATTTTGCATTTATTTATAAAAGTTATAAACAGTTTTTCAATATTTTTTGAAAATTTGTCCTAATTTAGTAATCTTTTGAATACTCAATATTTACAGTCTTTATTTACTTATACATAATATTTCTGAAATCTTGGTTACCTGATAATGTTTAATTCTATTGTCACGCCATTGACTTAGATTTACCTTAATCACGTGAAATTGTTTATTCACCGTTTTGTATTATCTATATGCATTTATTATTATTACTTTATTTAATATTCTAAATGAATTTGTAACTTCTTATATAAATTTACACTCTTAAGGGCAAAAGTGACTTCATCGTTTTAGTCAAATTTAAAATATGAAGGGTGGTCGACATTACGTAGTACTTTGGGGCTGGTGCGCGACCTCGAAGGGCTAGCATAGCAAAAGAAGGGAAGGGCAGAGGAAGGAAAAGACCGTTCCACGATATTATAATATGAGGTATAGTATTTATGAAAGGCCACTTTAAATATTAATTTTTTTCTCAAATTAACCAGATCAATCACATAAAGGGTTGATTAAATTTAACTATAGGAGTTTTCTAAACGGCTTGCACGCCTGTCATTTCTTAGCGCTGGTCTTTGACCAGCACACGCACTACAAAAACCAATTCTTTTGAATAAGGCTAGTACAGATTTTCTATTGATCGATTGCGCGCCAGCTTGCGTGTGACAGTTTTAACGAGGTTCTTTGTTGCTAAGAATAGGGGAAAATTGTGACGTCACAAGGCCAGGGTTTTATACCCCTATTGAACATGATATCAATTGGGCGAAAATAATTACATACCCGTCAGCTTTTCTCTGCTGTAATAATAAAGGCACTAGATATCGATTTATTGGGTTGTTTTGATTGTCAGCGTCCGTATTAACTGTATGTATTTAAGATGTTAGTAGACAATATTCACCTCCTATGTTGTGTATCTGCGCGTGTGGGCTTGTGTGCACGCGTGCGTGATTATATCTTTAGAGCGAAGTATTAAATAAGTGACTATCGCTCTATGGGAAGTAGGAATATAGTGTCAGAAAACGCACAAGCTTCTTCAGGGTATGTGGAATAATCGATAACTCACGCAATCTGAATTAATAGTTCGAAAATTCGATCGATTATCGATAAAACTCAATTACATTTTGCATAGACTAGTGTAGGCCTTACACTATTTTTTTAACGAAGGAAACCTCATAATTTAGGCTGTATCGCGTAAGAAAGAAGTGGAACGCGATGTTAAGTATTAGAACTGACGAAGGCGTTGACTTGGACATAACCTAGTCTTACATATATACAAGTTTGGTGTGTAGGTTTACGCCTACTGACCGTAACAAACGTTTGGAGACTCGAGTTTGGTGGCTCATAAAATCTAAACTACGTTATCAACATTTACCAAATAAAAGCAAACAATTCACCATTCTCTTTTGCATTGATTGGTATTGTTTAAAAAAAAATTTCTTCTACTTTCATTTTTATGTCATAGCATAACCGAAAACGTCACAGTTTTTGTAGTCTTTAAAAAAAACTTCCACTTAATTAAAAATTCAAAACTATGAAATGAGTAATCCGAATCATCTACAACTTTAATATGATATTTGAGAAGGTATTGTTATCATAATTTATTAATTTTAGAATTTTTGTTTTATTGGCAAATCTTTTATAGCACATTTTGCTAAGCAACGTATTTTTGAGAACCATTCATCGGACAGCAATCAACCAATATACCGAATTGTTTAATTTTACTTATTCCATTACAAATGTTATTATTAAATTACAGTTAGGCGTTAATTTTCAGTAGTCTTGCGTATACAGAAGGGTCGTGTGTAGCTTTACGCACGTTAAATAAAATAATAAATCGTTTAAGCTCTGTTTCCAGTGACATAATCCAAAGTCACTAGCAATATACCTGTTCTGTGTTACCAAATATAAAACACAGCTGTGTCAAGTTCCTGTACTAAAATAGTGATTCAAATTTGCATTTAGCGAGGAAGTGGGTTGCGATTTGAAAAAAACTGTTAAACTAAGTCAATTTCTTGATTGTGTTCCATAAAATGCAATACGCCCACTGTTCAAACAGTTATTTTACACCAAGTTGCATTTATTTGTTCGTTGTCGGACTCATGTCATGAATATTTGTTTGCCCTGATTACTCCAGATTCCCCCAGAGCTTCTGGACAATGAGTTCACATCTCTACTCACTACTGCGTAGAACCTCCTGCGTACTCACTACTGCGTAGTTTAAAATTAAGAGAATTTAAGACGAATTCCGTATATTCACATTTAAATTAAGTTTAATTCTAATACTTAATAACTTAGTTAACGAATTGAAATATATATTTTTCAATTTCATCTAAACTTCATATATATATATATGGATTTATATATAGATATGGTCATTTGTAGTACATATGATTCAATTTTGTAAACATATTTTATTAGATAATTATTTTCCTGAAGATGCTGGTACTATTTTATCGGCGAAAAGCTTTGAATAAATATATTCATTAAAAGTAATCTTGTTTTAAAATATTTTTAATTTATTAAATATATATATATATATATTATAACTAAAGTTTTCTATCGTTATAAAATATTATTTATTCATCCACTTAAACACAAATAATTTTTTTTTTAAACTTGTAGTTAGTGCCACTTGTTGTTAATACAGTTTTATCAAATATTAATTCACTAATTAGGTTTAATGGATTGATTTGAGTTTTATATGGGAGAAAAACTTTCCACGAAAGGGGCGAGTTATGCAATATTGTTATTTCTTCCCTATTGGCTTAAGAAAAATGATAATATGATATCTTAAATCAGCTGATTTTATGTTTTAGGGTATGTGGTGGAACAGCTGTTTTAACGCATAGGTTATGTTACTTTATTTACATCAATTGTAATAGTTTAATAAAAATTAGGTAAAATAAATTTTTTCTTGGTTGATGTAGGTAGGAATCGACTTTAAAACATTTTGGTTTATATTACTTATTTTATTAAACTTTTCCTTAAAAAGATAATATTAATGTATTTAAATTATTTCTAAAACCACCAAAACGTTTGGAATATAAAACATGAATAAAATGTAAAATTAGCTTTTTTAAAGATTGTAAACATTTAAAGTATAATTGCCCCAAATGTTTAAGTACGAGTATGTTAATCTAAAGCTAAGAAGTTTGTCGAGTATTGCTATTAAAAATACTGCTGTATTTAAAATTTTACAATACATTCTTAGTGCAACTAAGGTAAATATTAAAGGAGTTCATTCGCAATCTCACTACACACTAGTTTATTATTACAGACTAGTTTCAACGACGATGACGCATTTATCAGGTAACACCGCTATAGAAATTTGTCATTAATAATAAAATCGTTTAATATTTACTGTTGTGAGTTGTTCTCACTAGGTAAAACTAATTAACTTATTATTTAATTAAATTAACTCTAATTAACTAATTGTGAGCATACAATTAAATGCGAATGTATCTGTGCTTCGTTTTAAACATTTTTTTTTCATTCTTTCGCCCTGAAATTTTCAATTACAGGATAAAGAATGGAAGCATTGATTACCAGGTTCCGAAAATATTTCAGGGCCCTGGGTAGACTCCTTCCTTTACCCAGGTGGAGTGAACGCCTGGTGAGCTGCCATAGGCGTTTATCCTACAGCTAGTACCAGTATCCGTCCGTGATGACCTCTATCTCCTCTACTCAGTCTGACCTCTATTTCCTCTACTCGGACTGACCTCTATTTCCTCTACTCGGTCTGACCTCTATTTCCTCTACTCGGTCTCACCTCTATTTCCTCTACTCGGTCTGACCTCTATTTCCTCTACCCGGTCTCACCTCTATTTCCTCTACTCGGTCTCACCTCTATTTCCTCTACTCGGTCTGACCTCTATTTCCTCTACTCGGTCTGACCTCTATTTCCTCTACTCGGTCTACCCATATCTAATTCTAATGATGCGCATAGTCTTCTTTCATCATTCAAACAGGTAATAATTATTACAGTACAAAAATGGCATAAGGATTCCGTTTAAAATGTGTTTATTAATAATAGAATGTTATAAAATATACTAAACAAAACTTTAAATTAAATTAATTCATTATTAAATTCAGTTAATGAATTGATTACTTTAAAAATATTAATAATAGAATGTTATAAAATATACTAAACAAAACTTTAAATTAAATTAATTCATTATTAAATTCAGTTAATGAATTGATTACTTTAAAAAACTGCACTTCATCAAGTGTCTTTCACTACAAGTTATAAAAACATACTTAAACTTGAGTGGATGAATAAAACGTTTATTAACGATTCAAAATTTAAATTATATATATAGGGAGAATGTGAACTAAAGACGGAATTGAAAAGAGAAAACAAACAGTTCAGAAGAGACACAAAACATTCATTTTGCATTAATTATTTAGATGAAACTCTGTGCAGGAAAGAGAGACAAATAAACACACCCACTGCATTTCCCCGATCCACACATAGTTCATTCCGTTTCTATTTACGCTTGTGAACACGGCTTTGCTTAAGTAGCCAACAAGCTGGATAATAGGGTTTACTGTGCCGTGTGTGGAAACGAGTTGCGCGCATGAGTAAACACGGTGGCTTTTAATGCAGCTAGGTCTATATG
>JBAIZL010000002.1:194320541-194375541 GCA_036971475.1 Prosapia bicincta | reverse complement strand
TCCTAAATTACGAGTGAACATAATGACAATTATGATCGCTTAAGGCAAACGATAAATGACACAGTTATTGGGAAACGTCTTCTTGGATGCGTCAGAAGGAATTGGGAAACAATTCTTGTCAGGTTGATTCTGGAAACTGTTAGACCAAACTTGACAAACCTAGCCTCTAAAGTATTGCAAAATTAAACTTCTATGAAACGTATGTTTCGTGTTCATCCTCATTTCTCATCCATGCAACCACAAAGTGCCACAGCAAAGTGTGGCAGGGTAATCCTAGTATAACTTAAAAAACAAAAATAGTTGTTATAAAATATTAAAATAATGATAAAACTTAAACTGAATACAATAAACTGTAATGCAAAGTTATATATATATATATGATGAATAGTTACTATCTGGAGTAAATCCGTTCATTCTGCAGTCCATAAATTCGCAGTTCCGACGTTTCGCTAGAATCTCATCCAGCATTGACGAGGTGAACCCAACAACAGTAGAAGAGCGAGTCCGTGAAGGAATACGTATCAGCATATATATATATATATATATATATATATATATATATATATATATATATATATATATATGTATGTATATATATATATATATATATATATATATATATATATATATATATATATATGATAAATAGTTACTATCTGGAGTACATCCGTTCAGTCTGCAATCCATAAATTCGAAGTTCCGACTTTTTGCTAGAATCTCATCTAGCACTGACGAGGTTAACCCAACAACAGTTGACTCGCTCTTCAACTGTTGTTGGGTTTACCTCGTCAATGCTAAATGAGATTCTAGCGAAACGTCGGATCTGTGATTTTATGCACTGCAGGATGAACAGATGTATTCCGAATAATAACTATTCATATATATATATATATATATATATATATATATATATATATAATAAATAAAAATAATTGTGTTAAAATTTTCCTCTTAACCTAGTACAGACAGTATCCCTCTCTACTATACTTTTTTTACAACCCCACAACGCAGTACAATTATTTATATCCCTAAAATAAAACAACTATAACAAATCATTTATTAAATAAAGCTATAAACAAGTTAAATATATAACGGTTACCTTAAATCTTGTCACGTGACCATGCCGGATATAAATAAACCCTAGTCCAACAAAGCTTCCGTTTTGCTTTATTGCACCGCCAGCTAAACTTCCCCTTGGTGTTCTATTGTTACGTAACGAAAAAACGACAGACAGAGTGAAACAATGTAAATGTACTTATGCAGGAGTAAATGCAGAGTTTTTAGCCAGTTGGTTGATAAACGGCTGCAGAGCAATGCGTCATGATTAAAATGCAATCAACCCATTTATTATTAATGACTGATACTGTTGCAGGAAACAGGACAGACATATAGCCTAGTACACAGCTTGTTAAACGTACTTTGCAAACCTGTTTAGACATTTTATTTGTAACATATCATATATAAACGTTCTAAAAATGTTTTAACCTTTTCAAGTTTATTGACGTTACACACAATATAGACTAAATACACACTTGCCGTGTCAAATTCAATCAAAACCATATTGATGAAACCATCATTCCCAGTGAATACAGCTACAATTAACACGGCATGAATATAAAAAAAATAGATCGTTCACTGAAGATCATCTTCTTCAAAACGCGTTTGAATAGAAAAGCTGATTACTCCTTTTAAATTTTCCATTTTAAAATTTCCTAATTTCAAAATCTTGTTCCTTGTGAAGTCAAAATGACCTTGCTTGGCACTGCTATAATGAAACAATTTAAAGAACGTTTTTTCAAATAGAAAATTCGTTTTACAAGTATCGTTAATTTTTCATAAAGTGAGATTCACAACATATTTGGAAATGATTGCGAAATAAATATTTTCAGAAAACCAGTTTATTAAAATAACTTCATACATAGATTAGTAACCATGGACTGGCATTAACTCACACCTATGATAATAGCAATTTTATCACTGGAAGTTTTATTTCGGTTTTTATTTTGATATTGACGCATTGACATTTAATTTTCAATTTGTAATTCTAAAAAGAACAAGGCGTAATTTACTGGATTACAGGTATTTCTTAACTTGTATCTAACGTATATTTGCATCTTTAAATGCTACTTATATGTACTTATGCTATGCTGAATTACAGGTATTTCATAACTTGTATCTAACGTATATTTGCATCTTTAAATACTACTTATATGTACTTATGCTATGCTGAATTACAGGTATTTCATAACTTGTATCTAACGTATATTTGCATCTTTAAATGCTACTTATATGTACTTATGCTATGCTGAATTACAGGTATTTCATAACTTGTATCTAACGTATATTTGCATCTTTAAATACTACTTATATGTACTTATGCTATGCTGAATTACAGGTATTTCATAACTTGTATCTAACGTATATTTGCATCTTTAAGTACTACTTATATGTACTTATGCTATGCTGAATTACAGGTATTTCATAACTTGTATCTAACGTATATTTGCATCTTTAAATACTACTTATATGTACTTATGCTATGCTGAATTACAGGTATTTCATAACTTGTATCTAACGTATATTTGCATCTTTAAATACTACTTATATGTACTTATGCTATGCTGAATTACAGGTATTTCATAACTTGTATCTAACGTATATTTGCATCTTTAAATACTACTTATATGTACTTATGCTACTTAATGCTGAATTACAGGTATTTCATAACTTGTATCTAACGTATATTTGCATCTTTAAATACTACTTATATGTACTTATGCTACTTAATGCTGAATTACACGTATTTCATAACTTGTATCTAATGTATATTTGCATCTTTAAATGCTACTTATATGTACTTATGCTATGCTGAATTACAGGTATTTCATAACTTGTATCTAACGTATATTTGCATCTTTAAATACTACTTATATGTACTTATGCTACTTAATGCTGAATTACAGGTATTTCATAACTTGTATCTAACGTATATTTACATCTTTAAATACTACTTATATGTACTTATGCTACTTAATGCTGAATTACACGTATTTCATAACTTGTATCTAATGTATATTTGCATCTTTAAATGCTACTTATATGTACTTATGCTATGCTGAATTACAGGTATTTCATAACTTGTATCTAACGTATATTTGCATCTTTAAATACTACTTATATGTACTTATGCTACTTAATTCTGAATTACAGGCATTTCATAACTTGTATCTAACGTATATTTGCATCTTTAAATACTACTTATATGTACTTATGCTATGCTGAATTACAGGTATTTCATAACTTGTATCTAATGTATATTTGCATCTTTAAATGCTACTTATATGTACTTATGCTATGCTGAATTACAGGTATTTCATAACTTGTATCTAACGTATATTTGCATCTTTAAATACTACTTATATGTACTTATGCTACTTAATGCTGAATTACAGGTATTTCATAACTTGTATCTAACGTATATTTGCATCTTTAAATACTACTTATGTGTACTTATGCTACTTAATGCTGAATTACAGATATTTCATAACTTGTATCTAACGTATATTTGCATCTTTAAATGCTACCTTTATGTGAAACATTCGGTTTTACGGTACATTTTTCATGCCATCTACAATGACAGCCATAATAGTCTCGATATGTTAGGGATGGGTGGAGGATAACGACACAAGCAGCCTTCAATAGTGCCAGCAACATACAATGACGACACCACTCCATAAATAAATGACGACAAAATCCCTCCTAAATGATGACGGCACCCTTAAATGATGACAAAAGCACCATTCAATGACGACAGCACACTTACGTAACGACAAAATCACCATTCAATGACGATACCACTCCATAAATAACTTCAAAACCCCTCTTAAATGACCACAGCGCCCTTAAATAACGACAAAAGCGCCATTATATGACGACAGTGCTCTGAAATGACGATACCACTACATAAATAACAACAAAATCCCTCTTAAATGATGACGGTATCTTTAAATGACAACAAAAGCACCATTCAAATGTTAACAGCACCCTTACGTAACGATAAAAGCACCCTCAAATGGCGACAAAGCACCATTAAATGACGACAGTGCCCTTAATTGACAACAAAACCCCTGTTAAATGAAAACAGCGCCCTTAAATAACGACAAAAGCGCCATTATATGACGACAGCACTCTGTTTAAATGATGACAGTACCCTTAAATGACAACAAAAGCACCATTCAATGTCGACGACACCCTTACGTAACGACAAACGCACCCTCAAATGGCGACAAGAGCAACATTAAATGACGACAGCGCCCTTAAATGACGACAAAAGCTTCATTCAATGACGACAGCACCCTCAAATTGCGACAAAAACACCATTAAATGACGACAGCGCCCTTAAATGACGGCAAAAGCATCATTCAAAGGTGACAGCGCCCTCAAATGGCGACAAAAGCACCCTCAAATGGCGACAAGAGCAACATTAAATGACGTCAGCGCCCTTAAGTGACGAAAAAAGCTTCATTCAATGACGACAGCACCCTCAAATTTCGACAAAACACCATTAAATGACGACAGCGCCCTTAAATGACGGCAAAAGCATCATTCAAAGGTGACAGCGCCCTCAAATGGCGACAAAAGCAACATTTAATGACGACAAAAGCACCATTAAATGACGACAGCACCGTTAAATGACGGTAAAAGCATCACTCAATGACGACAGCACCCTCAAATGGCGACAAAAGCACCATTAAATGACCACAGCACCCTTAAATGACGGCAAACGCATCATTCATTAACAACAGCGCCTTCAAATGGCGACAAAGGCAAATTAAATGACGACAGCGCTCTTAAATGACGACAGCGCTCTTAAATGACGACAAAAGCTTCATTCAATGAAGACAACACCCTCAGATGGCGACTAAAGCAACATTAAATGACGACAGCACCCTTAAATGACGGGAAAAGCATCATTCAAAGACGACAGCGCCCTCAAATGGCGACAAAACCAACATTAAATGACGACAAAAGCACCATTAAATGACGACAGCACCCTTAAATGACGGCAAAAGCATCACTCAATGACGACAGCGCCCTTAATTGATAACAAAACCCCTCTTAAATGACCACAGCGCCCTTAAATAACGACAAAAGCGCCATTATATGACGACAGCGCTCTGAAATGACGATACCACTCCATAAATAACAACAAAATCCCTCTTAAATGATGACGGTACCCTTAAATGACAACAAAAGCACAATTCAATGTCGACAGCACCCTTACGTAACGACAAAAGCACCATTAAATGACGACAGCACCCTTAAATGACGGCAAAAGCATCATTCATTAACAACAGCGCCCTCAAATGGCGACAAAAGCACCATTAAATGACGACAGCGCTTTTAAATGACGGGAAAAGCATCATTCAAAGACGACAGCTCCCTCAAATGGTGACAAAACCAACATTAAATGACGACAAAAGCACCATTAAATGACGGCAAAAGCATCATTCATTAACAACAGCGCCCTCAAATGGCGACAAAAGCACCATTAAATGACGACAGCGCCCTTAAATGACGGCAAAAGCATCACTCAATGACGACAGCACCCTCAAATGGCGACAAAAGCACCATTAAATGACCACAGCACCCTTAAATGACGGCAAACGCATCATTCATTAACAACAGCGCCTTCAAATATCGACAAAGGCAAATTAAATGACTACAGCGCCCTTAAATGGCGACAAAAGCTTCATTCAATGAAGACAACACCCTCAAATGGCGACTAAAGCAACATTAAATGACGACAGCACCCTTAAATGACGGGAAAAGCATCATTCAAAGACGACAGCGCCCTCAAATGGCGACAAAACCAACATTAAATGACGACAAAAGCACCATTAAATGACGACAGCACCCTTAAATGACGGCAAAAGCATCACTCAATGATGACAGCGCCCTTAATTGATAACAAAACCCCTCTTAAATGACCACAGCGCCCTCAAATGGCGACAAAAGCAACATTAAATGACGGCAGTGCCTTTAATTGATAACAAAACCCCTCTTAAATGACCACAGCGCCCTTAAATAACGACAAACATATAGCTAGGTTTATATTTCTGCATGTTTAATTCAACAACAAATTCCACGCATTGTTCTAAAACCACTTGGCTCTTATTTTCATATACAACTGAATATCTACTGCTTTATAAAAACTCTATGTGAATCATATTCGTTCCTTAAATGTTCCAATGGCAGAACATTAAACAATGGCGACGCGTATTTTCGATGTTACTCACTACTAATGAGAAAATAGTTAAATGAAAAGTTCCCATAGAAATTTATCAACGTAATTAAGTTGGCATTATATAAAATCCTAATTTCATTAGCCTAGCCAAACGTAAATAGGTGTAATTAAGTTCTTTGAAGAGAGAAGGAATGCGATTAATTCTATGACAAGTCCTTTTCAACAATATTCTCTAACTAATTCCTTGCCTTTATATTTACACAGCCTTTATGTACATTTCGTTAATACAATTAGCATCATCAGTAGGTTTCAAAAGACAATTCATTTTGTTTGTAACCTTCGGACGACGTGTTTCCAAAATGTACATAAAGGTAATGTAAATGTCGTGGCAACGGTTTGCAATCCTTTATTCATTATAAATACCCTACTGTGCTCTCTATTTTATTTTAAAATTGTGTTCCTTTTTATTTCTTTTAATTTTTGTTTTAAAATATTTTCTACTACAAATATGAATTTTATGTCGGTAGTTCTGAATATGTATATTATACACAATATATAACGGCACAACGTAAATGATATTACAAAATACAATTTTAAAGACAATAAAAGGTTTTAATTAAAAGCAGTAACTTCTCTAAATCAAAGAGTTTTTTATTTTGACTGTGACAGGGCAATATCTGGCTCGATTGTGGCAAATTAAACTTAATTCTTGAACCCCTGTTCAAGTCATTACACTTATCCTTCTAATTTATTTGAAGCACCTCGTCTCTCAAAGTGTGAATTATTTTCATTTGTATCTTAACTGTATACATTTTTAATTGCTGAAATACTTTACACAATCTGACTAAACGTTTTAAGTAATAAATTAATAATATTTAGTTAGTAGATAGGTTTCGATTAAGGCAACAAATTTAAAGTTGGAAACTATTGTCAACAGAGGAGCATTTATTTTACTGAAAAAAACATTGCCACAATAAAATTATAAATTCTCAATTCATATTTTTCCTATTAAAAAGAGATTTACGTTATAGCCAATACTGGAATTTTGCAAACGTCAGTGGATGTACTTACACTTCCAGGTAGTCTTTAGCCGCCCTTCTATTCCAACATGGAGACATTTTTCAATTCTTTCTATTAGCTCACACTCCTTATATATATATATATATATATATATATATATATATATATATATATATATATATATATATATAATTGAAACTTTCAACCGTTATTAAAATACTTTTTATTCTTCCACTCAAGTTCAAATATATATATTTTTTAACTTTGTAATGGATGCCATTAGATGTTAATAGAGTTTTTGAAATATTAATTAATTATTTAAATATAATGAATTAATTACAGTTTTATATGGCAGAGAAACGTTTCACAAAAAGGGGAAAGCATGCAATACAATTATTTCGTCAGATTTGGCTTAAAATACGTGATAACGTATGATTTCATAAAACAGCTGATTTTATGTTATAGGTTACTTAGTAGAACAGCTGTTTTAACGCATAGGTTATTTTTATTTATATTAATTAAAACTATATACCAAAAAGTACTAAAATAATTTTTTTGGTTAAATTGAGTAGAAATTTGCATTTACAAATTTTTGTATGTTTCTTGTTCAATAGGATAAATGTAAACTGTGAACATGTAAATTTATTTCAGTACTGTTTTTAATAGTAATTTTGTCAATTATATACCTCCCTGAAAAGAACATTGTTTAGAAGTCGAAAACTTGAACAGTGAATTTTCAGCGTTTGTCCGTGATTTAGTACAAATCATTATCGGACGATAAGATGTTCTACATAACATTTAATATTTACGCGATATTTAATATTGAACAAATTGTCACTAGAATTATATAAAACTTTTATTCACTTGGACGTACAGTAATAGCTTCCTTGTTCTTATGAGAAAACAATTTTTAAATTACTCTGCGTGTGGTTTTGTTTGTTAGTTTTGTAATAATAATGACGCTATTATAAACCATTCATATAGCTTCGGAGAGACATTGTAGACAGCCTACCTGGACCGTACGTCCAAGCTACACTACTCTTCTACAGTCCTATAAAAATATAGCACCAGCTTACGAGTGACCAGCTATAATAAGGTATCCCCAGGGTACCTTATTACCAGGATACCAGGTAATATTTGGTGGTACCGTAGATGGAGACCAGTATCTCTACTTTAGCTGTTAAGTTGTCTACCTCAAAAAACCTTTTATCTTTACTATTAGATAAAAATTTAATGGTGTCTGTGTATGTGTTACTCAATCACGTAAAACTACGGGACCCAATGGACTGAAATGTTACATGGACATTGTTATGGTCCCTGGTTAACACACAGGCCTATTTTTATTCAGAAATTCCGTCAGGTCAGCGCTCTGCTGGCCTAAAACTCTCTTAACACTCAATTATCTATACTTCATTATATACTTGACTTAACCAGCTGATAGTAAATGTGTTTGTAATCGCCTGTAAAAGTTAATTTTAAACACAATTAAACAGGTGATAGTAAATGTCTGTTGTTAATCATCTTTCAAGGTAAGTTATACTTTACAAATGTCATGTTACATTTCATGTTACATTACAGAAGCTTTACATTCACTTAGTTTTTCAAGACAATAATTGGTAAATTTAAAGTTTGATATATTTATTGGGATTTAATCTATACTAAGAAGGTTATTCATAAAATAAGGTTCAAATACTTTTTTAACATGAACAACTTTATTTTTTTCTTAGTGTAAAACGTCATTTTAAAGCCTAAAACTTACGCTATTTTCCACATAATAGCCGTTTCTGTCCAAACACTTTTGAAAACGATGTTCCAACTTTTCTAGCGCCATGTTATAGAATTCTGACGCTAAACCTTTGAGGAATCGAATAACCTCTTCCATGAATTTATCATTACTGAAGCGTAAGCCATTTAATTTTGGGAATAAAAGATAATCACTTGGGGCTAGGTCCGGACTGTAGGAGAGGTGGCGTACAATAGTCCAGCCAAATTCTGTCAGCTGCTTTTAAGTTTGATGTGAGACATGAGGTTGAGCGTTGTCATGGACAAGCCTCACACCACTGGACAATCTTCCTCTCCGGCGGTTCTAGATCGCACTTCTCAGTTTTCTTAATGTTTTGCAATATCTGTCGGATTTAACTATTGTTCCATGAGGCAAAAAGTAGATTAAAAGCAGGCCATTCCTGTCCCAAAAAAAACCATTGCCATGACCCCAGACTGTGTTTGTTTAAACTTCTTCGGATTTGGCGAAGATAAGTGACGCCATTCACGTGATTACTGCTTGGTTTCGGGGGTAAAGTAAAACGCCCATGTTCCCTAGCCTGTAACAATGGAATCCAAGGATTCTTCTTTGTTGTCTTCACATTGTTGCAAAACCTTCTGGGCACACTCGACACGTTGGTGTTTGTGGTTTTCTGTAAACATTCGCGGTACCCTCCGCGCACACACTTTGTGATAGCCTAATTTTTTGGTTAAAATATTATGAATTGTGGTGTTGGAAGTCTCAGGAGTACGTAAAGCAAGTTCCTTAGGGGCATTCCTCCGATCTTCAAGCAATACTCTTTCAACTTTATCAACAATTCCGTCAGACACTGAAGGCCTTCCGCTCTGGTCTTCATCATAAATTTTCGTGCGGCCTTCACTGAATTCTCTACACCATTTGCGAACATGTTGAACAGATTTACAATTTTACCCATAATCTTCGATTAACTGACGATAAATGTCAATAGGTGAAATCCGTTTTGCATTTAAAAAAATGTATCACGACACGAATTTCGCAACTAGATGTAACAGCAATGGGGAGCTCCAACTTCGAAGGCTGCTAGCCCGGCACAGAGCAATGTAGCGAGCGGGAGTAGTGGGGATAGAGAGAGGGGGAGTTGATTAGGAAGACCACATTTCTTCTAGCACGTCGCATTTTTTCTTAGCACCATAGGATTATGAATTACCCTGGTATTATATAAAAATCTAAATGTGTCTGTCAGTGTGTTACTTACGTAAAGCCTAGTGGACGCATTGAGCTGAAAGTTTACATGGACATTCTTAGGGTCCCTAGTTAACACGTTGATCTATTTTTATTTAGAAATTCGATCAGGGCACCTCCCCAGTGGACTTCAAAACTCTCTTAACATTCAATTGTCTATACTCGTACTCCATTACATATTTTACTTAATCAGATAATAGTAAATATGTTTGTAATCACCTGTAACAGTTGCTATTAAACACAATTAAACAGGTGATAGTAAATGTTTGTTGTTAATCATCTTTCAAGTTTAGTTATACTGTACAAATGTCATTTTCTAAACAGAAGTTTATCATTTTCTTGGTTTTTGAAGACAGTAATCAGTAAGTTTATCAACTATAGTTTAATATAGTTATTGGGATTTAGTTTCAGTAAATTAAACTCAACCCAAACACAAATACAAATTAGATAAATACAAATATACGTCAAAGGACAGGTATTCTGCTAGCTCTTATTAATAAATAAATAAATATATAAATAAACACAATTTATGTCTAACGTTTAGCTATGTTATTCCGGAGAAACGCAATATTCTCTACGCTAATAAGGAAGAGATGGGAAAATATTATATATTACGAGGAACATAGTTTCCTCGGTTATGCAAGGTAAAGAATGCAATTTGTGCATAGTGGACGATCTTCAAGGCATCAGAATTTTATGTGGAAATTTTTCTGGAAAACATGAGTTCTTATTACGCAACCAACATAAAATACTGAAATTTACGAAGAAATAAGGCTTTTCTACGCCCCTTTAAGCAGTTGCTACACCCAGGTAGAATCTTTATTAAAAAAACGTTTAATAACTTACTGTTTGTCAACTGGAGATTATGTTTCAATTTTTTATGGTTTGGGCAATATCTTGATTTTATTAAGGGTAAAGGATAGTCATGTTCCGATTACAATAGAACCTTATATCTCGCTACAATGTCACCTATAGGAAGACCATCGACTATTTATAGGAAACATAGAGGTTTTTACTTTATCGATTATTTATTAATTACTAAGTATTTTTATTGATTATGAAGTATAGTCAGCTACCAATAACAATAGAAACAAAAAACACCTTTTTGTTATTGGAAAGTAGATCTTTATTGGACTCTTCCCATCAGATTGAGTCTACTGTCCTTATTATTTATTATGAAGTATAGTCAGCTACAAATAACACTAGAAACAAAAACGCCTTTTTCTTATTGGAAAGTAGATCTTTATTGGACTCTTCCCATCTGATTGAGTCTACTGTCCTTATTATTTATTATGAAGTATAGTCAGCTACCAATAACAATAGAAACAAAAACACCTTTTTGTTATTTGAAAGTAGATCTTTATTGGACTCTTCCCATCATATTGAGTCTACTGTCCTTATTATTTATTATGAAGTATAGTCAGCTACAAATAACACTAGAAACAAAAACGCCTTTTTCTTATTGGAAAGTAGATCTTTATTGGACTCTTCCCATCTGATTGAGTCTACTGTCCTTATTATTTATTATGAAGTATAGTCAGCTACCAATAACAATAGAAACAAAAACACCTTTTTGTTATTTGAAAGTAGATCTTTATTGGACTCTTCCCATCATATTGAGTCTACTGTCCTTATTATTTATTATGAAGTATAGTCAGCTACAAATAACACTAGAAACAAAAACGCCTTTTTCTTATTGGAAAGTAGATCTTTATTGGACTCTTCCCATCTGATTGAGTCTACTGTCCTTATTATTTATTATGAAGTATAGTCAGCTACCAATAACAATAGAAACAAAAACACCTTTTTGTTATTTGAAAGTAGATCTTTATTGGACTCTTCCCATCTGATTGAGTCTACTGTCCTTATTATTTATTATGAAGTATAGTCAGCTACAAATAACACTAGAAACAAAAACGCCTTTTTCTTATTGGAAAGTAGATCTTTATTGGACTCTTCCCATCTGATTGAGTCTACTGTCCTTATTATTTATTATGAAGTATAGTCAGCTACCAATAACAATAGAAACAAAAACACCTTTTTGTTATTTGAAAGTAGATCTTTATTGGACTCTTCCCATCTGATTGAGTCTACTGTCCTTATTATTTATTATGAAGTATAGTCAGCTACCAATAACTATAGAAACAAAAACACCTTTTTGTTATTTGAAAGTAGATCTTTATTGGACTCTTCCTATCATATTGAGTCTACTGTCCTTATTATTTATTATGAAGTATAGTCAGCTACAAATAATACTAGAAACAAAAACACCTTTTTGTTATTGGAAAGTAGATCTTTATTGGACTCTTTTCCCATTCGATTCAGTCTACTGTCCTTATTATTTATTATGAAGTATAGTCAGCTACCAATAACAAAAGGAACGGATTCAGAAAACATCTACTTCATCTCGTTGAAGCAGTAAGGAATGTTAGTAGGAGAGACAAAAAAGAGGAAAGTGGGGTATAGAAAGAAAAACATGGTTCTGGATCTACACGGCATCATCACTGGAGTAGGCTAATGTGTAGATTAGCCCAGGAATTCCATTGGTGTACATCCGCAGCACATCCTACCCTGATAAGACCGTGAAGTAATGTAGTGTCGCAGCCAGGAGAATCAGCCAGCAGGTTTCCCCAGTCTATCATAAAGCTTCCAATTATACTGATGCCGGATAAACTGTCTTGGAATATAGTAATATAGCTCCCTTTGCAGATGCCTGCTATCTATTGTGACTTCTAATATACAATAATTTATTTTCTCGTTCGTTCACTTTTCAATGGCAAAGTCACATCGTCATTGAGTGTACCCGAACAAAGTGGTGATGTTATTATTTAAATATTTCTATTTCTCACAGGCTGAGCCTAAGTTTTGTTATATATATGTATGTTAATTAAAGTGCGAATCACTTATTACGTAAAACTTAGGTTACGCTTAATATAGGCAGAACTGTGTGTATGAGGGGAACTGTAGATGTAGCCAAGCCTATACGTACATTACCTCAGCGAGTGATTCCCCTTCGACATTACCTGTATTAGACGCGGAGTGGGGTTGCGTTAATTAAATTCCAACAGTATTCAGAGCAATGGAAATTCTGGTTAAGTACATGATCACGTCGTCGCTTGGGTAGCAGGTTATTGTTCGCCAGGTTTCACACTTATTTTGACACTGATTACTATCGTTCCTTTCTACTCTGTAACTAAACGATCTTGAAAAAATACTAAAAAGCAGACAACATTGGACATAGTATCATTATTTTACTATATCCACAAAGAGAAATCTTATCACAGACATGTAAAGAAAACATACAGAACTATGAGGGTAAAAAAGATATCAGGAGACAATAGTGTATACATAGATTCGTATTTTTAAATTCCGTCTATTAGCACACACTCTCCTGATATATATATATATATATATATATATATATATATATATATATATATATATATCCTGTACTACTTTTGAATCTTTAATAATATAGGTTGTTATTCATCCACCAAGCTCAAATACATTGGAGCTCATATAACCTATAATGGATGACAATTGATGTTAATAAATTTTTGAAAAACTTTTGAGGGTCTAGGTAGGATTCAAACTGAGCATCTTCATATTCGAAGTCTAGCGCTTTGGAACTGAACTAACTTTCCCATAGCTAGAAATGTACTTTTCAACGATGTATATAAATGTTTTCCCCCATCTGGTTGTCATAAAACCTCCATTGTACAACCTTAAATTGTTACCACGGTACACCACACAATATCATACATACTGATCTAGAATTAAAAATGAATGAAAAGAATAAAATAAACAAACTGGATTAAAGGTATCGAAACTTGCTTCACAAACGGACAGTACGAAAGGAAAGCGAAAAGAAACTACAATACAATTCAAGCGACAAAAAAAGCAAATAAATAGTAACCAACGTAAATAATAATCCAACACGATACATAGAAAGGAAAATGAAAAATTGCAAAGAAATTAGATTTCTGTTTAAAAGTTTCCTAATAATAGTTATTGTGACATATGTATTTACATGTATGTATTCATTGTAATTATAAAATAAGAAGAAAATAAAATAAAATATGTCTTTGTTTGAGTAGGAATTGAATTTTTTTAAATTATATTACTTGTTTTATGCTAAAAAAAGAAACCTGAAGGATCAAACAAACCTATGGGAAGAAATAATAAAGCATGAAGAGGATTAACAAAGTATCAGGAGTAAATAAGTTATACATAGAATGCTATTTCTTATACTACAAATAGAAACCTTATTGATCCATAAATAAAAAATAGAGTATGAAGAGGTTAAAAGAAGTATCAGGAGTCCATAGTTATACATACATATAATACCATCTTTGTATACTATAATAAGAAACCTTAAAGATCATACAGAAATTCTTTAGCGTTCTCGGAAACGCAGCAGAGACCATTTGGTTAGTAGTTTTAAAAAAAACATTTTCAGTCAATGCCTACATCGGTCAACAAAGAAATATTTTATTTTAGTAACTAATTATTAAATAATTACAATTAATATAATTAAATTAAAAACAAAATAAAGTAAACAAAGGGAGTAAAACATTTTCAAAGTCAATTCCTACTTAGGTTAACAAAGAAATAATTTATTTACCATTTATTAAATAATTAGAATTAATATAGATAGAGAAAAATAACCTATACGTTAAAACAGCTGTTCGACCAAAAACTCTATTACGTAAAATCAGCTGTTTTATGAGATCATATGTTATCACATATTTAAAGCCAAATGGCAAGAAATAACTATATTGCATCCCTTGCCCATTTTGTAAAAAGTTTTTCTTCTATAAAAAACTGCAATTAATTTCTTAATTTCAAGAATGAATCAATATTCGAGAAAACAAAATTACCATAAAGTGGCATACACAATAAAAATATTTGTTTGAAGTTGACTAAGTATGAATAAAAAGGATTTTAATAACGATTGAAAATTTGAACTAGATATATATTAGGAGAGTGCGAACTAATAGTAGGAATTGAGATAGGTTCATTTAGCTAATTTGTTCCTGTGCTCCATATTGATCGAAACTTTCACTAAAACAAAAATTCTCGCCCACGTTTTACAATGTTTCAAAAATTAATTACCTTTAATTAAATGTTTCAAATTTAATTAGATTGAAACAATAATTCGAAAACGATATCAATTTACTCTCGTTACAGATGCCATCAAATATAATTAAAAAGGTTTCCTTCCGAGAAACTAGGACCATGTAAAATCGATAACGCAATTCCTGTGACAGCACTGCCAACGTCCTTTGAGACCGACTTATACACAGACATGGATGAAGTGTATGTACTACTTTGATTTGCTAGTATTTCGATATTAATAGCAAATACATGTACTCCAAATGTTAAATCAATGCACTTGAGTTTGGTTTTATAATTATTTGATTGGCGTTTTGAAGTTTCACCACTAACCTTAACATTATAACAAACTCGTTAATATTTAGAGCAAGATTTTATTCTCAAGGATTCTGAAAGCCTAGTGTAGGCTAGATCAATTGACCAACGTTTCAACTAAACAACATTGCAAAATCCGTCTTACGCTCCGTTTAACCGGCCAACATACACGAAGTTCAAACGAACAACATTTACACCAAGTTCAAATAGGCTACGGCTGGTGAAGGCTAGATCAACGTTTCAACTACATGTATACATGAAAATTCAAAGGACTGCATGTTTTTGTACTACTGGTGTTGGAAAAATATTTAGGTCTAAAAATAAAATAGTTTTTTTGAAATGGATACTAATCAAATTAGAGTTGTATGGTGAATTTCATAAAATTTCTGTCAAACGATTATAATTAATATAAACATATCCGATAAGTAGGAAAAATCACTCAGATAAGATATTTTAGAGGAAATCATAATTTTTCGTAAACGGCCTGAGGTATTTTTTCACTCTTACAGTAATTAGATGATGGTTTAAAAATTACAAACTAAATGTTGCATTTGTTATATCTGTGTTTCAATAGTTATTATTTTTAAATAAAAATATAAACTCTATTAAATAACAATCTTTAAGTACAAATAAATACACTAATAAATGAACTAATAAATACTAGTTTGTTTCATTTTAATAAGTCCTCCATGGTGTTGAACATAATCCCTTATCATTAAACTAATAAAATGAGAAAATGTTTTAAAATCTGGTTTAAATAAAATATGTAAAATTAAAATAATTTCTAGTTCCATTTAACTAAAGACACACAAACATAAACTGATTTTGATATACTTAAGTTATAACTAAGTAGATTAATTACAGTCATATATTAGGTTTTATGAAGCTGTATTTTACAAAATAATGCTTAGTAAATATTGATATAACGCTACATTTGTTTGCACAAAACAATTTGCCTATAGTAGCCCTTGTGTAGCCTTCATTATAATTTCTAAAAAAAAGCTATTATAGGCAGGTTTTTTATATGCTCTTTATATAAGTTAACAAGTATAAATTATACAAGTATCTCAAGTACAAGAAATAAGTTTTGAAACAAGCAATTTAAATTTTGCATGATTAGGGACTTTAGCTTATCAATACAGAGACATCCCCTTCCAGGTAACAATTCCCCCTCCATAATTCTTGCAATAAACAATATTGATACTCAATGCTCATCACAATATGGAATGCAAATGTAAAAAATATACAAATAAAAAACACCAACTCAGCACCTACTGAAACCACACACCAACTACAATATAGGGTACCAATACATGAAAATAGAATAAAATAAATACACAAACAAAAAATAACATTATAAGAAAATTGCATAACCATTGTACCAAAAAGTAATTGGAAGTAATTGGATAAAGCCCAAGCTGGCAAAGACATAAACTTCTGAAGGAGCCTTTCCCATTACAACATTCAAGAAAAGTGCTACTTTATCTCAAGTCCAATAATAAAACAATGTAATGTAAAAGAGTATTCTAATATTTTAATAACTAACTAGTGTACTTGTAGTAGGTAGTTGAAACAATGTGATAGGTCGATTCCCCGCACAGCTTGTTGTCTATTTGAATTTACCGTATTTGTTGGTGGATTGAAATGAGTGTAAATTGGTCGGTTAAACTTAGCGTAAGACAGTGTTTCACTGTTGTTTAGTTGAAACCTTGGTCATTTGATCTAACCTATCATTTTTTGATGCTTTCATATATTATTAAAAACGACCCCCCACTTAAAGCCTTGCTCTAGTGTGAATTTACCTAAGGCCTTTCTCCAAGGTGCCTTTACTTAAAGCCTGACTCTATTGTGAATTTACCTCAGGACCTTTCTCCAAGATGGCTCTAACTAAGGGCTGGCTTGGGGATGGCTTTACCTAAGTCCATACTCCATGGAGGCTATACCTAAGGCCTAGCTCCTGGGTGGCTTTACCTCAGGCTCGACTCCAGTATGACTTTACCTAACACCCGACTCCAAGGAGCTTTACCTAAGAATTGATGGAGGTATTTGTCTTAGTCGAGAGGCTGTAATTGATATAGCAACATACCTGAACCTAAGGCCCGACTCTTCGGTAGCTTTACTTAAGGGCTGACTGCTTTACCTAAAGTCTAGCTCCGAAGAGGCTTTACCTAGGGCCTGACTCCAAGGTAGCTTTACCTAAGGCCAGATTCCAGGGTTACTTTACCTAAGCCATGGCTTCGGGTTGGCTCTACCTAAGTCCATGCTCCAGGAATGCTATACCTGACGCTTGGGTGGCTCTACCTCATGCACGACTCCGGGGTGATTTTTACCTAAGACACCTACTCCAGGGACCGATCATTTTTTGGCAATCTGAACACTACCCCTTGGATAACCCATCCCTAAATCTATCCAAAATGGACTCTAAACATACCCCATACGGTTGTTTAGTCATTTGATCCAACCGATCGATTATTTGGAAATTTCATATATTATTTGAAACTACCCCCAGGTGAACCCACCCCCAACTATAACGATAATACACTCTATTCTCACCCTATCAGTCAACACACATTTTTCCAAAATTTTTTCGAAAACTACCCCCAATCCCGATTCCACCCCCCGAGCTACCCCCGGGGAAGCTCCTGAACGTAGCTGAGATCATCCCTACACCTAGGGGTGGATTAGGTTAGATGCAATTTGGCTAGCTTAGGTTAGTGCGTCATAGGCCTACTTCCCACACCACTTTTTGTCCCATAGTGACCTCATTTCTACTTATATGCATTAAAAGTATTCTTGTTTTTGAAATGTTTTAAATTTATTAATTATATATATATATATATATATATATATATATATATATATATATATATATATATATATATATATATATATATATATATACACACAAATAGAGACAGACAGACAGACACACACACACACACACACACACACACACATATATATATATATATATATATATATATATATATATATTATAACATACCTTACTCAATTTGTCCAACAGGATAAATTTGACTCTAAGGTAGACAAATTAATACGCAGCTACTTGTTTTTACAATAACTGATTTATTTTTAATCCTTTGTTCAAAACGGTATCATTTGTTGGTAGTTACATAAAATTAGCTAATAACTCTAACTTTACCGGAAGGCATCAAAACCTATATTTATTATTAAATTAAACCATTTCTAATAAAATGTCCTGAATTATCTTAAGGCGTGTATAGGTTATTTCACCTGGTTTGATAATTTTATTATATTTGAATGACTTATTACTGTCTAAATAATTAATAAAAGGTTTATAGAGTTGTTAATATTTTTTACTTTACAGAGTTGGCTTTAAATTTAAGATAAATTATGATTTATTACTTGCGTGGTTCCTTGTTTCACTTCACTATTCACCCATTCACTTATTCACAAATCTCGTCAATTTCACTTTCTCTAATCACTCGAAATGCTTCTATGCCGTAACTAGCTTTATTTCTATAATATCTCCCTTATTAATTCCTTTTATTATTCAATTATCTCCCTTACTTAATGACACGTACTACTTCTCTATCTCCCTCACTTAATGTAACTCATTACTTAATTATCTCCCTTATTAATTCCTCTTACTATTCAATTATCTCCCTTACTTAATCTGACGTACTACTTCACTATCTCCCTCACTTAATGTAACTCATTACTTAATTATCTCCCTTATTTAATCTCACTTATTAATTTGCATTGCGACTTTACTTTATATTTACCGTTTCTTGCTAAAATTAACGCATTTTCCTCCCAAGTCCTGCATTTTGACTCCTTTGAACCGTAGAACTTGACTCCTCTTCGAGTATTGAAGATTGACCGACTTTCTTGTTTTCCTTTGGATTGCTTCCGTACGCAATCTTCAAATTTCATTGGCTTCCTTATGGCGCTCAAAATTGTTCCATCCTATCAGAGCGTCATACTTTATAGCTTTCCCTTTGACTTGGGTGGGAACTTCTTAAACTTTCGCAAGGTGCAGGTGTTCGCTGGACGTGATTTTTCCGCATTTTTAGAGATTTTTCACCATACATCTGCATGATCCCTCGATATCCAAGTAAAGCTCCTCTCCAGTGATCGAGTCACATCTTGGTTTACCTACAATGAAACTTTTCGACGTATATTAATATTTATGTCTTACAGGTGCGTCCAGTAACCATTTTTGGCCTAAAGACTTACAACCCTTTGTTAGATAGCCACAGTGTGCTAAAATCTCACGACTTCAAATGTTTTAAAAACACTTTTCCTAACTTAATGAATATCTTTATAATATATATATATATTGTAATTCTTAGATGAATATATTTTTCTTGTTAAATGAATCGATTTCAAGCGCAAGAATATTTTATTTTATTTTATTACACTTTATTTTATTTCATTAAGTATCAGGCTTCTTATGACTACATGAACTCTTTATGCGGTCCCAATGCGATCATAGAACTGGAAACAGCTATTTAGTAAGTATATATAACTAACCTAATTTTACACTACTTAACTAAGTGAATACGTAATTGCTTACTTGCTGACGCCTTTCAAAACGATCGTTTCTTTTTCGAAGCTAACCTTCTACTAGCGGCTTTTGGCTCTTTACAAACGGTATGAAAGGGTTGGATTTATGACATTAGGTGAGGTGTCGGCGTCTTGTGTGATATATTTGAAAAGACTATTGGTTTCAAAGTGTGTGTGGTTATTAAGAATGTTTCCCTGTCTGTTGCGTAGTGTTTGTAGATTTCATATTTTTCTAAGGTTGTTAGTTTTTTACTCTGTTTTAATGTGTGAAGAATATTTAAATTAGTGTGTATGTCGGTATGTGTGTGTTGGGTGTTATTTAGGTGTTTTGCGTAGCTGAATTTTGGGTTTGTTTGTTTTGTTTGGGTAATGTGTTCATCGAAGCGTGTGTAGTATGACCTCCCGGTTTGACCAATGTAATAGTTGGGACAATCGTTGCAAGTTAATTTGTAAAAACCTGAGAGTTTGTATATGTCAGTTTCATTTTGAAAAGGTTGTATATGTTTTCTTAACGTGTTTGTTGTTTTGTAGGATATTTGGTAATGGAGTTTTTTGAATGTGGAGGCTATTTTGTGTGTGTTTTTATTGTGGTAAGTGAGGGATATGTATTTGTTATTTTTTGTGTGGTTTGTTTGAGTGGCTGTTTGATGGTGTTTATGTTTTATTTTCCTGAGAATGTTGTCTATGAGTGTGTGTTGGTAGCCGTTTTGTTGGGCGATGTATTTTATGGTATTAAGTTCTTCGTCGTAGTCTTTCTGTAGCATTGGTATATTGATTAGACGGTGTAACATATGATTAAAAGCAGCGTGTTTGTGTTGTGTGGGGTGACTAGATGTATTATGTATGACCATATCTGTAGTTGTTGGTTTTCTGTATATTTTGAAATTATGTCTAGTGTTGTGTTTGGTGATAGTAAGATCTAGAAAGTTTATTCTATTGTTTTCTTCTAACTAATTTACATGTTCTTCATATATAACTTTATATATATATATATATATATATATATATATATATATATATATATATATATATATCCCAATATGTATTCTTTTTTATTAATAAATAACATAAGTCAAAATACAAATACAAGAATTATAATTGAATTTACAATTCAAAGCTTTTCGTTGGCTAACAGTACCAAAATCATCAGGAATATTAAACAATTAAAATTGTTAAATTAACAAGCATTTCTAAATTTAAAGTAAAGCAATCTCTTTTGTCTGAATAGCAGGTTAACAATACTTTTTTAATCTCATACCAATTATAAGAATTTAATTTACTACCATTTCTAATGCTTGGCCTTTTAAATTAGCTAGTATAGAAGAAAATAGTTATTCGTTCTGAAAGTCTTCTGGATTTTCAGATACATAAAACTTACTGACTATTTTATCACATACTGATATAAATCTATTGAGCATAGTGGGCTCTCCATTATACTCAGGAATCAGGTCAAAATATTCCTTCTTTAATGTTGGCGTTGTCATTTTAAAACATTATTTCCTTTAAAATAATAAAAATTAAAATCAGTGATATAAAATTAAAAAGTATTTACTCTACTTTTCTTAATTCTATTTCTTACGATCTACTTACAAGTGGATCCAAAATACTTTGCTCATTGAACAAATTTTCACTTTTCACTTTTCACTTACACGATATTCACTCGTGCTCTTAATAGATATGCACTCTATTAAGTTGTTGTAGATATTCACTCTACTAAAGTTTTCTTGATGTCGTTACAGATATGCGTTCTGTAATGAATCGAGTTTTTGCAGTATCTCGGTTATCGATTAAAACCGATGAAAATAATGTTTATTAATTCTCCCGAGATGTCCTACCGACTGCGCCAGTTACGTGTAATATTAAGCTTAAAAGGTTTTTAAAAATGATTTTATTTTTACAAACCTTTGTTAATTACAAACCATTTAATTTTGAAATGATTACAATAATTTTTGCTTAATAAAAACAAATACAATTGATGTACATTCACTCGGAGTGAGAACGTCTGTATAATACAGAGGCGACTTGCACACTGCTGGGGCTCTGTTCTCACCACCTATATAATACAAAAGCTGCGTAAGCAGGAAATTTCCTAGCACGCATTTTATTATGAAAGGTTCACATAAATCGTTCACATAACTTATATATATATATATATATATATATATATATATATATATATATATATATCCTGTCCTACTTTTGAATCTTTAATAATATAGGCTGTTATTCATCCACCAAGGTCAAACACATTTTTTATAACCTATAATGGATGACAATTGATGTTAATAAATTTTTGAAAAACTTTTGAGGGTCTAGGTAGGATTCAAACTGAGCATCTTCATATTCGAAGTCTAGCGCTTTGGAACTGAACTAACTTTCCCATAGCTAGAAATGTACTTCTCAACGATGTATATGAATTTTTTCCCCCATCTGGTTGTCATAAAACCTCCATTGTAAAACCTTAAATTGTTACCACGGTACACCACACAATATCATAAATACTGATCTAGAATTAAAAATGAATGAAAAGAATGAAATAAACAAACTGGATTAAAGGTATCGAAACTTGCTTCACAAACGGACAGTAATAAGGAAAGCGAAAAGAAACTACAATACAATTCAAGTGACAAAAAAAGCAAATAAATAGTAACCAACGTAAATAATAATCCAACACCATACATAGAAAGGAAAATGAAAAATTGCAAAGAAATTAGATTTCAGTTTGCCACCTAATAAAAGTTATTGTGACATATGTATTTACATGTATGTATTCATTGTAATTATAAAATAAGAAGAAAATAAAATAAAATTTGTCTTTGTTTGAGTAGGAATTGAATTTTTTAAAATTATATTACTTGTTTTATGCTAAAAAAAGAAACCTGAAGGATCAAACAAACCTATGGGAAGAAATAATAAAGCATGAAGACGATTAACGAAGTATCAGGAGTCAATAAGTTATACAAAGAATGCTATTTTTTATACTACAAATAGAAACCTTAAGGATCCATAGAGGTAAAAAAAAAATAGAATATGAAGAGGTTAAAAGAAGTATCAGGAGTCCATAGTTATACATACGTATAATTGCATCTTTGTATACTATAATAAGATACCTTAAAGATCATACAGAAATTCTTTAGCGTTCTCGGAAACGCAGCCGAGACCATTTGGTTAGTAGTTAAAAAAAAAACATTTTCAGTCAATGCCTACATCGGTGAAAAAAGAAATATTTTATTTTAGTAACTAATTATTAAATAATTACAATTAATATAATTAAAGTAAAAACAAAATAAAATAAACAAATACAGTAAAACATTTTCAGTCAATGCCTACATCGGTCAACAAAGAAATATTTTATTTTAGTAACTAATTATTAAATAATTACAATTAATATAATTAAAGTAAAAACAAAATAAAGAAAACAAATAAATTAAACATTTTCAGTCAATGCCTACATCGGTCAACAAAGAAATATTTTATTTTAGTAACTAATTATTAAATAATGATAATTATTACAATTAAAGTAAAAACAAAAATAAATAAACAAATAAAGTAAAACATTTTCAGTCAATGCCTACATCGGTCAAAGAAATATTTTATTTTAGTAACTAATTATTAAATAATGACAATTATTACAATTAAAGTAAAAACAAAATTAAGTAAACAAATAAAGTAAAACATTTTCAGTCAATACTTACATCGGTCAACAAAGAAATATTTCATTTTAGTAACTAATTATTAAATAATTACAATTTATATAATTAAAGTAAAAACAAAATAAAGTAAACAAATACAGCAAAACATTTTCAGTCAATGCCTACATCGATCAACAAAGAAATGTTTTATTTTAGTAACTAATTATTAAATAATTACAATTAATATAATTAAAGTAAAAACAAAATAAAGTAAACAAATAAAGTAAAACATTTTCAGTCAATGCCTACATCGGTCAACAAAGAAATATTTTATTTTAGTAACTAATTATTAAATAATTACAATTAATATAATTAAAGTAAAAACAAAATAAAGTAAACAAATAAAGTAAAATATTTTCAGTCAATGCCTACATCGGTCAACAAAGAAATATTTTATTTTAGTAACTAATTATTAAATAATTACAATTAATATAATTAAAGTAAAAACAAAATAAAGAAAACAAATAAATTAAACATTTTCAGTCAATGCCTACATCGGTCAACAAAGAAATATTTTATTTTACTAACTAATTATTAAATAATGATAATTATTACAATTAAAGTAAAAACAAAAATAAATAAACAAATAAAGTAAAACATTTTCAGTCAATGCCTACATCGGTCAAAGAAATATTTTATTTTAGTAACTAATTATTAAATAATGACAATTATTACAATTAAAGTAAAAACAAAATTAGGTAAACAAATAAAGTAAAACATTTTCAGTCAATACTTACATCGGTCAAGAAAGAAATATTTCATTTTAGTAACTAATTATTAAATAATTACAATTAATATAATTAAAGTAAAAACAAAATAAAGAAAACAAATAAATTAAACATTTTCAGTCAATGCCTACATCGGTCAACAAAGAAATATTTTATTTTAGTAACTAATTATTAAATAATTACAATTAATATAATTAAAGTAAAAACAAAATAAAGAAAACAAATAAATTAAACATTTTCAGTCAATGCCTACATCGGTCAACAAAGAAATATTTTATTTTAGTAACTAATTATTTAATAATTACAAATAATATAATTAAAGTAAAAACAAAATTAAGTAAACAAATAAAGTAAAACATTTTCAGTCAATGCCTACATCGGTCAACAAAGAAATGTTTTATTTTAGTAACTAATTATTAAATAATTACAATTAATATAATTAAAGTAAAAACAAAATAAAGTAAACAAATAAAGTAAAATATTTTCAGTCAATGCCTACATCGGTCAACAAAGAAATATTTTATTTTAGTAACTAATTATTAAATAATTACAATTAATATAATTAAAGTAAAAACAAAATAAAGAAAACAAATAAATTAAACATTTTCAGTCAATGCCTACATCGGTCAACAAAGAAATATTTTATTTTAGTAACTAATTATTAAATAATGATAATTATTACAATTAAAGTAAAAACAAAAATAAATAAACAAATAAAGTAAAACATTTTCAGTCAATGCCTACATCGGTCAAAGAAATATTTTATTTTAGTAACTAATTATTAAATAATGACAATTATTACAATTAAAGTAAAAACAAAATTAAGTAAACAAATACAGCAAAACATTTTCAGTCAATACTTATATCGGTCAACAAAGAAATATTTCATTTTAGTAACTAATTATTAAATAATTACAATTTATATAATTAAAGTAAAAACAAAATAAAGTAAACAAATACAGCAAAACATTTTCAGTCAATGCCTACATCGGTCAACAAAGAAATATTTTATTTTAGTAACTAATTAATAAATAATTACAGTTAATATAATTAAAGTAAAATAAAATAAAGAAAACAAATAAATTAAACATTTTCAGTCAATGCCTACATCGGTCAACAAAGAAATATTTTATTTTAGTAACTAATTATTAAATAATTACAATTATTACAATTAAAGTAAAAACAAAATTAAGTAAACAAATAAAGTAAAACATTTTCAGTCAATACTTACATCGGTCAACAAAGAAATATTTCATTTTAGTAACTAATTATTAAATAATTACAATTTATATAATTAAAGTAAAAACAAAATAAAGTAAACAAATACAGCAAAACATTTTCAGTCAATGCCTACATCGGTCAACAAAGAAATGTTTTATTTTAGTAACTAATTATTAAATAATTACAATTAATATAATTAAAGTAAAAACAAAATAAAGTAAACAAATAAAGTAAAACATTTTCAGTCAATGCCTACATCGGTCAACAAAGAAATATTTTATTTTAGTAACTAATTATTAAATAATTACAATTAATATAATTAAAGTAAAAACAAAATAAAGTAAACAAATAACGTAAAATATTTTCAGTCAATGCCTACATCGGTCAACAAAGAAATATTTTATTTTAGTAACTAATTATTAAATAATTACAATTAATATAATTAAAGTAAAAACAAAATAAAGAAAACAAATAAATTAAACATTTTCAGTCAATGCCTACATCGGTCAACAAAGAAATATTTTATTTTAGTAACTAATTATTAAATAATGATAATTATTACAATTAAAGTAAAAACAAAAATAAATAAACAAATAAAGTAAAACATTTTCAGTCAATGCCTACATCGGTCAAAGAAATATTTTATTTTAGTAACTAATTATTAAATAATGACAATTATTACAATTAAAGTAAAAACAAAATTAAGTAAACAAATAAAGTAAAACATTTTCAGTCAATACTTACATCGGTCAACAAAGAAATATTTCATTTTAGTAACTAATTATTAAATAATTACAATTAATATAATTAAAGTAAAAACAAAATAAAGAAAACAAATAAATTAAACATTTTCTGTCAATGCCTACATCGGTCAACAAAGAAATGTTTTATTTTAGTAACTAATTATTAAATAATTACAATTAATATAATTAAAGTAAAAACAAAATAAAGTAAACAAATAAAGTAAAATATTTTCAGTCAATGCCTACATCGGTCAACAAAGAAATGTTTTATTTTAGTAACTAATTATTAAATAATTACAATTAATATAATTAAAGTTAAAACAAAATAAAGTAAACAAATAAAGTAAAACATTTTCAGTCAATGCCTACATCGGTCAACAAAGAAATATTTTATTTTAGTAACTAAATATTAAATAATTACAATTAATATAATTAAAGTAAAAACAAAATAAAGTAAACAAATAAAGTAAAATATTTTCAGTCAATGCCTACATCGGTCAACAAAGAAATATTTTATTTTAGTAACTAATTATTAAATAATTACAATTAATATAATTAAAGTAAAAACAAAATAAAGAAACAAATAAATTAAACATTTTCAGTCAATGCCTACATCGGTCAACAAAGAAATATTTTATTTTAGTAACTAATTATTAAATAATGATAATTATTTCCGGCGACCAGGATATAGAGGTAGTATTATCGATATTACCTTAGCTTCAGAGACTTTAGTCCCTAGAATTCAGGACTGGGTAGTTATGGAGGACTACACGGCGAGCTATCACCAGTATATCTCAATCAGCATCAACCCTGAGAAATCAAAGAGACGGCTGAAAACACTGAGAAGAAGCAGGTGGAATGTCGCCCGTATAGACCAGGACAGATTCTCGGAGGTCCTGCAGGCTTCCCAATTGGATGCCATGGAAATGGGTCAAACAACAAAAAGGCACAGGCACGCTGAAGCTGTAGTAGACGCAACAATGAACATCATTCAAAGAGCCTGCAAGGTGGCTATCCCACAAAAGCGATTCCCTACAGGAAATAGAAATCCAGTATATTGGTGGACTGAGGAGATAGCTATATTAAGGAGAAAGTGTCTTAGAACGAGACGCTTAGCTCAACGAGCAAGGCGAAGGGGACAGGGTGTGGCCTATGAGGAGACACTGGAATGCAAGACGGCAAAGAGTGAACTCCGTAGAGCAATTAGAGAGAGCCAAAGGCGATGCTGGGAGGACCTTCGGGAAGATCTAAATAGTGACCCCTGGGGCCTGGGATATAAGCTGGTAATGAAAAAGCTAAATTCATTCACTCCAAGAGGACCTTTGAATGCGGCACAGATGAAAACTATAGTAGATGGTTTGTTCCCTTCTCACCCTGTCGGTCAGATTTTAAAGAGGAAAACCGGAGGGAAAGATTTCCCGCTCTTCACAGAGAAAGAATTATGGACAGCAGCCAACTCCCTCCAAAATAACAAGGCTCCGGGACCGGATGGAATCCCTTCGGAGGTCCTTAAAGCCGTAGTGAGAACTCACCCGCACGTATTACTCAACATGTACAACCACTGCCTGAAAACTGGCGTATTTAGTGCCCGTTGGAAGGTAGCAAGATTGGTCCTGATTAACAAAGGCAAGGGGAACTTAGATTCTCCGTCTTCATACAGACCGCTGTGCATGTTGGATGCGGCTGGAAAATTGCTAGAAAAACTTATTAGGCCACGGCTGCTTTCGGCCTTCCGCGATGCAGGGGATCTTTCTGAGAGACAGTTTGGCTTTAGGAAGGGCAAGTCAACTATTGATGCTATTAGAACCGTAGTTGATGCTGCTAAAATAGTCGAGGTAGGTAACCACTTTTCAAGACCTGTGTGCCTTCTGGTTACCCTAGACGTACGTAATGCCTTCAACACAGCGAGATGGAAAGACATACTGTATGCCCTGGAGAAGACATTCGCTCTGCCTGAGTACCTCCTACGGATAGTACGAGACTACCTTAACAACCGGTATCTGATATACGAGACTTCAGATGGACCTAGAAGGAAGAGAGTAACAGCAGGAGCAGCTCAAGGCTCCATTCTTGGCCCGGACCTCTGGAATGCAAATTACGACAGCATTTTGCGTATAACAATGCCAGATGGAACTTTCCTGGTGGGATACGCAGACGACATTGCTGCGATCATTATAGCGAGAAACCAAGAGCTCGCCCAATTGCGACTGGCCCAAGTAATGCGTCGTGTTAACAGCTGGATGATGGAGCATGGTCTACGCTTGGCTCTGGAAAAAACTGAGATTCTTCTGATATCCAAGAGACACCTTACTCCTAGCCCTGAGATGCTTGTGGGAGAGGAAAAAATAGCGGTTAAAAATGCCATTAGGTACTTAGGTATCATGATTGATAGGAAGCTGAGCTTTCAAAATCATGTTAAATGCGCAGCTGAGAAAGCGATCAGAGTCACAACAGCTATGAGTAGGCTTCTGGCTAATGTTAGGGGCCCTACACAGAGCAGACGCCGTCTTCTGATATCCGTGGCGCAATCTATAATGCTGTACGGAGCGGAAATTTGGGCAGGTGCCCTCAAAACCGAGAGGAATAGAAGATGGATGGCCTCAGTGCAGAGAAAAGGGGCACTAAGAGTGGCGTGTTCTTATCGAACGGTCTCGGAATCGGCCGCTCTAGTAGTGGCGGGAATAATTCCTATTGATCTGCTGGCACTAGAAAAGAAGACCATTGCGGAGCGACGAAAAAATACGGACGATAGGGAAAACCAAAAGGAAGCGAGAAGAAAGACGATGACCAAGTGGCAGGAAAGATGGTCTGCAGACCCCACCGGAAGATGGACAGCCAGACTAATCAAAAACCTATCCAGTTGGACTAACAGGCAGCATGGAGAGGTAAACTTCTACACTACACAGTTCTTGACAGGACACGGTTGCTTTCGGACCTATTTATATAAAATGGGAAAGGTGAACAATCCAAATTGCTCCCATTGTGGGGAAGGGTCACCCGATAACCCCGAACACACCTTCTTTGTGTGCAGAAGATGGCAATCTGAGAGAACAACGCTGGAAAGCAACGTCGGGCCAATAGACCCGGACAACATAGTGGGCAAGATGCTGTGGAGTGCATCCAACTGGATGGAGATAGCGACATATATCGAGAGCATACTAAGGAGTAAAATGAGACAAGAAGATGGTCGAGGTCAAGATCAGTGATCAGACCAAATACACTCATTTTCAGAAATAGAAACCACTGGGGTTAATAAAGGGCCCTCTGACCAGGAAGAATGCTAATACAGTGATACCCTGGTCAGATCTACAAAGGGCCGGAAAGGAGGAAGGGTTTAGTGGGTATTCGCCAGGAGTCCCACACACCAGGTCTGTCAGGGCAGACTTGATGGTGCGTAAATGCATTCCAACCTCCAAAGAAAAAAAAAAAAAAAAAAAAAAAAAAAAAAAAAAAAAAAAAAAAAAATGATAATTATTACAATTAAAGTAAAAACAAAAATAAATAAACAAATAAAGTAAAACATTTTCAGTCAATGCCTACATCGGTCAAAGAAATATTTTATTTTAGTAACTAATTATTAAATAATGACAATTATTACAATTAAAGTAAAAACAAAATTAAGTAAACAAATAAAGTAAAACATTTTCAGTCAATACTTACATCGGTCAACAAAGAAATATTTCATTTTAGTAACTAATTATTAAATAATTACAATTTATATAATTAAAGTAAAAACAAAATAAAGTAAACAAATACAGCAAAACATTTTCAGTCAATGCCTACATCGGTCAACAAAGAAATGTTTTATTTTAGTAACTAATTATTAAATAATTACAATTAATATAATTAAAGTAAAAACAAAATAAAGTAAACAAATAAAGTAAAATATTTTCAGTCAATGCCTACATCGGTCAACAAAGAAATATTTTATTTTAGTAACTAATTATTAAATAATTACAATTAATATAATTAAAGTAAAAACAAAATAAAGAAAACAAATAAATTAAACATTTTCAGTCAATGCCTACATCGGTCAACAAAGAAATATTTTATTTTAGTAACTAATTATTTAATAATTACAAATAATATAATTAAAGTAAAAACAAAATTAAGTAAACAAATAAAGTAAAACATTTTCAGTCAATGCCTACATCGGTCAACAAAGAAATGTTTTATTTTAGTAACTAATTATTAAATAATTACAATTAATATAATTAAAGTAAAAACAAAATAAAGTAAACAAATAAAGTAAAATATTTTCAGTCAATGCCTACATCGGTCAACAAAGAAATATTTTATTTTAGTAACTAATTATTAAATAATTACAATTAATATAATTAAAGTAAAAACAAAATAAAGAAAACAAATAAATTAAACATTTTCTGTCAATGCCTACATCGGTCAAAAAAGAAATATTTTATTTTAGTAACTAATTATTAAATAATGATAATTATTACAATTAAAGTAAAAACAAAAATAAATAAACAAATAAAGTAAAACATTTTCAGTCAATGCCTACATTGGTCAAAGAAATATTTTATTTTAGTAACTAATTATTAAATAATGACAATTATTACAATTAAAGTAAAAACAAAATTAAGTAAACAAATACAGCAAAACATTTTCAGTCAATACTTACATCGGTCAACAAAGAAATATTTCATTTTAGTAACTAATTATTAAATAATTACAATTTATATAATTAAAGTAAAAACAAAATAAAGTAAACAAATACAGCAAAACATTTTCAGTCAATGCCTACATCGGTCAACAAAGAAATATTTTATTTTAGTAACTAATTATTAAATAATGATAATTATTACAATTAAAGTAAAAACAAAAATAAATAAACAAATAAAGTAAAACATTTTCAGTCAATGCCTACATCGGTCAAAGAAATATTTTATTTTAGTAACTAATTATTAAATAATGACAATTATTACAATTAAAGTAAAAACAAAATTAAGTAAACAAATACAGCAAAACATTTTCAGTCAATACTTACATCGGTCAACAAAGAAATATTTCATTTTAGTAACTAATTATTAAATAATTACAATTTATATAATTAAAGTAAAAACAAAATAAAGTAAACAAATACAGCAAAACATTTTCAGTCAATGCCTACATCGGTCAACAAAGAAATATTTTATTTTAGTAACTAATTAATAAATAATTACAATTAATATAATTAAAGTAAAATAAAATAAAGGAAACAAATAAATTAAACATTTTCAGTCAATGCCTACATCGGTCAACAAAGAAATATTTTATTTTAGTAACTAATTATTAAATAATGATAATTATTACAATTAAAGTAAAAACAAAAATAAAGAAAACAAATAAATTAAACATTTTCAGTCAATGCCTACATCGGGCAGCAAAGAAATATTTCATTTTAGTAACTAATTATTAAATAATTACAAATAATATAATTAAAGTAAAAACAAAACAAAGTAAACAAATACAGCAAAACATTTTCAGTCAATGCCTACATCGGTCAACAAAGAAAATATAATTTTAGTAACTAATTATTAAATAATTACAATTAATATAATTAAAGTAAAAAAAAATAAAGAAAAGAAATACAGTAAAACATTTTCAGTCAATGCCTACATCGGTCAATAAAGAAATATTTAATTTTAGTAACTAATTATTAAATAATTACAATTAATATAATTAAAGTAAAAGCAAAATAAAGTAAACAAATAAAGTAAAACATTTTTAGTCAATGCCTACATCGGTCAACAAAGAAATATTTTATTTTAGTAACTAATTATTAAATAATTACAATTAATATAATTAAAGTAAATCAAAATAAAGTAAACAAATAAAGTAAAACATTTTTAGTCAATGCCTACTTCGGTCAACAAAGAAATATTTTATTTTAGTAACTAATTAGTAAATAATTACAATTAATATAATTAAATTAAAAACAAAATAAAGTAAACAAAAGGAGTAAAACATTTTCAAAGTCAATCCCTACTTAGGTTAACAAAGAAATAATGTACGAGTATTTACTATTTATTGAATAATTAGAATTAATATAAATAGAGAAAAATAACCTATACGTTAAAACAGCTGTTCGACACAAATAATCTATTACCTAAAATCAGCTGTTTTATGAGATCATATTTTATCACTTATTTAAAGCCAAATGGCAAGAAATATCTATATTTCATCCCTTTGCCCATTTTGTGAAAAGTTTTACTCCTATAACCTGCAATTAATTTCTTAATTTTAAGAATGATTCCATATTCGAAAAAACTGAATTACCATAAAGTGGCATACACAATAAAAATATTTTTTTGAAGTTGACTAAGTATGAATAAAAAGGATTTTAATAACGATTGAAAATTTGAACTAGATATATATTAGGAGAGTGCGAACTAATAGTAGGAATTGAGAAAGGTTCATTTAGCTAATTTGTTCCTGTGCTCCCTATTGATCGAAACTTTCACTAAAACAAAAATTCTCGCCCACGTTTTACAATGTTTCAAAAATTAATTACCTTTAATTAAATGTTTCAAATTTAATTAGATTTAAACAATAGTTCGAAAACGAGATCAACTTACTTTCGTTGCAGATGCCATCAAATATAATTGAAAAGGTTTCCTTCCGAGAAACTAGGACCATATAAAATCGATAACGCAATTCCTGTGACAGCACTGCCAACGTCCTTTGAGACCGACTTATACACAGATATGGACGAAGAGTATGTACTACTTTGATTGCTAGTATTTCGATATTAACAGCATATACATGTACTCCAAATGTTAATCAATGCACTTAAGTTTGGTTTTATAATTATTTGATTGGCGTTTTGAAGTTTCACCACTAACTTTAACATTATAACAAACTAGTTAATATTTAGAGCAAGTTTTTATTCTCAATGATTCTGAAACGGAAACCAGATGTAGGATGAGTCATGGCATTGGAATTAACTTTTACTTTGGAGAAGTGGTAATAATCAAAAGTAGAAATTAATTCAGTACAAGCAAGTAAGCCAGTGTTCCCTCATGATATGTGCTGTGCTCGTTCTGCTATGTTTCGTTAATATTTTGGAGCCGCTAAGGGCTCAGGCTTAATCTGTTCAGCCGAATTTACAGTAGAATCGTTCGTCATCTTCAAATTATCGTGGATATGGTTTTTCTTATAAATACTTGCGTAAAAAAATAAACGTAATTATTTAAAAATATAGAAAAGAAAAAAAATCAATACTACAAAAATTAATTTCCTTTAATTAAATGTTTCAAATTTATTTAGCTTTAAACTATAATTCGGAAACGATATCAATTTACTCTCGTTACAGATGCCATCAAATATAATTGAAAATGTTTCCTTCGAGAAACTAGGACCATGTAAAACGATGTAAGTTTCGTTGCAGTTTTGAAGCCACTAAGGGCTCAGGCCTAACCTGTTCAGCTATATTTATCCTAGAATCGTTTGTGATCTTTAACGTATCGTGGATATGGTTCCTCTTATTGATACTGGCGTAAAAAAAAGTAGAACGTAATTATTTAAAAATATAAAAAATATAATATTTTAGCATCGGAGATTAGACTAAATTAATTAAAGTCAATAAGAAACAAAAATTTAAATAGCAATGTAAAACCTTGCGTTAAAAAAGCTTATAAATTATAAGAACTGAAGTAAACGTGACGCATAAAACCATTTAGCGGGAAAACACATACGCACTATGTCTAGACTGTCATGGACTGTAGCCAGCTGATGACTTAGAATCCCCTCCCCCAGTATACTCTGTGTGTGTTGCTATTTTTGCCAAGCTTTAATAGGACTGTTTATACTGTAAATCTAAAAACAATCAGAACTCTCTTAAAAAAGACTAACAATGTATTTTTTTAAGGTAACTTAGTTTCAAGATATTTTTTGACGTTTAGGCTTCCAGTTATATGTCGTTCATGCAACTTATTTTTGAGATCTACATATATTTCTTCTGCCTCCCACCGATTTAATTCTTTAGTCATAATTTTTTCTAACAAATTACAATATTTATCTCTGCATTAAACCTCATTAATTATGTTATATGTGAAGTGAAATTTTCTTCTCCATGTGCTTTGTGTCTTGCGAACGACGGATATTAAGAAGGCCGTTGTGTCGTAGTTGACAGAGTAAGCTAACCCGGAGACTAGTCAACGAACCGAGACATATCTGTGGAACGGTCTTAAGCTTCATCTACCCTTGTCCCTGCATATGCTCGCCCTTCGAGGTCACGCGCCAACTTACAAGTGACCAGTTATATTAAGAAGGTCTTTGTGATGTTCATGCGGCATAATTGACTTGTTGAGCAGATAGCACTCCAAAGAGATTTCTACCAAGAGTGACTTCTCCTACCGGCTCCCTTGCTCCTGTCAATTTCCCCTTAATGACCACCTAAAACAGAATATATTTACTGAAGCTCTTTAGATGACCAATTTATTCCACCTTTTCATTTACATTATTTCTCTCTCTCTCTCTCTCTCTCTCTCTCTCTCTTCCTCCCCTCTCTCTTTTCTTACCAGATTGACAGATTACTTCTATATTCGTATCATGGTTGGTCCTAGCTATATATAGAAGACGTCTTCATAGCCATACGTCAAAGAGCTTAATCCTTTAAATTACTTGTTAGATTACTTCTATATTCGTATCATGGTTGGTCCTAGCTATATATAGAAGACGTCTTCATAGCCATACGTCAAAGAGCTTAATCCTTTAAATTAGAGGCGATACACAAAAGTATCACTAACCAACGCTCGTCACTATTCCATTGTTAAAATCTTCTTCTTCTTCTTCGTGCCCCTTGTCTTCTGCGAAAGTAGAATATCTCTACTGTTCTAATTTTATTCGCTGCCTATCTAAATAGTTAGGAAACATCGACGTAGGGTTTGTGGCCTTAACAGTTGTGTTTTGCCACTGTAGATTTTTTTGAATTATTAGCTGAAGCACTTTATACTTACACATAATATTACCTTGTTGCTCGTGCTTTCGTCTTCCAATCGTCATACCTATCCCCCTCCTTACACAACTGACGCATTACCTTTTGTTCTCAAGCTCGGCTAAATATTCCTAGATCCAATATTCCTTCCAGTTGTAATTACAATTTCTCAACACAATGAATTCAACTGAAATGGCCGTTTAAGAAATACACAAAAAACGGCTTAAGAAATAGACACGATAATAAAGAGGAACAACGTAACCGTAAAAGCAGAGTAACCATAAAAATGAAATAGCTAGCTGTACACTTATACTGGCGAATAGTCGCTATTACTTCAACAATATAATAACGTGTGTTTTAGATGATTATTTTTCCTATATTGCAATATAACGGAGACAAATTGTCCTGTTTGTACTAGGTTTAATAAATTGTGAAGTATATTTTAATTTATATACATTTATGCATCTCCTAACATAAAACATCGTTTTTTTTTGACGCATTTCAAATTGATTCCATTTTTAGAACTTCAGCTACTCTCTTTCACTATCGAAAGAAGATTTTCATACTTCTTACATACTTCAATTAATTTTGAATGGTGAAAGAGTACAGTTGAAGTTTTAAAAAATAATTCATTCCGAAAAGCGTCTACAAAGAACGATATTTTAATGTTAGGAAAGGTAGAAGAGGGCACTCAAATGTATACCAATATTTTAATTTCATTCGAATTTTTTGAAGGTAATTATTAATAATCTAATTAAAATAGTAAAAAAGCCTAAAGTTGAAAGTAAATTTGTTGTATTAAGTGGCAATTATTAAAGAAACGTCGTACGATTTAAAAGCTTTTTAATTATACGACTTTATGTTTGTAATTTGTGAAAGCATTTTTAAACGTGCCGACTCCATATTTTGAGATGGAAAAGATCTCTCTGTCGTGTCTGTTTTGGATCAAAGTTAGCAACATGTCAGAACATAGTGTATAATAAACTAGACAAAATTATTTCATGAAACACCTGTTTTTATTACGTATGTAATATTAACATTGTAGTGTGTATTATTGTGTTATCGTATAGCTTTAAACTTGTTACTTTTAAGGTATTTAAAACTTTTTTTTCAGTAGTGTTTTTTTCAATCACTTCTATTGGTTCACACTCACATTATATATATATATCTTGTTCAAATTTTCAATCGTTAATAAAATACTTTTTATTCATCCACTCAAGATCCACTTGGGAGAAAAACTTTTCACAAAAGGGGCAAGGTATGCAATATAGTTAATTTGTCCCCTTTAACTAAAAATATGTGATAACATGATTTCATAAAACAGCTGATTTTATCTTATAGAGGATGGGGTGGAACAGCTGTTTTACTCAAGGGTTATGTTACTTTATTTATATTTAATGTAATTATTTAGTAAAAAGTAACTAAAATCAAATTTGTCTACAAATTGTGTTTAAATATATTACTTGTTGTTTTTTCAATCTTACCAACGCTCAACCTTCATATTTACGCCATTTGGTGACGCGCCAACCACTAGCAAGAAGAAAAGCCTTTCACAAAAAAAAGAAAGTATGTAATACAGTTATATTTGTCCAATTTAGCTTAAAATTAATGATAACATGATTTCATAAAACAGCTGATTTTATGTTATAGGTTATGTAGTACAACTGTTTTAACGTATAGGTTATGTTACTTTATTTATATTATTTGTAATTATTCAATAGAAAGTAACTAGATTAAATTTTTTACTTTAAACATTTTTTTAAATTACTGGTTTTCATTAACGCTAGGCAATTTTATTTTACAGCAATTAATTTTTTAAATTTTACCACCACTATTTTCAAGTTTCGTCAGCTGTATTCAATGTCTTAGGTCTTTTACTGGTATAAGTATCCATTTACTCTTTACTGACGTTTTATTTAGATTGCAAATTTTCCACAAAACGCTTACCTCGCTTGATTCAATTTCTTAGTTCTTTTCAGAGAAGCTACTCCAAACTAGAGAATCTTCTATTACATAAGCTATTCCTCGCTTCATATCAAATATCTCACAATTACACAACATTTATAAACGTATTTAAAATATCTTCAGATAAATATTTCACTAAAACAATTCACCACGAGTGCAGATGTTTTTACAAACCAATTCAACCTAGATGTGAATATTTTGTTGGACCTAATTAACTAAATGGCTTCTGCACTAATATATGTCTGAAGTAACTGGACAATAACTCTAAATAACATAATAAACATCTGTTTATCGCTCTACAATACCATTTGCAAAACTAAATTACTTTATCATTTATTTTATTATATTTTAAGATATTGTTTAAAATGCTATATAGTTTTTTTTTATATTTGTCTGTGAGGTGATGTATCTGTGTTGAATTAAATAAAACACATTCATTTTTCATCACAAGGACTAAGGCCTGCCTTTAGCAACATTATTATACTTTGTTAATTTATTTTATAAAATATTTTACCATACTTTTAACGATTAAAAACAAGTGGTGTGAAAACAAATTAAATGAACCCTACTGTAATCAACAAAGAAATACTTGCATGTATACACATGCATATACATATAAAAGAATCACAATTTTAAGTGATCAATTAGAAAACGAAATTCCTTGCAGTTTTACATTTTCCTTTCTATGTATGGTGTTGTACTTTTATTTTTGTTTGATACTATTTATTCGCTATCTTTGTTTTCATTTCTAAATTATGTAGCAGATAGTGGTTTATAGTATCTAATTCTATCTACCTCTTGCAATGCTTTATTATTGCAAGGAATCTCTCTCTTATAATTTCGTATTATACATCTTTAATTTAAAAGAATAAAACCTCAATACCATAAATTATATTTTCATTTGTTAATTACAATTTACAATACAACTACACTAAAACAACATTTTCGAGAAGCATTTTGGTGCCTTATATATAACATGTTTTCTTGTTTAATAATCGAAAACAACATAGGTTATTCAAATACAAGAATATTTATGGTGATATGTTTTCTTGTAATATAGTTAATAAATTAAAAACAAAAATACTTTTAATTTATATATTATTCAAAGCTTTTCGCCGATAAAACAGTACCAGCATCTACAGGAAAATAATTATCTAACAAAATATTTTTACAAACTTTGTATATTATAACATACCTTACTCAATTTGTCCTACAAGATAAATGTGACTCTAAAGTAGACAAATTAATACGCAGCTACTTGTTTTTACAATATCTGATTTATTTTAATCCTTTGTTCCAGCATCTTAAGGAAAATAATTAACTAACAAAATATTTTTACAAACTTTTTATATTATAACATACCTTACTCAATTTGTCCTACAAGATAAATGTGACTCTAAAGTAGACAAATTAATACGCAGCTACTTGTTTTTACAATATCTGATTTATTTTAATCCTTTGTTCCAGCATCTTAAGGAAAATAATTATCTAACAAAATATTTTTACAAACTTTTTATATTATAACATACCTTACTCAATTTGTCCTACAAGATAAATGTGACTCTAAAGTAGACAAATTAATACGCAGCTACTTGTTTTTACAATATCTGATTTATTTTAATCCTTTGTTCCAGCATCTTAAGGAAAATAATTATCTAACAAAATATTTTTACAAACTTTTTATATTATAACATACCTTACTCAATTTGTCCTACAAGATAAATGTGACTCTAAAGCAGACAAATTAATACGCAGCTACTTGTTTTTACAATAACTGATTTATTTTTAATCCTTTGTTCAAAACGGTAGCATTTGTTGGTAGTTACATATAATTAGCTAATAACTCTAACTTTACCGGAAGGCATCAAAACCTATATTTATTATTATATTAACCATTTCTAATAAAATGTCATGAATTATCTTAAGGCGTGTATAGGTTATTTCACCTGGTTTGATAAATTTTATATTTGAATGACTTATTACTGTCTAAATAATTAATAAAAGGTTTATAGAGTTGTTAATATGTTTTATTTTACAGAGCTGGCTTTAAATTTAAGATAAATTGTGATTTATTACTTGCGTGGTTCCTTGTTTCACTTCACTATTCACCCATTCACTTATTCACAAATCTCGTCAATTTCACTTTCTCTAATCACTCGAAATGCTTCTACGCCGTAACTAGCTTTATTTCTATAATATCTCTCTTACTAATTCCTTTTATTATTCAATTATCTCCGTTACTTAATCACACGTACTACTTCACTATCTCCCTCACTTAATGTAACTCATTACTTGATTACCTCCCTTATTAATTCCTCTTACTATTCAATTATCTCCCTTACTTAATCACACGTACTACTTCACTATCTCCCTCACTTAATGTAACTCATTACTTGATTACCTCCCTTATTAATTCCTCTTACTATTCAATTATCTCCCTTACTTAATCACACGTACTACTTCACTATCTCCCTCACTTAATGTAACTCATTACTTGATTACCTCCCTTATTAATTCCTTTTATTATTCAATTATCTCCGTTACTTAATCTCACTTACTACTTCTCTATCTCCCTCTCTTAACGTAACTCATTGCTTGATTACCTCCCTTATTAATTCCTCTTACTATTCAATTATCTCCCTTACTTAATCACACGTACTACTTCACTATCTACCTCACTTAATGTAACTCATTACTTGATTACCTCCCTTATTAATTCCTTTTATTATTCAATTATCTCCGTTACTTAATCTCACTTACTACTTCTCTATCTCCCTCACTTAATGTAACTCATTACTTGATTACCTCCCTTATTAATTCCTTTTATTATTCAATTATCTCCGTTACTTAATCTCACTTACTACTTCTCTATCTCCCTCACTTAATGTAACTCATTACTTGATTACCTCCCTTATTAATTCCTCTTACTATTCAATTATCTCCCTTACTTAATCTGACGTACTACTTCACTATCTCCCTCACTTAATGTAACTCATTGCTTGATTATCTCCCTTATTAATTCCTCTTACTATTCAATTATCTCCCTTACTTAATCACACGTACTACTTCTCTATCTCCCTCACTTAATGTAACTCATTACTTGATTACCTCCCTTATTAATTCCTCTTACTATTCAATTATCTCCCTTACTTAATCTGACGTACTACTTCACTATCTCCCTCACTTAATGTAACTCATTACTTGATTACCTCCCTTATTAATTCCTCTTACTATTCAATTATCTCCCTTACTTAATCTGACGTACTACTTCTCTATCTCCCTCACTTAATGTAACTCATTACTTGATTACCTCCCTTATTAATTCCTCTTACTATTCAATTATCTCCCTTACTTAATCACACGTACTACTTCACTATCTCCCTCACTTAATGTAACTCATTACTTGATTACCTCCCTTATTAATTCCTCTTACTATTCAATTATCTCCCTTACTTAATCACACGTACTACTTCACTATCTCCCTCACTTAATGTAACTCATTGCTTGATTATCTCCCTTATTAATTCCTTTTATTATTCAATTATCTCCGTTACTTAATCTCACTTACTACTTCTCTATCTCCCTCACTTAATGTAACTCATTACTTGATTACCTCCCTTATTAATTCCTCTTACTATTCAATTATCTCCCTTACTTAATCTGACGTACTACTTCACTATCTCCCTCACTTAATGTAACTCATTACTTGATTATCTCCCTTATTAATTCCTCTTACTATTCAATTATCTCCCTTACTTAATCTGACGTACTACTTCACTATCTCCCTCACTTAATGTAACTCATTACTTGATTACCTCCCTTATTAATTCCTCTTACTATTCAATTATCTCCCTTACTTAATCTGACGTACTACTTCACTATCTCCCTCACTTAATGTAACTCATTACTTGATTATCTCCCTTATTAATTCCTCTTACTATTCAATTATCTCCCTTACTTAATCTGACGTACTACTTCACTATCTCCCTCACTTAATGTAACTCATTACTTAATTATCTCCCTTATTAATTCCTCTTACTATTCAATTATCTCCCTTACTTAATCTGACGTACTACTTCTCTATCTCCCTCACTTAATGTAACTCATTACTTGATTATCTCCCTTATTAATTCCTCTTACTATTCAATTATCTCCCTTACTTAATCTGACGTACTACTTCACTATCTCCCTCACTTAATGTAACTCATTACTTGATTATCTCCCTTATTAATTCCTCTTACTATTCAATTATCTCCCTTACTTAATCTGACGTACTACTTCACTATCTCCCTCACTTAATGTAACTCATTACTTGATTATCTCCCTTATTAATTACTCTTACTATTCAATTATCTCCCTTACTTAATCACACGTACTACTTCTCTATCTCCCTCACTTAATGTAACTCATTACTTGATTATCTCCCTTATTAATTCCTCTTACTATTCAATTATCTCCCTTACTTAATCACACGTACTACTTCTCTATCTCCCTCACTTAATGTAACTCATTACTTGATTATCTCCCTTATTAATTCCTCTTACTATTCAATTATCACTCTTACTTAATCTGACGTACTACTTCACTATCTCCCTCACTTAATGTAACTCATTACTTAATTATCTCCCTTATTAATTACTCTTACTATTCAATTATCTCCCTTACTTAATCACACCTACTACTTCTCTATCTCCCTCACTTAATGTAACTCATTACTTGATTATCTCCCTTATTAATTCCTCTTACTATTCAATTATCTCCCTTACTTAATCACACGTACTACTTCTCTATCTCCCTCACTTAATGTAACTCATTACTTGATTATCTCCCTTATTAATTCCTCTTACTATTCAATTATCACCCTTACTTAATCTGACGTACTACTTCACTATCTCCCTCACTTAATGTAACTCATTACTTGATTATCTCCCTTATTATTTCCTCTTACTATTCAATTATCACCCTTACGTAATCTGACGTACTACTTCACTATCTCCCTCACTTAATGTAACTCATTGCTTGATTATCTCCCTTATTAATTCCTCTTACTATTCAATTATCTCCCTTACTTAATCACACGTACTACTTCTCTATCTCCGTCACTTAATGTAACTCATTACTTGATTATCTCCCTTATTAATTCCTCTTACTATTCAATTATCTCCCTTACTTAATCACACGTACTACTTCTCTATCTCCCTCACTTAATGTAACTCATTACTTGATTACCTCCCTTATTAATTCCTTTTATTATTCAATTATCTCCGTTACTTAATCTCACTTACTACTTCTCTATCTCCCTCACTTAATGTAACTCATTACTTGATTACCTCCCTTATTAATTCCTCTTACTATTCAATTATCTCCCTTACTTAATCTGACGTACTACTTCACTATCTCCCTCACTTAATGTAACTCATTGCTTGATTATCTCCCTTATTAATTCCTCTTACTATTCAATTATCTCCCTTACTTAATCTGACGTACTACTTCACTATCTCCCTCACTTAATGTAACTCATTGCTTGATTATCTCCCTTATTAATTCCTCTTACTATTCAATTATCTCCCTTACTTAATCACACGTACTACTTCTCTATCTCCCTCACTTAATGTAACTCATTACTTGATTATCTCCCTTATTAATTACTCTTACTATTCAATTATCTCCCTTACTTAATCACACGTACTACTTCTCTATCTCCCTCACTTAATGTAACTCATTACTTGATTATCTCCCTTATTAATTCCTCTTACTATTCAATTATCTCCCTTACTTAATCACACGTACTACTTCTCTATCTCCCTCACTTAATGTAACTCATTACTTGATTATCTCCCTTATTAATTCCTCTTACTATTCAATTATCACCCTTACTTAATCACACGTACTACTTCTCTATCTCCCTCACTTAATGTAACTCATTACTTGATTATCTCCCTTATTAATTCCTCTTACTATTCAATTATCTCCCTTACTTAATCACACGTACTACTTCTCTATCTCCCTCACTTAATGTAACTCATTACTTGATTATCTCCCTTATTAATTCCTCTTACTATTCAATTATCACCCTTACTTAATCTGACGTACTACTTCTCTATCTCCCTCACTTAATGTAACTCATTACTTAATTATCTCCCTTATTAATTACTCTTTATATTCAATTATCTCCCTTACTTAATCACACGTACTACTTCACTATCTCCCTCACTTAATGTAACTCATTACTTGATTATCTCCCTTAATTATTACTCTTACTATTCAATTATCTCCCTTACTTAATCACTCGTACTACTTCACTATCTCCCTCACTTAATGTAACTCATTACTTAATTATCTCCCTTATTTAATCTCACTTATTAATTTGCATTGCGACTTTACTTTATATGAATTTACCGTTTCTAACTAAAATTAACGCATTTTCCTCCCAAGTCCTGCATTTTGACTCCTTCGAACCCTAGAACTTGATTCCTCTTCGAGTATTGAAGAATGACTGACTTTCTTGTTTTCCTTTGGATTGTTTCCGTACGCAATCTTCAAATTTCATTGGCTTCCTTATGGCGCTCAAAATTGTTCCAGCCTATCAGAGCGTCATTCTTTATAGCTTTCCCTTTGGCTTGGGTGGGAACTTCTTACTTTCCCAAGGTGCAGGTGTTCGCTGGACGTGATTTTTCCGCATTTATAGAGATTTTTCACCATACATCTGCATGGTCCCTCGACATCCAAGTAAAGCGTTTCTCCAGTGATCGAGTCACATCTTGGTTTACCTATAATGAAACTTTTCGACGTATATTAATATTTATGTCTTACAGGTGCGTACACTAACCATTTTTGTCCTAAAGACTTACAACAGACACTCTTTGTTAGATTGCCATAGTGTGCTACAATCTCACGAGTTCAAATGTTTTACAAACAGTTTTCCTAGCTTAATGAATTTCTTTATAATATATATGTATATATATATATATATATATATATATATATATATATATATATATATATATATATATATGTGTATTGTAATTCTTAGATGAATATATTTTTCTTGTTAAATGAATCGATTTCAAGCGCAAGAATATTTTATTTCACTTAATTTTATTTTATTAAGTATTAGGCTTCTTATGACCACCTGAGCACTTCATGCGGTCCCAATGCGGTCATAGAACTGCAAACAGCTATTTAGTAAGTATATATAACTAGCCTAATTTTAAAAATACCTAACTAAGTGAATACGTAATTGCTTACTTGCTGACGCGTTTCAAAACGATCGTTCCTTTTTCGAAGCTAATCTTCTACTTGCGGCTTTTGGCTCTTTACAAACGGTATTTATGACATTAGGTGAGGTGTCGGCGTCTTGTGTGATGTATTTGAAAATACTATTTATTGGCTTCTAAGTGCGTGTGGTCATTAAGTAAGTTTTCCCTGTCTGTTGCGTAGTGTTTGTAGATTACATATTTGTCTAAGGTTGTTAGTTTTTTACTCTGTTTTAATATGTGTAGAATATTTAAATTAGTGTGTATGTCGGTATGTGTTTGTTGGGTGTTATTTAGGTGTTTTGCGTAGTTGGATTTAGGGTTTGTTTGTTTTGTTTGGGTAATGTTTTCTTCGAAGCGTGTGTAGAATGACCTGCCGGTTTGACCGATGTAATAGTTGGGACAATCGTTGCAAGTTAATTTAAATACCTGAGAGTTTGTATATGTCAGTTTCTTTTTGAAAAGGTTGTATATGTTTTCTTAACGTGTTTGTTGTTTTGTAGGATATTTGGTAATGGAGTTTTTTGAATGTGGAGGCTATTTTGTGTGTGTTTTTATTGCGGTAGGTGAGGGATATGTATTTGTTATTTTTTGTGTGGTTTGTTTGAGTGGCTGTTTGATGGTGTTTATGTTTTATTTTCCTGAGAATGTTGTCTATGAGTGTGTGTTGGTAGCCGTTTTGTTGGGCGATGTTTTTTATGGTATTAAGTTCTTCGTCGTAGTCTTTCTGTAGCATTGGTATATTGATTAGACGGTGTAACATATGATTAAAAGCATCGTGTTTATGTTGTGTGGGGTGATTAGATGTATTATGTATGACCATATCTGTAGTTGTTGGTTTTCTGTATATTTTGAAATTATGTCTAGAGTTGTGTTTGGTGATAGTAAGATCTAGAATGTTTATTCTATTGTTTTCTTCTAAGTTAGATGTTCTTCATATATAATTGACGCTATAAAATCATTTAACATATAATGACCAATAATCAATAATTTCACCCATTTAACTATGGACTCTTTAGGTTTTTATTTTCTTGAAACCATCATTATTTATTACAAAAGTTACTTTTATATTCTCTCGGGTCGTTTTATTGGGATCTTTCCCTTTTGAATATGGTGCAATATACGTAATAAAAATAGTTGTAAGTTGGAGTTTGTAGTAGCAACAATCAGTTGATGACGTTGTCTTTGAAACGCTTCTGAGTTAATAAATGATTTTCAGTTTGTTTCTTTGTTTTTCCTTTGTTTTTCCTTTTTATTCATTTTCAACCCTTTACGATACTATTGATTACCTTGGTAACAGTTTAAAACTGTACAATCGAGGTTTCGACGACAATTAGAGGGGTTTAAATCCACATACATGTTTGAAAAACTCATTTCTATGTATTGGAAGTTTGCTCAGTGCCAAAGCGCGCTAGACTTCGAACATGACGATTCATAGTTCGAATCCGACCTCGACCTCCAAATTTTCATAATCTAATTATTGAATAAATATGTAAAATAACTTTATAAACGTCAATTGTAATCCACTATAAATAATTAAAAATATATTTGACTTGATGGGATTAATAAAAACATAATTTTTTAACGATTGAAAATAATTGGTACAAGATATATATATCAGGTGAATGTAAACTAATAGAAGGAATTTAATTACAAGAAACTAAAATAAAAGTTTTCTTAGTTGACTTAAGTAGGAATCGACTTCTTTTATTTTACGTGTTCCTCGATAACTTTAATTAAAATTCTCCCAAGACGCCCTACTAATTATTATTAATAAACCCTTTTTGCTTTATAAAACTTTATAAAACCCTTAATTAACTCATCTCTACTACAACTTTCACTTTTTTCTCGCAGTTTATTACTTCGTCCCGTCTCCTTCGATGCACTTCCGTTTGGAAATCAGAAGTTTTATCCTCTCTTAAGGTATGTCAGCCAATATACATATATATATATATATATATATATATATATATATATATATATATAACATATCTATTCCAGCTGTCGCCTCCTTTCCGTGGCCAATTTCTTCTGTCATAATTACGCCTCTAATGGCTTCTTCATTACTTGCTAGATGCAATCACGCCAACTTCCCGTGGCCGACTTCCCTTTCTTTTCTCAGGGGGGATCCATTCGAGTACCTTTCGTTGCCAACTGCCTTCTGCTATTCTTTTTACGTGTCTAAACCATACTAATTGTCTTCTTTTCATCTAATCCTTTATATTTGTATCCATCTCCTATTCGTTACATATTTGTTCACATCTGATCCTTACACGTCTCGATTTACCGCAACATTGTCGTAAATAGCTGCATCGTCATTAGCTTGTTACTATTAGCTTAGGTAACATCCCATACCTCTGGACCGTAGAGTGTAACGCTCTGAACAATACTTTTATAAATGTGTTTCGTTTATAATTGTCTTTTGTCCTAGAAGAGAGTTTAAAGCTCGTGGAACTGCTCTGCTTTTGTTTATCCTATCTCTGACTTCTTCCTCACTATCGTCTTCCTTATTAAAGATCTCCCTTGGATATTTGTACGTTTGCAACCCCTTGATTTCTCTGTTTTCTATGCTAAGGTCGCAAATCTAGTATTTGCCTACTATTAGGTATTCACACTTTGCAATGTTTCTTGTTAAGCCTGCTGCCCGAAGTTTTCTTATTATATAACTAAGATCGTATTAATATTATTCTATCACGATCTGACCATCCGCGAAGAATAGTGTAAACAGCTTTTATTCTCCCACCAATACCTCCCATATTTTCGCATTTTCTACTCCATTTCTTCAAAGATCTGTCTAGATATAGCTTGAATAAGATGGGGGATACACAGCACCCTTGTCTCAGACCCTTGTAATGATGTGGTCAATTTGCTACCCAACTTGATTTTGGAATATATTTCCTCATGATTTTTGTGTAGCCTTAATGAGAATTGGCTTTGTACTCAGTTTTTCCATTCCTTTCATATCTGTGAAATCATTACATTGCTATAAGCTTTTTCCAGATCTAGTAGGGCTACATAGGTTTTTCTATTTCTTTGTACTCTTTTTTCGAAGGCAATCTTTAAGGTGAAAACGTTCTCTATAGATGTAAAATGTCTAACCAATTAATTGTTAGTAAACCTAGTAATATGAAACAATAAATTTTATTACCTGAAGTTATTGGTTTTAAAACATAGTTTAATGACTTGAGTAAATTTGACAGTTGAAGGTCATATAATTTTAGCTGTAATTACAAAACCCTTATTAGAATTATAAAACTGCTTATATTAGTAGTGCCTGATGACGACAATTTTATTTACGAAAAGCATACGACTAGCATTAAACAGATGGGAGAGATTTAATGGCCCGATATACTACCAATTATTCTCTTTAGAAGACTTAAAAACAACACATAACTCGTGGAATGAGTCGATATATTCTTGGGTTTAATTTTACTTCTATTTGTATAACGTAAGCTCGTGTAAACTTCACATCAACTTTTACAGCCGTCAAGTGTGCTTTAGGATAGAGTGGAAACTTGAACGGAAAGTTTGTTTATTTTACAGAGTTTTATATTAGCGTTTAGTTGAGCGATGTTTGTTTTTTGTTTGAACATCCGTAGCAAAACAAATAATGCAGCTGCACTAAGTAATATGTCTGGGGGATATTTATATATTTAAATAGAAACGGATGAAGTAGATGTTTCTTGCTCTTTGTTTAATTTCACATTTTCACAACTATCGATTTGTTGAAGGCAAAAACAGCTTTGATAAAGTCCTGTCAGAACGGTTCTCCGGTCCCAATCATTTAATCTTCATTCAAAACAAATAATAAATGGTAATCGAAAAAGAATGTCCATATTCTAAAATGGGACTACTTTAATTAGAATAGAAATATCGAGTTGGTTGTGGTCTTGTAAAGAAGGTGATGACTGGATGTTATAATAAACACGCACAATTAGGTGAACGACAACTAAAAGAAGAAGTTCCTTTCTTGATACGTGTACTGCTGCGATTCCAGCATTAATCCTTTTTCGAAGGGGCACCAAGTCACATATTTTTCACTATAAACAATGTTTTTTATGTATTCTCTCAAAAAATCCCATTGTAGTAAGACCTGAGCTTCTAGGCGGCCAGAAAACGGAACCACCTCTACCAACAAACCATCAACAAATTGTGCACCAGCCCACGTTTATTCTGTAATGTGGCGGCGCCCCATCTTCCTTAAAACTCCCGCTCTTCACCTTCATTTCAAGACCACAACCGACTCGATATGCCTTTCCTAATTAAAGTAATACCTTTTTTAAATATGGACCTTCTTTTTCGATGGTTCTATATAAACAGAAAAAATTTAAAGTAAATTCCTACTTAGGTCAACAAAAATTGGTTTAGTTATTTTTGATTAAATAATTACAATGAATATAATTAAATTAACATAACCTATGCGTTAAAACTGCTGCTCTACTACAAAACCTATAATATAAAATCAGCTGTTTCATAAAATCATGTTATCACTTATTTTAACCCAAATATTGCATACTTTGCGTACTTCGCAATTAAATCTTTATGGCGGAAACCTTTGTGAAAAGTTAAATTAATATTTGAAAACCTGTGTTAACAAAAAGTGCATCTACTACAAGTTTAAAAAAATGTGTTTGACTCGAGAGAATGAATAAATAGTATTTTATGAACCATTAATACTTTTAGCAAGATGGTTACTAAATATAATGCACTCTCAATATGGTTGGCCTCGCACTCTCAATATATATATATATATATATATATATATATATATATATATATATATATATATATATATATATATGTATGTATATATATATATAAAGAACAAAAGTCTAAATACAAATACAAGAATTATAATTGAATTTCAATTATAATTCTTGTATTTGTATTTAGACTTTTGTTCTTTATTAATACACAAGAAAACATACTGCGATATTTATATATATATAAAAAACTGAGTACAAAGCCAATGCTCATTAAGGCTACACAAAAATCATGAGGAAATCTATTCAAAAATCAAGATGAGTAACAAATTGACCACATCATTACAAGGGTCTGAGAGAAGGGTGCTGTGTATCCCCCATCTTATTCAAGCTATATCTAGACAGATCTTTGAAGAAATGGAGTAGAAAATGAGGAAATATGGGAGATATTGGTGGGAGAATAAAAGCTGTTTACACTATTCTTCGCAGATGGTCAGATCGTGATAGCATTATATTAATACGATCTTAGTTATATAATACGAAAACTGCGGGCAGCAGACTTAACAAGAAACATTGCAAAGTGTGAATACCTAATAGTAGGCAAATACTAGATTTGCGACCTTAGCATAGAAAACAGAGAAATCAAGGGGTTGCAAACGTGCAAATATCCAAGGGTGATCTTTAATAAGGAAGACGATAGTGAGGAAGAAGTCAGAGATAGGATAAACAAAAGCAGAGCAGTTCCACGAGCTTTAAACTCTCTTCTAGGACAAAAGACAATTATAAAAGAAACACATTTATAAAAGCATTGTACAGAGCATTACACTCTACGGTTCAGAGGTATGGGATGTTACCTAAGCTAATAATAACAAGCTAATGACGATGCAGCTATTTACGACAATGTTGCGGTAAATCGAGACGTGTAAGGATCAGATGTGAACAAATATGTAACGAATAGGAAATGGATAAAAATATAAAGGATTAGATGAAAGAAAGACAATTAGCATGGTTTAGACACGTAAAAAGAATAGCAGAAGGCAGTTGGCCCCGAAAGGTATTAGAATGGATCCCCCCTGAGAAAAGAAAGGGAAGTCGGCCACGTAGAAGTTGGCGTGATTGCATCTAGCAAGTAATGAAGAAGCCATTAGAGACGTAAAGTATGACAGAAGAAATTGGCCACGGAAAGGAGGCGACAGCTGGAATAGATATGTTTTATATATATATATATATATATATATATATATATATATATATATATATATTTAAAATCAAATAATACACACAAATACAGGAATATTTAATTTATTGAACAATAAACTCAAAGCTTTTCGTTGGTTTACATTACCAACATCTTCAGGAGTTACAATAGTAAGAATGATAAAAGAACTGTCAAACAAACATGAATCTAAAGAGTAGATTGTTAAATATTCCTGTATTTGTGTGTATTATTTGATCTTAAAAATATTCTAACAGGAAAACACATTTGATATTATATATATATATATATATATATATATATATATATATATATATATATATATATATATATATATATATATGTATATTGGCTGAAATACCTTAAGGGAGGATAAAACTTCTGATTTCCAAAGGGAAGTGCATCGATGGAGACGGGACGAAGTAATAAACTGCGAGAAAAAAGTGAAAGTTGTAGTAGAGATGAGTTAATTAAGAGTTTTATAAAGCAAAAAGGGTTTATTAATAATAATTAGTAGGAAGTCTTGGGAGAATTTTAATTAAAGTTATCGAGGAACACGTAAAATAAAAGAAGTCGATTCCTACTTAAGTCAAGTAAGAAAACTTTTAGTTTAGTTTCTTGTAATTAAATTCCTTCTATTAGTTTACATTCACCTGATATATATCTTGCACCAATTTTCAATCGTTAAAAAATTCTGTTTTTATTAATCCCATCAAGTTAAATATATTTTAAATTATTTATAGTGAATTACAATTGACGTTTATAAAGTTATTTTAAATATTTATTCAATAATTAGATTATGAAAATTTGGAGGTCGAGGTCGGATTCGAACTATGAATTGTCTAGTGCGGATTCGAAGTCTAGCGCGCTTTAGCACTGAGCCAACCGCCAATACATAGAAATGTGTTTCTCAAACATGTATGTGAATTTAACCCCCCCCCCCTCTGGTTGTCGTCGAAAACTCGATTGTACAGTTTTAAACTGTTGCCAAGGTTATCAACTATACTATAAATAGTACTCTAGTGTTAAAAATAAATAAAAAGGAAAACAAAGAAACAAACTGAAAATCATTTATTAACTCAGAAGCGTTTCAATGACAACGTCATCAACTGATTATTGCTACTACAAACTCCAACTTTCAACTATTTTTATTACGTGTATTGCACCATATTCAAAAGGGAAAGATCCCAATAAAACAACCCGAGAGAATATAAAACTAACTTTTGTAATAAATAATGATGGTTTCAAGAAAATAAAAACCTAAAGAGTCCATATGGGTGAAATTATTCATTATTGGTCATTATAAGTTAAATGATTTTATAGCGTCAATATAAATTTGCAAGGTAATTGTTCATCACATTACATTAAGCTGGAATAATTAAGTCCTTTATTAAATTTCCTAAGCTTGATTGATTTATTTAGCAGCCTAGAGATGCTGTAATTGGTAAGAGGCAAGTTATAATTTTAGAATTTAATGCTTTCCTAACGAGTAAACTTATATTTATATATATATATATATATATATAAAGAACATAAGTCAAAATACAAATACAAGAATTATAATTGAATTTACAATTCAAAGCTTTTCGTTGGCTAACAGTCCCAACATCATCAGGAATATTAAACAATTAAAATTGTTAATTTAACAATTTTAATATTCCTGATGATGTTTTTACTGTTAGCCAACGAAAAGCTTTGAATTGTAAATTCAATTATAATTCTTGAATTTGTATTTTTACTTACGTTCTTTATTAATACACAAGAATACATATTGCGATATACATATATATATATATATATATATATATATATATATATATATATAAAGTTATATATGAAGAACATGTAACTTAGTAAGAAGAAAACAATAGAATAAACTTTCTAGATCTTACTATCACCAAGCACAACACTAGACATAATTTTAAAATATACAGAATACCAACAACTACAGATATGGTTATACGTAATACATCTAGTCACCCCACTCAACACAAACACGCTGCTTTTAATCATATGTTACACCGTCTAATCAATATACCAATGCTACAGAAAGACTTCGACGAAGAACTTAATACCATAAAATACATCGCCCAACAAAACGGCTACCAACACACACTCATAGACAACATTCTCAGGAAAATAAAACATAAACACCATCAAACAGTCACTCAAACAAACCACACAAAAAATAACAAATAAATATCCCTCCCTACCACAATAAAAACACACACAAAATACCCCCACATTCGAAAAACTCCATTACCAAATATCCTACAAAACAACAAACACGCTGAGAAAACATATACAACCTTTTCAAAAAGAAACTGACATATACAAACTCTCACGTATTTACAAATTAACTTGCAATGATTGTCCCAACTATTACATCGGTCAAACCGCCAGGTCATTCTACACACGTTTCGATGAACACATTACCCAAACAAAACAAAGAAACCCTAAATCCAGCTACGCAAAACACCTAAATAACACCCAACACACACACTAATTTAAATATTCTACACACATTAAAACAGAGTAAAAAGCTAACAACCGCAGAAAAATATGAAATCTACAAACACTGCACAACAGAGAGGGAAAATATACTTAATGACTACACACACTTTGAAGCCAATAGTCTTTTCAAATACATCACACAAGACGCCGACACCTCACCTAATGTCATAAATCCAACCCTGTCATACCGTTTGTAAAGAGCCAAAAGCCGCTAGTAGAAGGTTAGCTTCGAAAAAGGAACGATCGTTTTGAAACGCGACAGCAAGTAAGCAATTACGTATCACTTAGTTAAGTAGTGTAAAATTAGGTTAGTTATATATACTTACTAAATAGCTGTTTGCAGTTCTATGATCGCATTTGGGCCGCATGAAGTGCTCAGGTGGTCATAGGAAGCCTGATACTTAATGAAATAAAATAAAGTGAAATATAATAAAATATTCTTGCGCTCGAAATCGATTCATTTAACAAGACATATATTCATATAAGAATTACAATATATATATTATAAAGATATTCATTATGCTAGGAAAAACTGTTTGTAAAACATTTGAACTCGTGAGATTGTAGCACACAGTGGCTATCTAACAAAGGGTAGTCTGTTGAACGTCTTTAGGCCAAAAATGGTTACTGGACGCACCTGTAACACATAAATATTAATATACGTCGAAAAGTTTCATTGTAGGTAAACCAAGATGTGACTCGATCACTGGAGAGGCGCTTTACTTGGACATCGAGGTACCATGCAGATGTATGGTGAAAAATCTCTAAAAATGCGTGAAAATCACGTCCAGTGAACACCTGCACCTTGGGATACTTTAAGAAGTTCCCACCCAAGCCAAAGGGAAAGCTATAAAGATTGACGCTCTGATAGGCTGGAACAATTATGAGTGCCATAAGGAAGATAATGAAATTTGAAGATTGCGTACGGAAACAATCCAAAGGAAAACAAGAAAGTCAGTCAATCTTCAATACTCGAAGAGGAGTCAAGTTCTACGGTTCGAAGGAGTCAAAATGCAGGATTCGGGAGAAAAATGCGTTAATTTTAGTAAGAAACGTTAAATTCATATAACGTAAAGTCGCAATGCAAAGTAATAAACAGACCAATGCTACAGAAAGACTACGACGAAGAACTTAATACCATAAAATACATCGCCCAACAAAACGGCTACCAACACACACTCATAGACAACATTCTCAGGAAAATAAAACATAAACACCATCAAACAGCCACTCAAACAAACCACACACAAAATAACAAATACATATCCCTCCCTACCACAATAAAAACACACACAAAATAGCCTCCACATTCAAAAAACTCCATTACCAAATATCCTACAAAACAACAATCACGCTAAGAAAACATATACAACCTTTTCAAAAAGAAACTGACATATACAGTTGCCCCAAGTTATTATTTGGGGTTGGTTTTTAAATAGGAATACTTGCTGATTTGTTAAAGAGTTTAAAATATCAAAACATTGGTTGTTGAGTATGTCTGTTGGGTGTAGCTTGAAATGTGTTTGTATTTTGTGCGAATAAAAATAATAATAATTTTTTAGCAGAAATACGAATAAAACATACATAACACAGTTTACCAATGAATACAGTTGAATTTCCTATTGGCGGGGTAGCTCAACAAATATGCGCTAACCCTTTGATGAATTAATTAGCAATGGTGGTAGTATATAGGATGGTTGTAGTAAATAATTAATTAACCCGCAGCCAGATGGCGATTTCTTTTATCTAGACTCAATCAGCTTTACTAATTCCCGAACGCCATTACTTTAGAAACT
>JBAIZL010000002.1:194298041-194315541 GCA_036971475.1 Prosapia bicincta | reverse complement strand
TGTAAGAAATTTGTCTAAATAAATATAATCACTATTTTGTTGCAAGTTAGTAAAACACTTCAGTTTGTATTAATTTTAAAATTAAGTTACGTTACAGCACAGTTTGTAAACATTTTTATATCTTTAAAACTCTACTTAATCACCTAATATTTCTTTAACCTTCTGTATATATATAAACCTGCTGTATAACCTCTTTAGTAAACAAATAATTTTCATATCACCTTCTTCTTATCTTACTTCTTCTTCAAAAATTTAGGATATTTTATATTTACTTTAAGATCAAAATGTATCCTTTCTAGGTTAATAATTTAAATTTTCAAAATCTATTTTAAAATATTTTCTTAAATTCAAAATTTTTAAGTTCCGTTCAATTTACTTTATTTCTCTATAACATTTTTATTTATTTTCCAAACTTCATTACGATTTATTTATTTAATCAATCCTTTCATTAGACTTTGGTATTTTTAATCAAATATAAAAAACAAGAGACATTTACAAAACAAAATACTTTTCTTCCATTATAAACTTTGTAATTTCTTTCGTAAACAAACAAGTTTTATATCACCTTGTCTTACCTTCATTTACTTTTAAATTTAATTTGAAGTATAAATAATCCTTTCAATGTTATTATTTAAAAGTCAAACTTTATTATTTATTTGTTTCTTCAATTTAAAACTTTAATTTAATTTGCAAAAATTCTACTTCACGTTTCTGTACAGGATTTTACTTTGTTTTCCAAGACTTCATTTGAATCTAACTTATTTTTCACAACCTTTTCAGTGTTCCATGAAGTCTCTTGATATTTGAATTTAGTACTCAAACCAAATATAAAAAACAACAGACATTCTAAAAACCCAAATTCTTTTTTAACATACATTTTCAAATACAGTATTTGATATTTTCCTTAAAGTTCTACAACATTTAATTTTAAAACCCCATGAGAACAATTAAAATTTCTCACAGTCTTTATCTCTAACATAGCTTACCTCTATACCTGATATCTAAATAAACCTTTTTCATAACTTAAAATTACCTCATAGAATCCATATTTTCTTTTTCCAAAATTTAGCTTTCCAGTTTCAAATCGTTCTGTCCAAACTCAACATAATTTACTTTGCAAATTTTGTAATGAAAAATTCGGTGTCATTTTTGTAATAATTTTTCTATTTTAAAATCTTTATAAAATTCTTACATAATTTTGGAAATTAATAATTTTTTTTCATATACCCGTTTTTCTGGGTCAACCTCTACTCTAAACAAGTTACGTTACAGAACAGCCATGTTTCATGGCTTCAGCATTCAAACTTATTTGACCAAAATTTAAAATCTTTTCTTTCTACTAATTATTTATTTGCATTTAACTACATCAACTTTTGAGTTTTTATTTATTTATGTTATATTCAAAACCGTGTTTTAAATTATTTTTAACTTTCAAAAGTTTATTTCCAAACATTTTGGTTTGTACCTTTTTAATCTACAAAAGAAGAGTTCACCATTTTAGTTTGAGGTAGATACCACCAACTAACACTATTCCCTCCACTTTCTTTCTGAAACAAAGCCACTCTTCCTAAACGCATTTTCATCTTTTGCAAAATTTATTTAAATTTAACCTTTAAAATTTGAAAGTTCCCAAAAAAATTCAAAAAAAATGTATTTATTTGAGAGAGAAAGACAGAGAAGCTAAAATCTGACCTTTTCGGAGTTTAGTTCTTCCTGGTCCGTCGTTGGCTTGATGTCATCTCTCCTCTCTTTTATGGCGGGTCATCTTGGCTTTTAGACTCGTCCAAAAAACTGGCGTCTCCTTCCTTGTTCCCATGTTATCATGATGTCTTTACTCTCCCTTTTGTGACTGGCCATCTTGGATGATGGATTCGTCTAAAACTGGTGTCACCCCTGCTTCATTGATCCTATGTTGCCGTCTGACCGAAAGAAAACGTTTCGCTGCTTCGCTCGAAATTGTAATCTTTATTTATATTTTTAAATTAAACTCCTAGATCTAGTATTTTAATACTCCTTTAACACTGTATCTAAAATTGTCGATATCAATTTTACTCCCGGTTTTGATCTACTCTTTGTTTTACATTACACTGTTCAAATTTAAATTTAGTTACTTTTAAGTCTATATTGTTTAAACACTTCAACTTTAGGCACTGTTCATTTTTTATATTAGCACTGACTTAAACTTTTTTTCTACCTACATTTCAGCAATAAATTTCCTCGAGGACGCTACGAAATAGCTGTCAAACGACGGAAACCACTTTTGGAGAGTTTTTCCCCAAAAGGGTTTTAAAACACATGGCACTTCATCTCAGCGATATCACTTTCGCTCTTAACCCTGCATTTTTTCAAATAACTTATCGATTTAAAACTCTGTAAGAGTTGAACAAAACGGAGCGCACTCGAACACAACCGCTCTCTTCGATGTCCCAAGTGACGCTAAAATATTTTGGAAGTTCTCAGGCGTTGCCAACTCCTCCGGGCTGCTTTAGACCAATAAGTCTCCAAGTCGTGATGTGACCGGACGCTTTATCTAGCTTACGTCCGGCTTGCGATTTCCATGATCTCTCCACCTCTCGAAATATCCACATATTTTTTTAATTTTTATTTAACTCCCTCAGGAAGCTCCGTATCTGGTTTTAAGTCTCTTCACTTTGTTCGTATCTCTAGGGGGATTTTTACCCTTTTCCCCCCTTTAAAATATGTATTTAACCCTTTCTCAAGATTTATGGCCTTATTTCTATTCCTTAACTCATTAAATTAGAATTACATTATGCCTAAGGCATTTTTATTTTGTTTTAACTTCGCTATTTTCACTATACAACTTTTTAAAATTTATGAAATTTACAATTGCACTTGCAACGGTAAAATGTGACCTTTTAACACGTTGCAACATACAGCAACATTGTTACAATAAGGGTAAACTACACATCTTACACTCCATCAATAAAAGCAATAAACCGAATACAATTGAAAATATCCCAATATACAAGCACGACAAAAACACATACTAAACAACGATAAACAGAACACGAAACACTACAGATTCATACGACACAATAACACCTGATTCTTGACTTCCAGCATTGGCAATAAGATCACCTCCTTGGTTTATATATACCACAATTAGACAAAAAGCAGTCTACAAGTAGCCGAAGATAAATCCACTAAACGTGATTTAAAAACAGAAAGAAATTTAATCTCAAGTGTTTTAATAATAACGTTGTTGGAGTCTTTATCTTGGAAAATTTAATTAAGAATTTAACCTTGACCAAATCCACGAAAATTAAATCTTAAACTGAGGAAGAAGGATCAAGTAACATAAGAGAGGTGGAAACCTGTTGTCGTAAATTAAGCTCTGCTTAATTAGGTGGGAAATTTCATACACATTTTATCCCTCTGGCACACTGCCTTGTAATACGGCTTACCTCCAGACTAGGTGAACTATTGAAACACTTCTAACTGGAAACATGGTTTAAACGTTTTATTCCCATTTGGGAATACTCTTTATTAAAGGTTAAAAAATTAACTACAAGATTACTTAAATTCACTTTTCAAAAGCAAAAACATTCCTCAGGTTCCTAAATCACTAATCTTACGTTAAATTCAAAGCGAATGTAAGCATAAATGCTTCTCTGACTGGAATGTGTTTGTCAACAGATGTTCTTAAATATAATAGAATCTCCACTTGGCGCTTTTATATTGAATTATTCTGCCATAATTTATTTTATAATAAACTTAATTACTCATTAATCATTTATTTCATTTCTTCTATTAGTTCACACTATTCTTATATATATATATATATATATATATTTTTTTTTTTTAAGATCAAATAATATACACAAATACAGGAAATCATTCTTAGTATTGTAACTCCTGAGGATGTTGGTAATGTAAACCAACGAAAAGCTTTGAGTTTATTATTCAATAAATTAAATATTCCTGTATTTGTGTATATTATTTGATCTTAAAAATATTCTAACAGGAAAACACATTTGATATTCTATATATATATATATATATATATATATATATATATATATATATATATATACATACATATATATATATATATATATATAAATTAAATATATATAATATTATATATAGAATATATATATATATAGACTAAATATATGCATAAAAGTATTCTTGTTTTGGAAACATTTTCAATTTAATAATTATGTATATATATATATATATATATATATATATATATATATATATATGGTAAAATAAAATCACTTTCATAAACAAGAATATACGAGTATTTCTTCATTTTATTGTTTATTGAAGATTTTCGCTCATTTACATTATTAGCATTTTCAAAATTTATAAATCACTGTCCATTTATGTGACTAGAGTAAGACTAATTGTACTAATTGTGTACTGTAGTCACATAACTGGACAGTGATTTATAAATTTTGAAAATGCTAATAATGTAAATGAGCGAAAATCTTCAATAAACAATAAAATGAAGAAATACTCGTATATTCTTGTTTATGAAAGTTATTTTATTTCACCATACATATTCAACAAGAAAAAATAATTCATCTAACGATTACAATATATATATAATACGTTTTCTTGTTTAATAATTTAAAACAACATAGGTTATTCAAATACAAGAATATTTATTAATTTATATTCAAAGCTTTTCGTTGGTAAACAGTACCAACATCATCAGGAACTTTTTAAAATTTATGAAATTTACAATTGCACTTGCAACGGTAAAATGTGACCTTTTAACACGTTGCAACATACAGCAACATTGTTACAATAAGGGTAAACTACACATCTTACACTCCATCAATAAAAGCAATAAACCGAATACAATTGAAAATATCCCAATATACAAGCACGACAAAAACACATACTAAACAACGATAAACAGAACACGAAACACTACAGATTCATACGACACAATAACACCTGATTCTTGACTTCCAGCATTGGCAATAAGATAACCTCCTTGGTTTATATATACCACAATTAGACAAAAAGCAGTCTACAAGTAGCCGAAGATAAATCCACTAAACGTGATTTAAAAACAGAAAGAAATTTAATCTCAAGTGTTTTAATAATAACGTTGTTGGAGTCTTTATCTTGGAAAATTTAATTAAGAATTTAACCTTGACCAAATCCACGAAAATTAAATCTTAAACTGAGGAAGAAGAATCAAGTAACATAAGAGAGGTGGAAACCTGTTGTCGTAAATTAAGCTCTGCTTAATTAGGTGGGAAATTTCATACACATTTTATCCCTCTGGCACACTGCCTTGTAATACGGCTTACCTCCAGACTAGGTGAACTATTGAAACACTTCTAACTGGAAACATGGTTTAAACGTTTCGTTCCCATTTGGGAATACTCTTTATTAAAGGTTAAAAAATTAACTACAAGATTACTTAAATTCACTTTTCGAAAGCAAAAACATTCCTCAGGTTCCTAAATCACTAATATTACGTTAAATTCAAAGCGAATGTAAGCATAAATGCTTCTCTGACTGGAATGTGCTTGTCAACAGATGATCTTAAATATAATAGAATCTCCACTTGGCGCTTTTATATTGAATTATTCTGCCATAATTTATTTTATAATAAACTTAATTACTCATTAATCATTTATTTCATTTCTTCTATTAGTTCACACTATTCTTATATATATATATATATATATATATATATATATATATATATATATATATATATATATATATATATATTTAAGGTCAAATAATATACACAAATACAGGAAATCATTCTTAGTATTGTAACTCCTGAGGATGTTGGTAATGTAAACCAACGAAAAGCTTTGAGTTTATTATTCAATAAATTAAATATTCCTGTATTTGTGTATATTATTTGATCTTAAAAATATTCTAACAGGAAAACACATCTGATATTCTATATATATATATATATATATATATATAAATTAAATATATATATTATTATATATAGAATATATATATAGACTAAATATATGCATAAAAGTATTCTTGTTTTGGAAACATTTTCAATTTAATAATTATGTATATATATGGTAAAATAAAATCACTTTCATAAACAAGAATATACGAGTATTTCTTCATTTTATTGTTTATTGAAGATTTTCGCTCATTTACATTATTAGCATTTTCAAAATTTATAAATCACTGTCCAGTTATGTGACTAGAGTAAGACTAATTGTCGATTGTTCTAGTCAGTCTTACTTTAGTCACATAACTGGACAGTGATTTATAAATTTTGAAAATGCTAATAATGTAAATTAACGAAAAGCTTCAATCAACAATAAAATTAAGTAATACTCCTATATTCTTGTTTATGAAAGTTATTTTATTTCACCATACATATTCAACAAGAAAAAATAATTCATCTAAGGATTACAATATATATATATATATATATATATATATATATATATATATATATATATATATATATAATATGTTTTCTTGTTTAGTAATCTTAAACAACATAGGTTATTCAAATACAAGATTATTAATTAATTTATATTCAAAGCTTTTCTTTGGTAAACAGTACCAACGTCATCAGGAATGAAAATTACAATAATGTAAGCTATAGGCCTCTATAGCTTACATTATTGTAATTTTCATTCCTGATGATGTTGGTACTGTTTACCAACGAAAAGCTTTGAATATAAATTAATAAATATTCTTGTATTTGAATAACCTATGTTGTTTTAAATTATTAAACAAGAAAACGTATTATATATATATATATATATATATATATATATATATATATATATATATATGAATAATCTTATTGTATTATTCATTCCTGATGAAGTTGGTACTGTTTACCAATAAAAAATTTAATTATAAATTAATAAATATTCTTGTATTTGAATAACCTATGTTGTTTTAGATTTATACATATATATATATATATATATATATATATATATATATATATATATATATATATATATATGTATATATATATTAATATATGTTCAAATTTTCAATCGTTATTGAAAGCCATTTAATTCATCAACTCAAGTTAAGTTACATTTTTTTAAACTTGTAGTGAATTACACTTAGTGTCAATACAGTTTTCTCAAGTAATAATTTATTCATTAAATTTAACGATTTAGTTTTAGTTTTATATAGGAGAAAAAACTTTTCACAAAAGGGGCAATCTATGGAATATAGTTATTCCATCCCATGGGGCTTAAAATGAGTGATAACATATTTCATAAAACTCCTGATATAATACTCGTACATAGGTTGTGTGGCAGAACAGCTGTTTTAACGCACAGGTTATGTGGTAGAACAGCTATTTTAACGCACAGGTTATGTGGCAGAACATCTGTTTTAACTCATAGATTATATTACTTTATATTTATGTAATATTTAATAAAGGTAATTTAACTAAAATGAGTCTGTTGATCCAAGAAGGAATTGGCTTTAAACAATTTTGTTTTCTATTATTTGTTATTCTATTAGTCTACTTTTATTGAAATTTAAAGTTACTATTGCCTTTCGACGTAAAATAGGTTTACATTGAAAAATATTATTCTATATTATTTTCATTTTGTTCAATGAAAAATCCAATATAACCTTAGTTTATTTGAATAAATAAATCAAGAAATTCCTGCAAATCTATTGTGATTTATTTACCTGGTTTTATAATTGTTATATTAACTTAAAATAATAAAACTATTTATTAGATATTTTTTTCTTAGACTTTTGTTGTACTTTGTGACACTTCTTGAAGGCATTAGTTTATTGAAACAGTTTTTTCTGTGTATATTAGTTCCAACATATTGCACAATGTACGTTACAATATGGAACAGTGCACAGCCTTCTATAAATCTTTCCCAGTTCTTCCATGTGCGCCCTGTAGGTAAAGCATCGACTCAAAGAGAACACAAATTCGTATAACCTTAAAAATGTCTTCTAGTTACATTTTTGTTAGACTCTACGTAACCCTTCTTAATGTCGATATAGCTTCACAACCCTAAGACCAAATCTTGTACGAACGAATTAAAAGGGTGAACAAGCAGTACAAACATTTTTCTATAATCTATTCTCACTTAAATCAAAATAAAAATTTTTATTTTATTTTTTTTTTAATTTTATAGTAATACAATTAATATAAATATGTATACACATACAGTATGTCAGAATAACAATATTAAGTGGCCAAATTGTAAGCTAATTTTCTAACAACTTTCCATTTTCCTTTCTAGGTATGGGGTTGACCTATTATTTTTGTTTGTTATTCTTTATTTCTACTCCTACTTATACCCTTTCTTTTTTTCTACGCTTGCATTGCGTTGTAGTTTCTTTTCGCTTTCCTTTCGCATTGTCCGTTTGTAAAGCAAGGTTCGATACCTTTAATCCAGTTTGTTTGTTTATTTTATTCTTTTTTAATCCTAGAGCATTATTTAAATTCTTTGGTAACCATGGCAACAATTTGAGGTTGTACATTTGAGGTTTCTACGACAACCAGATAGTGGTAATGGAGAAATTCATAAACATCTTTGAGAAAGTTGGCTAAGTGGCAAAGTTCTGGACGTCGAACATGAAGATACTCGGTTCGAATCCGACCTAGACTCCCAAAGTTTTAAAAATTTATTTATAATAAATAATTGGAAAAACTGTACTATCGGCAATTTAATTCATTATATGTTACAAGAACTATTTTAACATCATTGGAGGAATAATAACTTATTTTGTTAGTAATTGAAAATGTATACACGATATATATATATCAGGAGTGTGAGCTAATAGCAGGAATTGAAAAAAGGTATAATTCTATGTCCCTTGTTTTTGTTGGTTGTTCATTTCAAACTTTTCGATTTTTTTAATATTTCCCAATTATATTACCCAATATTGGGAATTTTTTAATATGCGAAATGCAAACAACTAGTTGAAGACTAAACGTGGCAAGTATAACTAGGTAAAATAATTGGCTAATTTTATCAGTTTGTCATTGAATCAGTTGTACATAGCTTCGTCTGAAACAAGTAACAATAATTGTACTCTGATTAGCGCAAATGCGCGTAACTACACAGCTACGGAATTAAAAGCCGTAAATATGTTCCCGCAGGATAATATTCCGTGCACGTTAAACGCCGAATGGAATTACGTTTTGTTTGCAATATAACAATAAAAACATCCTGCACACAATCAACAGGAAGACAAAAGTTATACATTTTATACTCTTTTGTATGTAAAATATTTTTATCTTGTAATTACGTATTGTATAAAAGTAATACATTACCTAGTTACTAGTAAACAATGCATTTAAATGTATAATTATTATTTTTATATGTGTTTTCTACCGTTACAATCAATTTTAAAAACTTCAAGTAATTATTTCTGAACGTATCTCAAATCCGCCAGCCCCTGGGCATTTGACCCCCTCTCTGGGCGTGCCGGGATACAGATAACAAATATATAAATAATTACAAAGCTCCATTAACAGTTAACATACAATTTTATTTAAAAAAAGCAGTTTAGCATTCAATTAATGTAATTACTTAGATTTACATATTTGTATTTGCATGAAGATGATTACAAATAATACTGGACGGCTGCAAAACATAACTTAATATGTTTCTCCTCCAAGAGCTCATAATGATCTGATCTGACCTACCTATGAGTTTTTTTTTTATTAACTTGGGAGCGGGTTTTAAACTGCCCGAAGCACTGCTACCTTAGGTATATTGTACTTACCTCCCTGATCTAGTCAAAGAGCCCCTACCCTCTTACCAGGTTTAGAAGTTTCCTGACTAGTGTTTTACCTTCAGCATCCTCTTCCAGAGCTGTGCTATCACCAAAGAGGTTGAAGCGCCTCTCAGCAAGTGCTTCACATCTATAAATGATGTGTGTGGCGGTCTCCAGTTCTTGCCCGCATAATCTGCACACTGGTTCATCTTTGAAGATACCCGTATTATGCAGATTTTTCCTTAGTCTACAGTGTCCCGTGAGTAGACCTGTGGCTATCCTCAATTCCTGCCTAGACAGACAGATGAGACTCTCCTGCAGCCCCAAGGAAGGTTTCCAAAGGGTTAGCTTACTGTGTCTCATTCCTTCAGCGCTGACCCAGTGCTCACAATGTCTTTCAGCCATCCACCTTCGCACTGCAATCTTGACCATGGATTTGGAAATACATACCGCCGGCTCCGGTCCAATTAGGGGAGTTGAAGACCCCTCTCTGGCCAGTGCATCTGCGGCTTCATTTCCAAATATTCCCCTATGCCCTGGCACCCAACCTATCTTGATTTGATTGTTCCTTGCCGGGGCTTCTATGTTATTTAGGCACTCCCTGACTATGGCCGAGGTGACCACATGTCCGTTTAGTGCCTTAATTGCTGCCTGACTGTCAGAGAAAATAGCAATCCGGGTCCTGTGTATTCCCCTTCTCGCTATCTCTCCCAGACAGGCATTTATAGCATATATTTCGGCCTGAAAGACAGAGGTATACCTCCCCAAAGAAAAAACTAGTTTTACCCTTGGGTTTTTACAATACACCGCCGCTCCAGTGCCAAAGTCCATCTTGGAGCCATCTGTGTACCAGATCTGAGCTGCCGATGTTACTGACCCTGACCATTCCATCATAGTTTGGTGGGCCTGGTCAGGTACCTATGAGTTACTATCTAAACAAAACTGATAAAGTACCTTCCGCATGGTGCTGCACTCATGGGAAGGTATCGAAACTAGCTCCGTAATATTGCGGGTAACATTAAATTCTGATCTAATTTAGGTTCTGGTTTTATTTTACGAAAACAATTTATCACATGTGATATTATAAGTATATTATAAACGACCGTGAAGATGATACGATCTAAATAATTAGTTCTGGCAAAGTAAATTATGATATGGCCCATATTGTACAACTCAAATTAAATATTGTGTTTAAGAATATGAGAGAATCTATTTAATTGCAACTTATAAGGATTTTCAATAACAAATAATGCAATAAACTCACAGAACACTTTCACACTTATAAAGCACAGATACAATTCAATATTAACAGTTACAACTAATTTCTTTTCGACTCAGGCTTGAGTAGAATGTTTCACAGGGGTATGGCTCTGTTCTTGGCGTGATTGTACAACTGTCTGTCCAGTCGGGAGACTGTCCTCCTGCTCCTCCTCAGAATACCTTCTCTTCGAACCCACCTCGTCAAGATAAACGATGTCAGAAAGAATAGCATTATCAGCATGATGATCCAAACTGAAACAGTATTGTCGCATTATGGAGCTGTCGTTTTGGTTTCTAATACTTTGTCTCTTCATCTCTCAATGAGGCAACAAAGTCTTGTCTTCTTATGTTATGCTGTCTACAGTGAGTCCTAGACAGACAGACAGACACACACACACACACACACACACACACACACACACACACACACACACACACACACACACACAAACACACACACACACACACACACACACACACACACACACACACATACATACACACACACACACACACACACACACACACACACACACACACACATATACACAGTCACGCACGCACACACATACACACACACACACACACACACACACACATACACACACACACACACACACACACACACACACACACACATACGCACACACACATACAGCAACGGGCAGTTTGCAATTGCAATCTAAAGAAATTAAAATTTTTATAAATTTGAATTTCCAAAATTAAAATGTAACTCATTCATTCTATTCATCTTGCCAAGGTCACCTGTCATGATGACATGACCAATAGTTTTATTTATAATATTTTATGTTACTTTAATTTACTACGTTCTTAACGTTTTTAAAAATTTAATTTAAAACTTCAAAACCAAAGAACAGTTTTTTGGTTATATGTTGTTTGAATCCTGTGTAGAATAAAACGTTTTAAAAGGAACTAAAACTGTGAAATAACCGTAGAAGCTCAGAAGACGGATTCATGTTATCAAAAGTCTGAAAATATCCTTGTCGCAAGAGGAACATATGTTTCCATAAAATCCCAAGTGGAATATAGGAGAAGCATGATCAAGTTCTAAGTTCATGAATGAGTGCTAAGTTCAATAAATTACTAAACTAAGTAAAGTACTCCAGTTTCATTCGCAAAACCTACCCATGTCCTAAAATTTGTGGTTCTAAACGGAACAAAAGCAACAGTATATTTTGGCAATTCCGAGCAAAAGGTTTTCAGATACACGTAGGTTCTCAAAAGGTTAACGAAGAACATATTCAATCGTTCCACAAAATAGAACTCTTACATTGTTTTATCCAAGCGACAAGCAGTATGCAAGCGATAATACTATTTTGTTTACTGTCAGGCCTATCACCTTATATGTTTTAGAAAAATTATTTTTTGTTTAACACTCTCTTTAAACACGCTTGTTTTATAAATATAATAAACTCAAATTTTACTTATCAATTTAAGTATTTGCTACAAATATTCAACATGACAAAATCAGTACCTATATTAGAAACATAGCCGATCATGTTTGTATACGCTTTAGACATAGCATTCAAGGCGCTGTATAGGCATTGGGTTGTCATTGGAAACTAGGAACCGGGGAAAGGAAATGAAAGTAAACTAGCGAAAATAATGTAAAAATACATTTCTACTCACCAATAATTGCCAGACAAATTATCGACAAAGTGAGTCTAACCATAGACTCGGTCTGTGCCTTCTCATATGTTATGGAGAGTTCTGAAAAACAGAAACATAATGAGTGAACATGAGTAATATATTCGATGCAAAAAAAGTCACTTGTAGGCCTACATACCTGAAATATTGAGCTGTTCTGGAATTATTTTCTTGTTTATATTGTGCACTTTTCCTCCAATAAACTCCAGTGGATCGAGCGCCTAAAAATGGATATTTTATAATTATTAGATTTTTAGTATTTTTTTCGATACATCCTATTAATTTACATTCTACTTATATATATATATATATATATATATATATATATATATATATATATATATAACTTTGACCTTTCTCAAATTTTCAGTCGTTGACAAAATACTTTTTATTTATCCACTCAAGTTCAAATACGTTTATTTAAACTTGTAGTTAATGAAAATTATGTTAATATAGTTTTTCAAGTATGAACTCTACTTAAATTAAATGAATTAATTTTAGTTTTGTATGGGAGAAAAGCATTTCACAAAAGGGGCAAGATATGCAATATAGTTATTTCGTCATATTTGGCTTAAAGTAAGTGATAACATATGATTTCATACAACAGCTGATTTTATGTTATAGGTTATGTTGTAGAACATCTGTTTTAACGCATATTTGTTGCTTTATTTACAATAATTGTAACTATTTAATAAAAAGTAACTAAAATAAAAATATTCTTTTTTATCTATGTATTGGTTTTTAAAAAAAATTGTTTTTGATAATTATTAGTAAGTATTAAGAGCCTTTAAATAAAATATATTGAGGGTTAAGGGAATCTAGGAAACGTACACCTAGTAGGCCTACTTGGTTGGATACATACCTCGCCAGCTAACCTCTCGTAGTTTTTAAGATCGGACAAAGATGACAGAATCTTTGGGACATTCGCAAAAGAATTTTCTCTGACTTTCAAAACGGGTTCGCTGATGGGCAACACTCTGATATCATCAGGGGTTTTTCCTAACTTGTCAAACCATTGGTTTACTTTTCTCAACAGATTGTTGTTTTCAATGAAATTTTTACGTTCATCGTTCATCGGTGATAATTTCATATCGTCATCCTTGAAACGACGAAAATACTTGGTACGTTGTTTAATAATTTCCAAATTTCCGGTCGTGCTGGCATTTGTTTTAGGATATTTTTGGTCCGACGCATCCGAAAGGTTTCCATCCGCGTCAGGCTGTTCCACTATGTTCACTTCGTACTTGTATTTAACTGGCGTGTTGTTCAATGCGTCCTCTAATGCTTCATTAGAACCATCTGTATTGTTTCTGCGTTGGCGTTCACTTTTACTGCTTTCTTTCTTAACATTTTCCAAATAACCGTCGCTTTTCCTTGGCTCTCCATCAGTTCGCCCAAAGAAAGACTCGAATATCTGCTTTAAATTCTGCACACTACTCTTATAGCCCTCATCCTTTTCTCTGATGCTCATCGGATTTTCTTTATCTACAGATGTGTTTTCATCATTGTTGTTATTATATCCATCGTAGAAATACAAGTCGAATGCAGTGGTTAAATAAATTCCTGGAACAATACGAAGTAATATTCTTAACAAGTACGATACGTTTGATTCTAATTAGAAGATACTTGTGGCTTACACTTGAAATATACACAAGATATTTAGTGAAGTAGTAGAATATATTGTTCAGTTTTAATAAATAACTTGAGAGTGTGTCGGTATATTTAGATTATAATCACTATTTGTTTATAATCTAAACAAACACTTGTTTTTAGAATTATAATCACTATTTATGTTAACCAGCTATTAAAATAATGTATTTCTTGTTTAGAATGTATTGCTAGTAACAAGTAAAATCAAAAGAAATGAGACCAGATCAAGTTTTACCCAAACATTTCTGTTTGTATTAAACTACAATGGCCAATTCTTTAATTGTCTTTTTCAATTCCTTCTAATAGTTCACACTCTCTCTATATGTATTTATATATCTTATTATAATTTTCAATCGTTAATAAAAATACTTTATACTCATGCACTCAAGTACTTTCTTAAATCTTGTGGATTATAACTGATGTTAATACAGTTCTTTAAAATAATAATTCAATTATTATACTTACTGAAATAATTTTAGTTTTATGGGAGGAAAACATTTCTTAAAAGGGACAAGTTATGAAATATAGTTATTAGGCTTAAAATAAGTGATAACATACGATTTCATGAAACATGATTTTATGATATAGGTTATGTGGTAGAACAGCTTCTTTAACGCATATGCTACGTTACTTTATTTATAATAATTAAAATTATTTAATAAAAAGTAACTAAAATAACATTTTCTTTGACCTAAGTAGGAATTTACTTTATAAAACGTTTATTTTTCATATTACGTGCATTAGTTTCTTGTGTCAAACATGTTATCACTAAATTGTTGCACACAAGCCTGTCTGAATACAAGGCAACTAGCCTGACTCCAGTGATAAACAGCGTTATTAACATGCAAATCAAAAGCGACTACATCTACCCGGTCCGTTAAGCAATTACTGCTAGCAGCCGTATTTCGTTCCATCCTTTGATCGAGAATAACGCTCCATACCAAAGTATTTGGTTCACTTATAAATATTTTCAGATCCAAAATCCTTTAAAATAATCCACTTTCTCTCATATGTTACATATAATTTCTGCTTGTACGCATTGGAAGATAATGGCAGGGCGTGGTGATACTGTATTCGAATCAAAAATATGCGCTCGTTCGTGTATAATAAACAAGCAATATAAATATTTTTTGTCAAATCCTGCTTACGTTAACAAAAAAAATGTTTATTTTAGTTTATTTTTATTTAGGAGAGACTTGCCGGCTTGCCAGGGCGATTCAGTATGCATGGGGCGTGTTCTAGGCGGCTCTGCACTTTAATTGTAGATTATTACACTAAGTTTGACCCTAGATTCTCATTTTTCACAAGCTTAGTTAATGGAGGGGGGAGGTAGTTCTGAGGAAGCACACAGAAATTCTTTAGCGTTGTAGCAAACGAAGCAGAGACCATTTGGTTAGTATTTTAAAAACAAAACATTTTTAAAGTAAATTCCTATTTAGGCCAACAAAAAATATTTTATTTTAGTTACTATTTATTAAATAATTACAATAAAATAAATAGAGTAACATAACCTATGCAAGTTGAAGTTTCTTGATGTAATCATCTTGAATTCACTGATTAAACTAGTTTTAAAAATACTTAACTAATTGAATACGTAATTGCTTACTTGCTGATGCCTTTCAAAACATTCGTTCCTTTTAAGATAAGAGGGTTAGCTTCGTAAAAGGGACGAATGTTTTGAAACGCCTCAGCAAGTAAGCAATTACGTATTCACTTAGTTAAGTATTTTTAAAATTAGTATAACCTATGCGGTAAAACTGTTCTAACACCATAACCTATAAAATAAAATCAGCTGTTTTATGAAATCATACGTTATCACTTAGTTTAAGCCAAATGGGACGAAATAACTATATTGCATAACATTCCCCTTTTGTAAAAATTGTTATCCCAAATAAAACTATAATTAAATGATTTTTAATTATTGAATTAATATATGAAAAAAACCGTATTAGCACCAAGTGTCATCCACTACTAGTTTTAAAAAATGTATTTGGACTTGAGTGAATGAATAAAAAAGTATTTTTATTATTGACTGAAAATTCGAACAACATGTACTCCTTGTATAGGAAGATTGTGAATTAATAGAACGAATTGAAATGCCTTAAATGTAAAACTTTACCCACTTCTTTAAAAATACAGTCACATCCCAAGATAAACCTAAACTTACTGATGCTCCAAGGCCTGACTCGTTTTGACTTACGCTTCGCCTGTCTTTTAGACAATTTTCACTAAGGTGTCTTGTCAATGATCTCTAATCATTCTAATTCCTCTGGCTTCATTCGAACCACACAATCCACCAAACCGTAATTCACCGGCTCTCTTCACTTTTTGCAGATTCGGGACCTTAGGGATTCCACTGGACATTTTCCCGTCTCCAGATCTCGACCTAATATCTTATTCCATCCCCTATAATTTCTCATGTCACCCACATCTCCCCTCTTTTATGTTCCCCTAAATATTCAGCTCAAAGAATTTGACATAAGCTATTTTTGCTACCGTTGTTTACTTTAAAATCGGTTTTAAGTAATGTGTAATAGTTTTAGATTTGTACTTTTAACGTTTACGTATTTTCAACAGCAACTACAGAACCACAACGGAGACTACACGATAATGACATAATACGTCAAAACACGTACGCAAATATAGTTCTTCACACTATATACTGTGTATATAATGAGTTTGTCTATCGCCTACATTCTTAAGACAACTCACATATTATTATTACTAATAATATAGTTGAAACTACTATTGTATTAACTGGACTAAAATATTAACTAGTTACTCAATAGTTAAACAAATATTCTTTGAGCTTAGCTTGTGAGGTTATGTTAGAAACAAATAAAAACATATACAAAACTCACAAATTAATCATTTATTTACTCATACGTGTTTCAATGACCAAGTGATCATCATCAGTGAGTGTTACTACTACAAGTTGTAAGTTAGAGTTTGTAGTAGTAACACTCACTGATGATGATGACTTGGTCATTGAAACGCGTATGAGTAAATAAATGATTAATTTGTGAGTTTTGTGTATGTTTTTATTTGTTTCTACTCAATAGTTGTCTGTGCGGTTCCTGAGAGTTCTGATTGCTAATTGCTGATTGCTGATTGCTACATAAAAACACCAGACTCATTATTACATTAATTATATTCTAATATATTAATTTTACATTCATTTTTCTTATTAAGTTTATGTAGTAAAAAATAGTACATGCAA
>JBAIZL010000002.1:194250541-194293041 GCA_036971475.1 Prosapia bicincta | reverse complement strand
AAGGAGGAATTATCTTGTATCAAAGAATAGTAATGTTACATTTTAAGGTGAATATCCTACATTTTTAGCTCGCCTAACGAGAAACATTGACCGGAGAATTCTCCAAGTTCGGTCACGTTAATTTCATACGCGTTTTGATGACTTATTTTATTATCATCAGTGATGCTACTACAAATATATAACAATACAAAAAGTTAAATCTTTGGGGTCAAAGTCATAGAGTTAAAATAATTATCCAGAAACATTTTCATTTGATAAAATTATTTATTTGTAACAATTTAACTTACTGTACGATGCCCTAAGTACAATATAGCTAGTGAATAACAAAAACAGCTTTTCCACGTAATAATTCAATAATTGGGAGTATACAGGAATTGCAAAAATAAGTTAAAGGTTAAACATAACGTCTAAGTAACCTTTAAATGAAACAGATAGAGTTAAATAGCTCCATTATATATCGTATTTAGCTCTTTAGAATCTTCGGAACACTTTTTAAAAATTCTACTTTTTACTGTGAATGTTTTTATTAAATCAAAAAATGTCAGACACGCTAGTCAGACATTTTACTACTTCGCAGATAGTAGTTAGCAACGGACTAAAACTGTTGAAATCTCGTGCTGACTAAAAGCCTAAAAGCATCCGCTGACAACCCCAATGTCGGTTTGTGCACTGTACAGTTATTAAATATATATAACCTTTGACGGCACAGATTGCCAAGTTTAGCTAAGAGCAATTATTCCTTTGGACGCCCCTGTCTGTAAAGGGTTATTTGCACCCACAATTCGACCTGACGCTGTTACAAATTTCCTCATTCAGTCTGCTCCAAATAATTTTCAAAGCGAAGGTAAATTTACCGAGCTTTTATCAAGTGTGAACTTTCTGCTCGAATTAATTTAAACGGGATTTAAAGCTCAGTGTTCACACTCTGGCCAATAGCCTTACAGCTCTGTAGGTAAATCTCTCACCACGCTGTCAAGTTTATCTTTAGTCCTTGAACACTTGGTTTTATTTTATTAGAAAATTATTATTATTTAAGATACTCGGAGCGACCTTATGGCGTAGAGGACTTCACGACTGTCCTTGTACTTAGGGATGGTCGATACAGTGACTTTAACGGATCGGTGATTTTAGTGACAGCACCAGGTTTGAATCAGTGACTTTTACCTGTGACAAGGGATACAAAGACTGCTCTCTGTGTTCCAGTAACAGACAGGCATATCACACGGGTGAAATGATTATCTCGCTTTTATTTTTTGAAACACTCATTTTATTTATAAATAAACTCCTACGAAATTAAGAACAAACTACCGAGTGGGAAATTGCGTTTACTGTACACAACACGGTCACTGTCGTGAAACCTGACACAAATCGTTCACTCAGACACGACTTAAATGAGTAAAACCAGTAACAGTGACAAATCAACCAATTACAGCTGTTTCATCCAGTGACTGCGACATTTTTGCCCAATTACAACAGAGGCAAGTTCCGATGGATCCATATTTTGTCACTGGTATCACCAGCGACAAACGAATATCACTGACAATTCACCGTGACAGAAAATATTGACCATCCCTACTTGTACTATTTTCCAATCCCTAGCATGGGATTTGCTTTGTGTATATCTCTACACTCTACCCATAATTCCCCAACAACTCCTAGTGTTAAGTGTTCTAGAGGGCTCTAATGTTGGGCCTAAGCAGATTACTTTGATTGGGATTTTCTTTTGACCTTCGTTGCAATTCATTTATTAGATTTCCGCATTTTGTTCTGAACTTCATGAGACTCCTATGGGCTGTTGACCAGCTCCATAATAGTTCTGATTTGACACCGAATAAGGATGAGTAACTCTTTGTCCATAAGTCTCCCGAGCAGCCTTACAGTGCCGTGGACTTAATCCATTCTTCTTGCACAGTTTATCAATGTATGCAGTAATCTACTTGCATCCCTCTTCAGAGGGCATAACTGCTGCCCTCAGCAACGATCTTGAGTACGGCCACTTGCTCGGTTACCTTGGCCGTAGTGTCTTGGAGTCCGTGAGAAGGTTGTACTTTCCGAGCTCCGCTAAATTGCCTACAGTCTTCGCCTTTGCCTATAGTCTTCAGAGCCCCTTACCAGTCAGAGCAGATTCAAATAGTCCACCCAGTCCCTATTATTAAATTCCTTCTATTAGCTCACACTCTCCTCAAATATATCTTGTACACATTTTCAATCGTTTATAAAGTACGTTTTTCTTTATCCAATCAAGTTTAAATACAATTCTTTTCCAGAATTGTATATATATATATATATATATATATATATATATATATATATATATATATATATATATATACACATTATCTCTTTCAGAGTTTCGTTTATCCACTTTCAAGTTTTAAAACTTGTAGTGGATGACACTTGATGTTAGTACAGTTTTTTCGAATAATAATTCATTGATTAAATTTATAGAAATAATGTTGGTTTTATATGAGAAAAACATTTCACAAAAGGGGCAATTTATGCAAAACAGTTATTTCGTCCAATTTGTCTTAAATAAGTGATAACATATGATTTCATAAAACAGCTGATTTTATGTTATAGGTTATGTGGTAGAACAGCTGTTACAACGCAAAGGTTATGTTACTTTATTTAGGATCATTGTAGGCCTAATTATTTAATAATAACAGTGACTAGAATCAAAATGTTTTTTGTATACCTATGTAGGAAATAACTTTAAAAATATTTGTTTTATTTCTGGCTTAAAGTTCACTTTGTAGATTTCTAAATTGTCAATAATATTAATCCGTTCCCCTTTACGTAGACGTAATTAACAGTTTCATCGCTTTTTAATTTTTTTGGCCTATACTGTTCTACGCCTACACTGACACTAAAATATTAACAAATCGATTATTTAAAGAGTAGTTAGTTGACAAATATCTAGACGAAATAAGTGAAAGACGTGGGTGATTGCGCAATCAATGCGATACGATGCAATATCGCCAGAAGTAGGGAATATTGCAGTTCACTCCACTTATGCCGATCATTACAGTGAAGTCTTGCCCACTAGAGTCCAACACGTGCACACAGATAGGCAGTTATACAGCACCCTTTAGCATTTTAGCATTTTAGCATTTCTAGCATTAGTAATTAGTATTTTAGATTTCTCAGTTTCTTTTTTGTGATAAAAATATTTAAATGAACAGTAAAGAAAACATTTAGAAAAGTGTAATTTTAAAATTAAACATTGACAATAATTCCAAAACCACAAATATTAATCAAATACATAAAGTTATTAAGATTAAGCCCTTACGAATGTTTCGATTCCATGCCTTCGTCATCAAATGCTTGATAAACTTTAATATTAATATATCCTTATATTATTAAATCTTACAGTATTTTACATTATAGTAAAATAAAATATTGAATGTTCATTACAGTAAAAATTATAAACTAAACTGACCGCAACCGCTAATTATATAATTATAATTATGTATAGCTAGGCGTTAAGCTCCACCCACTTTCCGCAAATCGGTCGAGAATAATAGTAACATTGGAAAGTGGGCGGGCCTTAATTCCTACCTATATATAACTACTTAAGATAGCGGTTTGCGTCAGTTTAACTGTCTTGTAATTTCATTGCAAAAGCTTTATAGTTTTATTTTTATATTAATAAGACCCTTTGATGACGTTAAGGGAATGTAGATAGGGATATAAACTTTCTAACTTTATGTAATATTAATTTGTTGTTATTTTTGGGTAATTGGGATTTTTGTTAATACCTTTATTGTAATATTACCGTTGTGTTTATTATAATGTATTTTATTGTAATTAAAAAAAAGAACAAAAATAAAATATACTAGGTTTAATTTGTACATTTTTCTTTGAGCTAACATTTATAAGCAAAATGACATGCAATCCTGTATAATACGGGAAACGACCCGCGCTACAAATGTCTGTTTATAATCGAGAAATCAAGCCTGTCTTCAGGGAACTAAGGTCATTTAACCGATTAATGGTTTCCAATTTTTTATTACATGGTAGCAAGAAAATTTCTTTTCCTCTAATTCCATTTGCTTCGAAACAGTAAAATTCATATTTTACAACTCATTTACGTTACGGTGAAGTTTCGATACCTCGTTCAATATCTCGTTACCATAATGTGCTTTCCAAATCGAAACAATTGTATGAAAGGATTAAATAAGAGACAATATTTAAAAGGCTTTATTTTCTTTCTATTTATGTTTCGAGTACACCATGCAACATTTACTGTCCTTCTCAAGAATAAATATATTGTTACTATGACATTTACGCTACAAAAAATAAAAACAAATTGCTTCGTGTGGTAGAAACGTTGCCCGGAATTATATAACCTTTTTAATATTAACTTTTTTAAATATTTTATCTTATTTCGTCAAAATCGTTAATGTAAATTGGAATTTTGAATCTAATTTTTAATAAAAGGAACTTTGAATATAATAACTTGAATAATAATAATAATGATAATTGAATAGTAATAACTTTAAACAATGTAAGTAATCGCTTGTCCATAAACGAACGATTGGTATACATCGTATAATCGTTTCCTGTTCTATTTTTCAATACCTGCTATTAGTTAGTCCACACTCTCCCTATAAATAATTATAATCTTGTACGAAATTTCAATCTTTAATCAAATACTTTTTATTCATCCAATCAAATCAAACAAGTACATTTTTTTATAACTTCTAGTGGATGACATTTATTGTTATTAGAGTGTTTCAAATATTAGTTCAGCTGCTAAGACTTAGCTGCCGCAAAAACAAGTAATATAAACAAATATTTTTAAACAAAATTAAATTCCTACTTGAGCCAACAAAGAAAGGTTTTTTATATTTATTTTTTATTAAATAATTATAATAATATAAACAAAGTAACATAACCTATGCGTTAAAACACCTGTTCTATCACATAACCTATAATATAAAATCAGCTGTTTTATGAAATCATATGTTATCACTTATGTTAAGCCTAATGGGGGCAAATCACTATATTGCATACCTTGCCCCTTTTGGGAATATATTTTCTTTTATATCAAACTAATTAACTAAATTAATTAATGAAATAAGTATTTCAAAAAATTTATTAACGTCAAGTGTATTAAACTACAACTTTTAATAAATGTATTTGAACTTGAGTGGATGAATAAAAACTATTTTATTAAAGATTGAAAAATTGAACGAGATACATGTAAGGAGAGTGTGAACTAATAGAAGGAACTGAAAACAAATGTTTTGTGTTTGTGGTTTATTATATTTGTGGCATATTTAACAATTGTGGAGCTACTATGTGCCAGATAACTGCTCAGCAAGTAGTTATTTCTTGAGATTCGAATGTCGTCGGCGATAAAACCGACGAGAGATATTATTCCTAGCCAGTGATGGGATTTAATTTTCGTTTCTTTCTTATCCATAAATACCGAAGCTCTCCAGTGTGTTTTTGATGTAAATGTTCCAATAATAAAACTTTGCTCGTTTCCGGCAACCATCTTTCCAACCATTTTGTTCGCCTTTGCTCCTCACGTCCTTACCAGAAGCTTGTTTTCTATTCTATTTTGTAAAATCCAATAAATATCAAAGATTTTTATAGTAATATTTATTCATTTTCTATATTGTCTGATACCGCACTATGTGAGAGTACTTTAACAACAATAGAAGTTCTATTATGATATATATATATATATATATATATATATATATATATATATAATATATAAATATATATATATATATATATATATATATATATATATATATATATATATATATATATATATAGTGTCCATATCATGATGTAAAGTGTCCAGTCAGGATATTTGGTTGTAATTTTATACATTACCTAATTAAACGTCTACTTCCGCGGAGTAATACTTCGTCACGTGATCTCTAATCTAGGTTTACATGTGTACATTTGGTTAAACGTATAAAATTACAAACAAATCTATCCTCACAGGATACTTCATTGGTATATAAAATTAATCTTCCGTGGCAATAATAAACAAAGATTGTCAATATAGCTTCAGGACATGTTTGTGATTCATTTCATGTGCATTGTATTGGGGGTGGGTAATGTGCATTTTTACCAGCACTATTAGCACCACGTTTTGGGGAGAGATACATTTTTTTTTTAAACTGTAAACTTTTGGGCAGTGAGCGAGAGTTTTCAAAATTTTGTCGTATCTTTTATGACTTTCTTTTTCGTATGTATTTCCCGTTCCCACGTGATCGGCTTTAGCGAAAAAAATTATAAGCGGCAATGAAGAAATTTATATATATATATATATATATATATATATATATCGCAATATGTATTCTTGTGTATTAATAAAGAACTAAGTCAAAATACAAATACAAGAATTATAATTGCATTTACAATTCGAATTTACAATGTGTTATAATTCTTGTATTTGTATTTTGACTTAGTTCTGTATATATATATTAAATATGGTGATATGTTTTCTTGTAATATAGTTAATAAATTTAAAATATTTCAAAAACTAGAATACTTTTAATGAATATATTTATTCAAAGCTTTTCGCCGATTAAATAGTATCAGCATCTTCAGGAAAATAATTATCTAATAAAACATTTTTACAAAATTAAATCATATGTACTACAAAGAATCATATGTTTATAAGTATTGCACTTTATGTAAATTTTTCTATAACATCAATGACTTTATAAATAGTTTGGTGCCTTGATCTCACTTGAATTTGTTCATCAATTAATTTGTCTTAAACTTTATGCTTATAAATTTCCAATGTTTCAAATATATTCATTTGAACATATATATGTTTAATATATTCAAACATATACAAATCAAATTTAGCTACGCATTGTATTAATAATGGACATGAGTTTCCGGAAATAGAAAATATGAAATTAATAAAAGAATTAAATAAAGGATTGAAAATGAATATATTTGAAACACTGGAAATTTATAAGCATAAAGTTAAAGACAAATTAATTGATGAACAAATTCAAGTGAAATCAAGGCACCAAACTATTTATAAAGTCATTGATGTTATAGAAAAATTTACATAAAGTGCAATACTTATAAACATATGATTTAATTTTGTAAAAATGTTTTATTAGATAATTATTTTCCTGAAGATGCTGATACTATTTAATCGGCGAAAAGCTTTAAATAAATATATTCATTAAAAGTATTCTTGTTTTTGAAATATTTTAAATGTATTATATATATATATATATATATATATATATATATATATATATATTTCAATTCATTAAATATACTTTTGTTACTTACACTATAATGTACTTAAACATAAAATGTATATATATATTCATATTAAATATGGTGATACGTTTTCTTGTAATATATTAATGAATCAAAATATTACAATTACAAACATATAATATAATTTCTTTGTTTCAATATAAATTAAAACCACTCTTGTATTTGAAATAATGTGTATTCATTAAATACATGTATATGAAAAATATGTAAATGTGCAAATCAAATGTATAAATTTACATATACAACTATACATGTATAATTTTAATTAATTTTCTTCAAAACATAAAACAAATAAATTTTAGGAAATTAATGTAAGCTTACAACTCCAATTAGTGTCGCCTAGTTTTATCTTTAAATGTTGTGTTTTATTTCACTTTAATATTTTTCTTTTTTAATTTTACTTAAGACTTTTCATTTATTCGTCCTGGAAAATAATTAACTTTTAAAAGTATAACAAAATTCAGTTTTTACGTTTTGTAATGAACCGGATTTCTAATTAAGAATGAAACATAACATTTATATTCTTCTTCAGAACTTTATGGTGAACTTAAAGTTATTTGTGACATACTTTGATTTAATTTTCCCCTTGGATACAATATTTTAATTAATATGTACTTTGTTGAAGTTGATTTAGATATTCTTGTTTGTTGTTACTGAGAGGAAATCTTTTTCAATTGCTTTTATTAATTAAAACTATTCTTATATATATAAATGATTGTAATTTTCATTCCTGATGATGTTGGTACTGTTTACCAACGAAAAGCTTTGGATATAAATTAATAAATATTCTTGTATTTGAATAACCTATGTTGTTTTAAATTATTAAACAACAAAACGTATTATATATATACAGTATACTCCCGATTATCCTTGGAATAGAGTGGCCCGGCAACGCCGGATAACGAATTCCCCGGATAATCCGCTATGAACAAAGAATACGCAAAACGATCGATAATCGATTATTATACCATAAGTTACACAAATAATGACACTGGTTAATGGAATTCACAAATAATCTTCAGAGGACAAAATAAATACAGAAAATAATTTAAAATGTCGATGTATTTGACGGATTATAACATGTACATTTATATGTCTCACTATTTACAATACGTACATAAGTATATGTCAAAAGTAAGTATGTAAGTACATATGTAATTTCCTTTACACATAATACTTTCACTTTTTAACAAAAAAATCTGTCACTTTCGTCTCTTTTTTGTGATCATTGATTTAGCTTCAATGTGCGATCTACGTTCCTTAAGAACCATTTTGTCGCACAGTGAAGAGTCGTCTTGCTCTAATTATTGTGTCCGTTGTTTTCATCTCAAAAATTTTATTTCTACCATATACAGGTTTATTTGAGACATTAAAACAGTGTATTAGACATTAAAATGTTGTTTTATTTATCGGTTTACAACAAATAAAAGGAAATTTACATAAAATATCAACTAATACAAATGATGAAATACTGCATGACAAAAAATAAAATTCAATAAAAAAGACAGAGAAATAAAAATAACGCATAACAATTCAAACTATCTACTACTTATTTTAGTATAATAACCACTCAACGTTCAACTTGGAATGTTTGTTTTTACTTGTGTCACACAGCCATAAAGATCGATAATTTATATGACAGACATGGATATTGCGTATGTCACGTCATAGACTATTTATAGCCGAGATTAGCTGACATTTGTTTACAGTCTTATGATACACATTAGATTTTCGGGCGTCCAAGCATTTTGTCATTGTCTCTTATATACAGTAGTCTGTTCCCAACTCGAGTTGGTTCATTCAGTCTAACAGGACAGTTATCGTTTATCCTTGCGTTATTTGAGATAGCTTAGTTTATTTTTATGATCGTTGTTTTTACCGGATATTGTGCCGCGTTGAGTGGTTAAAAAAACAATAATGAATCTGATTGGAATAAAAATTGGATATGGTTAGTTCTTTCTCATTGGTTAGTTGTGAGCCTTTTGTTAGTTCTTGGACATGAGTTAGTTCATAGCTATTGGTTACTCCTTATCCAATGTTTAGTTCTTGTTCATTGGTTAGTTGTGAGCCTTTTGTTAGTTCTTGGACATGAGTTAGTTCATAGCTATTGGTTACTCCTTATCCAATGGTTAGTTCTTGCTCATTGGTTAGTTGTGAGCCTTTTGTTAGTTCTTGGACATGAGTTAGTTCATAGCTATTGGTTACTCCTTATCCAATGTTTAGTTCTTGCTCATTGGTTAGTTGTGAGCCTTTTGTTAGTTCTTGGACATGAGTTAGTTCACAGCTATTGGTTGCTCCTTATCCAATGTTTAGTTCTTGCTCATTGGTTAGTTGTGAGCCTTTTGTTAGTTCTTGGACATGAGTTAGTTCATAGCTATTGGTTACTCCTTATCCAATGTTTAGTTCTTGCTCATTGGTTAGTTGTGAGCCTTTTGTTAGTTCTTGGACATGAGTTAGTTCATAGCTATTGGTTACTCCTTATCCAATGGTTAGTTCTTGCTCATTGGTTAGTTGTGAGCCTTTTGTTAGTTCTTGGACATGAGTTAGTTCATAGCTATTGGTTACTCCTTATCCAATGTTTAGTTCTTGCTCATTGGTTAGTTGTGAGCCTTTTGTTAGTTCTTGGACATGAGTTAGTTCATAGCTATTGGTTACTCCTTATCCAATGTTTAGTTCTTGCTCATTGGTTAGTTGTGAGCCTTTTGTTAGTTCTTGGACATGAGTTAGTTCATAGCTATTGGTTACTCCTTATCCAATGGTTAGTTCTTGCTCATTGGTTAGTTGTGAGCCTTTTTGTTAGTTCTTGGACATGAGTTAGTTCATAGCTATTGGTTACTCCTTATCCAATGTTTAGTTCTTGCTCATTGGTTAGTTGTGAGCCTTTTGTTAGTTCTTGGACATGAGTTAGTTCATAGCTATTGGTTACTCCTTATCCAATGTTTAGTTCTTGCTCATTGGTTAGTTGTGAGCCTTTTGTTAGTTCTTGGACATGAGTTAGTTCATAGCTATTGGTTACTCCTTATCCAATGTTTAGTTCTTGCTCATTGGTTAGTTGTGAGCCTTTTGTTAGTTCTTGGACATGAGTTAGTTCATAGCTATTGGTTACTCCTTATCCAATGGTTAGTTCTTGCTCATTGGTTAGTTGTGAGCCTTTTGTTAGTTCTTGGACATGAGTTAGTTCATAGCTATTGGTTGCTCCTTATCCAATGTTTAGTTCTTGCTCATTGGTTAGTTGTGAGCCTTTTGTTAGTTCTTGGACATGAGTTAGTTCATAGCTATTGGTTACTCCTTATACAATGGTTAGTTCTTGCTCATTGGTTAGTTGTGAGCCTTTTGTTAGTTCTTGGACATGAGTTAGTTCATAGCTATTGGTTACTCCTTATCCAATGGTTAGTTCTTGCTCATTGGTTAGTTGTGAGCCTTTTGTTAGTTCTTGGACATGAGTTAGTTCATAGCTATTGGTTACTCCTTATCCAATGTTTAGTTCTTGCTCATTGGTTAGTTGTGAGCCTTTTGTTAGTTCTTGGACATGAGTTAGTTCATAGCTAATGGTTACTCCTTATCCAATGTTTAGTTCTTGCTCATTGGTTAGTTGTGAGCCTTTTGTTATTTCTTGGACATGAGTTAGTTCATAGCTATTGGTTACTCCTTATCCAATGGTTAGTTCTTGCTCATTGGTTAGTTGTGAGCCTTTTGTTAGTTCTTGGACATGAGTTAGTTCATAGCTATTGGTTACTCCTTATCCAATGGTTAGTTCTTGCTCATTGGTTAGTTGTGAGCCTTTTGTTAGTTCTTGGACATGAGTTAGTTCATAGCTATTGGTTGCTCCTTATCCAATGGTTAGTTCTTGCTCATTGGTTAGTTGTGAGCCTTTTGTTAGTTCTTGGACATGAGTTAGTTCATAGCTATTGGTTACTCCTTATCCAATGTTTAGTTCTTGCTCATTGGTTAGTTGTGAGCCTTTTGTTAGTTCTTGGACATGAGTTAGTTCATAGCTATTGGTTACTCCTTATACAATGGTTAGTTCTTGCTCATTGGTTAGTTGTGAGCCTTTTGTTAGTTCTTGGACATGAGTTAGTTCATAGCTATTGGTTACTCCTTATCCAATGTTTAGTTCTTGCTCATTGGTTAGTTGTGAGCCTTTTGTTAGTTCTTGGACATGAGTTAGTTCATAGCTATTGGTTACTCCTTATACAATGGTTAGTTCTTGCTCATTGGTTAGTTGTGAGCCTTTTGTTAGTTCTTGGACATAAGTTAGTTCATAGCTATTGGTTACTCCTTATCCAATGTTTAGTTCTTGCTCATTGATTATTTCTTAGCTATTGTATAGTTCTTGTATATGTGCTAGTTCTTGGTCATTGATTAGTTCTGAGCCTTAGTTCTTGAACATTGGTTACTTATTGCTCATTGGATGGTTCTTGGCCTTGGTTAGCTCTGGCCATTTGGTTTTGGAATTCAGACGATCAATAGAAAACTATTGAAACAGATAAAAAAGACAATGAGCACGATTAGAGTACTTGACTTGGCCAGTTCCTTTTGACAGAGTAACCCATAATTCGTTCAATGCATTCGTATCGATCCGATGGCTAAGGTATTTGAATCACTTACGTGAGGTTCTGTCTAGACGTTTGCTGAGCCAGGGTGACAGATTTAGTGTGACACTAAAGTCTAACGGTTTCCACTTGGGAAATTATTACTTCGGACAAAAGGCATAAATCTGCATGAAACCCCCGCCAGCGACTTCAATAAAAGGGATCTATGACTTCTCCCGGGATCCAGCGCAAATCTGTGAAGTTCAGATAAACAGAGCCACACACTTTGAGTTTTAAAAATACTCGAAACTCACTTGAGATAAATTTTCCTGAAAAATATGCATTTATTAATGTATATAAATGTTGTTAGTCTGTGTACGCTTGAAAATCTCAAAACGCTCCACCGATTGAGGTCAAATTTTGAAACGACATACAACCCGCTTCAAAGATTGTTTCTGTCTAGTTTCCAGTTCAGTGGCATACCTCAACTTTGAGGTTAAAAGCTTTTTTAACTGTCAGCTGTGTACCAGCAACAGCCTCATCTGCCACAAGCGAGAGGAACACTCGCCATACAAGCTAACTACAACCACAGTGACATGTGAAACACTACCTCTTCCCGGAAATAGACGCATCCACTTGCTCCCATTCATATTATTATACAATCTGAATTCAAGATTCACCTTAATAGAGGCTATTTTGTGTGATCATGTCAAGATTTAGCTGTGCCACACCCACCCGAGCTGCGACGGTTTCATTTGGTGTGGATTAGCTCCGTGAACATAGTTTCTACACCGGTGATCTCCAGTCATATTTCAATTAAACATTTCCAATCTAACGCGAGAACATGTACAATTATGATCGTATAATGTAAATGATAAATGGCGGAGTTGGAGGAAACTCTTTCTTGCATGCGCCAGGATGAATTGGAAAAACATTTTTTATGACATTGATTCTGGCAACGGTTCGATCAAAAATTGACTTATCCTGGCTCTATATTGCCTAACCTTCTGAAGTATTGCTAAACTAAACTTCTATAAAACGTATTCTTCGTTTTGCTCGTCATTTCTACTCCATACAACCCCAATGTGCCACAGAAACGCGTGGCACGGGACAGTTAGTATTAATTAATAAACCCATTTCAAAAGGAACATTGAACTTCATATAATTTATTCATATCAATACCACAATATTAAAACACCAATTAGATATTAATACAACACCAATACCACATTAATACAACACCAATACCACAATATTAAAACACCAATTAGATATTAATACAACACCAATACCACATTAATACAGCACCAATACCACAATAATACAACACCATTACCAAATATTACAACATCAATACCACATTAATACAACACCATTACCACATATTACAACATTAATACCACACCAATAACACAGTAATACAACACCAATACCACACAAATACAACATCAATACCTCAGAAATACAACATCAATACCACATTAATACAACACCATTGCCACATATTACAATATCAATACAACATTAATACAACACCAATACTACATTAATACAACAAGAATACCACATAAATACAACGCCAATACCACATAATACAATACCAATACCAATACCACGCTAATACAGCATCAATGCCACAACAATGCAACATATATACTACATTAATACAACATCATTACTACAATAATAAAACACCAATACCACATTAATTAGCTTCCATCTTGTTTTTCGAAAAGAGAGTAACAAGGAAGATCTCTTTCTCATTCAAGTAAACTACCCAGTCTATGTAAACGTCATCCTCCTCCTCTTACATCCTTTACTAAGGGGGTTTATGTCTCGGCCTTTATACTTGCTAATTTTCACAATCCTTTCCTATTGTGTTTAAGCTATAATATTTATTGGAGTGATGCATTAATTCTTTAAAACAAAGTAGAAGAGGCAGTTAGTTTACGTTACACTCTACAGAGGCAGCACCAGTTACTTTAACTCCAATATAGTTTGTAAATGTATAATAGTTTGTATTGAAACTTCGGCTCTGACGTAACAATAACTGTAAATGTGGTTGAGACCATACCCGAGATACCGTGACTTCTTCTCAATGGAGCATTTGCTTCACTACCTGACCTGATATAGTTTGCAACTTTATACACCAATACGTGCTTCTAGTATGTAGCAAGCTAACTATAAATACATTAAACTTTAGTTAAATAATGCAATTTACATATTGGTTCTGAAAGTGAACCCATATGTTTTCCACTGTGCACTCCAGCCGTACGTTATCTTGGCAAAATCGCTACAATGCTGCAACCTATCGCCATGAGGGCGTTACGTTTCATATATATATATATATATATATATATATATATATATATATATATATATATATATATATATATATATATTTATGTATGTGTGTGTGTGTGTGTGTGTATCTGTGTCTGTGTGTTTGTGTGTGTGTCTGTGTGTTTGTGTGTGTGTGTGTGTGTGTGTGTGTGTCTGTCTGTCTGTCTGTCTGTGTGTGTGTGTGTGTGTGTGTGTGTGCGCGCGCTCGTGTGTGAGTGAGTGTGTGTTTGTGTGTGTGTGTGTGTATGTGTGTGTGTGTGTGTGTGTGTGTGTGCGCGCGCGCTCGTGTGTGAGTGAGTGTGTGTTTGTGTGTGTGTGTGTGTGTGTGTGTGTGTGTTTCAAATTTTCAATCCTTGATAAAATACTTTATTTTCATGCACTCAAGTTCATGCACTAATTGTTTTAAAACTTGTACTGAATGGCACTTTGATGTTAATAGTTAGTTTGTTTTCAAATATTAATTCATTAATTACTACTTCATAAACTAATTTTAGTTTTACTTGGGAGGAAAACGTTTCACAAAAAAGGTTAGGTATGCAGTTACTTTGTCTCATTTAGTTTAAAATAAAACAGGTAATTCAACGTTATAGGTTATGTAGTAGAACAGCTGTTTTAACTTATAGGTTATGTTACTCTATTTATATTAATTATAATTATTTAATAAAAAACTAATAAATAATTTTTTTATTACTTCAATAGGAATTGATTTCACTCTTTTGTTTATACAGTATAAGTTTTTATTTATAATAAGTACAAGCTTTTTAACACACACATAAAAAAGAATTAATTTTTTTATTTTAAGAAATAATGTTTTTAATGTTGATAGGAACGAAAAATACATAATTTAGAAGGAAACCCTGCCAGGAAATACCCCGCGACCTTCTTCTGCTGTCTACTCGAAACTAAAATGGGTTCAACGCAAAATGCATACCTCCGTCTCACACGCGCATGCGGTTAGTTTTCCTACCGCGAGTGAAGGAAACAGGAATGATTGCCCATGCACCAAGCTCATAAGTTCTTTCCATGGAGAATCAGGAGATAGTGAAATGAAACAGTACGGTAAGTAACGCGTTAAGAGCGAGATGAAAAAACCAGGCAAGAGAGAAACCCAGCCAGGAAAAATATCATGCAGGAAGCCTAGGAGCTTGGGTAAACTTATGCAAAGGGATAAGGAGGACATTACATACCTCACAATACCTTGTTAGTGAGTCTATGGCAAGCATGACATGCACCTCTTCTTCTGCTGCTTACTCGAAACTGAAAAGACATACAGTCAAAATTAGTACTTCCAGTGGGGGTAGGCTATGACCCTGGAGATGTGCCCCTGCGTCACCTGGAACATACCGTGTTAGTGAGTCTATGGCAAGCATGACATGCACCTCTTCTTCTGCTGTTTACTCGAAACTGAAAAGACATACAGTCAAAATTAGTACTTCCAGTGGGGGTAGGCTATGACCCTGGAGATGTGCCCCTGCGTCACCTGGAACATACCGTGTTAGTGAGTCTATGGCAAGCATGACATGCACCTCTTCTTCTGCTGCTTACTCGAAACTGAAAAGACATACAGTCAAAATTAGTACTTCCAGTGGGGGTAGGCTATGACCCTGGAGATGTGCCCCTGCGTCACCTGGAACATGCCGTGTTAGTGAGTCTATGCCAGGAATGACATGCACCTCTTCTTCCGCTGCCTAATCGAAAGTGAAAAAATCTGCAAACAAATTCATTTTTCCGTTGTGGTTAAGTTGCGACCCTGGGATGTGTCCCTGCGTCACCTTGAACATAACTGTGAAGCAGAATCTATTAGAATGTATATTTTTACTTTTTGTATTATGGTTAGAGCTAGGCGGTCAGTAAGGACAGCGGCCGTCTGTGTGTGTCGTGGGTGGGGTCATATCTACCCAGTGAGGAAAGGAGCGTGGATGTTGTACGATATGAGCCTATTTGTAGAACCTTGTTGCTAAGTGACGGAGGTGCTGTTTAAAGAGAGGCACTTTCAAGTCAGTATGAGGCAGTGTTAATCTTGTACATCTAGGTGCGTTCGAGATTATTCGCAAAACCTTGTTTTGGAATAACTGAAGCCTGCGTGTGCGTAAGTTGCCTACATAGCCCAATATGGGTGAAGCGTACGTGAGTATGCTGAGCAATATAGATACGTACACATGTATATAGTGGTAGCGCCAGTAATGAAAGTGGGCTTTTTATCAGAACTATCTTTCCCCTCCCTCCCCCCCGGGTCTGAGCCCCCAAAGCCCGCTCAGCCCTCGTGGCAGCCAACCTCTAGCGAGCTGCCTCCGTTCCACATGCGCATACGGTTAGTATCCCTAACGCGCGTGAAGGATTCAGGAAGACTGTCCATGTGCCAAGCTGATGAGCTCTTTCCATGAAAAATCAGGAGATAGTGAAATGAAACAGAACGTTAAGTGTCCCGTAAGGGCGGGATGAAAAAAACCTGCCAAGAAATAACCCTGGCAATCAGAACTATCTAATCTCGGTGAAATTATTTCAGCTTGCCAGGAAGGACCTTAGGGGGAACAGCAGGCCATCTTGTTACTGTTTTACCCGAAGTTGTCTGACAGACGAATGCTTATGAATAAGGGAAAAATTAGCTTTTGAATCTATGACTAAGGTGAGAAGATCGACGACATGTATCGATTTCTCGAATTTAATATTATTATTAAGTGAAAAATGCAAACACCTCCATCGAGAATCATTAGGCCGAGCGATTTTAATTGCAAACATTCCTGGGCTTTCAGTAGACTTACACGCAAGATCACACAAACACTGTGTAATGTGTAAATCTACCCGCTACACTCACTTGTACTTCAGAGTTAATAAAACAGCCGTTTTAATGAATATTCAAGCCCCCAAGGACTCAAATCTTACAACGGAATAGAATACTTTTAGACTTTAATTACACATTTCCTTTTAACCTTGAAGTAATTTCGGCTTGTCATAATGTTTTTAATATGTCTCAACGTAATAAATTCCTTAAATATAAACTGTAGACTTTATAACCCATTTACACTAACATCATAGTTTAAACATTTATAGTGGTCGCTATTGATTTGCAGTAGTTTTATATTTGCAGTAGTTTTATATTTGCAGTAGTTTTAAATTTGCAGTAGTTTTATATTTGCAGTGGTTTTATATTTGCAGTAGTTTTATATTTGCAGTAATTTTATATTTGCAGTAGTTTTATATTTGCAGTAGTTTTATATTTGCAGTAGTTTTATTTTTGCAGCAATTTAAAGTAAATATCTCTTGTAATATGAGCAACTAGAACTACTTTATAGATGTTTCACAGAAAGAATTAAAGGGTTACGTTGAATGGAGATTTTTCACAATAAGAACTAAATTTAAAATGTACAGTTTTGCAATACGTAGTAATATCAGTTAATATATAGGCCTAACAGATAGGCTACTTTAATTCCGATTATACGCATCTTCACTACTGTTAGGGATATTTGTATATATTCGAGAGTATATATTCTTCTGCCTTTCCTAACATTACAATATATCCCTTTTTTGACGCGTTTCAGAAAGACTACACTTTCTCAAATAGTACAGTTCGCCCGAAAATAGATTTTGTCTTTTGTCCTAGCCACGCACCCACCGCATGCAGACATCGATTGCTATTGGTACACGCCTACCTGGCCTTTATCAAGACAAGGAACTAACTAGGTATATCACGTATCCAAAAATAATTGACAATATAATCTTAAAATGGAGATGATAATCCCTTTTCATATTTCTCTAGTATATTTACTTTGAAGTGACTATAATTATGTTACGATTAACAAAACTTTTACAAATATGATTGATAAAACGCATAGTAGGGGTTGAAGCCTTCAAAAGCAGAGTAAGACCTACTAAAATTTGTTGCCTAGGTAGGGTTTGTTTTTGTGTTTTATCTGGAAACATTCCAGGCCAATAGTGACAGAATTCTGCTTTATTTCTCGTTTAAAATGCTGCTAGCTTTATACGTATCATAGCGTAAACTGTAGACACAGGAAAGACTATATGGCTAGCCTGCAATAAATGTTTTATATTCTTGGAATTCATTCGCAGGTAGAGCCAAGCAGCCCAATTTGTATTAAAATATCATCATTTTTGTTATAAAACATAAATATATTTATGTTTGATACCGTAAAATAATAAAAGATAAAATATTTTATAGCTTTAAAGAATTTTTAAAAGTTCTGAAATAATTTATAATTTTAAAACAAATCAATTGCATAATTCATAGAGAATTAGAACTATACCATTTTATGAAACATAAAGTATTATTAGGGGTATTTATTATGTGGCATAGTGTATTATTACGCATAGAGAAGTATGAAGCGTAATGTTATGGGGCTTTAAGTATTATGAAGCAATAAGTACTATGAAGTATAGATTATAATATAAGACTTATTTATTATGAGGCATGTGTATTATCAGGCATTGAGAAGTATGACACGTAATTTTATGTGGCTTTAAGTATTATGAAGCAATAAGTACTATGAGGCATAGATTATAATATAAGACTTATTTATTACGAGGTATAGAGTATTATCAGGCATTGAGAAGTATGACATGTAATTTTATGGAGCTTTAAGTATTATGAAACAATAAGTAGGCTACTATGAAACATAGATTATCATTAGGACTGTTTATGATGAGGCATAGTGTATTATCAGGCATTGAGAAGTATGACATGTAATTTTATGGGGCTTTAAGTATTATGAAGCAATAAGTAGGCTACTATGAAACATAGATTATCATTAGGACTGTTTATGATGAGGCATAGTGTATTATCAGGCATTGAGAAGTATGGCATGTAATTTTATGGGGCTTTAAGTATTATGAAGCAATAAGTAGGCTACTATGAAACATAGATTATCATTAAGACTGTTTATGATGAGGCATAGTGTATTATCAGGCATTGAGAAGTATGACATGTAATTTTATGGGGCTTTAAGTATTATGAAGCAATAAGTAGGCTACTATGAAACATAGATTATCATTAGGACTGTTTATGATGAGGCATAGTGTATTATCAGGCATTGAGAAGTATGACATGTAATTTTATGGAGCTTTAAGTATTATGAAGCAATAAGTAGGCTACTATGAAACATAGATTATCATTAGGACTGTTTATGATGAGGCATAGTGTATTATCAGGCATTGAGAAGTATGACATGTAATTTTATGGGGCTTTAAGTATTATGAAGCAATAAGTAGGCTACTATGAAACATAGATTATCATTAGGACTGTTTAGGATGAGGCATAGTGTATTATCAGGCATTGAGAAGTATGACATGTAATTTTATGGGGCTTTAAGTATTATGAAGCAATAAGTAGGCTACTATGAAACATAGATTATCATTAGGACTGTTTAGGATGAGGCATAGTGTATTATCAGGCATTGAGAAGTATGACATGTAATTTTATGGGGCTTTAAGTATTATGAAGCAATAAGTAGGCTACTATGAAACATAGATTATCATTAGGACTGTTTATGATGAGGCATAGTGTATTATCAGGCATTGAGAAGTATGACATGTAATTTTATGGGGCTTTAAGTATTATGAAGCAATAAGTAGGCTACTATGAAACATAGATTATCATTAGGACTGTTTATGATGAGGCATAGTGTATTATCAGGCATTGAGAAGTATGACATGTAATTTTATGGGGCTTTAAGTATTATGAAGCAATAAGTAGGCTACTATGAAACATAGATTATCATTAGGACTGTTTATGATGAGGCATAGTGTATTATCAGGCATTGAGAAGTATGACATGTAATTTTATGGGGCTTTAAGTATTATGAAGCAATAAGTAGGCTACTATGAAACATAGATTATCATTAGGACTGTTTAGGATGAGGCATAGTGTATTATCAGGCATTGAGAAGTATGACATGTAATTTTATGGAGCTTTAAGTATTATGAAGCAATAAGTAGGCTACTATGAAACATAGATTATCATTAGGACTGTTTATGATGAGGCATAGTGTATTATCAGGCATTGAGAAGTATGACATGTAATTTTATGGGGCTTTAAGTATTATGAAGCAATAAGTAGGCTACTATGAAACATAGATTATCATTAGGACTGTTTAGGATGAGGCATAGTGTATTATCAGGCATTGAGAAGTATGACATGTAATTTTATGGGGCTTTAAGTATTATGAAGCAATAAGTAGGCTACTATGAAACATAGATTATCATTAGGACTGTTTAGGATGAGGCATAGTGTATTATCAGGCATTGAGAAGTATGACATGTAATTTTATGGGGCTTTAAGTATTATGAAGCAATAAGTAGGCTACTATGAAACATAGATTATCATTAGGACTGTTTATGATGAGGCATAGTGTATTATCAGGCATTGAGAAGTATGACATGTAATTTTATGGGGCTTTAAGTATTATGAAGCAATACGTAGTCTTACCTTCTTACTTTTTATAACCTTTGCCGTTGTTTATTTCTCTTTCTCAATTGCTAAGTCAGTAAGAAAGTAATGGTTTATCCATTGACTACGAACCTAATTTCATAGACCTTTGCCTCAAGGAATAAACCTCTCAGAGGAACCAACCCCTGAATTTTTGATAAAACCAATTAGCCTCCGATAAGCCCTGTTCAAGCTCCTTTTCGGGTAGTGGAATCTTTGAGAGACACTTGTGATTTAAAGACTATACCTGGATACCTAGTGAACTTATCTTATCTAGAATGAAAACACAGCTAATTGGAAAATATACATTTTTATTTATTTGTTCCAAGGTTCAAATTAATTATTATTGTTTTTATTTAATTTCACAGGATTTTCTTGACTAATTATTTTTTCAAAATTTCATACAACTTGCCATTTAACTAAACATTATTATCTCCTTCTGTTTTTAAATTTTCTTATTATCATTAATTTTACATATAATTTAAATTATCAAAGTTACCATAATTAATTTTGTATATAATTTTGATTAGTAGAGTTAAATTTAATATATTTTAAAATCTGATTCTTTTTCAAACACTTAATATTACTATGTAATGCCTTTAGGCTAGGCCTTGAACAATTAACTTCTTTGGAAGTTATTCATTAGAAATTCACTTAGAAAAAGCCATATAAGATATACATCTTTATACTTAATCCATACATTCCCACAGCGATGGGAATGGAAAGTCAATTTTGAATCTTTATTACTTAAATTTGGGTAACCTAAGAGAGTTGACTAATCAGTCCCTTAGGTTATTCCCATCTTATTTAATTTTGAAATTAAGTTAATATAATTTGAAGTAAAATGTTATTTAAAAAAGAATAATTAAATTGATTATATAACCTTGTACTGTAGAAATCTTTTTATCTTCATTAATGTTGTCATCTGTCGGTCCTGTTACAGCTTCAAGGGTCTTGGTAGGTAGGCGTCTCTCCATAATTTCGATTAATCTTCTTATTTTCTTTAATTTTGCATTTTGGTGGTCGAAATTTTGTTCTGGGTATATATGAGCCCTTGCTCATATATATCTTCCTTCCCCTGATCACATCGTAGCACTTTTTTCTCTGTTTTTAGCACATTTTTTCTTGTCCTGATCGCATGGTACAAAAACACGTCTTTGAGAGCCTAATGCATTCTGATCTTGGATAGCGTTCTTTTGTGAGGCCTCCTTCTCCAATTTCAAACTTCCCACGTCCCAGTATCCATTTTTCATCTTTTGACCAATCAGAAAGCCGTTGCCATGGCAATTGACTTTGTTTGTTCGGAAATTCTGAACTAAGATTAGTTTCCCTTTTTATAAAAGGCGTTTCTGTATTCTGATGTGTCCTTTGCATTTTTACCTTTTATTTAATAACATATTTGACTTTATTTCTTCTCATTTAATTTAATTAACTTTTTAACATTCTTAATCCAAAGTTCGACTGTAGCGCTTTCGTTTCGTAGTGACAAGATTTATAATCAATGCCCTAAGCGGATTTTTCCGAAATCAAATATGACTTCTTCTATTATAACCTAATTTCTTAGGCTATTACACTTTAACATTTAATCTTTACTTTTACATAAATACTATTTTCCCTAGCTAGGCCTAATTTACTTTCCTCACATCTTAATTTACATTCTTTATTCCTGATTATTTTTAAGTACAATTATTTTAATAGCCGGCATCTAGGCCTAGTTTGTTATACTACACAATTACCGTCTTTTTTTGTTTACATAATTTAGGCTATCCACTTTGAAGTGATAATTTTTCTTATTGCTTATAATTTATGTTTTTTAAGTCTAAAGTTATTTCTAATTTTCTTCATTTTACTATTATTTACCCTAGTTATTATTATTTATTATTATTATTATAATGTTTTAAAATTTTTATATATAAATTTAGTCAATTATTTAACCCGGTTAGGTTTGATTCTGGTATTCTGTACAATTACCCAGATTCTTTGCATCGGACATTCTGGCCGCTGCAAAATTCCCCCCTTTTTAAATATATGAAAATTTTGGTTCTTCTCTCCCTTGAAACAGATAAACATAATTAATAACATATTTGTGAAAAGTAACATTAACACTTATACTAGTTTATATTAAAATTTTCATATTCCTTTCATTAATCTACTATTCCTATTCATCTTCATAACTTAATTAATTTTACTAAAGTTCACAATTTACTCTCCTGTCCCTTTCACTCATATATATCATTGTCACATTAGTCACTTCACATGCTATTTACTCATTTATTACTCCTGTCCTTAGTCACATTCTTTTTTATTTAATCTTATTTCAAGTTTATATTAACTATACAATATTGTATATTGTAATCCTTATTTTACACATTCATTGTTGTTTAACACAACCTTTACTTTAATAAATTCAATGAATCCCGTTCATTTAACATATGGCTTATTCTTTCACATTTAATACTGATTTTATGTTATTTGTCCTATGTATTTGGATTATGTTACTGCTTTAATCTACTACTTAGATTTATTTTACATTTTTATTTTTATTACTTAACCGTTACTCCCTATGTCACTGATGGATCATTTTTTATTTACCTTGCCTTATTATCCTTTATTCTTTAAATATCTTTATGTCTTTGATGTCATAGATCCCCCTTATTTTCCCTGTTTCCAAGTTTGCTATTTCATAAGTTTTTGCCCCCAATCGTCTAGCCACTACATATGGACCCTGGTAAATTAATAGCATCTTCTCGGTTTCTTGACGGCTCAAGTTAGATCTATTTACCCTTGTTACCAGTACTTTGTCCCCACATTTCAATTCCGTCTGCTTCATCTTTCTATTTAATTTCTCAGCCCTGAGCTCTCCTGTCCTTCTCATTCTGTCGTATGCCTTCTGCACCCGCTGCTGTTGTGTTTCCGTTACTACATTTTTACAAACGTCTGGTACAAATCCCTGCCACCCATATTCCGGATCAACCCCGAACTGAATCTGATCTGGAGTGTATCCAGTAGCTTCATGCGGTAAAGCATTGATTACTCCTTCTATGTATGACAGGTACTTCCGCCAATGCGATTGGTTATCATAGCAGTAGGTCCGCAATATCCTTCTCAGTTCTCTATTTACTCTTTCTGCTAAATTCACCTGCGGGTGCCGTACTGGGCTCAGTATGTGTTGGATTCCTTCACACCTGATCCAAGTACGCCATTGCCGTGATGTAAATGCAGTTCCAAAATCGGTAAGGATCTTGCTTGGTTTCCCTACTGCTTGAAAATAATGCAGTAACTTCAACTTTGAGCTCCTTGTTGTGGTACTTCGTACTGCATATAACTTAACATACTTCGAGAAGCTATCTATTACTACCAATATATGTTTTACCCCACCAACGCTGGTTGGTAAGGGCCCTAGATGGTCTATCGCCACCATTTCGCCTGGCCCTCTTGAGACGATTGGTTTCGTGCTTCCTTGGAGGTATCTATTTGTCGGTTTTGCGTACTGACATATCTGACATCTTTCTATCACTTGTAATATCCGTTTCTTCATTTGCTTTATATACATGCTCTGGCTCATTATATTCGTTATTTTATTTCTCCCTATGTGAGCATATATCTGATGTATGTTCTCAATTACCTCGTTTATTATTGATTCCGGGATTACTATCTTTATTTTATTTTTGACTTCTTTACACAATATCCCTTCTTGTATAGAATATCTCTTAAATTTGGTCACGTTTTCAAAAAATTTTTCTAATTCTGGTTGTTGTCTTTGTAAGTTTTTTATGTTTTGAAATTTTGCTTTTAGTGTTTCTTCACATCCTATTTGTAACCGTCCTACTTTTATGACCTGACGGTTCTGACTGTATCCCTTATTATCCATCTCATTCTGATACATCCGACTCACGACGTCGCACGGTATGTTTTCCTTTCCTGGGCAATGTATCACTGTTGGTTGATACTCTTGAATCGCCAATATCCACCTAGTGATTCGTGAATTAGTGAAATTGCACGTGTTCATAAATTTCAATGCCTCATTATCCGTTATGATAGTTAGTGGCGCTCCCACTATTAATGGCCGAAATTTTTTCAAGCCATGCACTATAGCCAATAATTCTTTCTCGCATATAGTGTATGCCTTCTCACAACTCTTAAGTGTTGGGATAACGAACCATATTACTTGCATTTGCCCTTGTCCATCTCTCTGGAAAATCTGACTGGCGATTGCATTATCACATGCATCTGTCTGTAGGAACGTACGTTGCCCTTCGATTGGATGCATCAGAGTGACTGATTCCGTAAACAAATCTTTTACCCTATTGAAGGCTTTACTCATGTATTCATCCCAGATCCAGGGCTGATCTTTTCTTAGTAATTTCAACAAGGGTGAAGTCTCTTCAGCATGTTTCTTTGTAAATCGCGCATAGTAATTTACAAAACCTAGAAACGATTGTAGTTGTTTTTTGTTTCTAGGTTCTGGGAAATCCTGTATTGCCTGTAGCTTCTCTGGGTCTGTGGTGACCCCTTCTTGTCTGAAGATATATCCTAAAAACTTCACCTCTTGTTGACAGAACAAGGTTTTCTTCGGGTTGATGGTTAAATTCCCCTCTCTGAATCTGGTGAAAATTGTCCTCAGGTGACTGAGGTGCTCATCGAATGTCTCAGATAGACACAACAGATCATCGACATACACTAAAAGATTTTCCTCTAACTCCTTACCCAAAGTGATATCTACCGTTCTCACTAGAGCCGCTAGGGAGTTTTGGAGTCCAAAAGGCACCACTTTGAAATTATATACTTTATTATTAAATAAAAATCCTGTATATTTTTTGGACTCATTAGTCAACGGTATTTGCCAGAAACTTGACGTTAAATCTATTTTTGAAAAATATCGCCTGTTGCGACCTTTCCTTAGTATATCGTCAATAGTGGGTGCACTTTCATAATCCGGCACAGTTATCTCATTCAACTTCCTAGCGTCTAGGCACAGACGGATGGTCTTGTCTGGTTTTATTACTGTCACCATTGGGTTGATGTAAGGAGTTCTTGAGCGTTCGATGATGTCATATCTGAGCATTCTTTCTTGTAATTCCTTCATTTATTTCCTCTATCCTCTTATTCATGATTTCCCAAAGATTCTTAATTTCTTGTTTATCCTCCTCTCTTCCTTTCTTTCTTTCTACTTTTTCCTCCTCTCTTTCTTTCTTTCTTTGTTCCTCTATCATTTTTACTAATTCTTCTTGTTCCTTTATTTCTTTATCTCCTGTTTTGACTCCCTCAGGTCTTAAATTTATTTCCTTATTTATTATATTTTCATTTTTGTTTTTTAATTTTTTGTTTTTGTTTAATTTTTCCTCTGTTTCATTTTTTATTTTTCTTTGATATTCGTTCGTTATATTTAAGATTTCCCCTTTACTTGTTTCTTGTCCATTTCCTCCTTCATTCATTCGGCAGTGCCCCTGCTTCTCGCACTGTCGCATTAACCCCTCCTTTTTGCTTTGATGCCCTATTGTTGATGCATCTTCTTTTTCCTGGGTTATCTTGCATATTTTTCGGACTTCTTCATTTTCCTCTATCTTTTGTATTTTACTTTTAAAGTCCTGGTACACCATTTCCCCTTCTATTTCGAATGTCACAAAGCGTCTATCCATGTTTATCCGTGCCTTTAGGTCATACAGTGTGTTGCACCCCATAATCATCTCCGACCGAAGTTTGGAGACCACTATGAAGATGCAGTCCACTTTTATGCCTTTAATTGTTAAGGGAATTAAGCATTGCCGGGTAACCTTTATTTGTGCAGTCTTAATGGCTGTTACAACTCCCACATTGTTGATGGGTAGTTCCAGGAACTTAAGCCCATGCAACTTGAGGTTGTTGTAAGCCTTTTCTTGAATGACTGACACGTCTGCACCCGTGTCAATCTCTACCTCTATAGAGTGCCCTTCTACCTCACAGTCAATTACAGGGCATGTTTCTTTCTTCTGGTTACCTTCGCCAATCTCCTTGTCCTCTTCTAACAATTCAGCACGAATATCAAGAGATAGTCCACCAACTCTACGCTCTTGATTTTGGTGTACTTCATTGTTATTTTCCTGTTGTATTGTTTTTTTATTTTTGTTCTTTAGGTCTTCCGCCTTTCCTTTATTTACTGTTCCCTGTTTCTCCGGGTAATATTTCCTATATTTTGTTTGTTGTTGGATCTCTAATGGTTGTCTCCTCTTTTCCTTCCTACCATTAGGGATCCTCTCATTTAGTTTTTTGATTGACCACTTGGCCCTGGATTTTGTGGTCTCTTTTCTTTTGTCTGTGGGCCTTCTTCCGTTTGGTTTTGTGGCCTGTACTCTGGCCTTTGTTGTTGCCACTGATTTTGCGGCCTATTTCTTGGTCCCTCTCTTTGGTAGGGCCCCTGTCTCCAGTTTCCTCTCCCTTCTACCGGGTAAGGCTCTTGCCTCCAATTTCCCTTGTATCCGGGGTTTCTCGTTTGGTGTGTAAACCCTCTCCTTTCAGGTTCCCGTTCCTCAGTCCTAGGCTGAGTCCGGTTCCTGGTAGCCTCCTGCTCCATGTTCCTTCGGATGTATTTTACCGCCTCCTCTATGTCGGTAGCCGCCATCCCGGAACATCCTATATACATTCTGTTCCCATAATGCTTCATAATCTTCATAATTAACTCCGCCTGATTGTATGGCGGGGTTAGGTGTCTCGCCGTGTTCACCATTTTTAAGAAATAATTTACCATGTTGTTTGTGCCTCGATGGTATTCATATTTTCCATTTTCGATTCTTCCTCGAATTCTCTCTTGTGCATGAGATCCCCAAAAGTGGCTAAAGAATCTCTCCTTAATTTCATCATAATTTTCCTCCTCCATATTCATGGCCAACCACCATTCTTGTGCTGGTCCTTTAAGATGTCTCTCCATAATCTAAAGTCTTAGTCATGGGCTTCCGAGCTACTTGTTGGTTATTCATTTTAACCTCGTTGTTCCCCCCTTTTAATTGTTTCGACACGACGTTTATACTTTTATTTATATTTATTTTCTTTTAATTATTATTATTTATTCTAAGTTCTTTTTAATTTAATTTTGATTATAATTAACTCTTATTTAATTTAAAGAACTTCTTTGGTTTTCATTTTATGATTCCTATTATTTTTTACAATTTTAATTGAATTCTATTTAATTAATTTTGTTTCACTAGGCTCCTTAGTCGATTTAAATCTGTCTCTATTTGATGTTGACCCGATGTTACAATGTAAGCATCGAGCCTCAAACGTTGGGCGCCATACTTTTCTTACCTTATTACTTTTTATAACCTTTGCCGTTGTTTATTTCTCTTCCTCAATTGCTAAGTCAGTAAGAAAGTAATGGTTTATCCATTGACTACGAACCTAATTTCATAGACCTTTGCCTCAAGGAATAAACCTCTCAGAGGAACCAACCCCTGAATTTTTGATAAAACCAATTAGCCTCCGATAAGCCCTGTTCAAGCTCCTTTTCGGGTAGTGGAATCTTTGAGAGACACTTGTGATTTAAAGACTATACCTGGATACCTAGTGAACTTATCTTATCTAGAATGAAAACACAGCTAATTGGAAAATATACATTTTTATTTATTTGTTCCAAGGTTCAAATTAATTATTATTGTTTTTATTTAATTTCACAGGATTTTCTTGACTAATTATTTTTTCAAAATTTCATACAACTTGCCATTTAACTAAACATTATTATCTCCTTCTGTTTTTAAATTTTCTTATTATCATTAATTTTACATATAATTTAAATTATCAAAGTTACCATAATTAATTTTGTATATAATTTTGATTAGTAGAGTTAAATTTAATATATTTTAAAATCTGATTCTTTTTCAAACACTTAATATTACTATGTAATGCCTTTAGGCTAGGCCTTGAACAATTAACTTCTTTGGAAGTTATTCATTAGAAATTCACTTAGAAAAAGCCATATAAGATATACATCTTTATACTTAATCCATACATTCCCACAGCGATGGGAATGGAAAGTCAATTTTGAATCTTTATTACTTAAATTTGGGTAACCTAAGAGAGTTGACTAATCAGTCCCTTAGGTTATTCCCATCTTATTTAATTTTGAAATTAAGTTAATATAATTTGAAGTAAAATGTTATTTAAAAAAGAATAATTAAATTGATTATATAACCTTGTACTGTAGAAATCTTTTTATCTTCATTAATGTTGTCATCTGTCGGTCCTGTTACAGCTTCAAGGGTCTTGGTAGGTAGGCGTCTCTCCATAATTTCGGTTAATCTTCTTATTTTCTTTAATTTTGCATTTTGGTGGTCGAAATTTTGTTCTGGGTATATATGAGCCCTTGCTCATATATATCTTCCTTCCCCTGATCACATCGTAGCACTTTTTTCTCTGTTTTTAGCACATTTTTTCTTGTCCTGATCGCATGGTACAAAAACACGTCTTTGAGAGCCTAATGCATTCTGATCTTGGATAGCGTTCTTTTGTGAGGCCTCCTTCTCCAATTTCAAACTTCCCACGTCCCAGTATCCATTTTTCATCTTTTGACCAATCAGAAAGCCGTTGCCATGGCAATTGACTTTGTTTGTTCGGAAATTCTGAACTAAGATTAGTTTCCCTTTTTATAAAAGGCGTTTCTGTATTCTGATGTGTCCTTTGCATTTTTACCTTTTATTTAATAACATATTTGACTTTATTTCTTCTCATTTAATTTAATTAACTTTTTAACATTCTTAATCCAAAGTTCGACTGTAGCGCTTTCGTTTCGTAGTGACAAGATTTATAATCAATGCCCTAAGCGGATTTTTCCGAAATCAAATATGACTTCTTCTATTATAACCTAATTTCTTAGGCTATTACACTTTAACATTTAATCTTTACTTTTACATAAATACTATTTTCCCTAGCTAGGCCTAATTTACTTTCCTCACATCTTAATTTACATTCTTTATTCCTGATTATTTTTAAGTACAATTATTTTAATAGCCGGCATCTAGGCCTAGTTTGTTATACTACACAATTACCGTCTTTTTTTGTTTACATAATTTAGGCTATCCACTTTGAAGTGATAATTTTTCTTATTGCTTATAATTTATGTTTTTTAAGTCTAAAGTTATTTCTAATTTTCTTCATTTTACTATTATTTACCCTAGTTTTAATATTATTATTATTATAATGTTTTAAAATTTTTATATATAAATTTAGTCAATTATTTAACCCGGTTAGGTTTGATTCTGGTATTCTGTACAATTACCCAGATTCTTTGCATCGGACATTCTGGCCGCTGCAGTAGGCTACTATGAAACATAGATTATCATTAGGACTGTTTATGATGAGGCATAGTGTATTATCAGGCATTGAGAAGTATGACATGTAATTTTATGGGGCTTTAAGTATTATGAAGCAATAAGTAGGCTACTATGAAACATAGATTGTCATTAGGACTGTTTATGATGAGGCATAGTGTATTAATATAAAGCGTAGAGTTTTATGGGCTCACCTATATTGCTTACTGGGAAAACAAATATTGCAATAATGAAGAATTAAACGACACATTATTACACAAATGCATGACTTGGGAATAACGTGTGCTTGGGGAGATAGCGGGCATTGTATTCCTTGGCCCAAAAGCCCAACGTTACCCTACGGCTGACCGAAACTGTGAAACATCATAGTCAGGATTATTTTTTAAATAAAAAAATATATAATTTTATATAATTACTTCTGCTAATGCAGAATGTAGTATAAATACACTCTTTAACCTCTTCAATCTCTTTTCAGAAGTCCAACCTCTTTGTAGATCTGGTAACCTTTTTCCATGTACAGCGCAATAGCGTGTAGTAGAATGTAAATAAGAAGTAAAAGAATATTTTCTTTTAGTCATTTCCTACTAAAGTTAACTAAGAAACATGTTATTTTAGTTACTTTTTATTTTATACCTACAATTTATATATATATATATATATATATATATACATAGGCCTGTGACGGATTCACATTATTGAGTGGCCAAGTAGAGAGCGATTTCAATTTTCTATTTTCCTCTCTTTACAGTATTATTATTTGTTGGACTATTATTTTTGTTTGTTACTATTTATGCGTTTTTTCTATTTTATGAAGCTGATGGTGGTATATGGTTTCTCATTCTATCCATCTGTACATTATTGCAAGCAATATTTCTCTTATAATTTCACATAGATCTTTAACTGATTTTTAGTTATGGAAAGTTGGCTCAGCGCCAAAACGATATATTTCAAAAAAGTAGTTTCTCAGAATTCGATCGAGGCAACAACTTTTTTAAAATTAAAAAATTAATTAATATTTTAAAATACTGTATTAACATCAATTGTCGTCCCCTACAGGTTTAAAAAAATGTATTTGAACTTTATTGTATGAATAAAAACACTTTTTATTAACGACTGAAAAGGTTTTTATTATGTTTATACAAGATGTATATAAGGAGAGTGTGAGTGAATAGTAGATATATAATAACAGATATAAAACCACTCATTCGCTTTATAAATGTTGTAATTATTGCTGACGTAACATAAGTATGCATATATACTAGCGCAGACTTGAAAATTACAAACGTTATTTTAGTTAAGTACTTTTTAATAACCTTTTACTTTTTAGAGTAAATTAAATTCCCTAAAATTGCGTATACTAAATCATAAAAGAATTCTATAAAAGACAAACCACCGGCAATTAGTTTTTCTATAGTTAATAATAATTGTATTATAAATCAATTAAACCCCTGACGGCTCCTTAGAAGTAAACATACTGATGGATCTTTCACTGTCTTTCAATGTGTTACTTTAATTACACAACTTTAAACTGAACTGAAGTGAAATGAGTTGCAAAAAGTAACTGACTGATATCTGTATTCAACTAACGTCCACACTATAATTACAGTTTCCTTACACGTCCACGAGAGTTCGTTTTGTGTTGGCATAACTTGTCGACTCGAATTTCCATCCAACTAAAGATGCGGCTCTATCTGGTGGAATATTTACGGACTTACCATCTATAATATTCTAACATAAAGCCTAGATTATAAAGCCTTAAATTTCAAAATAAAAGTTAATAAATTTGAGATTTTAAAAAAATTCTACAAATTTTCTACAAAATTTATTACAGTAATTTATATATACATTGTAGGTTATACAAGTTAAAAATAGCCTTTAGTTAGGTTTCTAAGCAAATATTTCCTAAAGATTTAGGTAACAAATCCTAGCTTATATAATATCTAACTTCTTTCAATTGTATTCTTCATAATATATTTTTACATGCATTAAAGTATCACTTGATACGTGAGTGAGATTTAACCATGTCTCTGACATTGAGATCGCTAGGTTGGACTGGACTGCAGTGCGGGGTCAAAATCCAACACTTCAGAAAACATCAGTGTCGCATTTAAAGTATAAACAGCTCTAATAAACTAAATGATAATACTATAATAGTTTGATGTAGACATGATCTTTAAATGTGCTGCTCTGCTTCTGCAAAGAAAGAGACGCAATTACGAAAGAGACGATATATGTAATGTATAATGTTTTCAATTAGGCTAGTAGTCAAATGCTAGAGCCGAACGAGGACCGTCGTTAAACCTCACGCACTTTTTTTGTGCACAGAATAAAACATATTTTTCAATTCCTTATATTAGTTCACACTCTCCTTATACATAACTTGTAATTTTCAATCGCTAATAAAATAATTTTTATTCATCCACTTTTTTTAAACTTGTAGTGGATGACACCTGATGCTAATACAGTTTTCTCCATATATTAATTCATTATTTAAATTTTATAACTAACTAATGTTAGTTTTATATGGGCGTAAAATATTTTGCAAAAGAGGTAAGGTATTCAATATAGTTATTTATGACATAAAATAAGAGATAACATATGAATTCATAAAACAGCTGATTTTAAATTATAGGTTATGTGTTTATAGGTTATGTGTATAGAACAGCCTTTTTAACGCATAGGTCATGTTACTTTACTTATATTAATTGTAATTATTTAAGTAAAAGTAACTAAAATGGCAATTCATTGTTGTCCTAAGAAAGAATTGGCTTTAAAATTTTTTGTTTATGTTAATGTTAATTCAAACATTAAAACCTCTATTTTTTCTTAAATGTTGAACCATTTCTATTTATTACAAAGCTAATGTAAAAGTTTTCAAGTTTGTAACCATTCATTATTTATAATGAAATTATTTCTAAGTTTTTCGATTTCAATTTTATTTTTTTTAGTTTTTTTTCAATTTTGTTCGATGGAAAAATATTTTAAAAAGTGGATCTGTAAATATATTAGTGGATCGAATATTAATGCATCGGCTCTGGAGACGTCTGCATTAGGTGACGTCATTTCTGATAAGTATCTAACATAATATATTTCCCCAAAAACTGCGTCCTTAAGTTAGTACGATGGTTTTTACTCATTAACCCTTTCGTTGACTCCCATTGTACGAACATTATGGATTCCTGACGGGGAGTTTCCTTTCTTGGCTTCTACTATATGAAAGGCAGGCTATGGAACATCACTACACTTCGAGAACACATTGTTACGATAGGTGATAATTTTCATGGGTCTAGTCAAATAGCGGCTGAAAACGCGAAGGAAAATACTTTGGCGCTACCGAGAGTCGAACCCAAGAGCGTTTGAACAGTAGTTGAATGCTCTACTCACAAGCCACTCCCTTTATATAATAAATAGATTTTTAAAATAACCAATCGCCTTTAAACTTAAAGTTAATCTCTAATTAGCACCTTCAGAATGTGTTGGGGCACAATAAAAACATTTGCAAATAAAATGTAATTTAAAATCCATTTGAATTTAATCCTTCTATCATCGAAACAAAAAATAAAGACAATTCCTACTTAAGCTGACAAAAAAAGTTTCATTTTACTTACGTTTTATTAAATAATTACAATATATAAATAAAGTAAAATAGCCTAAGCGTTAAAGCAGCTGTTGTATTACATAACCTACAACATAAGATCAGCTGATTTATGAAATCATATGTTATCACTTATTTAAAGCTTAATGGGAAGAATAACTATATTGAAATTCAAAAGAATTGAAAAATGTAACCCTAAATTAAAAAAAATTAGATATTTGTTTAAAAACTTCTTTAATTTATTGTATTAAATTTATTTCATATATTTTAATTTAGTACACGTTAAATGAGGCGTACTCTTTTCAAACCTGGAAATGAGATGATCTTGTTATACTTTGTTAAGGGCAGACTTTCTAATTAAGGCTGAAGTACTGTGCATCACTTGTGTACGTCTTTAGAAATCTAATTTACTGGGAAGTTATATTATCTCTGAAGTATTTAGATTTTAATTTCAACTGCAGCGAAATCTTTTGCTTAATTTATACTTTCATGAATTCGATACATCATTCGTTATTTCTATGTGAAATGCCTTATCCTTTTATTTATTTCTATGCAACATGTCTCTAGGTTTTCTTGTGCCAACTAATTATATTCTTTTGTTATTTTTCAAATAATTATATTATTTCTGTGTTATTAATTACAAGTATCATACCTTTTCGTTAGATACAAGTTTATTCTCTCCTTAAACTGTAGCTGAAAATACAAATCACCAATCTCCACCAGCTAGAGACAGTTTTCCGAACGTATTTCGCAACTACAGTGTGGACCACATAGTTGGCCTTGAGAGATCGCAATAGGAGAGACAAGGAATAGAGGGTCAGTAAAAATACTGTCCTACAAACATAGGGACTGTCAAAACACTTACTTGCATGAGAAGGTCGATATTAGATAAATTAGATTCGATAGGAAATAACAAACATTCTTGAAATATGTGTAGACATATCGGATGCAGAAGCTGTTGATGTATCGAACATTCTCAATATGTAACATGTTTTCAGAAGTAGCACGCGCAAAGCCAAGTGCACGGTTTTACTTTACAGAGTTCATGTATAGTTTTCTTGAAAGCATCTTTCTGCTTTCTCCAAGTCTCTCAGGGCCGGGCACAGGTAAGACCGACACCAGACATGAGTCGGTCTCACCGACACCGGACACCGGACATGAGAGAATCTCTCAACACATTCTTTGTTCCCACACACCTCATGCGTGCGATAAAATGTAGCAAAAGTCTTCAGTAGTTGACTGACCACAGCACACTAGACAGCGTAGAATTGCACTATAAGTCACGCTTTAGCTTATGCAAATCGTATTCTATTGTTTAGTCTTTTTTCCTTTATTTATTTTAGATTTTTTTTTCTTATATAAAGTGGAAATGCCTAAACGCGGAGTTATAAACTGTAACGTTGCCTGATAAGTATGGAATTCTACAACGGTTACGAAAAGACGAAAGTGCGGTTTAGAATCTTTAGAATTCGGAATTACTACAAAAACAACAAGAGAAATGGTAAAACATTTGAAGAGCTAGCGTTACGAACACCTTTGAATTTATAAATGTAGGGTCTAATCAAGTAATAGCTTAGTTGAAATTATGCAGTATGGTTTAAAAGAATTCAACAAGATAAAGAAAACGAGGGTGCAATGTTCTCTACATTCTATACTATCTTTGTTGTAGTTAATATTGTACGCAAGCTGTACAGAGGACAGTATAAGAACAAGTCATTGAAATGGAACAAGTAGTAAGATATTTGGCAACACTGTGACGTCTATCCATTGTGAATAGCTTCCACCCTAAATTAATTAACTCGGTAATTATTGTTCCTCCAGTCCATTTCGAGTTTCCACAATAAAAGTACCTTTATAATTTTAATTTAACGATAGTTTTACATTATTTACAACGTTTACTGTATTGATATTTAGCAACACATTATTATTTAGTAAATATTTAATCCTTTTGTAGTAATTTATTTTCAATTACTGTTTTGTGTTTTAATTTTTATAAATATACATTCGTATCTTCTCGGACTCTTATCGGTCCACCTTCAGAGATACTTATTGTTATAGCAAAACTTCCTAACTAAGCATTTTCCCATCCAATGAAGTTACTTTTTATGATTTCACGTTTATACCTTATAAATAGGTGATTAGCTTGTTAGGATTAATTTGCTACAAATTATAACCTAGTTGTTAGAATTAATTTACTACTAATTGCACCTTAGTTTTCTAAGGTCAATGTGCTACTAATTGTAACTTAATTTGCTAAGATAAATTTGCTACTAATTGCACCTTAGTTTACTAAGCATAATGTGCTACTAATTGTAACTTAGTTTGCTAAGATAAATTTGCTACTAATTGCACCTTAGTTTGCTAAGCATAATGTGCTACTAATTGTAACTTAATTTGCTAAGATAAATTTGCTACTAAATGCACCTTAGTTTACTAAGCATAATGTGCTACTAATTGTAACTTAATTTGCTAAGATAAATTTTCTACTAATTGCACCTTAGTTTACTAAGCATAATGTGCTACTAATTGTAACTTAGTTTGCTAAGATAAATTTGCTACTAATTGCACCTTAGTTTGCTAAGCATAATGTGCTACTAATTGTAACTTAATTTGCTAAAATAAATTTGCTACTAATTGCACCTTAGTTTGCTAAGCATAATGTGCTACTAATTGTAACTTAATTTGCTAAGATAAATTTGCTACTAATTGCACCTTAGTTTACTAAGCATAATGTGCTACTAATTCTAACTTAATTTGCTAAGATAAATTTGCTACTAATTGCACCTTAGTTTGCTAAGCATAATGTGCTACTAATTGTAACTTAATTTGCTAATATAAATTTACTACTAATTGCACCTTAGTTTGCTAAGCATAATGTGCTACTAATTGTAACTTAATTTGCTAATATAAATTTGCTACTAATTGCACCTTAGTTTGCTAAGCATAATGTGCTACTAATTATAACTTAATTTGCTAAGTTAAATTTTCTACTAATTGCACCTTAGTTTGCTAAGCATAATGTGCTACTAATTGTAACTTAATTTGCTAAGATAAATTTGCTACTAATTGCACCTTAGTTTGCTAAGCATAATGTGCTACTAATTGTAACTTAATTTGCTAAGATAAATTTGCTACTAATTGCACCTTAGTTTACTAAGCATAATGTGCTACTAATTGTAACTTAGTTTGCTAAGATAAATTTGCTACTAATTGCACCTTAGTTTGCTAAGCATAATGTGCTACTAATTGTAATTTAATTTGCTAAGATAAATTTGCTACTAAATGCACCTTAGTTTACTAAGCATAATGCGCTACTAATTGTAACTTAGTTTGCTAAGATAAATTTGCTACTAATTGCACCTTAGTTTGCTAAGCATAATGTGATACTAATTGTAACTTAATTTGCTAATATAAATTTGCTACTAATTGCACCTTAGTTTGCTAAGCATAATGTGCTACTAATTATAACTTAATTTGCTAAGTTAAATTTTCTACTAATTGCACCTTAGTTTGCTAAGCATAATGTGCTACTAATTGTAACTTAATTTGCTAAGATAAATTTGCTACTAATTGCACCTTAGTTTGCTAAGCATAATGTGCTACTAATTGTAACTTAATTTGCTAAGATAAATTTGCTACTAATTGCACCTTAGTTTACTAAGCATAATGTGCTACTAATTGTAACTTAGTTTGCTAAGATAAATTTGCTACTAATTGCACCTTAGTTTGCTAAGCATAATGTGCTACTAATTGTAATTTAATTTGCTAAGATAAATTTGCTACTAAATGCACCTTAGTTTACTAAGCATAATGCGCTACTAATTGTAACTTAGTTTGCTAAGATAAATTTGCTACTAATTGCACGTTAGTTTGCTAAGCATAATGTGATACTAATTGTAACTTAATTTGCTAAGATACATTTGCTACTAATTGTACCTTAGTTTGCTAAGCATAATGTGCTACTAATTGTAACTTAATTTGCTAAGATAAATTTGCTACTAATTTTACCTTAGTTTGCTAAGCATAATGTGCTACTAATTGTAACTTAGTTTGCTAAGATAAATTTGCTACTAATTGCACCTTAGTTTGCTAAGCATAATGTGCTACTAATTGTAATTTAGTTTGCTAAGATATATTTGCTACTAATTGTACCTTAGTTTGCTAAGCATAATGTGCTACTAATTGTAACTTAGTTTGTTAAGATAAATTTGCTACTAATTGCACCTTAGTTTGCTAAGCATAATGTGCTGCTAATTGTAACTTAATTTGATAAGATTAATTTGTTAGTAATTGGAACTTAGTTTGCTAGGATTTTTTTCTACAAATTGTAAATAAAATTTTAGAAATTATTTGGCTACTAATTGTAACTTAGTTTGTTATATGTAATTTGCTATTAATTGTAAATCTGTTAATATTTACCAAGGGTTTTAAAACATATATTACTGTTGCGTTTATTTATTGCTTTACCAATCAAATATTTTAAAAGCCTATTATTAACATTTAGAAAACATTTTGAATGTAATAATTCAAGTATTTAACAAATAATATATTTTCAAAATATTTCACCTATCATGTTTATAAAACAATAACTATAGTTTATATTGCCAAAATATTTAAAATATTGCGTTTAGTTATGATATTTTTGTTTATTACTGTCAGAACTCTTTGTCAATGGGAAGAATACAGAGCAAAATTGCTAAGCTACTGAAATCCCTTTAATATTTATAGGAAATTTGTTTGTCGACATGAATATATGCAATAGTTGGGTTTGACAAGTATTTTGTTTTGCACAACTTTCTGTAAAGCTACTGAATATGCAACAAGAACTAAATTGGAATCATGAATAACAAAAATATTTTCGAACGTCATCGCGTAGTAATCACGTTATTTCGTTATATAACGCCCTTTCATCAGTATTACCGTTTAAACCACATATTGTATTCATTATGAGTTTCTATATTTATATACATACATATATATATATATATATATATATATATATATATATATATATAAGATTCTTGTTTAAGTACATAAATAAAAGTGATAAGTGTATACAAGAAAACAGTGTTGCATAACTACAAAAATGGATATCGCCCCACAAGGTAATCAAGCAACCAAACTATTGAACAAAAATGAAAAACTTAGAAAACAAATCATAAATACTAACCATAATATACATTTTAATAAAACAAAATAACACCAAAATATGCCAAATTAATAATAAAACCAAACTAGTTCTGCACAAAAAACTGCTAAACAAGCTGAAACTCTATGGGTAAAACACGAAATTAAATATTTATACACAAAGAAAAACAAATTAACTAAAACACTCTTAAAAACCCACTTAGAATTTGCTAACACACTTAAACCATACCAATGGCATTAAAAATATACACAAATTCAAGACAAATGCAAGAAATTTACTTCAATTAAAAAAAATATATATGTAATCTAAACTTAACAAACTAATAGAAAAACAAAATAACATAGACAATATCACAACACTCCATCAATTCCACCCAAGTTTTATAAACCTCACAAAAACGATTTTCACCAAAGAAGAAATAAAGATACTCGAAAATAGCACAAAAACCAACATTAAACCAAAATTACAAAACACAATAGAAAACCTCATAGTAGAAACAGAACTGGCAAAAAATCTCATAAATTACGAAAATCAAGATAACATCAGAAACATAGCATCACAAGAAATCAACAAAATCATCAACAAAAAAATCAAAAAAGGAAATCACATTGAAAATAAAATACAAATAAACCAATTAACAAATTGAAACAAAAACTATTCATAAACGAAATAATTGCCACTAAAGCGGACAAAAGCAACGCTACAGTAATCATATCAAAAACAGAATACAACAAAGAAACAGAAGAATTCATAAAATCCAACAATTGCATAGAATTAAACAAAGACCCCACTAAAAAATACCAAAACGAAATCATACAATTAGCAAAAAACAATGACAATTTATTCAACCAAAAAAACCCTTGCCAATACACAATAGACAACCCAAAACCCCCCAAAATGAACGCCCTCATCAAAATACATAAAATCAACAATCCCATAAGACCCTTAACAAATTTTAAAAATGCACCTGCCTATAAAATATCACAAATAATAGCCAAAAACCTAAAACACGAACTTAAATTGGAAAATAAATACACCATAAAAATCTCAATTGAATTAACGGAAATACTAAAAACAATAAACATGACCAAAAACACCAAATTTATATCATTTGATATCACAAACGTGTACTCTAATATATCAATTAACGAAACCATCCAAATAATAAAAAACAAATTAACTGACCTTAAAACCTACCCCAAATACACAAACCAAATCACAAAATGCCTAAAGACCATTCTAAACCAAAACTATTTCATATTCAATAATAAGATATATAAACAAATAGATGGCTTAGCAATGGGATCACCACTTTCAAGTATAATATCAGAAATTTACCTCCAAAAACTTGACGAATTAATCACACAAACCATAAAAACACACGACCCCAACGGACATTGGATACGATATATTGACGATGAATTATACATCTCACAAAATACAGCAATAAATAATAACATCATCCTAAATGAAATCAATAACTTACACCCTAACATACAATTCACCATGGAGGAAGAAATAAACAATAAAGTAAACTATATAGACCTAACATTAACCAGAAATACAAATAACATTGAATATTCTATTTATAGGAAACCCACACAAACCATTAATACAATACCAAACCACTCCAACCATCCCCCACAACATAAAATGGCCGCTTACAAATCACTTTTATATAGGATGATAAAACTGCCTCTAAATAATGAAGAAAACCCCAAAGAAATACAAATAATATATCAAATAGCCCAAAAAAATGGATACAATAAAAAAACTATAGATAAATTATAATTTAAAATATTAAATAAATTAAAACAACCTAAAATCGAACCACAAACAACAAAATGGGCTACATTCACATACACAGGATAAAACATAAAAGGAATAACTAAAACAATAAACAATAATAATATTAACATAGCCTACAAACACACAGGAAAAATAATCAACAAAATAAACCAACCAGAAAAAATATGGCCCACACTTAATAACGGAATATACAAAATCGAATGCCCAGACTATAATAAAATATACATAGGCCAAACAAAAAAGAAATTAAAAGACAGATATCCAGAACACCTCAATCCATACGTCAAACCTGAAATTTATAACTCAAACTTAGCCACACACGCCATCGAAAACAAACACACATTCCCCACATTAAAAAACGTACACCTAATAAAAAAGGTTTAAAAAAGGCCTCAAAATAACAATCTGGGAACAACTAGAAATTTATAAAAATAATAATAATATCATTAACGAACAAATCCAAATAAAATCAAAAAACGATAAATTATTCAATCTAATAGACAATATTAACCCCAAAACAAACGTTAAAAACTCGCACAGTGCAGTGAATCTAAAAGTAGAACATAACGGTAGACTAAGGTCAAGGAAATCCACTCAGCTCGCAGTCTACAACAACCCTGTTCAGTATGCCCGATGATAATGGCAAGGCCAGTCATTGAAAGTTAACTCGCATAAATACCAAATAAGATTCTTGTTTAAGTACATAAGTGAAAGTGATAAGTGTATACAAGAAAACAGTGTTGCACAACTACAAATACACACACACACACACACACATTTATATATATATATATATATATATATATATATATATATATATATATATATAGGTTTTGCAATACTGTTTTCTTGTACTCACTTATCACTTTCACTATATGTACTTAAACAAGAATCTTACTTGGTATTTATCGAGTTAACTTTCAAAGATTGGTAATATCTCCATCATCGGGCATACTGACCGGGGATTGTAGTAGACTGCCTGTTGTAGTAGGCAGTCTACTACAAACCCCGGTCAGTGATGCCCGTTTATGGAGATACTACCAATCTTTGAAAGTTAACTCCCATAAATACCAAGTAATATTTTTGTTTAGGTATATATATATTTATTTATTTATTTATGTATATATGCGCCTATGAGTGTGTGTGTGTGTGTGTGTGTGTGTGTGTGTGTGTGTGTATGTGTGTGTGTGTGTGTGTGTGTGTGTGTGTGTGTGTGTGTGTGTGTGTGTGTGTGTGTGTGTGTGTGTGTGTGTGTGTGTGTGTGTGTGTGTGTGTGTGTGTGTGTGTGTGTGTGTGTGTGTGTGTGTGTGTGTGTGTGTGTGTGTGTGTGTGTGTGTGTGTGTGTGTGTGTGTGTGTGTGTGTGTGTGTGTGTGTGTGTGTGTGTGTGTGTGTGTGTGTGTGTGTGTGTGTGTGTGTGTGTGTGTGTGTGTGTGTGTGTGTGTGTGTGTGTGTGTGTGTGTGTGTGTGTGTGTGTGTGTGTGTGTGTGTGTGTGTGTGTGTGTGTGTGTGTGTGTGTGTGTGTGTGTGTGTGTGTGTGTGTGTGTGTGTGTGTGTGTGTGTGTGTGTGTGTGTGTGTGTGTGTGTGTGTGTGTGTGTGTGTGTGTGTGTGTGTGTGTGTGTGTGTGTGTGTGTGTGTGTGTGTGTGTGTGTGTGTGTGTGTGTGTGTGTGTGTGTGTGTGTGTGTGTGTGTGTGTGTGTGTGTGTGTGTGTGTGTGTGTGTGTGTGTGTGTGTGTGTGTGTGTGTGTGTGTGTGTGTGTGTGTGTGTGTGTGTGTGTGTGTGTGTGTGTGTGTGTGTGTGTGTGTGTGTGTGTGTGTGTGTGTGTGTGTGTGTGTGTGTGTGTGTGTGTGTGTGTGTGTGTGTGTGTGTGTGTGTGTGTGTGTGTGTGTGTGTGTGTGTGTGTGTGTGTGTGTGTGTGTGTGTGTGTGTGTGTGTGTGTGTGTGTGTGTGTGTGTGTGTGTGTGTGTGTGTGTGTGTGTGTGTGTGTGTGTGTGTGTGTGTGTGTGTGTGTGTGTGTGTGTGTGTGTGTGTGTGTGTGTGTGTGTGTGTGTGTGTGTGT
>JBAIZL010000002.1:194225541-194245541 GCA_036971475.1 Prosapia bicincta | reverse complement strand
TGACGGCTACGCAAAGCGCAGTATGTATTAGATTACTTTGTCTTTAGTATGTCATCTATTTAGCCTCCGCGAGGACGAGGAACGTTGTGACAGTGAATGTCCCATTAGGCGTTGTCACAACATGTGACGGCTACGCAAAGCGCAGTATGTATTGGATTACTTTGCCTTTAGTATGTCATCTATTTAGCCTCCGCGAGGACGAGGAACGTTGTGACAGTGACGGTCCCATTAGGCGTTGTCACAACATGTGACGGCTACGCAAAGCGCAGTATGTATTGGATTACTTTGCCTTTAGTATGTCATCTATTTAGCCTCCGCGAGGACGAGGAACGTAGTGACAGTGAATGTCCCATTAGGCGTTGTCACAACATGTGACGGCTACGCAAAGCGCAGTATGTATTGGATTACTTTGCCTTTAGTATGTCATCTATTTAGCCTCCGCGAGGACGAGGAACGTAGTGACAGTGAATGTCCCATTAGGCGTTGTCACAACATGTGACGGCTACGCAAAGCGCAGTATGTATTGGATTACTTTGCCTTTAGTATGTCATCTATTTAGCCTCCGCGAGGACGAGGAACGTTGTGACAGTGACGGTCCCATTAGGCGTTGTCACAACATGTGACGGCTACGCAAAGCGCAGTACGTATTGGATTACTTTGCCTTTAGTATGTCATCTATTTAGCCTCCGCGAGGACGAGGAACGTAGTGACAGTGAATGTCCCATTAGGCGTTGTCACAACATGTGACGGCTACGCAAAGCGCAGTATGTATTGGATTACTTTGCCTTTAGTATGTCATCTATTTAGCCTCCGCGAGGACGAGGAACGTAGTGACAGTGAATGTCCCATTAGGCGTTGTCACAACATGTGACGGCTACGCAAAGCGCAGTATGTATTGGATTACTTTGCCTTTAGTATGTCATCTATTTAGCCTCCGCGAGGACGAGGAACGTTGTGACAGTGACGGTCCCATTAGGCGTTGTCACAACATGTGACGGCTACGCAAAGCGCAGTATGTATTGGATTACTTTGCCTTTAGTATGTCATCTATTTAGCCTCCGCGAGGACGAGGAACGTAGTGACAGTGAATGTCCCATTAGGCGTTGTCACAACATGTGACGGCTACGCAAAGCGCAGTATGTATTGGATTACTTTGCCTTTAGTATGTCATCTATTTAGCCTCCGCGAGGACGAGGAACGTTGTGACAGTGACTGTCCCATTAGGCGTTGTCACAACATGTGACGGCTACGCAAAGCGCAGTATGTATTGGATAGTATGTCATCTATTTAGCCTCCGCGAGGACGAGGAACGTAGTGACAGTGAATGTCCCATTAGGCGTTGTCACAACATGTGACGGCTACGCAAAGCCCAGTATGTATTAGATTACTTTGCCTTTAGTATGTCATCTATTTAGCCTCCGCGAGGACGAGGAACGTAGTGACAGTGAATGTCCCATTAGGCGTTGTCACAACATGTGACGGCTACGCAAAGCGCAGTATGTATTGGATTACTTTGCCTTTAGAATGTCATCTATTTAGCCTCCGCGAGGACGAGGAACGTTGTGACAGTGACTGTCCCATTAGGCGTTGTCACAACATGTGACGGCTACGCAAAGCGCAGTATGTATTGGATTACTTTGCCTTTAGTATGTCATCTATTTAGCCTCCGCGAGGACGAGGAACGTAGTGACAGTGAATGTCCCATTAGGCGTTGTCACAACATGTGACGGCTACGCAAAGCGCAGTATGTATTGGATTACTTTGCCTTTAGTATGTCATCTATTTAGCCTCCGCGAGGACGAGGAACGTTGTGACAGTGACTGTCCCATTAGGCGTTGTCACAGCATGTGACGGCTACGCAAAGCGCAGTATGTATTGGATTACTTTGCCTTTAGTATGTCATCTATTTAGCCTCCGTGAGGACGAGGAACGTTGTGACAGTGACTGTCCCATTAGGCGTTGTCACAACATGTGACGGCTACGCAAAGCGCAGTATGTATTGGATAGTATGTCATCTATTTAGCCTCCGCGAGGACGAGGAACGTTGTGACAGTGACTGTCCCATTAGGCGTTGTCACAACATGTGACGGCTACGCAAAGCGCAGTACGTATTGGATTACTTTGCCTTTAGTATGTCATCTATTTAGCCTCCGCGAGGACGAGGAACGTTGTGACAGTGACTCCCATTAGGCGTTGTCACAACATGTGACGGCTACGCAAAGCGCAGTATGTATTGGATTACTTTGCCTTTAGAATGTCATCTATTTAGCCTCCGCGAGGACGAGGAACGTTGTGACAGTGACTGTCCCATTAGGCGTTGTCACAACATGTGACGGCTACGCAAAGCGCAGTATGTATTGGATTACTTTGCCTTTAGTATGTCATCTATTTAGCCTCCGCGAGGACGAGGAACGTTGTGACAGTGACTACCATTAGGCGATGTCACAACATGTGACGGCTACGCAAAGCGCAGTATGTATTGGATTACTTTGCCTTTAGTATGTCATCTATTTAACCTCCGCGAGGACGAGGAACGTTGTGACAGTGACTACCATTAGGCGATGTCACAACATGTGACGGCTACGCAAAGCGCAGTATGTATTGGATTACTTTGCCTTTAGTATGTCATCTATTTAGCCTCCGCGAGGACGAGGAACGTTGTGACAGTGACGGTCCCATTAGGCGTTGTCACAACATGTGACGGCTACGCAAAGCGCAGTACGTATTGGATTACTTTGCCTTTAGTATGTCATCTATTTAGCCTCCGCGAGGACGAGGAACGTAGTGACAGTGAATGTCCCATTAGGCGTTGTCACAACATATGACGGCTACGCAAAGCGCAGTATGTATTGCATTACTTTGCCTTTAGTATGTCATCTATTTAGCCTCCGCGAGGACGAGGAACGTTGTGACAGTGACTGTCCCATTAGGCGTTGTCACAACATGTGACGGCTACGCAAAGCGCAGTATGTATTGGATAGTATGTCATCTATTTAGCCTCCGCGAGGACGAGGAACGTTGTGACAGTGACTGTCCCATTAGGCGTTGTCACAACATGTGACGGCTACGCAAAGCGCAGTACGTATTGGATTACTTTGCCTTTAGTATGTCATCTATTTAGCCTCCGCGAGGGCGAGGAACGTTGTGACAGTGAATGTCCCATTAGGCGTTGTCACAACATGTGACGGCTACGCAAAGCGCAGTATGTATTGGATAGTATGTCATCTATTTAGCCTCCGCGAGGACGAGGAAAGTAGTGACAGTGAATGTCCCATTAGGCGTTGTCACAACATGTGACGGCTACGCAAAGCGCAGTATGTATTGGATTACTTTGCCTTTAGTATGTCATCTATTTAGCCTCCGCGAGGACGAGGAACGTTGTGACAGTGACTGTCCCATTAGGCGTTGTCACAACATGTGACGGCTACGCAAAGCGCAGTATGTATTGGATTACTTTGCCTTTAGTATGTCATCTATTTAGCCTCCGCGAGGACGAGGAACGTTGTGACAGTGACGGTCCCATTAGGCGTTGTCACAACATGTGACGGCTACGCAAAGCGCAGTACGTATTAGATTAATTTGCCTTTAGTATGTCATCTATTTAGCCTCCGTGAGGACGAGGAACGTTCTGACAGTGACTGTCCCATTAGGCGTTGTCACAACATGTGACGGCTACGCAAAGCGCAGTATGTATTGGATTACTTTGCCTTTAGTATGTCATCTATTTAGCCTCCGCGAGGACGAGGAACGTTGTGACAGTGACTACCATTAGGCGATGTCACAACATGTGACGGCTACGCAAAGCGCAGTATGTATTGGATTACTTTGCCTTTAGTATGTCATCTATTTAGCCTCCGCGAGGACGAGGAACGTTGTGACAGTGACTACCATTAGGCGATGTCACAACATGTGACGGCTACGCAAAGCGCAGTATGTATTGGATTACTTTGCCTTTAGTATGTCATCTATTTAGCCCCCGCGAGGACGAGGAACGTTGTGACAGTGACTACCATTAGGCGATGTCACAACATGTGACGGCTACGCAAAGCGCAGTATGTATTGGATTACTTTGCCTTTAGTATGTCATCTATTTAGCCTCCGCGAGGACGAGGAACGTTGTGACAGTGACTACCATTAGGCGATGTCACAACATGTGACGGCTACGCAAAGCGCAGTACGTATTAGATTAATTTGCCTTTAGTATGTCATCTATTTAGCCTCCGTGAGGACGAGGAACGTTCTGACAGTGACTGTCCCATTAGGCGTTGTCACAACATGTGACGGCTACGCAAAGCGCAGTATGTATTGGATTACTTTGCCTTTAGTATGTCATCTATTTAGCCTCCGCGAGGACGAGGAACGTTGTGACAGTGACTACCATTAGGCGATGTCACAACATGTGACGGCTACGCAAAGCGCAGTATGTATTGGATTACTTTGCCTTTAGTATGTCATCTATTTAGCCTCCGCGAGGACGAGGAACGTTGTGACAGTGACTACCATTAGGCGATGTCACAACATGTGACGGCTACGCAAAGCGCAGTATGTATTGGATTACTTTGCCTTTAGTATGTCATCTATTTAGCCTCCGCGAGGACGAGGAACGTTGTGACAGTGACTACCATTAGGCGATGTCACAACATGTGACGCCTACGCAAAGCGCAGTATGTATTAGATTACTTTGCATTTAGTATGTTTACCACACTTTTCATGAAAACATACTAATTTCCACCATTTTCATATATCTTATTATTTATAATGTATCTACATCTGGCGACGAATTATTTGTTTACAAACCTTTCTTGGCTCTGCATTTTTCAATTCTTTATATTTACCCATTGATTTTTATTTTCTCATTAGCTTTCGATTATCTGGGGAAAGCATTTAGCAGGCTTACGTCCGATTCCAAATGTAACAGGGAAGTAAAAATAACATATCCATGATAACCTTGCCTAACTTAAGCAGCGCGCGGTATAATAGAGGCCTTTGTATAATACGTAAGTACCGTAGTCTGTTGCATTGTTATACGTTTCATTTTGGGATTTCCATATAATTCCAAGGCACAGCCCATATTGTAACATACTAAACAGAAATCTCTTGATTACGTTGTAAGAAAACCGCGGGATTTATTTACTTCTTTAATGAAATGAAACATTGTATAAAATTGGATCGCTCCACTTGTTCAAGTGAATGTTTGATAATAAATACACTGAAAGCACGTTCGCCAAATACCGAGTGATTGGATTCCTAGAGAGTATTACAAATATTGCTACATTAGACTCTCTGAAGACAATTTAGCTTCCATTTAAACATCACTGCTTTTGTAGATAAAGTAGCAATCTTGGAATGTGAACAATGTCTAGTGTTGTAAACATTATTTAGGTTTTTTCTGTATTATTCAATTCCTTTAATTAGTTCACTTTCTCCCTATATATATATATATATATATATATATATATATATTGATACAACTTTTAATCGTTAACCAAATACTTTTTATTCACCCACTCAACTTTAAATACATGTTGTTAAACTGGTAGATGATATTTGATATTAATATAGTTTTTCAAATATTTATTCGTTAATTAAATTTAACTCATTAACTTTAGTTTTATATGGGAGAAAAACCTTTCACAAAAGGGACAATGTGTGCAATATTGTTATTTCGTACCATTCTGTTTAATAAAGTGATAAGATATGATTTTGAAAAACATCTGATTTTTTGTTACAAGTTGTGGTTGCAGAGCAGCTGTTTTAACGCATAGGTTGTGTTACTTCATTAATATAATTGTAGTTATATATTAAAAAGTAACTAAAATAATTTTTTGTTCTTTGTTGAGCTAAGTAGGAATTGCGTTTAAGATATTGTTTGTTTATATGACTTGTGTTTTAAATCAATTATTATAATGTTATAATAAATTTTAAACTACAAAGATGGATTAGACTGCTTTACTTGACCCGTATGCAAGAAAGATAAAGTGCAGGGCCGCTATAATCGTCCATTAATACTCTAGACTTGGGCCTAGGTATTCACTTCCATAAACTTGGTGGTCCTTGGAGCTCAAGAGTTGGCATATGTTACTTCAGCGACTAAAACATAAGGCTCTATGCAACATAAAAACATCCTGCAATCTTTATTTATACAATTATTCACAACCTTTCTTGTGTTTGATGAGATTTTTTAAAAAAATTAATTGTAGCACTCGGGTGAGTGTCGACAGAAGTGAAAACATTTACAGAAATTTTTGATTAAAAAAAACATTTAATCAATTACCGTATTGAGAAATTACCTAAACATTTGTTAAAATGCACATTTTTTAGATTTAACCCCAAAGTTTGAAATACAAATAACAAATTACACCTAACAGTTTTCCAATATCCTCAACGAATGATATAAAAAATATATGATTATAAACATTATTTTATAATACATATTTTATTATATAATAGTACACGTTTATTACATTTAATACAAAAATTTGTACTAGGCCTACAAAAAAAAATAAAGCTAATAGTTTTGCAAAATTTTCAACGATAGTCATCGTAAATATAATTGTATACATTTCTCATTCAATATTTATACCTGGAATGTATTTCACCAAGATTAACTTTATTGTAGTTAAATTAAATTCATTGAACTTAATAATTTAGGAAACAAAAACATTAATTAGATTACTTCATTCAAATATTTTCAACAAAACAATTGAAATTAGTTCTTGAAAGTTTTCATTTAAAAAATTGGATTAAAAATACATAACTTATTGCTACCATTATATTAAATAATTTTTGATAGGATTTACTAAAATTTTAATAAATTATTATTTAATTACTGATCAAAACTATTTTATAATAATCTTTTTTCTTAACAAAGCTCAATAAATAATGCAACATAGCCTACGTGTAAAACAGCTGTTCTACAACATAACCTACAACACAAAATCAGCTGTTATATGAAATTATTTACTTCACTTTGAGGTGGCTCTTTGCGTAACCTGTCGGAAATTATACTGAGTCAAAATTGTATGTTTATGTTCATCAAATAAGTCTTTATAGGCGTCGTTATAGAATTTGTAACTCCAAAAACTACTGTAAACACATCATGCACTTTTTGGTTGAAGAAGCTACGAATCGAGTTACGGCGTATCATTCTCCGATCATCTCCAATTCAATTAACATGTAATCCTTCAACAGCTGTTTCTCTTCATTTGCATTGTGTCTATATAATTTTCAAATGTAGCTCTGTATATTTTGTTCAAGTTAATTAATTCAATTGAATGTTTTGGTTGGTGAACGGTCCACATCCTGACGTCCATCCTTTGGCTCTCTCTCTCTCTCTCTCATTATTTGAAAGTTGAGTTTAAATGATTTCGAATGTGTATTTCTATACATATAAAAGTATCATATATTTGAATTAATTAAGCGTACAAATTTAAATGCAATAAATTTTAAAATAGCGTACAATACAACTGTTTGTATTACTCCTACGTTGTATTAAATTCTACACTGTGCGTTCCAATAAGTTATTAGTTTGGGCTAATGTGTAGTGGTCACACCCATTAAAAGAATACTTTTTTACGACGCTTGACTTCACGAAAAGAAATCATACCATCCGTCATTGCTTCACGGGTCAGTCTTCATATTTTAACTTGAACTAAGTGCGATGTTATTTAACAGCTGAGTTTATTAGGCCTCTAAAGGTCATGTTATAGAACAGCAGTTTCAACACGTAGGCTATTCTACTTTATTCATTGTACAGTACATTATTAAGTTAAAATGTCGTTACTAAATAATTTAGTCAATTTGTTATATTTTGATAAATTTTAAGACAATCAATTCAACGAGTTATAGATTTTTGTTCCAACTTTTTAAATGAAAACTTTTAGGCACATTTAGTACTTATTGGAGATGTATTTTAAACTAATTTGTTAAATAAAATTTGTATTCAGTATATTTGTCAATATCTAATGAAGGTTTTCTATTAACAATTGGTCAAACTCACTAATTTATTTCTAAATAGACTGACGACGTTAATTAAGTATGAAATTTTTTAGCAGACATATTTTAACGTATGTATATATATATATATATATATATATATATATATATCCTACACGGATGGAAAAATATAATGAAGAGTTAATATCTGGAGTACATCCGTTTATTCTGTAGTGCATGAATTCGCAGTTTCGACGTTTCGCTAGAATCTCATCAATCATTGAGGAGGTGAACCCAACAGTTGAAGAGCGAGAGTCTCTGGTTGAGATTCTAGCGAAACGTCGAAACTTCGAATTCATGCACTACAGAATGAACGGATGTACTCCAGATATCAACTACTCATCATCATCATATATATATATATATATATAAGTGTGTGTGTGTGTGTGTGTGTGTGTGTGTGTGTGTGTGTGTGTGTGTGTGTGTGTGTGTGTGTGTGTGTGTGTGTGTGTGTGTGTGTGTGTGTGTGTGTGTGTGTGTGTGTGTGTGTGTGTGTGTGTGTGTGTGTGTGTGTGTGTGTGTGTGTGTGTGTGTGTGTGTGTGTGTGTGTGTGTGTGTGTGTGTGTGTGTGTGTGTGTGTGTGTGTGTGTGTGTGTGTGTGTGTGTGTGTGTGTGTGTGTGTGTGTGTGTGTGTGTGTGTGTGTGTGTGTGTGTGTGTGTGTGTGTGTGTGTGTGTGTGTGTGTGTGTGTGTGTGTGTGTGTGTGTGTGTGTGTGTGTGTGTGTGTGTGTGTGTGTGTGTGTGTGTGTGTGTGTGTGTGTGTGTGTGTGTGTGTGTGTGTGTGTGTGTGTGTGTGTGTGTGTGTGTGTGTGTGTGTGTGTGTGTGTGTGTGTGTGTGTGTGTGTGTGTGTGTGTGTGTGTGTGTGTGTGTGTGTGTGTGTGTGTGTGTGTGTGTGTGTGTGTGTGTGTGTGTGTGTGTGTGTGTGTGTGTGTGTGTGTGTGTGTGTGTGTGTGTGTGTGTGTGTGTGTGTGTGTGTGTGTGTGTGTGTGTGTGTGTGTGTGTGTGTGTGTGTGTGTGTGTGTGTGTGTGTGTGTGTGTGTGTGTGTGTGTGTGTGTGTGTGTGTGTGTGTGTGTGTGTGTGTGTGTGTGTGTGTGTGTGTGTGTGTGTGTGTGTGTGTGTGTGTGTGTGTGTGTGTGTGTGTGTGTGTGTGTGTGTGTGTGTGTGTGTGTGTGTGTGTGTGTGTGTGTGTGTGTGTGTGTGTGTGTGTGTGTGTGTGTGTGTGTGTGTGTGTGTGTGTGTGTGTGTGTGTGTGTGTGTGTGTGTGTGTGTGTGTGTGTGTGTGTGTGTGTGTGTGTGTGTGTGTGTGTGTGTGTGTGTGTGTGTGTGTGTGTGTGTATAGACTATATATACATCTCGTAAATTTTCAATCATTAATAAAATAGATTTTATTCGTCCACTTATGTTCAAAATACATTTTTTTTTACTTGTAGTGGATGATACTTGATGTCAATACAGTTTTTTAAAATATCAATCCATTAATTAAATTTAGTGAATTTTAGTTTTAAATAGGAGGAAAACGTTTTACAAAAGTGGCAAGGTATGTAATATAGTTATTCGTCCCATTTTGCCTAAAATAATTAACCTAATAACATATGACTTCATAAAACAGCTGTTATATCGCATTGGATATGTTACTTTGTTTATATTAATTCATTGAAACGTAACTAAAATGAAATTTCTTCTTTGTAGAAATGCCTAAATAGAAACATACTTTAAAAATGTGTAGTTTATATTACTTATTTCGTATTATATTTTAGCATATTTATTTAAAAATACAAAAACTCTTAACAAGAAATGTTTTATTACAAACAATTTTAAAACACTGTACTCAACTACTTACACTATAATAAATTTTGTAATAAAGTTCAATGAAATGAAGTTGACTAAAACCAGAATTTTTCGCAAGCTACATGTTGCAAACACACTGCATACTTCTTCCACAAACTTAAATTTTCAGTGCCCTTCCGTTACTCACTACGATTTTGCTCTAAATGTCTGGCATTCAGGTCCAACACTGGCTTTATTCAGAGATGGTCACCACTGGAGGGACGAAGATGTTGCTTCTGACAGCGTCAGGACCTTGGCGCGCCTTCACACATGTAACGGCAACCATGCCCAAGAAGCCGGCTGCAACATACATCCAAACACCAATATAAACATTGTCACTACAACAACTTAAAGCCTTCTGGACCTTTGAATAATTGTAATTAGTAAAAATAAATACCACTAAACACACCTCCTAATAGAACTAGTTTTGTATAAAGCTAGTAACCATCTCCAGAGGTAACAAACTCTAACAATATACTGGGCTAATTACTGCTTGGTGAAAGTTTCGCATCAAGGCTGCGGACATACAGAAGGCAACTGGTAACGCAAACGTGAGTTACTTTTTCACAGCATACGGAGTTGCATGCACGTATTCATAGAGAAGTGACAGCAACGGGACTAGCGAGTGACACAGAAACTAGAGTTGCTCCAGTCACTTCTAAGAAATTCGTTTCTTACTTTCTCAGTTGAAAGCAGTATTTGTTGTGTTGTGTGTGCGTTTCTCAAGAGTGATACCGTATTTAAATGATAATTTTTATTTATATATTTTGTGTTTCTGTTGCTTTGAATAATGTTTTCTTATAGTGGTATATCATATCAGAAAAACAAAATATTGCTGGTTCTGGTCATGATTTGTGTATCCAACCATTTCAAGACGATACGAATTACTACCAACAATTTGTTCAAAAAATAAAAAATCGGCACTTGAACTATGAAACTTCCTTTGTTTAAAAACTATTTTTTTTTCATTTTAATGTAACGTTATTTTACGTTTAGCAGTTATACATAAAAATTAATACATAAATTAGCAATTAACCTTAGCTGAGTGTTATGTTAATCTTTCTCCAGCTGAAATTCATTTCTCCATCTTCTTCGCCAATTATTTGTTTTTTTCTTTGATGTTCTAAAATGCATTACTTAGAAGGTAGTCGTAACTGCTAATCCTCATACAATAATAATTAAGAAATTGGTCTGGATAATTTCGTGAATTTTTCACAGCAATATATTGACTTTGTCTCGCATGAATAACGTTATAGAGGTCTAGGCCTACACGGAATTGTCTTTTTTGTAACGTTTTTGTAGTTTCTTTCTTAAAATATAGACAATCATCCTCAGACGTCGATTAGACGTCTCAAAACCCAACTAGATGCTACTAGGAGGCAGAAACGCCAAGAACGTGGGTTAAATAAATAAAGATTTTTTTTATCCTAGTGATTCTACTATTCTTGTCAAAACCCACAAGGTGCATGTCAGTCCTAAAATAATAAGAGCTAAGGAATGTGTCTACTGTAGTGGGCATTTATTCAACGCCGTGTTGCGTCTGTCTGAGTCTTCAGTGTATGTATATCCTACATGTGTAGGCCTCGTTCTCCTAACGTTTCCAGCAAATACCTACAACAATTTCATTTAATATACTCAGACATATAAATAGAATATCTAGCCTCTCTAGAGATTCCGTTAGCCATTCTCTAGCCATTGCATCTCGTCTCTATTCAGCTAAATTGTTACGACAGCATTTCAACGGCTAATAGGGCGTTCACGGAAACGTGCTAATAAGATTGTCTAAGGGTTGGGACGGGTAGTTATGCCCCCGATGAGGGATAGTGGCAGTGTCTGATGTTTTTTTTTAGACGACGAATACACAATGTCTATCTAAAAGCTATAACTTGACCGCCCTAGTAACTTACCAAAGATAATGCCTCCGACGATCATCATAGTGACCAGATATATCGACTTTTTGGCAGGAGCATTCTGTTTGGCTGGAGCATTGGCAATGCCTTTGGCAGGGTCTGGAAAACATCACCATATACAACATCCAGTATGTTTGGCACACATTTACACATTACAATATAAAACTTGTATTAAGACTTAAAAACAAAAAAAACCTTCAAAATATTTTCGTTTGATACAAATTTAAAAATGTTCACTACAATAATCTTCTTCGAGGTTAAACTGAGCGCTTCTGACGATTTTTATAAAAATAATTTCATGGCTCAAGTTCTTCTTCTATAAATATACTGATTTTAAATACTTATGAGTTTAAAAGTAAATAATATTCATTTAAATTGTTAATATATTCACTCTCACTTCTGTTAGGAACATTGGTGTATGTGTGTGTATATATATATATATATATATATATATATATATATATATATATATATATTCGAGTAAATTTGTCTACCTTACCTAACATTACAATATTTTCTTATTTTGCCGCGTTTCAGAATGAAACTTCAATAGCACTGTTCGCCCAAATCTTGAGTTCGACTTTATATAATGCTAGCCACGCCCACCACTTTCAAACCAAGCTTTATATTATTACTCGCCTGCTCTCGCCTCCTTGCGATCAGTTAATTAATAATTTTAAACTTTTAACACAGACAGAGGTTTTTTTAATAGTCTTGTTTACCCAAATCTTGAATACCATTAGAACAGGAGCGTGGTTAGCAGTACATTAAGACTTCAATTTTTGAAGGAGCAGTAATATTTACGTTTTTGAATATGGAGTCATGCCGAAACGCGTCAACAATGGAAAATATTTTAATGCTATAAGAGGCAGAAGAATGTACTCGAATATATACAAGGACATAGTTTAATTTAAAACAGAATAGGACTCCACGAAAGTGAAATCTGCCAGAAGGGCAGGGGGCGAATGGAAAATCCACATCTTGCTGGGGTGGTGACTTTTGTTGTCAATTCTACGTTAAACTTCCGTTCGTCGATCACTATCACAGCGTTCAAACTGACAACACCGCATGCCTACTCAGCCACAGGCCCGTTCCTAGTCTACTTTAAATCAAACTATAGATCTTTTTGTAGCTTTCGCTAGACTAAATAAGTTATCAGAAGCCTACCCATCTTTAAATACTCACGCCAGGCAGGCTATTTTGCAACAACATAAATATCTATATCACTGCGCTTGGTTGTAAAAACTGACCGAAACTAATATTTCTAATGTAACTTTCTAGTATTTTAAATCGTTTGATCCATCGCAGAAAACCTACACTTTAATTGAAACGCCGCTTAAGTAAACGTTAAGTGATTTAAAAGAAAACAAAATTAATAACTATAAATAATGTCACACTGAATGTAAAACTTACCTTCATTGGAATTTTCCACCCGTTGAAGAATAGGATTCAACCTTTTACCGTCCGTTTCCCTTTCCTCCAAAATCCCTTTTATTCCGAATTCCTGCAAGTTATTTTCATTGTTATTATTTTCCGATTTGTTTTCAAGTTTATTAACATCAAATAAATCAAAATAAGAAGAAGGAATTGTTGACGACATACGGACCTCATGTGATACGCTCTTCTTCACTTTTCTCTCCTCCTTTGTCACATTCTCCGTCTTTTCCTCTCGTTTATCGACATCTATGCTTGTCTCATTGTGTTCGTCGTTCGTTGCTGTAGGTAGATCTGTTTTGGATTCCAACGTAGTGTTTAAACCTTTGACGGACAATTTCGGCGTTTTCTCTTCAACCACCTTTTCAGTAATGTTCTCCTTCAGTAAATCTTCTATTGTTGGTAATTTCGTAGCATTTTTTACTTCGGTAAGAGAACCGTTACCAGTAGCGGTAGTGTTTGAACTGATTGCATTTAAAGCTGCGCCAACCGGTTCTGGGGGTGTATTCGCCGCCTGGGTGCTATTCTTCAAATGTTTAAACAGGTTCAACACCAAAGGCTTCTTCTCATCAGCTTCTGTTGCAGTGGTGTTGCCAGTCTCCGGTAAGCTTCGCATAAAGTCCCGAGCGTTGCCCACGACAGCAGGCGGAAGCCCGCGAGCCTCCTCCAGTTGTCTCCTCTGGCGGAACTTGTTTAGGTTCATGTCGTTGTAATTGTCATCGTCGTCGTAAACAGGATCCACCAGCCTGGTGTTCTCTTTATTATCGCTGTTCAGTGACCTAAGTTCATAGGCAGTGCGTTCTATAAAAGAATCGAGAGTTCGAATGAAATCCAGTATGTCTCGATTGTAGGTCTTGTCTTCGAAGGCATTGATTACGGCAATTTTTTTATCGACTGGTTTCTCTTCTTTCGGAATATACTCTCCGACTTGCGGCAGTTCGTAAAAGCGTCCACTAAAGGCTGAGGCTACACAGATTCCTGAAAAAATTGCAGCCGTAAATATAAATAATATTATATAAATTTAAACATAAATAAACTTAAGGAGTGACCGATGGCTGAAATAATAATATTCATAAGATGAGGTAAAGCGGAAGACAAAACAGGGTAGTTATTACTCTAAATAATAATAGAAATCCTAGCGAAAAAGTAGAAAATTATCAAAAGTATAATACTAAAACTGTTTAAACTTCTACGAAAAATAGACAGACTTTAAAATAGAAACCATTGCCGGTAGAAATAGAGATTACTCGTTCAATTCGGCAATCGGTTAGTTTACGTAAAAAAAATCATATTTCAAGTACATTCCAATTCCCTTATATCCCTTGTATTCCGATTCAAATGTCACTCAGAAAGTAGATGTTTATCACTCAATCTACACATTTTTCTACATGTTACGAATAACATTTTGAATAATTCTACTAGCCTCAACCTTAGCTTTTATTCTAGGCTTAAAGGGCAAAGTGACTGGCGATCTTCACAGTACAAAAACACTGTAAACTCTGCAAGTTTGTAAAATTACCTATAGTTTATATATTACCTGTATTTCTGGAATATTTCAAGGTTGGCGACTTGATCTTCAAATTTAATTTTTTGTAATTTTGCGAAATTTTATTCACTAACAGATATACCATTCTTACGTGGAGTTTAATTTTAACGAAAATATTCTAAATGCAGAAGTTTTCGTATTAAAAATGTGTCTTAAATCGATTTAAGTGAAATTATTTTGCATAGATTTTATAACGATAATGCTCATTCTAGGCAATTACCTAAATTAAACTCTTTGGTAACAAGCGTTGAAAATCCAATATAATCTGCTAGGAATACAATATTTACACAAAGTTGTTAAAAGTGTTTTTATTTATTTGGTATTAGAGTAAATTATTTGCTCTTTATAATATATTTGAAGTTTTTAAAGTTGATAGTGTTTCAAAGTCGAACAAATGAATAGGCCTAGATGTTATTACTAGGCGTAGGGACTTTTCAAGTAATTATCACATTAACATGTAAATTAATTTTTTTTTTGTTTGTAGAATTTTTTTAACATCGTTATATGATTGCATTTAACTTCAGGCATAATTTACTTTTAAAACTTTTAGTATGTTATAGTTATTTAAAATGTTTGTCTACTATTCCTTGAACAGTGTAAGCTTAACTCAATACAATAAGTATAAATTTGGTAGCGTTAATTTAAAATTAAAAAAGAGAATTTGTTAAAGTAAATTCCTATCTAGGACAACACAGACAAATTTTATTTCAGTTAGTTTGTAATAAATAATCACAATTAATATAAATATGTATATAAATATGACAGAATAACAATATTAAGTGGCAAAATAGACAGCGAAATTAATTATTAAAATTAATCTAGCGTAGAGGGTGAAACTACTTAGGGTATTGTGTGGTAGCCATCGTAAACATAGCCCAAGAAAGAGGACAGAAGGGTTTTACAATAGAGGTTTCAACGACATCCGAATAGGGGCAAGAAAATTCATATACCTCTAATAAAACTATTTCCAGGACCAGTAAGTTGGCTCATTGCCAGAGTGGTGGATTTCGAACATGTAGTCATACAGTTGGAATTCAGTCTAATTTTTTAAAATTAAAAATAATGATTAATTCATTAACAACAATTTGGTTAATTTGTATTAACCAAATACTGTATAACATCATGTGTCATCCACTACAAGTTAAAAAAATGTATTTGAACTTGAGTGGATAAATAAAAGGTATTTTATTTGCGATTGACAATTTCAATAAGATATATATATAAGAAGAGTGTGAACTAGTAGCAGTAATTGAGTAGCTTGCTACAAACTATAACAAACAGCTGAATATATTTTCATTTAATAAACAGTTTTCTGATCATTTCCCTGCCAGAGTCAGCATGAATGGAACGACGTTGCAGATTTATTGTAAAGAAAGCATTAGTAAAATATTTAATAATTCATGTTTATTTTTGCTCTCGTAAGAAGTAGGATATGAATGAAGATACTAACAGACAGTTGAAAAATCACAAAATAGGCCAAGGATGGCAAGTGTTGGAAGGTATCTGTTGAGTTCGTCATGAGTGGCTCCCTTAATGACAGAGAAGTTTTACATTTGCTTCACATAGTAATCCGCAGCCGACGAGGATTAGCATAACGGCTTTGTAAAGCTTCATAAGCTATCTATGGCTTGATTTAAAACAGAATAGGATTCTAGGTACTGTCTGTTCAGGATGTGTTTGCGCCAGGGAGTGGTGAACTGTTCACGTGAACATAACGATTTCGGCAACCCTATTGGCTGAGTGACCTCGTGACAAAACTGAAATATCCTGCCGCCCGATTAACAGTTAGTCTGGAAACGTCCATGGTTACATTTGTTCGTCTGTTTATTGTGCCTAACATTTTTTAGTTGTGAGTGACAGTGGAATAATTTAAGATCGTTGTTTGTTATATTTGTGTTTGTGAGTTTGTGGTGTTGTTAAGTTTTTAAGGATTAACTTTTAAGCAATGTCATCCCCTGTCAAAAAAAATAAACGAGGACAAGTAATACACTCCGGGCAAAAACAAGTTATTTTACGCCTTTATAAAAATTTAAAGGATGAAAATCCAGAATGCCGTATCAAAGACATCTTGCAGAAAGTAGCGATATCTGCAGGAATTTCTGCTCGAAGTGTTTTTTCAATCGTTAAAGAAAAAAAAGAAACGGGTACGCTGAAGTCTCCTGCCAAAAGGAAACCAAAAACCAAAACTATTTTTAATAATATGGATGACTTTTTAAAAACTGCTATAAGAAAGAAAGTACACGAGTTATTTTTTAAAAACGAACTTCCGACTTTAAATAAAGTACTACACTTAGTTAATACCGACGAACAGTTAGGCTTACCTAACCTAAGACGAACCACTTTGTTTCACATATTAAAAAAGCTAAATTTCAGGTATGAGAAACGTAACCGTAAAAGTATACTGTTGGACAAAGAAGATATTATTCTATGGAGAAGAGATTACTTAAGAAAAATAAAAGCCTATCGCGAGGAAGGTCGTACGATTTATTATTTGGACGAAACGTGGGTCAATGCAGGCCATACGAAATCAAAGGTTTGGACAGATAAGTCAGTCTGTTCCAGTAAAGATGCTTTTCTGAGGGGTCTGTCGGCGGGTTTAAAATGTCCAACTGGAAAGGGTAAGAGACTTATTGTGACTCATATTGGGTCACAAAAAGGTTTTGTAGAAGATGGACTGTTGATTTTCGAATCAAAATCAGATACTGACTACCATTCAGAAATGAATGGTGAAAATTTTAAAGAATGGTTTTCCGCGATAATACAGAAATTGGACAACAACTGCGTTATCGTAATGGACAACGCTCCGTATCATTCTGTACAAGTAGAACGCTTACCTACGACCCGTTGGAATAAGCAACAAATTCGAAATTGGTTGACTGACAAAGGGATTTTTTCAGATGAATCCATGTTGAAGGTCGAATTACTAAAACTCGTTTCCTATCATAGGCCAAATTACAAAAAATACGTTATCGATGAAATTGCTAAAGAAACAAATAGAATAGTTTTGAGAACCCCTCCTTATCACTGCGAATTAAACCCAATAGAAATGGTATGGGCTGAGGTTAAAGGTTATGTTGCGTCTAACAATGTGTCTTTTAACATTAAAGAGGTGCACAGACTGTTAACCGAAGGTGTCTCGCGTGTTACACCTGATAAGTGGGAAAAATATGTGAAACATGTGGTGGACGTTGAAGAGTCGAATATGTGGAAATTAGACAATATAATTGAAGACATCGAGCCATTCGTCATAGCTGTTGACGACAGTTCCTCGTCGTCATCGTCGTCATCGGAATCGGATTTTGCAGACCCCTTAAACATGAAATAATAACATGGTAAGTTAAAAACTTGTAGCATAAATTATTGAATAGTCTTATTACTTTCATTAGTCTATAATTCTCTTTTTCGAATGATTAAGTGTACCAGTGTAAGACGTAGCCCAATTGCCGATGCATGATTGTGAACCGGACTCATAGCTTACCGTCCCTTGCACGTGTTCGCCTCGTGATTGTGTTTACATCAGGCGCAAACACATTCTGAACCGACTTTAGGTGAAATCGGCCAGAGGAAGTGGGGACTACGGCCGTCTCGGCGATTGAGATGTCCTAATCTTGTTGCGCGTGCGAGCCTTGTTGCCAAGTCGACTTAAACTTCCGTTCATCGCTCAGTTTCATTTTGACTGTGGAGGAGTGAGTACAAATGTCAAAAAAATGAGTAAGTTAATGAGTGATTTTACCAACAAGCTACAAAAGACGGTAATAGCGGCTGGGAGTGGCGGGTTACCTGTCACAGCGTTCGATATGACAACACCGCATCCCTAACCTATCACAAAGCCATTCCTATTCTACTTTAAATCAAAGTATAATAGTTGTCGGACGTGACAGGAAGTCCTGAGATTATACCTGATGTGTCATCCGTCGTGAAACTTATGGATGGCGCTCAATTCAATGTTGGGAAGCATTAAGAGAGTTATACATCTCGTTGACTGAACAGAGAAAGAACCGGTCTTTGACTGAACCAGAAATCTGAGGTACTGTTAATGTAGGTAAACCAGTGGCTGAATGGAAAGGCTTGTAATTTCAAAATTAGTGGGTAAAATATCTTATTAAATTTTGTCTAAGACTCAATGACACTATTACGTTTTCCTTCCAACAATGCAGCATTTTGATTTGCTCTTGGATGCTCTCGAAGGCTTCTCGGATGATGTGCACCATTTTGGTCACCTCAGGGACAGTAATCGCCGATAAAACTAGAAATTTGTTTCAAGTCAAGAATTAATAAGATAACCCTAGCCTTACATTGTTCAAAGATAGTTGCCATAGTTTAATAGAATACAAACAAAAACGAAAATTGAGTTAAATAGATGACAAAAACTGTAAAAGACGTAGTTTAATTTTATTGCTCTAAAGCATCCGTGCCCGGAATGACCAATGTGCCGTTCAGCCCTAAAGTTTGAAGAGTCAATAATATTTTACATCAGGAAATTATCGACGGTTTAAATAAAATATTGATGTCTCAGTTATCAAAAGCATTTTCATTCAAGAATTATATATTACTTATGCCTATATCAATTAATAGATAAGTAAACCTCCATTTGTTTTTAACCTTGAGTCTAGCTTTCGAAGCAATAAAAAAAAAGTTTAACCAATGCTACTCTTTTTTTCCTTTTTCTTGTAAAAAACACATTTTCTTGTCTACTTTAATAACACTATAAGAATATGTTTTTCACTTACTGTAAATAATATTTTGCTCACTTTACAGGTTGGTAAATAAACCTAAAGGTTTTTCTAACCTTAAATCTAGCTTAAGAATAAAATAAAATACACAAAATATAACCTTCACAACTGTGGGAAATAATATAATAATAATGTAACATAATATACATACACAGCTGTGAGAAATTAACCTTCATGTTTTTCTAACCTTAAATCTAGCTCAAGAATAAAATAAAATACACAAAATATAACCTTCACAACTATGGGAAATAATATAATAATAATGTAATATAATATATATACACAGCTGTGAGAAATGGACTTCATTTTTTTTCAACCATTAATCTAGCTTTCGTACCAATAAAATACACAATTTCTAACCCCTCTGAAACTGATTCGGTTTTTCTTGTGAAAATAACTGAGAATTTCGGTAATTGCTTACTTTAGCAACACCATATGAATAGATTTGTTGATCACTTATTGTAAACGATTTGTTTATCACTTTTCAGCTTTGTAAATAAACCTTCACGTTTTTAATGTTAACTCTAACTTTTGAAGCAATAAAATAACCAAAT
>JBAIZL010000002.1:194215541-194220541 GCA_036971475.1 Prosapia bicincta | reverse complement strand
GCCTTGTTCCAAAAATACAAAGGAACCTTTCCACTCTTACAGTACAAATCCTTGTTCCAAGAATACAAAGGAACCTTTCCACTCTTACAGTACAAAGCCTTGTTCCAAAAATACAAAGGAACCTTTCCACTCTTACAGTACAAAACCTTGTTCCAAGAATACAAAGGAACCTTTCCACTCTTACAGTACAAAGCCTTGTTCCAAGAATACAAAGGAACCTTTCCACTCTTACAGTACAAAGCCTTGTTCCAAGAATACAAAGGAACCTTTCCAATCTGACAGTACAAAGCCTTGTTCCAAGAATACAAAGGAACCTTTTCACTCTTACAGTACAAAGCCATGTTCCAAGAATACAACTTCGTTCCCCTTGGGTCTATTCTAAAAGAACTTTTCGGCCTTACTGTAACGCCTGGATTGGTGACAGCCCCGCCCCTAAGACGAATCTAATTTAAACCAGACACTTTTACAGGACTACTGGGGACAAGTAGAACCTACGTCAAGATGTGGTTATACGTACCGCAGAACCCCATCTGATTAGTTCGCTCCAGGCAGTGGAATCATACATTTATCCCCTCTCGGTTACCTTACCTAAGGGCCGGATCCTCAGACTAGGGACTTGGATCTGTGCGAGCATAAACTCATCCCGTTATACCTTAACCAAACCTGATCTGCACAGTCATATTAGTTACTGTTGACCTCTTTACTACCCTACTAAAATGCCGGGAGGTATTTATGCAGATCCAGCTTCCCAGGTCCTTCAGCCAAGAAGTCTCCCCTTCTATTTGTTTACAAAGTATACTGTTTATGTTGACTATATTAACAGCACTTTTTGTTTGTATCAGCTCTCCTAACGTCTACTTTTAATTTTCACATTACATTTCTGCTCTTCCAGTAATGACTACCTAAGACGTTTCACTAGATCCATGATCTAATGTTAAATGTAGTAAACACATGTGTATGGTTGTTTGATATACTACTCAATGGCCATATCCTCAACAAATCAGATCACGATCATTTCATTTAAAGTGACTAATTTTACTGCTATCACTAATAAAGCACAAGAAAGACGATCACAAATTCTGCGCTCTATTGTCTGGGCAAGGCAAGTTATTTTAGGGGAAATTTCCTCGAGGGCTTTCTGAACGTCCGCCTTGATATACTTAACGTTTTGTGGTTCAGGGTAGCTAATGTTATTCGTTGATGACTTTAGAATATTTACAAACATAGAAATATTGAACCCTTTAAGTACATAGGGAACTTATATAATTTCAATACATTTAATTTTGTAATATTAAATATAGAAAGTGTATTATTGCATATGAATATTACAATATTATTAAAATATAATTTATCGTCATTTAATTGTATAACGTCATAATAGTGGGTTAGATTTTGTAGAGTAATTTTTGACTTGTAAATAATAACTAATAATCTTTATCTAAATTTACTGAACAATATTAGTGGTAATTATGAAATATTAGTGTGCTCGACTAGGAATCACCCTTTGCTCTGCAAATATCTGGTATAAGATTATACTTATTTAGTACATAGCTAGCCGCACCCGATTGTTTACAGAGTAACAGATAAAAATTTCTTTCAGACGGTGGTTTGGTTTTTTTTAGTTAGAACATTTGTTTTATATAAAGAGAAGTATTGAGTTAATTTCATTTTCGTTTTTTTTAATCTTGAAGATAGATAAAAATTTGTTTAAGTTTTATTTCTCAGGCACATTGCCTTCTTAAGGGAGTTGTGAAAGATTTGGAATTTATATTTTTGAGCAAAGATTTACTGAGTGAAATTAATTATGGTTAACTTGTTTTTGACATTATATTCTGTAGACAAAACGTTTAATTGAATATGAAAATCTACTTGAACTATTTAAAACAAAATTATTGCAATTTTAACAACTAAAACAATGTATTAATGTACGTCTGTACCAATATAAAACGATTATGTTGTAAATGAAATATTACCTATAATAGAGTTTATGAGATTCCGTCATCGCTAATGTAAAAAGACACATTTTACACAAACGCTGGCAACGGCGAAGAGATGCCCCAACGCCAGACATAATTCATAACGAAGCTCTGTTGGAATGGCTTTATCCAACCCTGATGAAATGAAGTGGCTATCTTTAAGGGGGCCGTAATTGCACGGCACCTAGGGTGAGATCTGCGAACATGATGAAATTTCGTTTCATACAAGAGTAAATTCACATGGGACTCCGTCTAGTTTGGGAACTTGCTACTGCAACACTACTTCTGTGCTAATTCGGTTTTTTGAATCGTTTATTTATTTATAGATGATGTATTTTAATACCTAATAACTACAATAAACAAATATTTTGTAAACTCCTTTTAATGTGTTGAAAAAAATTATAAAATTCTGTTGTTTAATAATATCAGATACATTTTTAATTAAATATAACAAGAAAAATATATTTGCGAAGTATTTACATAAATAATATTAATAATATTTGTTGATTCCATCTTTACGTGAGTTACTAGTTTTCACTAAACACTTGTGTATTTATACTTATAGCTTGCCTATAGTAGCACTTACTTTAGATATAACCTAATAAGTAAGTGCTACTATAGGCAAATTACAAATACAAATACGCAAGTGTTTAGTGAATATTATTAAACAATTGTAGCTAAAGGAAATTTTTAAGCAGGCAAAATGAGAAATATAAATTTAAGAATAGTAAAAAGGTAACAAGTTACTTAAAAGTTACTACATACGTTGCACATTAAAATATTATTTTAAAACCTTTAGATTCCGAGCATAAATTACGAGCCTGAATTTTTGTGTGCTGCATTCTACGTTAACCTGGGCTTTTAAAATAGGTTCTGTACCTTATCTAGAGTAATAATCAACGAAACAAATAAAAGACATGCACAAAACTCAAAAATTATTCATTTATTGACTCATACGCGTCTCAATGTCAAGGTCATCACCGTCAGTGAGTGTTGCTACTACAAACTTACAATTAAGGTGAAAGTAAGGTTATACTTCTACATTTCTACCGTTGGCGTGGCCATGCACACCGGACGAAACTACAATTATTAACAACACTTCAAATAGATACAATGAGCTCGGCAAGTTGTTAATTTAAGTAACAATAAACTTAAACCTTCAGCAATCATCATCGACAATACAATCCACGACTTATATTCCATATTACCAAAATGCAACGGACATATAATTTTAGATTGTTCACTGTATCTCAGTGAATTTGGAATACAATCTCTAAAACTCTTATAAGATCTGCCACCGTGGCGGAATTCCGACTATAAACGGGCATTGCCTATCTAAAGCCCTTGTGTAATTCACCCTCCAACAAAATTTTAAAAAAATATACGCATTTTACACTAGTTATTACTCAATTTCCACACAAGATGATAAAATAAGTGAATTAAATTTCTTTTTAATTGAAATACAATCCATATTTAAAGAGTAGCCTACTCAATGGACATTAAAATCAAGTAGGCCTATATGTAGAAATGATATTTACTTAGGTAGTCAGGTAAACGTATCGTAAGAAACACCAACATCTTAAAAGCTATCTTTAGATTATTTTCAAAACCTACAAACAAATATCGAGACTAAAGAAGTCTCTTCTTTAAAACCTTCGTCCTCTGATACAGCGATACCCCCATGGGGTAACGGACTGTCAGCCAGCGGTGGTTTATGACCCCTGCCAAGAAACAGTGGCCGGACAATGAGCCAGCCGCATCCACATTGTGGGGGTTGCAGTGGATGTTGAGGAGGCGGTTGCGAGAGAAGAAGAGAAAGGCGTGAGGAAGTTACTTTCCTTTTTATAGTAGTCTAATCCTTTTATTTGTAATTTTACCACTAATTAAAAGTTTTCTCCACATACATAGTTATTACTGATGTGAATAATGTTAAATCTTTTATCTTTTTCGGTAATTGTAAATATATAGGCCTACGATCAAATAATAAAGTAATTTCTACATAATTGTCCCTTGAAATATTTAACATCGGCTATATTCTTCCACTAATTATTCCTTAGAATATTTTAAATTTCAAACTTATGATTATTACATAGTTTATTCTACATTTAATTCCCCTTTGGATTATTTAACAAATATTCTTATTATCACTTAAATAAGTAATTCTACATAATTGTCCCTTGTAATATTTAACATCAGCTATATTCTTCCACTAATTGTTCCTTAGAATATTTTAAATTTCAAACTTATGATTATTACATAGTTTATTCTACATTTAATTCCCCTTTGGATTATTTAACATATATTCTTATTATAACTTAAATAAGTAATTCTACATAATTGTCCCTTGTAATATTTAACATCGGCTATATTCTTCCACTAATTGTTCCTTAGAATATTTTAAATTTCAAACTTATGATTATTACATAGTTTATTCTACATTTAATTCCCCTTTGGATTATTTAACATATATTCTTATTATAACTTAAATAAGTAATTCTACATAATTGTCCCTTGTAATATTTAACATCGGCTATATTCTTCCACTAATTGTTCCTTAGAATATTTTAAATTTCAAACTTATGATTATTACATAGTTTATTCTACATTTAATTCCCCTTTGGATTATTTAACATATATTCTTATTATAACTTAAATAAGTAATTCTACATAATTGTTCCTTGTAATATTTAACATCGGCTATATTCTTCCACTAATTGTTCCTTAGAATATTTTAAATTTCAAACTTATGATTATTACATAGTTTATTCTACATTTAATTCCCCTTTGGATTATTTAACATATATTCTTATTATCACTTAAATAAGTAATTCTACATTAATTGCCCCTTGTAATATTTAACATCGGCTATATTCTTCCACTAATTGTTCCTTAGAATATTTTAAATTTCAAACTTATGATTATTACATAGTTTATTCTACATTTAATTCCCCTTTGGATTATTTAACATATATTCTTATTATCACTTAAATAAGTAATTCTACATTAATTGCCCCTTGTAATATT
>JBAIZL010000002.1:193838041-194210541 GCA_036971475.1 Prosapia bicincta | reverse complement strand
TACTTTTAAAAGAAGAAGGTTGTTTTACCGCCTCCTATCTATCAAGGCCTGGTGTACAGGGATAGTGATGGCCTTCCTGATACTCCACTTGATAGAACTGAAAGAGATAAGATTGTCACTAATGAATAGAAATTTCTTAAAATAATAAGGCTTAGCTGCATCTATCAGGGAACCTTCTTACTAATACAACCGACAAGGCGAAGCTCCAATTCCACCCCATTGGCACATGTGGAGCCGCCAAGAAGTGATTGTGATGCTTCGGTTTTCTATGTACTTTGTAAATTCTGGGTCTTCATTCCTAGACCAAAAATATAACACCTTCTGGTTAAACACTATACACAAAATATGTCTATGAATTTAGTTTAAGTTGCACAATCAAACTTGAGGTGGTTTTAAAGGTTATTAAAAAGATATTTAAAGCAATAGTGGCTAAATAAAATGTATTCTGAAAATGATTAGCTAGTGTCGGTTGACCTGTTAAGAAAATATTGTACTTTTTGTTACAGTTTTCTGCTGCTGTTGGAAGCAGAAAAGGAGGGAGGAGGACGGTAAGTTTTTTTTTTTTAATATTTCCATTCATCCTTCAATTATTTAAAAAATCACGACACTTTAACTTTGGTATATTTTTATAATTTATTGTTTTAAATGTTACAGAAAGAGAAGACATCATATACGACACCACGATTCATGACAGCGACTGGGGTAAGTTTTTTTGACAATAAAGAAAGTCTATTTCATCTTAAATATTTAATTACTTCTCCTTGATTAGTTTTACTGTAAATGTTTCTTCTACTTTGGACATCCTTTTCTAATTTATAGATTTAAATGTTACAGAAAGAGAAGACATCATATACGACACCACGATTCATGACAGCGACTGGGGTAAGTTTTTTTGACAATAAAGAAAGTCTATTTCATCTTAAATATTTAATTACTTCTCCTTGATTAGTTTTACTGAAAATGTTTCTTCTACTTTGGACATCCTTTTCTAATTTATTGATTTAAATGTTACAGAAACACAAAACACATTACATGACACAAGTACGGACACCGACTGGGGTAAGTCTTTTGACAATAAAGAAAGTCTATTTCATCTTAAATATGTAATTACTTCTCCTTGATTAGTTTTACTGAAAATGTTTCTTCTACTTTGGACATCCTTTTCTAATTTATTGATTTAAATGTTATAGGATCACACGACACTTCAACATTAGACAACAGAACAGATGAAGACAGTGATGTGGTCAGGGGTAAGTCTTTTTGAAAATACAGTAACCCATTTATTCGTAAATACCTAATTACTAATCCTTGATTATGTTTTTAAAATTCTCATTTAATTATTTGTTCTAGAATATAATAATACAATAGTATTTGGTTGTGTATGTGTTTGTGTTTGTGCGAATAAATTTCAGTTTTTGTCATTTAAAATACATTTTAAGTTTTAATCTTTTTCTAATCTTTACTGAAATTTACCCAAGTCACTTATTTTTTGACAGACCTGAGAATTCGTAACGGGATTTCATGGTAAAAGTACACCTAATGATGGTTAATAAAGTGTGCTTAAAGTAATTACAGTAAAATAACAATGTTTTTCTGTAGGAAAACACTAATTTATTGTAGTATTACTCTGATTATAGGGACCTATAAAAACTTGTTTGGATGTGAATTTATGTGTCACATGAAGATATGACTATTGTTTAGGTTGTGTTTCAAGAGTAGGGTAATTTTCATAGGGTATTCTTCATACGAATACTGACTTGACAGAACTCAAATTTTTTTCAATAAAAAATATTGAGCATTTTAAAGGATCTACTATACAAAATAACTGAAAATTCAAGAGAATCAATTATTAATAAAATAGAATAATAAAAAGGTGCACCATCATTACCACACAATTTTCCCAAGGCCTGTTATTTATGAAATCTTTTAGACTGAATCTATTTTATCAATATTTTTATCTTCTATTTTCTCTCTGTCTGTCTGCCCCCTCTCTCTCTCTTTCTCTCATTCTCTCTCTCTCTCTCTTTCTTTTACTCACTCTCTCTCTCTCTCTCTCTCTCTTTCTCTTTCTCTCACTCTTCTATCTCTCTCGTATAACTGCCTCCATAAAATGTATATTTAGACCTAAATATTTTAGTACATATTCGTGATAACATATGCTGTAGATGGCACTTCAACTTAACCATTGTTTTTATGTGTTATTTATTTACCTGTTCTAGAACGAATTATAATCTATGAGGCACTTGAAGATGTACTTGACAGTTTAAGGCTACTACGTGAAGACTTTAGTACGTATTATTGGTTACTGAATTTAATATTAAAAATAGAATTTTTGTGTTGTGTGTGTGTGTGTGTGTGTATGTGTATGTGTATGTGTGTGTGTGTGTGTGTGTGTGTGTGTGTGTGTGTGTGTGTGTGTGTGTGTGTGTGTGTGTGTGTGTGTGTGTGTGTGTGTGTGTGTGTGTGTGTGTGTGTGTGTGTGTGTGTGTGTGTGTGTGTGTGTGTGTGTGTGTGTGTGTGTGTGTGTGTGAGTGGATATATATATATATATATATATATATATATATATATATATATATAATATGGTGATGTGTTTTCACTTATACTTATAAACATATGGTTGTTTGTAGTACATATGTTTTGATTATTGTACAAATATTTTGTGAGTGTTGTGAGTGTGTGTGTGTGTGTGTGTGTGTGTGTGTGTGTGTGTGTGTGTGTGTGTGTGTGTGTGTGTGTTGGGAGTGTGTGAATGTGTCTATTGTGTATAGATGAATTACGTGTAATAATTTTATTACATTTAGACTACATCATTCAGATGTCAATTTTTTTCCATTTTTCTGTTCCTTGTCATTTAAAATAAATTGTATGATTAAGTTTTATTTAAATTTCATGCTGATAACATAGTTATTCATCACAGTTTGTGCTGTTTTCATCAAATTCTTTTTACAGAATCAATCCCCTCTAATCTTTTCAATTATGTTTATCAATAAATGGTGCAGCTATTTAAATTTGAATTATTTATTTAGAGCATTTACCTCGCCTGAAATTATCGCATTTCCTTTTTGCACAAAAACGTAAGACGTTTGTGAGTGGTTATTCCAATGTAAGCCAATGTAGATTGACAAAACTATGTGCGATGTACGCAAAGTAGTTAAGGTTTATCATTGTAATATCAGCTAATATAATTACATAGCTAGTATGCTATAATAATCATAAACATGTGGGAAATTTTATATGTTTTTAAAATATTTTCTGTTTTTCTAGTGAGAGCTCGAGAAATGAGGAATGCAATTAGAGAAAAGCTGCGCAAAATACGTGAAGGTAAGACTAAACCGCATGTTTTGGTCTCGTTAGTTTTAACATAATTATAAATACAATTTTGAAAATTATCTTTTTCATACGAATATGGACTAAACAAAATTTATGAAAAAATATTAAAATTAATACTCAGACTTCATATTCTTTAGAAAAACGAAATATTCAAGAAAGGAATTCATAACAAGTCGGTCGTTAACTTACACCTTATACAGAGCATGGTATATATGTATATACACATATATATATATATATATATATATATATATATATATATATATATATATATAGAGAGAGAGAGAGAGAGAGAGAGAGAGAGAGAGAGAGAGAGAGAGAGGGAGAGAGAGAGAGAAAGAGAGAGAGGAGTAACTTTATTTTGTTTGTCTTTACAATATGTTATTATAAATTTATTTCATATTCGAAATAATAAATTTTATCTTTAATCCCTCACTCTCTCTCTCTCTCTCTCTCTCTCTCTCTCTCTTTATGAACCCTAAATAATCTACCATACAAAATGTTTAACTATGACTCATATTAGTATCGCATCATAGAAGTTGTATCAGAATTCACTTCCAAATGTAAACCATAAGGCTGAACTATGTTGCTCAAATAATTAAAATATACATATAGAGGGAAATTGTTACATTTCCTCGAGTTTTTCTAGAGAGTTACGTATAAAGCATTGTAATGTATGAGCTAAGTAATAAGTCCTATACTCGCTTAATTCGTAATTATTGACCGTTTTATTTTCAGAAGACGCAGCGTTCAAAGAATATAGAGACTACAGCCTAATTCCATGCTCTATACCTGATACATCGAAAATAAGGAACTTTAGACTTACAAAAACATGTGAAGAGGAGCCATACTACACTACACAGTCCATATGTAAGAGAAATGCTATTTTTTTCCCCCCAATCTTCTATTTTGGAATTAAAGTTATTATATTATATGAGGAACAGTTTTTATATTTAATATCCATTTTAATATTTTTAAATCTTAAATATATTGTTTCATGATAAAAACACAATAGAAAAAGGAAAGTCTACATATTTTATTCTCTAGTTAGTTACGGTTTAGCCAAGTAAGTTTGTGCTGAAACCTTAGTTCCCTTCACAGTTACTATTTATCACTAATTTAAACATAACATAATTGTATTGGTAACACAAGGTAACACGTTTGGGATGCTTTCATGGTGTCTTCTCTTCAATTCTTCATGGCGTTTTCTGTATATTAAATACACACTGGTTTTCGTCACCTTTTTCATCCGGGCCAAAGCACACCGCCGTTTGCAATAATCTTTTAATATCATAAATAAAGCTATAGCCATCTGTTTAACCTAATTCCTTTCATTCAATTTATATTTATTCAGCTGTTATATCGTTCAGTATTTAATATCAGCTGTTTAACTTTCAGCTGAAACAGCTGCTGTATATATTGCTGGATTTAGATTGAGATTTTGGCCCCTTAGTTTAATTAGTTTGTATCGTTTTCAAATCATTTAGCTTTATCGTTTTATTAATAGCGATTGTTTTCCTAAAAGTTAATTAAGCTTTTATAGTTTTACTCATGTTTTATTCATTTAGTAAATATGTTATTTTTTTTATTTTTAGAAACAATGTCACGGCTTCGGCGTTCAGTGGAAGGTAAGCAAATTAAAGTAAATTCCAATTAAAACTTTTACACTACATTACTTCACTAATCAAATGAAATAAAATTTATGAACCATAAATATCCACACAAAAAAATTGTTAAATAATTTGTATTTGTAAAGAATTGGTAACTCAATATATCTCACAAATATGATGTCACTTGTGTATATTGATATAAAAGAATTTATAAATGATGTAAATGTTGGTGCTGAAACCTCCTCTAAAAAGGTACACTATGAATACATGTCGGCTTAAATGAAGTTTAGATAAACCTCTAATATATATCGTGTCTTCTAAGTGTAATTATTGTCGATATAATGCTCTTCGACAGTAATGGTCTTTATAGAAAACACAACATATGGTATATTGTCTATTAGTAGCATTGTCTACTCTCATCTAACTTTACAAAAACTGTATCTGTATTTATAACTTGATACCTAGGGAACTGTTACAGAGCAAAATAAAATCTCACATCAAACGGACACACTTTTAAAAAACTCACAGTTATTTGTAGTAAGTATTCCATTATTTGTATATTAGATTAAACGTTTTATTCACTAACTTGTAATACAAACAATTTTGGAAACATTATAGATGCTTGGGTGAATATCGACTTTCCATCACGGTGTTCTCGATAACAAGTATACAAGGAGAACACTGGGTCACCCAAGGTAAGTTGTTTTCTTTAAATAATTAAATTGTAAACCACATGATATATGAGAATTGAATTAACAATTTATTTCTCAAATTTATAATAATAAAAGATTACCAAATACTTAGTTGTTTTAAAACCCAAAATGAGCCTATTCTTACCCTACTATAAAACTTTACCATATATTTATTTGATAATAACCAATTTAAAATAATTAACGTATAATAACCTTTTGTTAAATAAAAACTAAATTAGGTCAAACAAGAACTTATTATAAAACTAAATAAGTAAGTTTTATAACAACGCATTTTAAGGTAACCCTTCGAAAGTCAAATAGTTTTAATACATGTGCAACGTTTATTACATGCACAAAATTTAAAGCCATGTTTTGCTTGTTTTGACAAAGTTCAAAACAATTACATAATTATTTTAATAAATATTTAACAACCAAATTGAAACATTTTATTGTAACACATATGTCAGTTAAAAAAGACTGTCCATGAGTGAAGCCACTACATAGCAAAACAGGAACACAACTTTATCATATGAATACAAGCACAATTATGTCTGTTACATACTTATAACTTATGGAAAATATTTTACCCTAGTCAAGTTTTTAGTAGGTTTTTCCTGTTTTTTATGTTTAAATTAAATCAAATATTTTTTTGTTAGTTACATTGTTTTACTTCTAGTTTTGTATTAATTGATAATATTTTAATTTTTTGACATTCTCTAAGTGTTTGTGATTTCGTGTGGCTCCCATGAGGATACCATAATAATAAAATTTGTTTATCTTTCAGCCAACTATATTTACCCACTGAACGCCAAACCTAAATTCTACTTGCTCCACATTTCTACACATTGTTTGGATAGACACCTGCGAAATTTCACCTTACTACAGTGCTTCACGACCTTTGGAACCTGGATCAAAATTTTTCTTGCTCACACGTTGGCCTAGGTTCAACAACAATTTCGAATAAAAAAAAATAAAAAAAAAAAAAAAAAAAAATCAAAATTAATGGGGTGTAAACCCGTCGCGTCCGTACTTGGTACACGTGCACCCCGGTAGCGGCTATCACCGGCAAAATGACGGAGTACACAAGATTCATTGAACAACAAATTATTACAAGAGACAAAACAGCACCGGGGTGCCAAAACAAATAAATAGTTGTAATAAAATTAAATCCAGTTTTGTGTTTACGTGTTTAATTAGCTGGTTTATTATTTTAGCAGTTGTTTACAATTTTTATGTAAAATGTGCAAATTTTTTGACGTATTTTTGCCGACCATGTTGCAGATGGCTTTCTAGTTTATTTAAAAATTTATCAAGTTGTGTTTCCTGATACAGAACTCGAATATAGAGGTTAGTGATGAACAAAGAACGAGGTGAAATACAATCAGCTGTTCATAGATTTCAAGAAGTAAATTATTCTTTCAAAGAAGAATATGGTAGCCTACCCCGAGTACAGCTGACCGGAATGATGGCTAGAGTCGTTTAACAATGCACAACTGAAACACTCAAGCACAGCAGCTTGGCAGCTTGCGGAGACTAGTTTTTCCTTTGCCGGGCATTCTAATGAGATAATTTCTTTTTTCTACAGCTGAGATCATAGGAATGGAAAGATGATGAACTTCTTTGGCTTTAATATACAAAATAGTTTTTGAGAAGCGTATAACACACACACACACACACACACACACACACACACACACACACACACACACACATATATATATATATATATGTGTGTGTGTGTGTGTGTGTGTGTGTTGCTACTGCCAGTTATTATTTTAAACTTGAAAGACATTGGAATTGAGAATCTAGTCCTTGAAAGTGTTATTTTAATGAAAATTATGGTAATCAGTGAAAGAACAATAGGTACTTACGTGTTATACGGAGGCCACTATTGTTTAAAAGTTATTTAAATGTGGTAAATATGCAAATTGTGTGTACCCCCTATACAAAGCATATAAAATGAATCAAAAACATGTTCTGAACCTACTTAGTTCTGAAGAACTAAGAAATATAAGAGGCGTGAATAATAGAGAATAAATCTATTATAGTGTAGAGATACGGTTTAGAAAATGACTTAGAAGACATAGCTAGGAGGATAGCGAATCATAAATAAATACTAATCACGAAGTACTAAGAGATATCAGTGGAGTCAATAATAAAGAAGAAAACTGTCACAGTAGAAGATACGGTGTAAAGAAAGGGGTGGAAGTCACGGCCAGGATTATAGCGAGGTATTGATACAGAATAAGCATGAAGAACAAAAAGATATCAGAGGGGTGAACAATTGCGAAAAAATCTGTTGTAGTGTAGGGATACGCTGTGAAGAAGACGGTGGAAGACACAGCCAAGAGGATAGCATAATATAGATAAAGAATAAGAACGAAGAACTAAGAGATATCAGAGGGGTGAATAATAAGGATTAAATCTGTTATAGTAGAATATACGCTGTAAAGAAAGAGGTACTAACATTTATCTCAATTATAATTAGATTCAAATTTAATTTTCTGTCTGGTAATATTCTTTACCGCTTTAGTCATAATTTGTGTGCTAGATAAGATACTTAAACGTGCAAGGAAATGTAGTTTACTGATAAAAATTTTAAATTATGATATTTATATTTATCTATGCACTGTACTCACTATCTCTCTCTTTTCTAATGAACTATTTTGCTCTAATACCTAGCACGTTCGTTTGCTATTTTAAATTACCGAATTACGTGCCTGGTTAATTCAGTATTTACTAGTTAATATAAATTCACTGTGCTGCCTGATAATTCAGTGTTAATAATAATTAATGTAAATAAGCCTTAAATTAATCAAATTAACCAAATAACTTATCAATAATCAATAAATATACAAATTATGACAAAATCATAAATTAAAAATAAACGTTACATTTTTAAAAAAATATCCCTAAAATATATCGCTAATAAAACATGATAGTTTTTCACTTTGTTCTAATCTGTACGTGTCTCAAGGCACAACACTGTGTTTTGTTTAGTTCTAAACATTAAGACAGAATATATTCCAGCCGCGCCACATTTACGTTAATGAGATGACTAGCAGTCCTTGTTAAAATCTTCCAGTTGTACAGCTCAGAGGTTTCAAATATTATTTCAATACATTTACTGTTTTAAATGCTGAGGTTAGCCATCTCTTCTAACCTTTGACAGAAAAGTTTAATATAGATTTATTTGTAATAACAAATTTCTTTTCGATATAAACAATGTAAATTCGAGTTGTAATCTTAATAAATTGCTAAATAAATCAAACCCATTGTATTACTAACATAAGTTTAATTTCATTGCGTAAACAAATTTTCTTAAACACTCCTAACCTATGGTCATTAAAATTAGTTCAAACAAGCGGTGCTTTAAACAAATACTTTCCCTGAGATAATATGGCCCAAAGTGTTAAATATCAGCAAGTTATGTTTTAGTTTGGCAACTCCAGTGACTGGTTCTCTGGCAAGCAGTACCACAGATTCAGACTTGGGTTGCAATCGCTTTTGTCAAATTTTTACCTGCGCCGGCTTACAGGTAAGTATGGATTCAAAATATAGGTCAATTGGATGCTACTTGCTGGTTGGTCGGGTCTTCGCAGTGCGTGTGTGTGTGTGTGTGTGTGTGTGTGTGTGTGTGTGTGTGTGTGTGTGTGTGTGTGTGTGTGTGTGTGTATGTGTGTGTGTGTGTGTGTGTGTGTGTGTGTGTGTGTGTGTGTGTGTGTGTGTGTGTGTGTGTGTGTGTGTGTGTGGTGTGTGTGTGTGTGTGTGTGTGTGTGTGTGTGTGTGTGTGTGTGTGTGTGCGTGTGTGTGGTGTGTGTGTGTGTGTGTGCGTGTGTGTGTGTGTGTGTGTGTGTGTGTGTGGTGTGTGTGTGTGTGTGTGTGTGTGTGTGTGTGTGTGTGCGTGTGTGGTGTGTGTGTGTGTGTGTGTGTGTGTGTGTGTGTGTGTGTGTGTGTGTGTGTGCGGTGTGTGTGTGTGTGTGTGTGTGGTGTGTGTGTGTGTGTGTGTGTGTGTGTGTGTGTGTGTGTGTGTGTGTGTGTGTGTGTGTGTGTGTGTGTGTGTGTGTGTGGTGTGTGTGTGTGTGTGTGTGTGTGTGTGTGTGTGTGTGTGTGTGTGTGTGTGTGTGTGTGTGTGTGTGTGTGTGTGTGTGTGTGTGTGTGTGTGTGTGTGTGTGTGTGTGTGTGTGTGTGTGTGTGGTGTGTGTGTGTGTGTGTGTGTGTGTGTGTGTGTGTGTGTGCGTGTGTGGTGTGTGTGTGTGTGTGTGTGTGTGTGTGTGTGTGTGTGTGTGTGTGTGTGTGCGGTGTGTGTGTGTGTGTGTGTGTGGTGTGTGTGTGTGTGTGTGTGTGTGTGTGTGTGTGTGTGTGTGTGTGTGTGTGAGTGTGTGTGTGTGTGTGTGTGTGTGTGTGTGTGTGTGTGTGTGTGTGTGGTGTGTGTGTGTGTGTGTGTGTGTGTGTGTGTGTGTGTGTGTGTGTGTGTGTGTGGTGTGTGTGTGTGTGTGTTGTGTGTGTGTGTGTGTGTGTGTGTGTGTGTGTGTGTGTGTGTGTGTGTGTGTGTGTGTGTGTGTGTGTGTGTGTGTGTGTGTGTGTGTGTGTGTGTGTGTGTGTGTGTGTGTGTGTGTGTGTGTGGTGTGTGTGTGTGTGTGTGTGTGTGTGTGTGTGTGTGTGGTGTGTGTGTGTGTGTGTGTGTGTGTGTGTGTGTGGTGTGTGTGTGTGTGTGTGTGTGTGTGTGTGTGTGTGTGTGTGTGTGTGTGTGTGTGGTGTGTGTGTGTGTGTGTTGTGTGTGTGTGTGTGTGTGTGTGTGTGTGTGTGTGTGTGTGTGTGTGTGTGTGTGTGTGTGTGTGTGTGTGTGTGTGTGTGTGTGTGTGTGTGTGTGTGTGTGTGTGTGTGTGTGTGTGTGTGTGTGTGTGTGTGTGTGTGTGTGTGTGTGTGTGTGTGTGTGTGTGTGTGTACCTTATTAGGAGTAGGCTCAAATAGTTTTTTAGTAAAGATCTTTGAATTGGTTTTATTAAGGTAACTCTATTGCTGTCAAAATAGTTGATAATTGAAAATATTTTGGAAACAGGTAACTATTAATTAAATAGCATATTTGGTCGTACACGTTATTTGTTCTTGTCATCTTCATCTGCCATTCGATTGTTCGGTTCTAGATAGTTGTCCATTTAAGTATGTAATTATTAATATTTATTTTTTTTGTTTTTATCATGAGGATCTTATCTTTGAAGAACAATAGTATGTTTAGATTTATTACCATTTTATTATTTTATTGTAAAGATTTAAATAACACTTCTTCAATTTTTTCTCTCGTCACCATTTATTATATTTCTGTGTTATTAAGATTAATAAAATATAATAACACTGCACAAAATAAAGCAATGTCTAGTACTTTTACTTAATTATTTCTCAATTACCAAAAACAATGACTGCGTGATTTTAAAATTATGTTTCTGCACTAAACAAATAAAAAAAAAATTCTTACTAATATGTAATGACAATGAAAATAATGATACATTAAATAATTTGTCATAATCTATAGTATTTATAAAACTGGTTACTTCAGAAACCGGTATAGCCAATTATCCACTACCTTTTATTCATTAAATACATTTAAAACTACAAACCAATAACAGTTTTTATTCATAAACTACTATTACTGCAATACTAATACAATACAAAAGTAATAGGATTAACATATCTCTATATCGGAATTTAACATTTAATTAAGACATCGGTTCCTTTTAATTCCCAAGGTCGAACTAGAGCTCTGTTTGCGGTTAATAAAGCTTTTAAAATAAAGCATTTGCGCATTTTTAAATTTTATTAAGCCTAGATTTTAAAACTACAATTGCGTATACACGCTAGTAATGTTCGAATAACCCAATCAAAATAAAATGTACAGAATGATTAAATAGGTATGTAATTATAAAAGTTTTTTTAACTAATTTTTTTTACAAATAAAAATTTAGGTCCTCTATATTTTTTTAATAGATTATGTAGGCCTATTTATTATGTTTTTAAATCTCGTTTAAAAGCAACATTTAAAAATATTCATCTTCATTTAAACAAAACATTTTCTATATAAACTAAAGGGTCTGGTATTATTTTTATAGGACTATGTAATAGTTTACTTAAAGGTTTTTCAATGACTATTTATGTTGTCCTTAGGACTCGGCGGTAGAATTTCATTAGTTGGACGTCATCTTCCCTTGTTTTGAAAAAGGTTTTATGACATCGACCATCTTTGGTTTTGACTGGTTTTCTTCAATGAGCAATGCCACAGCCGACACCGAGGCAGTAAGTGTCCTAAAGGAACGGCTCCCTTTTACAAAACTGAAACTACAATGTCATAGTAAAGTTACGTTTTCCACATTATGTTTGAGAATAAATTGCAGATAATCCATGAATACGCATTACATTAATCCATGAATACATTAGTTTCCGAGACGTTATAATAAAATATAAATTATATAGACCCTATTGACTCGCAAATAAACCGTTTTTATTGACGAGTATATTTACTTAATTAAAGATGTTTAGAATGTTTGTTGAAAGCTTATTTTTATTTAGTTTCTTGGGTGTTTGTGTTAGGTCATTGGTCTTAACACATAGAATAAGGTTCCCGTTTGTTGGCAGAGTTTTGGCAATTGTTAGGCAGGGCGTAAGCTGAGACACAAGCGGCGCAGCACTCGGCAGAAAACTGTGCCGCCATATTTCCTAACGGATCCGCGTAAGCTGAGACACAAACGGCGCAGCACTCGGCAGAAAACTGTGCCGCCATATTTCCTAACGGATCCGCGTAAGCTGAGAAACAAGCGGCGCAGCACTCGGCAGAAAACTGTGCCGCCATATTTCCTAACGGATCCGCGTAAGCTGAGAAACAAGCGGCGCAGCACTCGCAACGCAACACACGGCAGAAACCTGTGCCGCCATATTTCCTAACGGATCCGCGTAAGCTGAGACACAAGCGGCGCAACACACGGCAGAAAACTGTGCCGCCATATTTCCTAACGGATCCGCGTAAGCTGAGACACAAGCGGCGCAGCACACGCAACGCAACACACGGCAGAAAACTGTGCCGCCATATTTCCTAACGGATCCGCGTAAGCTGAGACACAAACGGCGCAGCACTCGACAGAAAACTGTGCCGGCATATTTCCTAACGGATCCGCGTAAGCTGAGACACAAGCGGCGCAGCAAACGCAACGCAGCACTTGGCAGAAAACTGGGCCGCCATATTTCCTAACGGATCCGCTTAAACTGAGACACAAGCGGCGCAGCACACGCAACGCAACACACGGCAGAAAACTGTGCCGCCATATTTCCTAACGGATCCGCGTAAGCTGAGACACAAGCGGCGCAGCACTCGGCAGAAAACTGTGTCGCCATATTTCCTAACGGATCCGAGTAAGCTGAGACACAAGCGGCGCAGCACTCGGCAGAAAACTGTGCCGCCATATTTCTTAACGGATCCGCGTAAGCTGAGACACAAGCGGCACAGCACTCGGCAGAAAACTGTGCCGCCATATTTCCTAACGGATCCGCGTAAGCTGAGAAACAAGCGGCGCAGCACACGCAACGCAACACACGGCAGAAAACTGTGCCGCCATATTTCCTAACGGATCCGCGTAAGCTGAGACACAAGCGGCGCAGCACACGCAACGCAACACACGGCAGAAAACTGTGCCGCCATATTTCCTAACGGATCCACGTAAGCTGAGACACAAGCGGCGCAGCACACGCAACGCAACACACGGCAGAAAACTGTGCCGCCATATTTCCTAACGGATCCGCGTAAGCTGAGACACAAGCAGCGCAGCACACGCAACGCAACACAAGGCAGAAAACTGTGCCGCCAGTGGAAGGAGTCAAGTCTGGTAACACGCTTTTTCTTTGGTATTTTCTTATTAGGGGTATGGAACATTGGTAACTCACAGGCAGCAATGGTTCTATCTCATTCTTGACATATTTTCGTAACTGTATTTTTGTTAATGTTCAACGCCATAGCAGTCCTCGTCATAACTTTCTGCGCTGGAAGTAAGGTTCCTTTATTATCACGCACTTGAATAAAATAGTCTCTTAGGGAACAAACTAGCCGTTGAGATTGTCCCCGCAACGGAACGCCTCGGCCAATAGTTTGAAACGGTGTATTTCGTTTTTGGAGATGTATACAAGGTCGTCCCCTTTAATTCACACTACCGTTTTCAGACATTATAAAAAACTATAAGGATTGAAAGAGTAAAATCTTGAAAAAGACTATTAAAGGGAAGCGAAACTCAAATTGCAAAACGAAACACGCTGTCCCACTAGTAAATCACTCCGCGACATAAAAAATGAAACTGAGCGACGAACGGAAGTATAAAGTCGACTTGGCAACAAGTCATTTGATGGCTTCGGTTTTGAACCATATTTTCTATTTTTTGAGAAATTTTCCTGCAAAAAAATTATTTTTTACTTCAAGCTGACAACAGCATTTATGTTCTAGTAGTTCAACATAATTCCGCTAGGTCGAAGCACCTTATGGTATTTCCTATTAATTTCATACTTACCCAAAAATGTAAATAACTCAAGAACGAAACAAAATATTGGAAAACTAATGAGTCTTGCCTGAGTGCTTGAGCATGTAGGACGTATTGACCAAGGCTTTGTCGAAAAAGGCGCGGCATAGTTCCTTTGTGTTCAGTGCACGTGTGTTCCATTGTTCCGAATATAGGCAATTAAGTTTAGTGAACTTTTTAACAGAGCTAAATTTAAGTGTTACTGTGAATTGTGTTGTGTTAGTTTTTAACTAAAAACAAGTGATAGCATAAGATTATAAATTTAAATAGGCTAGACGTTTAGATTTTAGAACTAGGCTAGCGTAAAGACTTACAACCGTGACAAAACTCTTTAGGTTTTAATTCACTTCAGAGACAAGATTATGGCTGTCTTGTAACAGTCTAAGTAGCCCCAGTTTAATTATTTTAGCTTGAAATAGTTCTTTTTTTAGACTAAAACCTGACAACCTGCCCCTGCAGTAACCCCAATTTCTACATACAGGCCGGCCCTGCGAGCCGACTTGCTATCTTTACACCTTCCCTGGTAATGTCGACTGTAGAGGCACAACGCGGGACCCCAAGCGACGGGGCTGAGTCAATGGGGACAAGTTCCTCTCAGGGCAAGTCCACCCCCTTGAGGGTGTACGGACCTGCGAGGGCGTCTTCCGCGGCTACGGCGGCGGCGCTTAGCGGGCCCTCCGACGGCCCATCTCGACCAGCCACTCCTCTCAGCACCTACTCCCAATCAGAGCTAGGCACTGACTATACTATGACGGAGGGTTCTGCTGCCGAATCTGCCAACGATGATGCCGGGTATCGGCCTGTCGTAAGGAGGAAGAGGAAGAAACCGACTCGCCAGTCCGACTCCGGCACCGAAACAACGGCGAAACGAAAGACCGTGGACCCTGTGAGGACTGCCGGCGCTGTTGCAAACGCAGTGGCTCACAGAGCTCCACAAAAGGTCACGGACTCGCCTATGACCGACTCAGCTGAAAACATAAAATCTACCGGGGTAGCGGTCAAAATCCCTGCCCGTGATCAAAATCACGATCTACCCAGATCACCACCGCTTAATCGACATTAGTAAGGAATTCAAGTCCAAATACAACCCTTACTTTTATTTGGCAACGAAGGTGAAGGATGGAGTGAAGCTCCAAACCAGCACCTACGAAGACTACGTTAACCTCCAGAAGTACCTTGGGGAGAAGGGTGTGCCCCACCATATTTCGCCTCGAAAATGCGAGGACATTTAAAGTAGTAGTTCGAGGGGTGTATGAATCCACCGAAACAGCGGAGGTCGGAAACGACCTTAAAAGCAGTTGTATGGAGGTCCTCAAAGTGTCCCAAATGAAGGGACACTTTACCAAGGAGCCTCTGCCCATGTTCCTTGTGGAGCCAGCGTCCGAAAAAGACACTCGTGAAGCAATGGCGCTGACCAGTATTTGTTTCATGCGGGTACGAGTGGAAGCTTACAGGCAGCCCACAGGTCCTGTCCAATGCTTCAACTGCCAGAGGATAGGCCATACAACAAGCTGTTGTAAGGCTACTCCTCGGTGCGTTAAATGTAGCAAGGGCCACGATTCCAAGACCTGCACAAAGGATCGAGACCACTTCAAGTGTATCCTCTGCGGGGCTAACCACACCGCGAACTATCGAGGCTGCGCCATTTACAAGCAGGCCGCCAAATCCAAGGCCCAGGCAAAGAAGAAGGTCGATGGGGATAAAACCCCAAAACCGGCCCCTTCAGCCAAAACAAAAACACAGGTGCCTGCTCCACGGTACACAACACCGAACATTTCCTACGCCCAAGCATCTGCTTCGGCTACCTCTGGGAAACCGGTGCAAATGCCACCTCCTACCATTACTTCCCCCAAACCGGCCCTAATTCCAACACCTAACTTACTGACACCCAATACCATTTCTGGCCCTAAGGCAGGGTCGTCAACGACACCCCCCGTTCCTAAAGCCAGGGTTAATCCCCCGCAAAAGGAACGAGAGGATAAACGCCCCAAGCCCACAAAGACCAGGACGGTTCCCCAGCCCCAGCCAGAGCCACATGTGGCTCCTGCAGCCCCCGTTAACCCACCCCTGACCACAACCTACCTCATCCGCTTCTATGGACTAGGCGAAAGGGACCTTTGAACCGCTCCTAAGAGTTGTCAACTCTTCTCTGACCTGGGAAGCCTTCACGGGCGGACTGGGTCTTTTCATTGTCCAGACCTTATCCTCACCTCCCAAAACCTTCTCAGAATTCCTGACTTCCTTCATCCAGTACGTCTCTTCTGTCAACCATGGATAGGTTACCGGTCCTGATATGGAATGCCAACGGCGTTAAATTTAAAAAACTAGAACTTCTTCGCTATATGCAAAGAAACAACTATAAACTAGCGCTTATTAGAGAAACACACCTAAACCCCCAAGATAAATTCTCAATGCCAAACTTTACCGCACTGACAGGACAACTAGAAGCCGCGGCGGTACGGCTATAATAATAGATAAACGCATTAAACATTTTGAATTGTTTTTGCCCGCACTCACATGCGTTGATGCAACAGCTATTAGGCTTGAGCTCAACGGCAGCACAACAACACTTGTATCAGCGTACAAACCCCCGGGTTCTGTTGATTACACTCGCGATTTAGAAGTTCTTCTACAGACCTCTAGTAGGGTAATAATCGCCGGGCACCTTAATTCTAAACACACATGCTGGTGCTGTAAGTCTACAATCACAGGAAGCCGGCAACTCCAAACCTTCTTACAAAATACAACAGCTATACTGCTGGCCCCTCCTGAACCAACACACCACAGCACTTACCAAACGGAAGACATTTTGGATATAGCTATTGCGAAAGGTCTGCTAGTGTCACCGCAACTTCACGTCGATAGAGATCTGAATTCAGATCACTACCCCGTGATAATGGCGGTTTCTGGAAGCCCTGCTCGCATAGAGCTAAGGAAGGTGATGAACTACAGACTGGCTGACTGGGAGTTATTCCAGTCCCAGCTGGACAGCACTCTACCTGCCACCCTAAATGTCGACTCACCACTGGACGTAGACAAAGCCGTTGGCAGCCTTACGACGGCAATACGTACTGCGATTACTAACGCGGTACCAGTTAAATGTCAGACCAGACACTATGTACACATACCAAGGCACATACTACATCTAATCACCCGGCGAAATAGGATCCGTCGGGCATTGCAACACGGGGTAAACAGATGCGTTCCACACACAACACTTAATCGCCTTAAGAGGCAAATTAGGCGGGAACTAATTCAGTACAAAGTCGATGGCTTCCAAGCAGAATTGGCGACCTTGAATACAAAAGACACACCCATCTGGTCGATGGTCAAAAACTTCACGCGAGAACCGCTGCGCTATCCCCCACTCATCGGCCAGAATGGGCAGGTGGGCGACCCGGTCGACAAAGTTAACTTGTTTGCTGACACGCTTGAGAGCACGTTCCAACCAAACGATCAACCAGCTGATGTAGCTAAAGTAGATTTAGAAACAGCACAGTTTGCCTACTGCCCTACATTAGAGCCAAACACTGACACGACAATCACAGAGATAAAGTGGGCAATCTCACAAACAAACTCCAGGAAAGCTACTGGACCAGACACCATCACCAACACAACGCTAAAAAACCTCACGGAGAAAGCAATCATTTATCTGTCAAACATCTATAATGCTATACTCCGGACACAACACTTCCCGGACGCTTGGAAGGAGGCCAAGATCTTGGTCTTCCCCAAACCGGGAAAAGACCACAGCAAATCTGATTCATATAGACCGATAAGCTTGTTAAATACGATGGGCAAGGTATTTGAAAAAAGTTTGCTCAAACGTATCAACAAGCATATCCACACACACAACATACTGAGGCCAGAGCAATTTGGCTTTAGGACAAAACACTTGGCTACGCATCAGCTGATGAGAGTGGTGGAGCATGCAATCAAGGGTTTCAACAATTACTGCTCTACTGGGGTAGTCTTCCTGGACATTGAAAAGGCCATTGACCGGGTCTGGCGCAACGGGCTCTTAGCGAAACTTCGTCACTATGGCTTTCCAGACGGGCTCATACACCTAGTTAGCTCATACCTGTCCAACCGTAAGTTTAGGGTTGATGTAGATCAAGCTCTATCTACACTACGGACTATACGGGCCGGAGTCCCTCAGGACTCAATTACTGGGCCCGTGTTGTTCAACATCTACATCAACGACATACCGACAACACTCAACACACAAGTGGCCATATTTGCAGATGACACCGCGTTATCCGCTCAGTCATGGAAACCACATCTAATACACTTATATTTACAGGACCACCTTACAGTACTAGAATCATGGCTGAGCTACTGGAGAGTTAGGGTGAACGTGGCCAAGTGTTAGGCTTTGCTTCTCTCCAAACGTAGGACACACCAACTCAACACACCTCTAAAACTATTAGGCGAGGACATTCACTGGTGGAACCAGGTCAAATATCTGAGAGTCACACTCGACAGAGGCCTGACTTGGGACCCTCACATTACCAACACGTTAAAAAAAAGCAACAATTAGATTAACACAACTATATCCTATGCTTAACAGAACAAGCCTACTTTCACTACGGGCGGCCACTACTATATACGTATCTATGTTACGCAGCATACTCACTTACGCATCACCCGTCTGGGGCCATGCAGGTAACACACGCACACGCAGACTACAGTTATTCCAAAACAAGGTTTTGCGAATAATCACGAAGGCACCTAGATGTACAAGATTAACACTGCTTCACACTGACTTAAAAGTGCCTTTCATTAAACAACACCTCCGACACTTAGCAACAAAGTTCTACAAACAGACTCACGCACATACAACATCAACACTCATTTCCTCACTGGGTAGATATGACCCCACCCACGACACACACAGACGGCCGCTGTCCTTACTGACCGCCTAGCTCACACCATACCACCAAAATAAAATATACATACTAATAAATTCTGCTTCACAGTTATGTTCCAGGTGACGCAGGGACACATCTCCAGGGCCGCAGCTTAGCCCCAACGGAAGTAATAATTTGATTGCATGCCTTTTCAGTTTCAAGTAGGCAGCAGAAGACGGGGTGCATGCCATTCCTGCCATTGACTCACTAAGAAGGTATTTGCAAGGTAATACCTCTCCTTATTCCTTAGCATAAGGCGATCCAAGCCCCCAGGGTTCCTGCATGATCTGCCGCGGGATTTTAACTGGCAGGGTTTCTTTCTTGCCAGGTTTTTTCATCCCACTCTTAGCGCGACACTTACCGTACTGTTTCATTTCACAATCTCCTGATTCTCCATAGAAAGAGCTTATGAGCTTGGTACATGGGCAATCAATCCCGTTTCCTTCACTCGCGGTAGGGATACTAACCGCATGCGCATGTGAGACGGAGGTAGCTCGCTTGAGGTTGGCTGCCACGAGGGCTGGGCGGGTTTTGGGGGCTCAAACCCGGGTAAAAAGAAAAAAAAACAATTTCATACTTACCCAAAAATGTAAATAACTCAAGAACGAAACAAAATATTGGAAAACTAAGGGCACCACGTCATTCTACGTTATATGCTGCTACAATCTATGTATATAACAGAAAATCCTATTTTTCATCGAAAATTAGGAAAAATTGAAGGGATACCCCTTCGCATTTCGCAAAAGTCGAAAATTACTCCTTTTCCCGGGCCATTTACTTTATATGACTATAAACATTAAAAATGAGTAAAAACCACAAGTTTTGAAAGTTTAATGGCGACATTTTTGACTGTTTAGGTGTTATACGCTTTTAAAGTAATATACACAAGCAGACTACATTCCAAATTAGTAACATACAAGGCTTTTTCAAACGGTCATATCTTTTTAAATATTTATCACAACAAGTCTTTTCTTGTACCAAATGAAAGTAGAAGGTCTGTATTTTCATTTGATGGCTTCGGTTTTGAACCATATTTTCTATTTTCAGACATTTTCCAGCAAAAAAAAATATCTTTTACTTCAAGCTGACTACAGCATTTATGTTCTAGTAGTTCAACATAATTCCGCTAGGTCGAAGCACCTTACGGTATTTCCTATCAATTTCATACTTAAACAAAAATGTAAATAACTCAAGAACAAAACAAAATATTGGCAAACTAATGGCACCACGTCATTCTACGTTATATGCTGCTACAATCTATGTATATAACAGAAAATCCTATTTTTCATCGAAAACTAGGAAAAATTGAAGGGATACCCCCATCACATTTCGCAAAAGTCGAAAATACTCCTTTTCTCGGGCAATTTACTCAAATACTGTTCATGATTTTTTTAAACTAAAAACAGCTAATAAAAATATAGACTTTCGTCTTTCGTTTCATATAAGAAGCATCTTGTTCGGCTGAATATTTACAGAGATATAGCGGTTTTAAAAAAGGCTTGCATCGCGCAAACCTGGAAATGTAAAATCAGCGAGTATTTTTATCACTTTAAACGGGTATAATTTCTAAACCGTTGGAGATATCGAGCTTAAATTTTCACAACTTGTTTCTCTAATGATTTCCCATCTTTCTATGTATATAAACCATTATTTTCTTGAAATGTAGGTATTTTCTGAAAAACATTTTTTTTTTAATTTACCCTATTATATGACTATAAACATTAAAAATGAGTAAATAACACAAGTTGTGAAAGTTTAACGGCGAAATTTTTGACGGTTTAGGTGTTATACGCTTTTAAAGTCATATACACAAGCAGACTACATTCCAAATTAGCAACATACAAGGCTTTTTCAAACGGTCATATCTTTTTAAATAATTATCACAACAAGCCTTTTCTTGTACCAAATGAAAGTAGAAGGTCCGTATTTTCATTTAATGGGTTCGGTTTTGAACCATATTTTCTATTTTTTTTTAGACATTTTCCAGCAAAATAAATATCTTTTACTTCAAGCTGACTACAGCATTTATGTTCTAGTAGTTCAACATAATTCCGCTAGGTCGAAGCACCTTACGGTATTTCCTATCACTTTCATACTTAACCAAAAATGTAAATAACTCAAGAACAAAACAAAATATTGGCAAACTAAGGGCACCACGTCATTCTGCGTTATATGCTGCTTCAATCTATGTATATAACAGAAAATCCTATTTTTCATCGAAAATTAGGAAAAATTGAAGGGATACCCTTCACATTTCGCGTGTATTTTTATCACTTTAAACGGGTATAATTTCTAAACCGTTGGAGATATCGAGCTTAAATTTTCACAACTTGTTTCTCTAATGATTTCGCATCTTTCTATGTATATAAACCATTATTTTCTTGAAATGTAGGTATTTTCTGAAAAACATTTTTTTTTCGTATTTACCCTATTATATGACTATAAACATTAAAAATGAGTAAATAACACAAGTTGTGAAAGTTTAATGGCGACATTTGTGACGGTTTAGGTGTTATACGCTTTTAAAGTAATATACACAAACAGACTACGTTCCAAATTAGCAACATACAACGCTTTTTCAAACGGTCATATCTTTTTAAATATTTATCACAAGAAGCCTTTTCTTGTACCAAAGGAAAGTAGAAGGTCTGTATTTTCATTTGATGGCTTCGGTTTTGAACCATATTTTCTATTTTTTGAAACATTTTCCAGCAAAATAAATATCTTTTACTTCAAGCTGACTACAGCATTTATGTTCTAGTAGTTCAACATAATTCCGCTAGGTCGAAGCACCTTACGGTATTTCCTATCACTTTCATACTTAACCAAAAATGTAAATAACTCAAGAACAAAACAAAATATTGGCAAACTAAGGGCACCACGTCATTCTGCGTTATATGCTGCTTCAATCTATGTATATAACAGAAAATCCTATTTTTCATCGAAAATTAGGAAAAATTAAGGGATACATGCCCCTTCACATTTCGCAAAAGTCGAAAATTACTCCTTTTCTCGGGCCATTTACTCAAATACTGTTCATGATTTTTATAAAACTAAAAACAGCTAATAAAAATATAGACTTTCGTCTTCCGTTTCGTATAAGAAGCATCTTGTTCGGCTGAATATTTACAGAGATATAGCGGTTTTAAAAAAGGCTTGCATCGCGCAAACCTGGAAATGTAAAATCAGCGTGTATTTTTATCACTTTAAACGGGTATAATTTCTAAACCGTTGGAGATATCGAGCTTAAATTTTCACAACTTGTTTCTCTAATGATTTCCCATCTTTCTATGTATATAAACCATTATTTTCTTGAAATGTAGGTATTTTCTGAAAAACATTTTTTTTTCGTATTTACCCTATTATATGACTATAAACATTAAAAATGAGTAAATAACACAAGTTGTGAAAGTTTAATGGCGACATTTGTGACGGTTTAGGTGTTATACGCTTTTAAAGTAATATACACAAACAGACTACGTTCCAAATTAGCAACATACAACGCTTTTTCAAACGGTCATATCTTTTTAAATATTTATCACATGAAGCCTTTTCTTGTACCAAAGGAAAGTAGAAGGTCTGTATTTTCATTTGATGGCTTCGGTTTTGAACCATATTTTCTATTTTTTGAAACATTTTCCAGCAAAATAAATATCTTTTACTTCAAGCTGACTACAGCATTTATGTTCTAGTAGTTCAACATAATTCCGCTAGGTCGAAGCACCTTACGGTATTTCCTATCACTTTCATACTTAACCAAAAATGTAAATAACTCAAGAACAAAACAAAATATTGGCAAACTAATGGCACCACGTCATTCTACGTTATATGCTGCTACAATCTATGTATATAACAGAAAATCCTATTTTTCATCGAAAATTAGGAAAAATTAAGGGATACATGCCCCTTCACATTTCGCAAAAGTCGAAAATTACTCCTTTTCTCGGGCCATTTACTCAAATACTGTTCATGATTTTTATAAAACTAAAAACAGCTAATAAAAATATAGACTTTCGTCTTCCGTTTCGTATAAGAAGCATCTTGTTCGGCTGAATATTTACAGAGATATAGCGGTTTTAAAAAAGGCTTGCATCGCGCAAACCTGGAAATGTAAAATCAGCGTGTATTTTTATCACTTTAAACGGGTATAATTTCTAAACCGTTGGAGATATCGAGCTTAAATTTTCACAACTTGTTTCTCTAATGATTTCCCATTTTTCTATGTATATAAACCATTATTTTCTTGAAATGTAGGTATTTTCTGAAAAACATTTTTTTTTCGTATTTACCCTATTATATGACTATAAACATTAAAAATGAGTAAATAACACAAGTTGTGAAAGTTTAATGGCGACATTTGTGACGGTTTAGGTGTTATACGCTTTTAAAGTAATATACACAAACAGACTACGTTCCAAATTAGCAACATACAACGCTTTTTCAAACGGTCATATCTTTTTAAATATTTATCACATGAAGCCTTTTCTTGTACCAAAGGAAAGTAGAAGGTCTGTATTTTCATTTGATGGCTTCGGTTTTGAACCATATTTTCTATTTTTTGAAACATTTTCCAGCAAAATAAATATCTTTTACTTCAAGCTGACTACAGCATTTATGTTCTAGTAGTTCAACATAATTCCGCTAGGTCGAAGCACCTTACGGTATTTCCTATCACTTTCATACTTAACCAAAAATGTAAATAACTCAAGAACAAAACAAAATATTGGCAAACTAATGGCACCACGTCATTCTACGTTATATGCTGCTACAATCTATGTATATAACAGAAAATCCTATTTTTCATCGAAAATTAGGAAAAATTAAGGGATACATGCCCCTTCACATTTCGCAAAAGTCGAAAATTACTCCTTTTCTCGGGCCATTTACTCAAATACTGTTCATGATTTTTATAAAACTAAAAACAGCTAATAAAAATATAGACTTTCGTCTTCCGTTTCGTATAAGAAGCATCTTGTTCGGCTGAATATTTACAGAGATATAGCGGTTTTAAAAAAGGCTTGCATCGCGCAAACCTGGAAATGTAAAATCAGCGTGTATTTTTATCACTTTAAACGGGTATAATTTCTAAACCGTTGGAGATATCGAGCTTAAATTTTCACAACTTGTTTCTCTAATGATTTCCCATCTTTCTATGTATATAAACCATTATTTTCTTGAAATGTAGGTATTTTCTGAAAAACATTTTTTTTTTCGTATTTACCCTATTATATGACTATAAACATTAAAAATGAGTAAATAACACAAGTTGTGAAAGTTGAATGGCGACATTTTTGACGGTTTAGGTGTTATACGCTTTTAAAGTAATATACACAAGCAGACTACGTTCCAAATTAGCAACATACAACGCTTTTTCAAACGGTCATATCTTTTTAAATATTTATCACAAGAAGCCTTTTCTTGTACCAAATGAAAGTAGAAGGTCTGTATTTTCATTTGATGGGTTCGGTTTTGAACCATATTTTCTATTTTTTGAGACATTTTCCAGCAAAATAAATATCTTTTACTTCAATCTGACTACAGCATTTATGTTCTAGTAGTTCAACATAATTCCGCTAGGTCGAAGCACCTTACGGTATTTCCTATCACTTTCATACTTAACCAAAAATGTAAATAACTCAAGAACAAAACAAAATATTGGCAAACTAATGGCACCACGTCATTCTACGTTATATGCTGCTACAATCTATGTATATAACAGAAAATCCTATTTTTCATCGAAAATTAGGAAAAATTGAAGGGATACCCCTTCACATTTCGCAAAAGTCGAAAATTACTCCTTTTCTCGGGCCATTTACTCAAATACTGTTCATGATTTTTATAAAACTAAAAACAGCTAATAAAAATATAGACTTTCGTCTTCCGTTTCGTATAAGAAGCATCTTGTTCGGCTGAATATTTACAGAGATATAGCGGTTTTAAAAAAGGCTTGCATCGCGCAAACCTGGAAATGTAAAATCAGCGTGTATTTTTATCACTTTAAACGGGTATAATTTCTAAACCGTTGGAGATATCGAGCTTAAATTTTCACAACTTGTTTCTCTAATGATTTCCCATCTTTCTATGTATATAAACCATTATTTTCTTGAAATGTAGGTATTTTCTGAAAAACATTTTTTTTTCGTATTTACCCTATTATATGACTATAAACATTAAAAATGAGTAAATAACACAAGTTGTGAAAGTTGAATGGCGACATTTTTGACGGTTTAGGTGTTATACGCTTTTAAAGTAATATACACAAGCAGACTACGTTCCAAATTAGCAACATACAACGCTTTTTCAAACGGTCATATCTTTTTAAATATTTATCACAAGAAGCCTTTTCTTGTACCAAAGGAAAGTAGAAGGTCTGTATTTTCATTTGATGGGTTCGGTTTTGAACCATATTTTCTATTTTTTGAGACATTTTCCAGCAAAATAAATATCTTTTACTTCAATCTGACTACAGCATTTATGTTCTAGTAGTTCAACATAATTCCGCTAGGTCGAAGCACCTTACGGTATTTCCTATCACTTTCATACTTAACCAAAAATGTAAATAACTCAAGAACAAAACAAAATATTGGCAAACTAATGGCACCACGTCATTCTACGTTATATGCTGCTACAATCTATGTATATAACAGAAAATCCTATTTTTCATCGAAAATTAGGAAAAATTGAAGGGATACCCCTTCACATTTCGCAAAAGTCGAAAATTACTCCTTTTCTCGGGCCATTTACTCAAATACTGTTCATGATTTTTATAAAACTAAAAACAGCTAATAAAAATATAGACTTTCGTCTTCCGTTTCGTATAAGAAGCATCTTGTTCGGCTGAATATTTACAGAGATATAGCGGTTTTAAAAAAGGCTTGCATCGCGCAAACCTGGAAATGTAAAATCAGCGTGTATTTTTATCACTTTAAACGGGTATAATTTCTAAACCGTTGGAGATATCGAGCTTAAATTTTCACAACTTGTTTCTCTAATGATTTCCCATCTTTCTATGTATATAAACCATTATTTTCTTGAAATGTAGGTATTTTCTGAAAAACATTTTTTTTTCGTATTTACCCTATTATATGACTATAAACATTAAAAATGAGTAAATAACACAAGTTGTGAAAGTTTAATGGCGACATTTTTGACGGTTTAGGTGTTATACGCTTTTAAAGTAATATACACAAACAGACTACGTTCCAAATTAGCAACATACAACGCTTTTTCAAACGGTCATATCTTTTTAAATATTTATCACAAGAAGCCTCTTCTTGTACCAAATGAAAGTAGAAGGTCTGTATTTTCATTTGATGGCTTCGGTTTTGAACCATATTTTCTATTTTTTGAAACATTTTCCAGAAAAATAATTATCTTTTACTTCAAGCTGACAACAGCATTTATGTTCTAGTAGTTCAACATAATTCCGCTAGGTCGAAGCACCTTACGGTATTTCCTATCACTTTCATACTTAACCAAAAATGTAAATAACTCAAGAACAAAACAAAATATTGGCAAACTAAGGGCACCACGTCATTCTGCGTTATATGCTGCTTCAATCTATGTATATAACAGAAAATCCTATTTTTCATCGAAAATTAGGAAAAATTGAAGGGATACATACCCCTTCACATTTCGCAAAAGTCGAAAATTACTCCTTTTCTCGGGCCATTTACTCAAATACTGTTCATGATTTTTATAAAACTAAAAACAGCTAATAAAAATATAGACTTTCGTCTTCCGTTTCGTATAAGAAGCATCTTGTTCGGCTGAATATTTACAGAGATATAGCGGTTTTAAAAAAGGCTTGCATCGCGCAAACCTGGAAATGTAAAATCAGCGTGTATTTTTATCACTTTAAACGGGTATAATTTCTAAACCGTTGGAGATATCGAGCTTAAATTTTCACAACTTGTTTCTCTAATGATTTCCCATCTTTCTATGTATATAAACCATTATTTTCTTGAAATGTAGGTATTTTCTGAAAAACATTTTTTTTTTTTTCGTATTTACCCTATTATATGACTATAAACATTAAAAATGAGTAAATAACACAAGTTGTGAAAGTTTAATGGCGACATTTTTGACGGTTTAAACAACACAAGCAGACTACATTCCAAATTAGCAACATACAAGGCTTTTTCAAACGGTCATATCTTTTCAAATATTTATCACAACAAGCCTTTTCTTGTACCAAATGAAAGTAGAAGGTCCGTATTTTCATTTGATGGCTTCGGTTTTGAACCATATTTTCTATTTTTTGAGACATTTTCCAGCAAAAAAAAATATCTTTTACTTCAAGCTGACTACAGCATTTATGTCCTAGTAGTTATAAATTTAAATAGGCTAGACGTTTAGATTTTAGCACTAGGCTAGCGTAAAGACTTACAACCGTGACGAAACTCTTTAGGTTACTTTTTTTAGACTAAAACCTGACAACCTGCCCCTGCAGTAACCCCAATTTCTACATACAGGCCGGCCCTGCGGGCCGACTTGCTATCCCTACAGCTTTCCTGCAATGTCGAATATAGAGGCACAACGCGGGACCCCAAGCGACGGGGCTGAGTCAATGGGGACAAGTTCCTCTCAGAGTAAGTCCACCCCCTTGAGGGTGTACGGACCTGCGAGGACGTCTTCCGCGGCTATGGCGGCGGCGCTTGGCGGGCCCTCCGACGGTCCATCTCGACCAGCAACTCCTCTCAGCACCTACTCCCAATCAGAGCTAGGCACTGACTATACTATGACAGAGGGTTCTGCTGCCGAATCTGCCAACGATGATGCCGGGTATCGGCCTGTCGTAAGGAGGAAGAGGAAGAAGCAGACTCGCCAGTCCGACTCCGGTACCGAAACCACGGCGAAACGGAAGACCGTGGACACTGTGAAGACTGCCGGCGCTGTTGCCAGCGCAGTGGCTCACAGAGCTCCACAAATGGTCACGGACTCGCCTATGACAGACTTAGCTACAAACATAAAATCTACCGGGGCAGCGGCCAAAATCCCTGCAATCACGATCTACCCAGATCACCACCGCTTAATCGACATTAGTAAGGAATTCAAATCCAAATACAACCCTTACTTTTATTTAGCAACGAAGGTGAAGGATGGAGTGAAGCTCCAAACCAGCACCTACGAAGACTATGTTAACCTCCAGAGGTACCTTGGGGAGAAGGGTGTGCCCCACCACGTATTCCGCCTCGAAAATGCAAGGACATTTAAAGTAGTAGTTCGAGGGGTGGATGAATCCACCGAAACAGCGGAGGTCGGAAACGACCTTAAAAGCAGGGGTATGGAGGTCCTCAAAGTGTCCCAAATGAAGGGACACTTTACCAAGGAGCCTCTGCCCATGTTCCTTGTGGAGCTAGCGTCCGAAAAAGACGCTCGTGAAGCAATGGCGCTGACCAGTATTTGCTTCATGCGGGTACGAGTGGAAGCTTACAGGCAGCCCACAGGTCCTGTGCAATGCTTCAACTGCCAGAGGATAGGTCATACAACAAGCTGTTGTAAGGCTACTCCTCGGTGCGTTAAATGTGGCGAGGGCCACGATTCCAAGACCTGCACAAAGGATCGAGACCACTTCAAGTGTATCCTCTGCGGGGCTAACCACACCGCGAACTATCGAGGCTGCGCCATTTACAAACAGGCCGCCAAAACCAAGGCCCAGGCAAAGAAGAAGGTCGATGGGGATAAAACCCCAAAACCGGCCCCTTCAGCCAAAACAAAAACACAGGTGCCTGCTCCACGGTACACAACACCGAACATTTCCTACGCCCAAGCATCTGCTTCGGCTACCTCTGGGAAGCCAGTGCAAATGCCACCTCCTACCATTACTTCCCCCAAACCGGCCCTAATTCCAACACCTAACTTACTGACACCCAATACCATTTCTGGCCCTAAGGCAGGGTCGTCAACGACACCCCCCGTTCCTAAAGCCAGGGTTAATCCCCCGCAAAAGGAACGAGAGGATAAACGCCCCAAGCCCACAAAGGCCAGGACGGTTTCCCAACCTCAGCCAGAGCCACATGTGGCTCCTGCAGCCCCCGTTAACCCACCCCTGACCATACCTACCTCGTCCGCTTCTATAGACTGGGCGAAAGGGACCTTTGAACCGCTCCTAAGAGTTGTTAACTCTGCTCTGACCTGGGAAGCCTTCACGGGCGGACTGGGTCTTTTCATTGTCAAGACCTTATCCTCACCTCCCAAAACCTTCTCAGAATTCCTGACTTCCTTCATCCAGTACGTCTCTTCTGTCAACCATGGATAGGTTACCGGTCCTGATATGGAATGCCAACGGCGTTAAATATAAAAAACTAGAGCTTCTTCGCTATATGCAAAGAAACAACTATAAACTAGCGCTTATTACAGAAACACACCTAAACCCCCAAGATAAATTCTCAATGCCAAACTTTAAAGTTTACCGCACTGACAGGACAACTAGAAGCCGCGGCGGTACGGCTATAATAATAGATAAACGCATTAAACATTTTGAATTGTTTTTGCCCGCACTCACATGCGTTGAAGCAACAGCTATTAGGCTTGAGCTCAACGGCAGCACAACAACACTTGTATCAGCGTACAAACCCCCGGGTTCTGTTGATTACACTCGCGATTTAGAAGTTCTTCTACAGACCTCTAGTAGGGTAATAGTCGCCGGGGACCTTAATTCTAAACACACATGCTGGGGCTGTAAGTCTACAAACACAGGAGGCCGGCAACTCCAAACCTTCTTACAAAACACAACAGCTATACTGCTGGCCCCTCCTGAACCAACACACCACAGCACTTACCACACGGAAGACATTTTGGATATAGCTATTGCGAAAGGTCTGCTAGTGTCACCGCAACTTCACGTCGATAGAGATCTGAATTCAGATCACTACCCCGTGATAATGGCGGTTTCTGGAAGCCCTGCTCGCAAAGAGCTAAGGAAGGTGCTGAACTACAGACTGGCTGACTGGGAGTTATTCCAGTCCCAGCTGGACAGCACTCTACCTGCCACCCTAAATGTCGACTCACCACTGGACATAGACAAAGCCGTCGGCAGCCTTACGACGGCAATACGTACTGCGATTACTAACGCGGTACCAGTTAAATGTCAGCCCAGACACTATGTACACATACCAAGGCACATACTACATCTAATCACCCGGCGAAATAGGATCCGGCGGGCATTGCAACACGAGGTAAACAGATGCGTTCCACACACAACACTTAATCGCCTTAAGAGGCAAATTAGGCGGGAACTAATTCAGTACAAAGTCGATGGCTTCCAAGCGGAATTGGCGACCTTAAACACAACAGACACACCCATCTGGCCGATGGTCAAACACTTCACGCGAGAACCGCTGCGCTATCCCCCACTCATCGGCCCGAATGGGCAGGTGGGCGACCCGGTCGACAAAGTTAACTTGTTTGCTGACACACTTGAGAGCACGTTCCAACCAAACGACCAACCAGCTGATGCAGCCGTTACAGCTAAAGTAGATTTAGAAACAGCACGGTTTGCCTACTGTCCTACATTAGAGCCAAATACTGACACTACAATTACAGAGATAAAGTGGGCAATCTCACAAACAAACTCCAGGAAAGCTCCTGGACCAGACACCATCACCAACACAACGCTAAAAAACCTCACGGAGAAAGCGATCATTTATCTGTCAAACATCTATAATGCTATACTCCGGACACAACACTTCCCGGACGCTTGGAAGGAGGCCAAGATCTTGGTCTTCCCCAAACCGGGAAAAGACCACAACAAACCTGATTCATATAGACCGATAAGCTTGTTGAATACGATGGGCAAGGTATTTGAAAAAATTTTGCTCAAACGTATCAACAAACATATCCACACACACAACATACTGAGGCCAGAGCAATTTGGCTTCAGGACAAAACACTCGGTTACGCATCAGCTGATGAGAGTGGTGGAGCATGCAACCAAGGGTTTCAACAATTACTGCTCGACTGGGGTAGTCTTCCTGGACATTGAAAAGGCCTTTGACCGGGTCTGGCACAACGGGCTCTTAGCGAAACTTCGTCACTATGGCTTTCCAGACGGGCTCATACACCTAGTTAGCTCATACCTGTCCAACCGTAAGTTTAGGGTTGATGTAGATCAAGCTCAATCTACACTACGGACTATACGGGCTGGAGTCCCGCAGGGCTCAATTATTGGGCCCGTATTGTTCAACATCTACATCAACGACATACCGACAACACTCAACACACAAGTGGCCATATTTGCAGATGACACCGCGTTATCCGCTCAGTCATGGAAACCACATCTAATACACTTATATTTACAGGACCACCTTACAGTACTAGAATCATGGCTGAGCTACTGGAGAGTTAAGGTGAACGTGGCCAAGTGCCAGGCATTGCTTCCCTCCAAACGTAGGACACACCAACTCAACACACCTCTAAAACTATTAGGCGAGGACATTCACTGGGGGAACCAGGTCAAATATCTGGGAGTCATACTCGACAGAGGCCTGACTTGGGACCCTCACATTACCAACACGTTAAAAAAAGCAACAATTAGATTAACACAACTATATCCTATGCTTAACAGAACAAGCCCACTTTCACTACGGGCGGCCACTACTATATACGTATCTATGTTGCGCAGCATACTCACTTACGCATCACCCGTCTGGGGCCATGCAAGTAACACACGCACACGCAGATTACAGTTATTCCAAAACAAGGTTTTGCGAATAATCACGAAGGCACCTAGATGTACAAGATTAACACTGCTTCACACTGACTTAAAAGTGCCTTTCATCAAACAACACCTCCGACACTTAGCAACAAAGTTCTACAAACAGGCTCATGCACATACAACATCAACACTCATTTCCTCACTGGGTAGATATGACCCCACCCACGACACACACAGACGGCCGCTGTCCTTACTGACCGCCTAGCTCACACCATACCACCAAAATAAAATATACATACTAATAAATTCTGCTTCACAGTTATGTTCCAGGTGACGCAGGGGCACATCTCCAGGGCCACAGCTTAGCCCCAACGGAAGTAATAATTTGATTGCATGCCTTTTCAGTTTCGAGTAGGCAGCAGAAGAAGAGGCGCATGCCATTCCTACCATAGACTCACTAACAAGGTATTTGCAAGGTAATACCTCTCCTTATTCCTTAGTATAAGGTGATCCAAGCCCCCAGGGTTCCTGCATGATCTGTCGCGGGATTTTTCCTGGCAGGGTTTCTTTCTTGCCAGGTTTTTTCATCCCGCTCTTAGCGCGACACTTACCGTACTGTTTCATTTCACTATCTCCTGATTCTCCATGGAAAGAGCTTATGAGCTTGGTACATGGGCAATCAATCCCGTTTCCTTCATTCGCGGTAGGGATACTAACCGCATGCGCATGTGAGACGGAGGTAGCTCGCTAGAGGTTGGCTGCCACGAGGGCTGGGCGGGTTTTGGGGGCTCAGACCCGGGTAAAAAAAAAAAAAAAAAAAAAAAAAAAAAACAATTTGATACTTAACTAAAAATGTAAATAACTCAAGAACAAAACAAAATATTGGCAAACTAAGGGCACCACGTCATTCTGCGTTATATGCTACTTCAATCTATGTATATAACAGAAAATCCTATTTTTCATCGAAAATTAGGAAAAATTGAAGGGATACCCCTTCACATTTCGCAAAAGTCGAAAATTACTCCTTTTCTCGGGCCATTTACTCAAATACTGTTCATGATTTTTATAAAACTAAAAACAGCTAATAAAAATATAGACTTTCGTCTTCCGTTTCGTATAAGAAGCATCTTGTTCGGCTGAATATTTACAGAGAAATAGCGGTTTTAAAAAAGGCTTGCATCGCGCAAACCTGGAAATGTAAAATCAGCGTGTATTTTTATCACTTTAAACGGGTATAATTTCTAAACCGTTGGAGATATCGAGCTTAAATTTTCACAACTTGTTTCTCTAATGATTTCCCATCCTTCTATGTATATAAACCATTATTTTCTTGAAATGTAGGTATTTTCTGAAAAACATTTTTTTTTTTCGTATTTACCCTATTATATGACTATAAACATTAAAAATGAGTAAATAACACAAGTTTTGAAAGTTGAATGGCGACATTTTTGACGGTTTAGGTGTTATACGCTTTTAAAGTAATATACACAAACAGACTACGTTCCAAATTAGCAACATACAACGCTTTTTCAAACGGTCATATCTTTTTAAATATTTATCAAAAGAAGCCTTTTCTTGTACCAAATGAAAGTAGAAGGTCTGTATTTTCATTTGATGGGTTCGGTTTTGAACCATATTTTCTATTTTTTTTTAGACATTTTCCAGCAAAATAAATATCTTTTACATCAAGCTGACTACAGCATTTATGTTCTAGTAGTTCAACATAATTCCGCTAGGTCGAAGCACCTTACGGTATTTCCTATCACTTTCATACTAGCGCAGTCGCTCACAGAGCTCCACAAATGGTCACGGACTCGCCTATGACAGACTTAGCTAAAAACATAAAATCTACCGGGGCAGCGGCCAAAATCCCTGCAATCACGATCTACCCAGATCACCACCGCTTAATCGACATTAGTAAGGAATTCAAATCCAAATACAACCCTTACTTTTATTTAGCAACGAAGGTGAAGGATGGAGTGAAGCTCCAAACCAGCACCTACGAAGACTATGTTAACCTCCAGAGGTACCTTGGGGAGAAGGGTGTGCCCCACCACGTATTCCGCCTCGAAAATGCGAGGACATTTAAAGTAGTAGTTCGAGGGGTGGATGAATCCACCGAAACAGCGGAGGTCGGAAACGACCTTAAAAGCAGGGGTATGGAAGTCCTCAAAGTGTCCCAAATGAAGGGACACTTTACCAAGGAGCCTCTGCCCATGTTCCTTGTGGAGCTAGCGTCCGAAAAAGACGCTCGTGAAGCAATGGCGCTGACCAGTATTTGCTTCATGCGGGTACGAGTGGAAGCTTACAGGCAGCCCACAGGTCCTGTGGAATGCTTCAACTGCCAGAGGATAGGTCATACAACAAGCTGTTGTAAGGCTACTCCTCGGTGCGTTAAATGTGGCGAGGGCCACGATTCCAAGACCTGCACAAAGGATCGAGACCACTTCAAGTGTATCCTCTGCGGGGCTAACCACACCGCGAACTATCGAGGCTGCGCCATTTATAAGCAGGCCGCCAAATCCAAGGCCCAGGCAAAGAAGAAGGTCGATGGGGATAAAACCCCAAAACCGGCCCCTTCAGCCAAAACAAAAACACAGGTGCCTGCTACACGGTACACAACACCGAACATTTCCTACGCCCAAGCATCTGCTTCGGCTACCTCTGGGAAGCCAGTGCAAATGCCACCTCCTACCATTACTTTCCCCAAACCGGCCCTAATTCCAACACCTAACTTACTGACACCCAATACCATTTCTGGCCCTAAGGCAGAGTCGTCAACGACACCCCCCGTTCCTAAAGCCAGGGTTAATCCCCCGCAAAAGGAACGAGAGGATAAACGCCCCAAGCCCACAAAGGCCAGGACGGTTTCCCAACCTCAGCCAGAGCCACATGTGGCTCCTGCAGCCCCCGTTAACCCACCCCTGACCATACCTACCTCGTCCGCTTCTATAGACTGGGCGAAAGGGACCTTTGAACCGCTCCTAAGAGTTGTTAACTCTGCTCTGACCTGGGAAGCCTTCACGGGCGGACTGGGTCTTTTCATTGTCAAGACCTTATCCTCACCTCCCAAAACCTTCTCAGAATTCCTGACTTCCTTCATCCAGTACGTCTCTTCTGTCAACCATGGATAGGTTACCGGTCCTGATATGGAATGCCAACGGCGTTAAATATAAAAAACTAGAGCTTCTTCGCTATATGCAAAGAAACAACTATAAACTAACGCTTATTACAGAAACACACCTAAACCCCCAAGATAAATTCTCAATGCCAAACTTTAAAGTTTACCGCACTGACAGGACAACTAGAAGCCGCGGCGGTACGGCTATAATAATAGATAAACGCATTGAACATTTTGAATTGTTTTTGCCCGCACTCACATGCGTTGAAGCAACAGCTATTAGGCTTGAGCTCAACGGCAGCACAACAACACTTGTATCAGCGTACAAACCCCCGGGTTCTGTTGATTACACTCGCGATTTAGAAGATCTTCTACAGACCTCTAGTAGGGTAATAGTCGCCGGGGACCTTAATTCTAAACACACATGCTGGGGCTGTAAGTCTACAAACACAGGAGGCCGGCAACTCCAAACCTTCTTACAAAACACAACAGCTATACTGCTGGCCCAACACACCTGAACCAACACACCACAGCACTTACCACACGGAAGACATTTTGGATATAGCTATTGCGAAAGGTCTGCTAGTGTCACCGCAACTTCACGTCGATAGAGATCTGAATTCAGATCACTACCCCGTGATAATGGCGGTTTCTGGAAGCCCTGCTCGCAAAGAGCTAAGGAAGGTGCTGAACTACAGACTGGCTGACTGGGAGTTATTCCAGTCCCAGCTGGACAGCACTCTACCTGCCACCCTAAATGTCGACTCACCACTGGACATAGACAAAGCCGTCGGCAGCCTTACGACGGCAATACGTACTGCGATTACTAACGCGGTACCAGTTAAATGTCAGCCCAGACACTATATACACATACCAAGGCACATACTACATCTAATCACCCGGCGAAATAGGATCCGGCGGGCATTGCAACACGGGGTAAACAGATGCGTTCCACACACAACACTTAATCGCCTTAAGAGGCAAATTAGGCGGGAACTAATTCAGTACAAAGTCGATGGCTTCCAAGCGGAATTGGCGACCTTAAACACAACAGACACACCCATCTGGCCGATGGTCAAACACTTCACGCGAGAACCGCTGCGCTATCCCCCACTCATCGGCCCGAATGGGCAGGTGGGCGACCCGGTCGACAAAGTTAACTTGTTTGCTGACACACTTGAGAGCACGTTCCAACCAAACGACCAACCAGCTGATGCAGCCGTTACAGCTAAAGTAGATTTAGAAACAGCACAGTTTGCCTACTGCCCTACATTAGAGCCAAACACTGACACTACAATTACAGAGATAAAGTGGGCAATCTCACAAACAAACTCCAGGAAAGCTCCTGGGCCAGACACCATCACCAACATAACGCTAAAAAACCTCACGGAGAAAGCGATCATTTATCTGTCAAACATCTATAATGCTATACTCCGGACACAACACTTCCCGGACGCTTGGAAGGAGGCCAAGATCTTGGTCTTCCCCAAACCGGGAAAAGACCACAACAAACCTGATTCATATAGACCGATAAGCTTGTTGAATACGATGGGCAAGGTATTTGAAAAAATTTTGCTCAAACGTATCAACAAACATATCCACACACACAACATACTGAGGCCAGAGCAATTTGGCTTCAGGACAAAACACTTGGCTACGCATCAGCTGATGAGAGTGGTGGAGCATGCAACCAAGGGTTTCAACAATTACTGCTCGACTGGGGTAGTCTTCCTGGACATTGAAAAGGCCTTTGACCGGGTCTGGCACAACGGGCTCTTAGCGAAACTTCGTCACTATGGCTTTCCAGACGGGCTCATACACCTAGTTAGCTCATACCTGTCCAACCGTAAGCTTAGGGTTGATGTAGATCAAGCTCAATCTACACTACGGACTATACGGGCCGGAGTCCCTCAGGGCTCAATTATTGGGCCCGTATTGTTCAACATCTACATCAACGACATACCGACAACACTCAACACACAGGTGGCCATATTTGCAGATGACACCGCGTTATCCGCTCAGTCATGGAAACCACATCTAATACACTTATATTTACAGGACCACCTTACAGTACTAGAATCATGGCTGAGCTACTGGAGAGTTAAGGTGAACGTGGCCAAGTGCCAGGCTTTGCTTCTCTCCAAACGTAGGACACACCAACTCAACACACCCCTAAAACTATTAGGCGAGGACATTCACTGGGGGAACCAGGTCAAATATCTGGGAGTCATACTCGACAGAGGCCTGACTTGGGACCCTCACATTACTAACACGTTAAAAAAAGCAACATTTAGATTAACACAACTATATCCTATGCTTAACAGAACAAGCCCACTTTCACTACGGGCGGCCACTACTATATACGTATCTATGTTGCGCAGCATACTCACTTACGCATCACCCGTCTGGGGTCATGCAGGTAACACACGCACACGCAGACTACAGTTATTCCAAAACAAGGTTTTGCGAATAATCACAAAGGCACCTAGATGTACAAGGTTAACACTGCTTCACACTGACTTAAAAGTGCCTTTCATCAAACAACACCTCCGACACTTAGCAACAAAGTTCTACAAACAGGCTCACGCACATACAACATCAACACTCATTTCCTCACTGGGTAGATATGACCCCACCCACGACACACACAGACGGCCGCTGTCCTTACTGACCGCCTAGCTCACACCATACCACCAAAATAAAATATACATACTAATAAATTCTGCTTCACAGTTATGTTCCAGGTGACGCAGGGGCACATCTCCAGGGCCACAGCTTAGCCCCAACGGAAGTAATAATTTGATTGCATGCCTTTTCAGTTTCGAGTAGACAGCAGAAGAAGAGGTGCATGCCATTCCTGCCATAGACTCACTAACAAGGTATTTGCAAGGTAATACCTCTCCTTATTCCATAGCATAAGGTGATCCAAGCCCCCAGGGTTCCTGCATGATCTGTCGCGGGATTTTTCCTGGCAGGGTTTCTTTCTTGCCAGGTTTTTTCATCCCGCTCTTAGCGCGACACTTACCGTACTGTTTCATTTCACTATCTCCTGATTCTCCATGGAAAGAGCTTATGAGCTTGGTACATGGGCAATCAATCCCGTTTCCTTCATTCGCGGTAGGGATACTAACCGCATGCGCATGTGAGACGGAGGTAGCTCGCTAGAGGTTGGCTGCCACGAGGGCTGGGCGGGTTTTGGGGGCTCAGACCCGGGTAAAAAAAAAAAAAAAAAAAAAAAAAAAAAAAAAAAACACTTTCATACTTAACCAAAAATGTAAATAACAAAACAAAATATTGGCAAACTAAGGGCACCACGTCATTCTGCGTTATATGCTGCTTCAATCTATGTATATAACAGAAAATCCTATTTTTCATCGAAAATTAGGAAAAATTGAAGGGATACCCCTTCACATTTCGCAAAAGTCGAAAATTACTCCTTTTCTCGGGCCATTTACTCAAATACTGTTCATGATTTTTATAAAACTAAAAACAGCTAATAAAAATATAGACTTTCGTCTTCCGTTTCGTATAAGAAGCATCTTGTTCGGCTGAATATTTACAGAGATATAGCGGTTTTAAAAAAGGCTTGCATCGCGCAAACCTGGAAATGTAAAATCAGCGTGTATTTTTATCACTTTAAACGGGTATAATTTCTAAACCGTTGGAGATATCGAGCTTAAATTTTCACAACTTGTTTCTCTAATGATTTCCCATCCTTCTATGTATATAAACCATTATTTTCTTGAAATGTAGGTATTTTCTGAAAAACATTTTTTTTTCGTATTTACCCTATTATATGACTATAAACATTAAAAATGAGTAAATAACACAAGTTGTGAAAGTTGAATGGCGACATTTTTGACGGTTTAGGTGTTATACGCTTTTAAAGTAATATACACAAGCAGACTACGTTCCAAATTAGCAACATACAACGCTTTTTCAAACGGTCATATCTTTTTAAATATTTATCACAAGAAGCCTTTTCTTGTACCAAATGAAAGTAGAAGGTCTGTATTTTCATTTGATGGGTTCGGTTTTGAACCATATTTTCTATTTTTTGAGACATTTTCCAGCAAAATAAATATCTTTTACTTCAATCTGACTACAGCATTTATGTTCTAGTAGTTCAACATAATTCCGCTAGGTCGAAGCACCTTACGGTATTTCCTATCACTTTCATACTTAACCAAAAATGTAAATAACTCAAGAACAAAACAAAATATTGGCAAACTAATGGCACCACGTCATTCTACGTTATATGCTGCTACAATCTATGTATATAACAGAAAATCCTATTTTTCATCGAAAATTAGGAAAAATTGAAGGGATACCCCTTCACATTTCGCAAAAGTCGAAAATTACTCCTTTTCTCGGGCCATTTACTCAAATACTGTTCATGATTTTTATAAAACTAAAAACAGCTAATAAAAATATAGACTTTCGTCTTCCGTTTCGTATAAGAAGCATCTTGTTCGGCTGAATATTTACAGAGATATAGCGGTTTTAAAAAAGGCTTGCATCGCGCAAACCTGGAAATGTAAAATCAGCGTGTATTTTTATCACTTTAAACGGGTATAATTTCTAAACCGTTGGAGATATCGAGCTTAAATTTTCACAACTTGTTTCTCTAATGATTTCCCATCCTTCTATGTATATAAACCATTATTTTCTTGAAATGTAGGTATTTTCTGAAAAACATTTTTTTTTCGTATTTACCCTATTATATGACTATAAACATTAAAAATGAGTAAATAACACAAGTTGTGAAAGTTGAATGGCGACATTTTTGACGGTTTAGGTGTTATACGCTTTTAAAGTAATATACACAAGCAGACTACGTTCCAAATTAGCAACATACAACGCTTTTTCAAACGGTCATATCTTTTTAAATATTTATCAAAAGAAGCCTTTTCTTGTACCAAATGAAAGTAGAAGGTCTGTATTTTCATTTGATGGGTTCGGTTTTGAACCATATTTTCTATTTTTTGAGACATTTTCCAGCAAAATAAATATCTTTTACTTCAATCTGACTACAGCATTTATGTTCTAGTAGTTCAACATAATTCCGCTAGGTCGAAGCACCTTACGGTATTTCCTATCACTTTCATACTTAACCAAAAATGTAAATAACTCAAGAACAAAACAAAATATTGGCAAACTAATGGCACCACGTCATTCTACGTTATATGCTGCTACAATCTATGTATATAACAGAAAATCCTATTTTTCATTGAAAATTAGGAAAAATTGAAGGGATACCCCTTCACATTTCGCAAAAGTCGAAAATTACTCCTTTTCCCGGGCCATTTACTTTATATGACTATAAACATTAAAAATGAGTAAAAACCACAAGTTGTGAAAGTTTAATGGCGACATTTTTGACTGTTTAGGTGTTATACGCTTTTAAAGTAATATACACAAGCAGACTACATTCCAAATTAGCAACATACAAGGCTTTTTCAAACGGTCATATCTTTTTAAATATTTATCACAACAAGTCTTTTCTTGTACCAAATGAAAGTAGAAGGTCTGTATTTTCATTTGATGGCTTCGGTTTTGAACCATATTTTCTATTTTTTGAGACATTTTCCAGCAAAAAAAAATATCTTTTACTTCAAGCTGACTACAGCATTTATGTTCTAGTAGTTCAACATAATTCCGCTAGGTCGAAGCACCTTACGGTATTTCCTATCAATTTGATACTTTAACAAAAATGTAAATAACTCAAGAACAAAACAAAATATTGGAAAACTAAGGGCACCACGGTCTACTTGTTCCAAATATATTTTCTTTGAAAATTCATCTTGCTTGGCACCTATAAATGGTAACCTCAAGAGTTTTGGGTCAATCTGAAATGTTTAATTCAAATTGTATACATAAATATAATTTAGATATTTAAGTCAAATGAGTCATAATTTTTACATTTGCTTTTCTTCTATATGAAGAATCTTTTCTTTCAAAGGTTCTTTCCTAAATAATTATTAAAAAGCACACATATATTAAAAAGCACCAGCCAATATTTAGATTAGATGTAAAATATGGGACCTTTAAAGACTGTAAAATAAAACACATTTCTGGTAACAGCAAGATTATTTTAATCTTCACATTGTTTTAAGGAATATCAACATCAAAACTTGTCAACAAAATACAGAACGATTTCAATATAGTACAAGAATTACTTCGACAAATATTTTAAATAATTTTATATCAATTTACAATATGTAATATACAACTAATTATATATAACTTAACTTCTACCCATCCCTGGCATCATTTTTTTAATGATGTCTGGGTAAAACTCAGCAATCTTCAGAAAATTCATAGAATAAAAAAAGCATAGTTATGTTTCGTAGTTAGAAGCATATTCCAAAGTACACCAACAGGTCTAACAATTTTAAACTATTTAAAGAGGTATTTTAGATATTACAATTGCCAAAAATTTGCTTGAATTCGGGAAACTAAATAATATCACTGGATACAGAGTCAGCTTTTCATTAAAGTACTAATATGTAGCCTAATATGTTTACACGCTATGTATAATATTTAAATATCAATTGGTTAGAGAATTATTTAAATGATAAATGATATTGAAGAACTGCTGATTTAAAATCATAACACAACAAACTGAAAATATCTGAAAGTATAAAAAAGTCAGTAAATTATATACAATGCAAAATATTCGCTAATGGCCAAGACTATATTTACATACAATAGTGCACAGTAATATTTATGGAATGGTATTATTGTTTAAATTTATGTATAATACAACATTTTAAAAGTTTAAGCCTAATGCCACTGTCATAACGAACAAAGAGGGTTTATTTCTAACAAAGAACACAAGCAATACATTGAACATAAATTGTATAATTAAAAAATTGTAAACGATATTTCAGGTACAGCTGTAATTGTTAGGTGGTACAAATGCTTATTAGAATAATTTTAACATGTTTATAAAAAAACTTTGATTAAATTTTATACTTGAACACATTAAATACGGGGGGGGGGGATATGTAAACATTCTCAAACTACACTTGTTTTGTATTTACTTGGCAAAAAAAACCACTACTTACTGATTTATTCAGTAGACGCGTTTCACACTAGGTTAGCACATTATTCAATTCACATTGGCAAGACTGTTGCTCATGGGTGTTGTGTTGGTGTGAGTCTGTGGTGAATTTCTGTTTGTGGTGTGCTATTGTTAATAGAGTAGTTGTTAATTATGTGCTCAAATATAGTATTTGATTGTGAGTGTGTTTTGTCTCGTAGTTTTCTGTTGTGTTTAGTTTGTTGCTGTTTTTATGTAGTGTAGGATTTTTAGATTAGTGTCTATATTGGTGTGTGAGTGTAGTGTGTTTTGTATGTGTATGGTGAAATGTGAATGGTGTCTGCTGAATAAATCAGCGAGTAGGGGTTTTTTTACCAAGTTAATACAAAACAAGGATAATTTATACAAAAACCTCAAGATGTACAACACAAAAACTGCAAATTCTTAAAACTGTCCCAAGAACACAGTAACATTGTGCTTTTCCAGTCTTCTTGTAGACAATGTTGTTGGTCATGCCATCTTAAATTGACCACCATCTTTATTAAAGCTTAAACTTAATATTTATTAAGCTTTAGGCAGTGTTATCTCTATAAACCTGCATCTTTTATTAATAAAAAGATTAAGTAAAAGGAATTATATAAAATTTTGTTTTATTTTTAAAACAAAAAATATAGGCAAAATATACACAATGATGCGAGTAGTATTTGGTGAATAGTTATCAATGTAAACACACAACTCCAATAGTTACCTGTTTGGAGATTATAACAATTTAAGAGAACTTGATAACTGACAAATTAGCAAACAACACAAAAATACAAAATTTGTACAAAGAAGATTTTAAACTACGGAGGGTATGACTATAAGGTTTGCAAGGGAAAATGTTGTATGTAAGAAAAATCTAAATAAAAAATTAAGTACATGGCACATTTTTTTTTTTAAAGTTGCAGGACAAAACTCGTTTTATAGCAGTTGATAACTGAGAAAAAACAGCAAATAGTGTTTGGCCCTGGTTTAGGACAGTAAAAATGATTATCAAGAGAGATGACAAGCACATTTTGTAGCATTCACTTTCTATGGAGTGGATGCATTTAGCACGCCAAATGAGAATACTTAACAGGCAGTTAAGCGAGTGAAAACAAAACCTTTACATAACTATGAAATTGTTTTTATTTATTGGTTCATAGTACCATCAACACAAAAAAAAGAAATATTGGTTGATATGATCAACTGAATTAAATTAGGTTTAAGTTACTGCTGCATCCAGCCAACCATGCTTACTCCCACTTTATCACTTCTGAAAACATGTTACATTTTCAGTGTTCTATACATCAACAGCTTCTCCATCCAATATGTCTACACATATTTCAAGATTGATTGTTAATCCATACAGAAGCTAATTTGTCATAGAATTTATCTAATATCGACTGCCTCATGCATGTCAGTGTTTTGACAGTCCTTACCATGTTTGTAGGAAAGTATTTACACTAACTCAATAACGCAGGCCTCCACATCTCGTCTTGTCTATTGCGATTTTAATAGGTCAAGTGTACCGTTAAATGGCCCTAACTATACATAATGTCCTTACTCATGATATATTTTCAAAACTCATAACTATTCTGTTTAATATTCAATATCACTAAAAATTTGTGTTTTCATAATTTGGTTTTTATATAAAGGCTAAGTAAACAAGCAATTAAGTTTTTTTTAAAAAAAACATTAAAAAAAAGATAAATGAAGTCTTTAAAAGAACTTTAGTTTGTGATTATAAACATCATTAATATTGGAACATACTTCATTACAAAAAAATATTCATCATGACAGTGAGAATTTTACACAAACTATAACCTAATTACAGTTACATTATTACCAAATCGGCTATTTTACAAAAGTTATTGCTAACTATAAAAACTTTCTAAAATATTCATAAAATATTTAGGAACACGAAAGAAATACAATCACACGGACGTACTTTATATAAAATTATTATACTTAATTCTAAAGTAATTTGATAATGATGAAATACCCAAAGTTTGTTCACTAGTCAAAAATTATTTAACAATTATACGAGTATTTTTGTTGGTGAAAAGAGAAAATAATAAAGTGTAAAAATGTGATTACATTATAACAAAAAATTAATATTTAGAAAAGCTTTCACTATAAAAATGTAACAATGATTAACATTGCTTCAGGTTTACTTTCTAACCATTGGACAACATTGATGACTATTAAATGTTGACAATCATAAACCAACAGTAAAAAACAAAATACTCAAAATCTCACTAAGAATTAGTTTTTAATAAAACAAACACACTAGTTCATAACAGCCTAGTTTCGGGAACGATGTCGCTTTCCTCAGTGCTTGACTACTCAATGAGGAAGACGACATCACCGCCAAAACTAATTGTTTTATTAAAAACTAATTGTTGGTGAGATTTTGAGTTGACTATTTTGTTTCTTATTGTTGTTAATATTTCTCACTAGCTAAGCTTTAATTAAATAAATCATAAACCATTAAGACATTCTAGCATTTATATTTTCATAAGGGGACACCTTATCATAGCTCGAGACCAATTAGTCAAAATGGAGAAACTTGGTCACAGTTACAACTATTTTATTTTAATAAAAGTTTATATTGTAAATTTAAAAATGAAAAAACTGAAAAAATGACAATAACTGACCCCAAAATTCTACAAGTAGAAATTAAAACATAAAATCATTAAAAGTATATTTTTGAATCATCCGAATATGAAAATCATCAAATCTGGGTATTTCATGCCATAAAAACTTATCCATATTTACACTGTTCAGTTAATCGAAAATTTATTAAATTTTAGTTCTTGAAGTTTAATATTTTTTCTACTCTTGCATGTATGTGCATTTTATACAAACATTTACCTAATGCTACTGATATATTCAACAACTGATTTAAAACATTGTTTTACAAGGACATAAAGGCAAACATTATCCTTCTTTTTTGGAATGAACTCAATTCATTTGTTTTGGAATGAATAAGAATTTTTCTTAATTAAAAAAAATAAATAAAATATTAACCATATTTTACACTTGAATGACATATATTTATTATTTGTTGCAATATGAGAACACAGACACAAACACAAAATATTTAACCACAATGGGTTTAAGACTTTTTGAAAAACCATTAAGCCTTAAAGCCTCTTAGATATATGAACATTGAAATGTGTTAGCACCTTTTCTATTGTCCATTCAAACACTAAAAACATATTGCTCAGTCAACATTATATTCTGTCTAAATCTAGGTGACTCGATTAGAGCGATACTTTCACTTCAAATCATACAGGCCTGTTGCTAATCGAATTCTAAAAACTGTGAAATAATCAAAGCTTCATTGTAAATGGAAGATTTCCAAGAAAAAATAGAAATAGTGATGACGCACAAGTTTAATTTAGTTACGTGGAATCAGTTACAATATTTTCTGATGTAACTTCCTAAAACGTTTTCAAAGAAAATAACTGGATAGTTAATTTTCAAGGCAGTTTGGACCCCTATGCAAAATGGCTGTTCCTTGAATAGAATTCAAATTCTAAGAAATCACACCCCTCACAAAGAAATATGTCATAAAGTTGACAATTTTTCTTCATCATAAGACTATCATTTTTCAACTGGAAATTCCATCATTCAATATACTGTAAATACCTTACAACTATGCAGTTGCAAAATACAACACTGAACAACTTTATTTGATTTATATCTAATTTCCCTGCAACCATTTGGTCTTTTTCATGTTCAAAATACCACTTAATGGTGTTTTCAAATCACTGGAAAAATTAACAAGCGATTTAGGGATTACAAAAGTATTTTCAGCAAGGAAAAATTTGCTGGAGATATAATGCTATTGCAGAAGATTTATATATATATATATATATATATATATATATATATATATATATATATATATATGTATGTGTCTTACAGTTCTAATATTTTCTTTTTTACTGTAATCAAAATCTATATCTTTATGCTTAAAATAGATTCAGGTTAAAATTAATTCAAACCTGAATACAAAGCACACACAATCACTTGATAATTTACACAGAACATCTAAAACTTTAAATTTTTAATTTAAAATGTTTTTTTGATGGAAATATATATTTACATTCTTATGTTGTAAATTTCTCAAACATACCAAAACCACATAATAGACATGATACAAAGTTAATTATTTAAAATCCTATTATGTTTATAAGATTGCAAAATTTTAAATATTAAAACATTTAAACAGGTGAGAAATGAGTTTGGTGAAAATTAGGGATGGGCCAATTATCGTCTTTTTTGTTGCATCATAAATAATAATTTTTCTTATCTTAAAAGGCTGCATTTCCTTTAATCGTATAATTCATTCAAAGCAACTAATGCATATAATTAGGACAAATTTGATAATTAATTATTTTTCTAATAAATAACAATATACGAGTATTTTGAAAGAATCAGCAATTTAATCAATAGAGAATCAAATATCGAGGATTTCTCGGTACCATTAGCATTAACATTTTCTGGTATCAAGAATTGGAATCAGCCCATCCCTAGTGACAATATTTAGTTGAAAAGATGTAAATCATTTTAATGACAGAAAGTACTTTAAAGAACAATTTTCTAATTCCTATGTGAAAAAACAACTTAGAATACGCACAATTTTTTTTTAATTATAAAACTTTTATAAAATATATAGTTTTTATTACCAAATTTTAAATGTAATGAAATATAGGCCCTTAATTTTACTAGGCCTATATGGAGCCTGAAGAGTATATATTACAAGTCTCTTCAGTACATATTACAAATTTCAAAAGAAGTTTGTAAACCAAAAACAAAAAATGTTACAGTTGCATTTTTGCAAATTAAAAACTCAGTCATCCGTTATCGCAGTTAACAAGACTTATTTCAATAATTAATTATTTTACTTTCAGAGCCGAACTAGAACCTCAAACAATAATCCAAAAAACAGATCTTTAAAAACTTAGTGTGCAAAATTTTTAAAGGTTGAATCACTATTATTTTATGTTTAATTGAAATAAATGGTACTACAGACTTTTATAACCATAGGTACTATTTTTTTTTTAAAGTGTATACTGCACTACAACTTAGTCAAGTATTAGAATTATAATTATTAAATTTATAAATATTTGTGTCTACTTTGTTCAAAAATTTTTTATTTTTTTAATAAAATTACATCTTGAAAATCCTAAACTACACTTATAGAAATATGTATTGTGCTGTGGGAAATAATATTAAAAAATAGTTAAATTCTAACCGATAGTAAATTCTATTTATTGTCCAATCATTGTCTAGAAATATCACCTAACAATTGAAGTAATTAGTAGAAGAAAAACTTTACTGAAATAAGTTTGTTTAAAATGTAGGGTTTATGAATCTTCTAAATAGCTTCCTCAGTGCTCTGGTGAAATATATAATGTGCTGTGAAATATATAATCTTGAGACGTTATTGGAAAGTATGTTTCTAAATGTTGCAGTCGAAAATTTTGATTAATGTCAATGTTTGGCTGGTGTTATAACTGCTAGATTTGTTTAGCATTTGAAATAAAAAACTTCAAACAAAATGAATTAAAAGTCGTATAACTTGTATTAAACTATGGAATACCTATACCTTAAAAAGGTATAATATAAATAGGCTTCAAGTATTTTCCTAATTTTCAGTTTAATATATACTGAACGTTATAATTATATGTAGAATGGGCACCCATTATACAGAGTTATCATAAAAGAATGGTGCGGTTTTGAACATGGTTTAAAGAAAAACTGAATTACTTACAATTAATATTGTTTACCTATCTAATTTGTCGTCTCAAACAGTTTTTTTACATAATTAATAAATTTCAATATGTGCGCTCTTAGTCACTCGAAAAATGTCTAAACGATACTCAACTTCTCTCCAAACATTCGTTAACATTTCTTCAGTTATGGTTGTCATTACTTCATTAATTCTGTTTTTTTAAGTGGTTCAGGTCATGAATTTTTTGTCAATAAACAAGGCTTTTGATGTACCCCATAAGAAAAAATCACAATGTGTCAGGTCTGGACTCCTTGGAGGCCACAGCATAGGTCCTTGGCGGCCTATCAATCGATCTCCAAATTTTTTATTCAAAGTGCTCGTGATCAATACACTGAAGTGTGGGGGCACCATCTTGTTGAAACTTTTGGGTTGGAGGCTTTCAGAGATACCAATATAACGTCTAGAAATTTCGCTACAATCTTCCTAAGAATTACTGAAACCGCACCATTCTTTTATGATGTCGCTGTATTACACCAACTAATAAAAAAATTGTGCAAGTTAAACAAATCATTCATTTCTACCATTAACAGTTGACAACATATCTGAAAATTTAGTTATTTCATTACATTAAGGAATAGAATTTTAACATGACATAAACAACCACATTCTGTCACATATTTATTCTTTTCAATCAATTCTGTATTCATTTATCAAGGATGAGCAATGTTCCAAAAGCCTGACCAAACATATAAGTACATTGTTTTGAAAAAAAGCACTACAGTTGGAAAAATATAGATGAATCAACTTGCATGGACTGGAACAAACGCCTTGCACAAGTAAAGCTAAAGGAACTAGATTTTGATAGCATGAAAACAATATTTTACATTTAAAAAGTAGGCCTACTTAACAACAGAAATTTACCAATAATAATAGAAACCATCTACAACAAAACAACTCCTCTCAATATAACCAAATAGCTATAAACCTAGCATTACAAGAGTCTATCTGTAAAAGAGATCTTCAATCTTGGTTTCAGATGACTTACCCAGCTTTCTTATATAGGAACATCTAGAGAATGGCTTGAAGTTACTGAAGAAGCAATGCTGACACGCAATCAACTCTTTTCTCCCGCTCTGCTTCATCAGGTATGAACTAAACCTAAAGTTTTGATGGTAAAATGAAGTTTTTACCACCTTGCAAATGCTTTTAAATAAAAATTTACCAAAGAATTATCATCCTGACAGATTTGAAATCAGTTACTGAATTACTAACAGCAACTGAGAAATCGTGAAAGTTACAAATATGGTAGATACATCTGATTATCAAGAGTGATATATGATGAATATAAACATAATGATACAAGCGAATAAACACAACAGTTTTCCATTTGACTTTCTCCAGGCGTGAGTGGGAGCAATAAAATGCTCTCCTAGTAAAAAAAGAAAGCTTCCTCCATGGTGAACCTCGTTGCTGCTACAGCTTCACTTAGAAAACTCCATAATCTAAATCATAAAAGTAAAAGGCAAAAAAAACATGGAAAAACTCATTAAATGGAAAAGAAATTGAAGTGGGTGTTAAAAACTGATGTAAAATGTCTGTTTATTTGTAAAAGACAAATGAAGACCTTGAAGTTAATTTAAAAGAAATAACACTTCTAGAAACTGAAATTACTCTATGACAACTAGCCACCTACTTCACACCAGGGAATTAAATCCAAGGAGCAAAACTTACCAGATCATTTCCCAGCACTGTTAGCAAGCAGCAAGCCTGATGCACTTATTTACTAAACTGTCATGAAAAAATAAACTTACCAACACAACTGGTAATTTGTAAGGAAGCCAGAAATGTTTTACGATGAAAGATGCATTTGAGCAAAGTATATTGAGTAAATATTGTTGCACAGATAGTTGCATTAAAGTAACTTCCAAACTTGGCTGAAAATCGTTTATAAAATGCAAGAATTTCAAAACAAACCTAGCAATGTAGTATTTTAATAAGTACAAATTTCAAGCTCTCCCTTTTAATTTTCCCCATTCAAAATACCGTTTTCATTGGAATTTTTAAAGTGTTATGAAGGGCTTGACATGTCATAATTAACAAAGTTTAGAGTTACTTGTAATCATCTTGAATTCGCTAACTAAATTATACATAATTATTGCGTAACTGAGTGAACATTTTTGAACCTACCTGCTGATGCATTTTGAAACAATCATTGACTGCGGGCCGGCTTCATCAATGTAGTGATTTGTTCAAAATGCGTCATTGCTGATGTAAGTTTAAAAGTTTTCACACAGTTACGCAATAATTACTTATAAAGTTTGTCGAATTCTTTATTCATGATCAAAATTCTGATAATTTTAGTTATTTAAATCATTAAGAAAAGTGTTAAAATAACTGTAATAAAACAAAAGAGTTCGTTATTGGGAGAATTTTCACACCGACCTGTTAATCACTGACTGTATTTGTAACAAGTATTTTGAAGGCTTAATAACTCCCTCAAGAAATACAAATTGTGTTTAAAGCTCTTTTTAATTATGATTGCCTCAACACAACAAAGAGTTTACTCAATTTACAAGAGCTCAAAATTAACTTAATGACAATAAAAACAAAACTACAAAAGCTGTTGAATTGTTTCAGTTTTGAGTGTGCCATTTTCTTCGGCCAATCTGAAACTGAAACACTCTAAATAATATTTTTTGCTTAGATGTCTAGGTTTACATAAAAATATTAATATCTTTCTAGACACTCAAACATTGTTCTTACAACATTATTAAATAATTGTTAATATTTTCAAGTTTATGAATACCTAATACACATTTTTAATATCATAAATAAAAATAACTTTGGATGATCATATTCCTACTATATAATACATCTTTATACTATTAATACTTTAAATTTACTTTTAATTAAATTTAATTAATTAGTTCATAATTATTTATTAATAATCTTATTATATTGATTCAGCTTAAATAGTTGCAAATCTTTAGGAAAAGTTTTTAAACATCTATGATAACACGCTAAAACATTTATATCAACTCAAATACATAAAATGGAATATTAAAAATTTTACACACAATTTTACTTCTTCACGACTGACCAAAGATTCATAAAAATTTAATCAACTAGAAAAACAATGAATCATTATGATTTAAATTGTAAAATAAAAATGTAGGGACTTGCGTATTATAGGGAGGCCACTATTTTTAAAGGTTACTTTGCAGGGGACATAAGAACACTAAATATTTATACAGGACAGACTTTATTTGAATTACTGTGAAAATTAAATGTCATTATGGTTATCGGTTCTAGTTTTCTGCCTCCCAAAATATCTTAGCGAGAATTAAGTTGAACGCATCGGCACCAGTCGCGGTAACTCCCAATCGCCACATATATATATTCCGGCCATTCCTCAATTCCTCTTGTTCCTCTATTTAGTACTTCCCTCACATCTGATTCCTAACGTAACAGGGAAGTAATAGTAACATATTTATGATAACCTAACCTAACTACCTCAGTGCCTGGTATAATAGCAGCCTCCATATAATACCTAAGTACTAAAATGAATTAGCAATGTAGTATAAACTCTTATATTTGGGTAACTGATTAAAATACAAAGCCCTCTGTATATTGAAACTATATAATCAAATTAGTTTTTCATTGGTGCTATTCATAAGGTAACCTTAAAAATAACAATATAAACAAGAACAATAATTTTACTAAAACCTTACAATAAATATTGCAAAATTTACATTCTGTTATACAATTTTTTATACAAATAATTATTATACAAATGTATAAGACATAAAACATTCTTGATCGCTGATATCTATATAAATAATAAACCTGTATTAAATACCCTTTTGCATATAGCAATACAATTTTTAAAATACATAAAAACTTGATACAAATTGTCATAACACTCTTTCATTAAATCTCTACAAAATTGGAACATCATATTAATTCTGTCTATAATGTCAACATTTTCACAAGTAAAGTTTCTAACAATTTTTGCTTTTCACTAAAATACTACTCTTGTCAATTTTAAATATTATAAAAGCAAAATATTTCATTTATTATTTAATAGGTTGTATGAATTATATGTGTTTATCAAATTATGATTTAGACAGGGTTAAATTAATGGTAAAAATGCAGAAGCTCGGCACCATACGATATTTTGGGAAGTGGTTTAACACCATCAAATAGGACGATATCCACAAGAATTTTTTTTAATTTACCTCAAAAAGTTACTTTTTTTCAATTTAAAGTAGCGTAAAAAACTCAGCGCGGATGTAGAAGTTGTGAATAGGCGCGGAGTGATACAAATGCTTCGTGATGATACAACTGTATTTCAATGTATAAAATTAAAACCAAATTTAACCTGGCTGGACACTTTTTAGGTATATTTTAATATAGGTATACAGTATTGTATAAATTTAAAACCAAATCTATCCTAACTGGAGACTTTATAAATATATTTAAATATATGTTTAAAAATTAAGTGAAGTTGTGAATAGGCGCAGAGTTATACAAATGCTTCGTGATTTTACAACTGAATTTCAATGTATAAAATTAAAACCAAATCTAACCTGACTTGACACTTTTTCGTTATATTTTAATATAGGTATACAGTATACCGCGGACAATGAGTACAACCTTATGCGCAGCACTGTGACGTAAGTATCACTCCGTGGCTATTCACAACTTCTACATCCGCGCTGAATTTATTACCCTACTTTAAATTGAAAAAAAGTAACTGTCCTACTTCAATTTTAAAAAAATTCTTGTGGATATCGTCCAATTTGGTGGTTTTGAGCAATTTCCCAAAATATCGTATGGTGCCGAGCTACTGCATTTCAACCAAATTGATTTATAAATTATTGAATAAATGGTATGATTAAATAATTTTATAAAATATTGAATAAATGGTATGATTAAATTATTTTATAAAATATTGAATAAATGGTATTGTATACAATATAAATATAGATGCTCTATTGGAGAATATAATTTTAAAAACCTAACTTAAAACTACAATTAAAATAATCAAAAGTCATTGATTGTATAGATACAAATACATGCACTGATATAAATGAAATACAAGAACAAATGTTATTATTTTTAATCAACTCAGGAAAAAATTATTTCGTTGAAATACTTGCAAAGAAAGTCACTTAAAAGCAATATTTGATTAGTAAAATTACATCAAAAAGTGATAAATTATTGTATATTAAATATATTGTATGTTACTTCATCACTGAAATCTGAGCAGATAATTTTATTAAAATTTAATTGAGGTCTTAAAAAACTTTTATAAAAGCTTTTAAAATAAGGTATTTAAAATAAATATATGTAGAGAGGGCAAGGAAAAATTATTTATAAAATAGATTTAATCATTCAATATCTATTGTTAATGTAGACCATCAACTAAAAACAATTCAAAATCATTTTAAAACTAATTAAACTAAAAGGAAACCCAGTGTCCCTTAATCAAGGGAATTCCTAAAAGTTAAATTGTGTATATTTTAAACACATTTTTTTTAATTCTTGCAATACTAATAATAACATTATTTTACCAATAAAAACGACAAAGTAAAAAAGTAACAAAATAAATATTTAACTAACTAATTCAGATTATAATTATAATAACTTTCTTTGCAATGAAAATAATCACAAATATTCAAACAGTTTTAAGTCAAAAATATACTTCAGCTGTAAGACCACAATGGTTTTTCTTTATTGGAACATATTTTGTTGGCTTGCATCTTCTTCAAACTCGCTCCAAGCATTATTTAGCTCCATAAATATTAATTTGGCCATTTGTTCATTTGGTGTACCCATGTGCTACAACAAAAACCCAAATATATATGTATTCAACTTTGTTTATAATATTCGGTTCATGTTTGAAATATTTACTTCTTTGAGATACATATAAAGTTTTTATGTTCACAATAAAAGTTGGGTATACCAAGGGCATGCTAAGGTATAATCTATTGAGTTTGATAGCTAGAAGACAATGACAGATCATCCAAAATGACTGAGGAACTTGGTCCTTGACCACAAGGCAAGCCTGAGCAGGTGAACAAAATAATTAATCTAATTTATGATTACAGCACGACACCATTAAATGATCCAACACAGTAAATAAATATGCTCCAATTAGCCCCTGAGTAAGGAGTACTAGGAGGTAATATAGACAAAAGAGGAAAGTGTGTTTACAATTTTTTTGTAGTAGCTTTACTGGTTATTTTGGTACAAATAACCAGTAAAGACTAACTATAATTTAAAAACATAATTAAACTTATTACAAAGAGCGATGAGGTTATTGTCTCAGTTACGATGCTATTTATGGGCTTTGGCAACCAGTTTTCAAAACTGACTTCACTGTGCGAAAACTGGGATCAAAGTGATCAAAATGATGCTTATCAAGAATGTCAGTAGTATTAGTGGCGGTACCAAGAAAAACAGTTTTATATCTTGACAAAAACCTGTTGCAACTGCTACACCAAAGAATGGGTCTTAGTCATTGCTTCTACAGTCATACACACACACACACACACATATATATATATATATATATATATATATATATATATATATATATATATATTATTGTCCATTATTTTTCCGTTGCACTGACATTATGAAGTTATTATTATTACTTGTAAATAATTGTTTCCACCACTAAGTGAATAACTTCATATAGTCAGTGGAATGGAAAAATAATGGACAACGTGAAATATCACAATTTCAACACCAACCAAGGTAAACAATTCTACTGGAAATATCTCAACTTAAACATCAAACTCCAGAACTGTATTAACATCACGGACCGAACATCCACACCAGAAAAATAGAGAAAATTAATTCAGTGATTCGACAATGGTCAAGTGACTAGAAGGTGCCTCATCACATAAAGTCAAATTATTGCACTTAGTGGTGGGAAAAATTATTTACAAGTAATAATAATAACTTCATATATATATATATATATATATATATATATATATATTTAGGTTAGTTCTACTTCAGACACATTAAACTACTGAAATATTTTGACCACACAATGATCTTTATCAATCAAAAATGAAAAGACTGAAGTGACTTCGGTCACTGGGTCACTTCAGTCTTTTCTTTTTTCTATCTAGTCCAAAGTTCCTATATATATATATATATATATATATATATATATAGGTTAGTTTTAGTTGGTAAAGATTATTTAGATTTTTTGACTAGGAGACTGACAGACTTCCCTTGGTAAGAGTCCACTCTGTAGTCTTGAAATAGAAACACATAAAAGCACTTAACCAATGATATATTTCAACCACACAGTAGCCTTTGTCAATCAAAGAGAAAACACAAAAAGAAAAAGAAGATATTTCTTTTTGTGTTTTCTCTTTGATTGACAAAGACCACTGTGTGGTTGAAATATATCATTGGTTAAGTGCTTTTATGTGTTTCTATTTCAAGACTACAGAGTGGACTCTTACCAAGGTAAGTCTGTCAGTCTCCTAGTCCAAAAAATCTATCTATCTATATATATATAATTTGAATAAGCAATAAACTTCGGCATAGTGGAATTATAAAACTTATTATACGGACACTCCATTAGATGGACAACGGACAGCAAATGTGTCTTTTTTGTTTTTAGCACCTCTGATATGCGAACTAATGTACTGCAAAAGAAGCTGAAATAACTATGTATACAATCAGAAGAAAGAATCGAATTTGTTCACTTGCTTTGGCTTACTTGGCAGCACATTTATTCATTCGTATCTTCCGTTACATGTGTGCAAAGGAAACTGTTGGACTTGAAAAAATCATTTCAAGTTAAAGTTGACACTGCTGGTTTAAATACGATTTCTGAGCTGATTATGCATACGGAAAATCAAGTTGTACAGTCCCACCACTTAACAAAACAAATGATGATTAATCTTTATTTTAAAAATTCATAGGCTAGGCTCTACAATAATTCCCAAATTAAATTAATGTATAGTACTGTCTTACTATATTGTCTCGGTGTTTTTTAAATTTGCTTTTGAATTCATGTATAACAGTACAGTATTTATTGGACTGTATACTGTATTTATAAAAAGATAGTCTACAATGTTAATTAAATACTGTACATTAGTATTAGTATTAAATACATTAGTATTAGTTAAATACTGTAGCCTGTAGCCTATTATGTATTAGATTAGTGTGTAATGAACAATTACTGTAATATTTTTTAATTCGGCTTCCTCTTAATACCCCTCCACTAAACAGGCATTTCTCATGGGCAGACAAAATATCGAGAACCGTGTGTGTCAGTTTAACAGAGGTTTCACTATATATATATTATTAGTAAACAAAACTAGAAGAGAATTTAATTCTGAAGAAAGTGCTATAAAATAGACCAATAACAGAGAGTAATTTAAAAAAAGTTAATTTCTAAAATGAATGTGCCACACTTCATTTCCTGACAAATCAGTGCTATAAATTTATCTAGGCTATGTATAATATGATGGATCACTTGATGTTCTTAATGGACATGATTATTTGGTTAGCATTCATCGAGAATTGATCTTGTTGGGAATGACCCATTTGTCTGTAAACTCTTAATACATTGAAGAAAACATTTTTGGATCTACTAGTTCACCAAAGGCCAACAAAAAAGCGATCTTAATAAAATTCTTCTCGGAAGAAAGATATGATAAAGTTTATCAATTCCCATTACTTTTCAATAAGGAAACAATTTGGCTGATAGTATAATAATAGCGTGAACAAGAGACGCTTACCTTGTCAGGATGAACTGCAATACATGCTCTCCTGTAAGCTTTTTTAACATCAGCAGGAGAAACTATTTGATGCATGTCAAGTTTATTCCACTTCGCTTCTTCCCAAAGCACAGTATTTAAAGAACATAACAAAGCTCGAATATTGTGCGTTTTGCCTTCAGTCCACTCTAACACCTACAGGAACATCTTCATTTACTTAAAAATTAAAAACATAAATACAATTCAACCTCTCTAATTCGTCACCTTTTGTAATTCGTCACAATATTCCATAGTCGTTAAAGTAATAACAAACATTGTCTGCACCGTAATTTAGTATAGGTGCCATTCGAAAAGCGCTCTTTAGTATAAAAAAAAATTACATACTTATTTAAAAACAAATGGGTAAAAAGATTTAATATACAGTATTTTTTCTTGATAGTGATATTGTTCTTACAAGGTACTTTATAATGTTTTTTTATGTCTTTTATGAAAATAGAGTAGCATACTGTATTTGTAATTATGAACTATACTGCAGGCTATTAGTGTTTCTATAGTGTTGTGTAATAGTGTTTTTAAATTTTTCGTCACCCTCTCAGTCCTGAATGTGTCGAATTAGAGAGGTTCTACTGTAAACTTAAAATGATTTATACAGCTAAAGTAAAATTAAGTTCAATATAAATAATAACTTTAAAAACTTCTTATTTAAATAATTTTAAAAATTTTAAAAAGATAGTATTTAACAATTAATTAATTTAAAATAATATTGAATTTTGAATTGGTCCTAATTAATTATTAACAATTTTATTTTCATTTCTATTTATAAATAAAGTTTCCCATGCATCTACTTCATTAAAATTTATCACATTTTTTATAAGGACAACATTTTTACTTTTAAATTCGTGTTTTTCGTCCAAACAATGTTTTGCCATAGCTGATTTTTCAGGCCTATTATATTTAACATGGGGAAAATGTTTTTTTGCTCTAACTGGTATGTTTCTTTTAGTTTGTCCAATATATTTCATCTCGCACATATCACACTGCAAACTATAAATTCCCGATTTATTTTCATTTTTTATTATATCTTTTTGGTTCCCTAATAGATTTTTTAGGTTAGTTCTTGTAACTAACGTTACTTTTACATTACTGTTCTTCTCCAAAGCTGTTTTAGCCAAATTAGATAAAGGTGGATGGTAAGCTAATCTAATCCATTTTCTTTCCTCTATATTTTTTAGTAACGTACATCTTGAATTATTAATTTTCGTCCCTTTCATTTTGTTATGGATGTTATCTATTAATGATTCATTATATCCGTTAAATATTGCTACACAGTAAATATAATTTAATTCTTTTATATAATCTTCTTTCGAAAGAGGTAGAGTAATTAATCTATATATCATAGAGTTAAAAGCTGCTCTCTTATGTATTTCAGAATGAAAGGAATCTTTAGTTATGTATCTATTTGTATGTGTAGGTTTTCTATATATGTTAAATTTTAAAGTGTTATTATTTCTAGAGACCAGGACATCTAAAAATGGTAAACTTCCATCATTTTCAATTTCTATGGTGAAAGTTATGTTTTTATGAAAACTATTAAGTTCGTTGCAAAAATCTTCTATGCTATGTTTTTTATTAAGTACTGCAAAAATATCATCAACATAACGTACCCATACTCTAGGAAAATAGGCCATCTTCTCTTTAACCTATAAAAATATAATAATTATATTGTTTACCTAAAGTCCATAAAGAAGGTAAAAAAATGTGACCAATAATATCTGGTATAAATTCACCAACATATTTAATAGCAAAATGGTTGGTATCACGCCTACAAGAGCTAAGCCCACCTCCTTCGTATATGGTAAAAAATACTTACGAATTCGTTGATGTAATTCAAGATGTACGTTACTAAAAAATAGAGAGGAAAAAATGGATTAGATTAGCTTACCATCAACCTTTATCTAACTTGGCTAAAAAAGCTTTGGAGAAGAACAGTAATGTAAAAGTAACGTTAGTTACAAGAACTAACCTAAAAAATCTATTAGGGAACCAAAAAAATATAATAAAAAATGAAAATAAATCGGGAATTTATAGTTTGCAGTGTGATATGTGCGAGATGAAATATATTGGACAAACTAAAAGAAACATACTAGTTAGAGCAAAAGAACATTTTTCCCATATTAAGTATAACAGGCCTGAAAAATCAGCTATGGCAAAACATTCTTTGGACGAAAAACACGAATTTAAAAGTAAAAATGTTGTCCTTTTAAAAAATGTCAATTTAAATTTTAATGAATTAGATGCATGGGAAACTTTATTTATAAATAGAAAAAAAATAAAATTGTTAATAATTAATTAGGACCAATTCAAAATTCAATATTATTTTAAATTAATTAACTGTTAAATACTATCTTTTTTAAATTTTTTAAATTATTTAAATAATTTTGTTATTATTATGTTTTACTAGTAATATAGGCTCATCAAAATTAAATATTTATAATTATCATATGTTATTTAATGTAATTATATTAGCTGTGGCTGTAAATTTGACAAGATTCTGACAGATCTGATTTTTACTTTTGTTAAAACTTTATAGGTTATGTTTAATATTTTTTTTTTGGTTAATTTGATTTATGTATCTTCACTGAGGATGACGACAAATTAATCATTGAAACGCGTATGAAATAAAAAATTTTATATTTGTGAGTTGTACCATATTTTTATTCTTAAATTAAAAGTTACTTACAGTTTGAAGTTTCCTTTATACTCCAGGCTCCCACTATTATTGTTCATTTCATACATACACCAGAATACACTAATTATAAAAACTAAAAACAAACATCAGTTACTGACCGACACCGAGTAAAACCTATACTGAGCATCTCTCTCCAGTTGACATAAATACTACTGAAGCGTTCTATTGTTTAGATGGCTGACAGAAGATCAACGGGACATAAATATCTTTCTTTATTTATGGTGTGTTTCGAGAGTTGATAAATATCCCTTGGAAAACACAGACGTCTAGCCTTGTTTGTAATATCTCAGAAAATAAACTCTCTTAAAGCAAACATTGACGACATTCAAGACTAGCTAGGCTAGTCTTCATACCTGCAACTAATAAACTCATGTCTATTTTACCTATTTCGTAAACCGCAATGGGTTAAATTACTTTTGAAATTTTACAAAATCACACTGATACTTTCACTTCTATTTTAATAGTTCTTCTGGTACTCCTCTCTTGTAAAAAACTAGGAAGTTCATAAAGCTATTAGTATTAATACAATTCAAATCTTCTACTCGATAATTAGAATTACATTCTCTATCAGGCTTCTAAAGCCTCCACTAAAGTCTTTCTAATGCAAGGCAATCTATTAGTCTCTCTTATAATCCCAGAGCATCATCTGTGACTCAACTAGACCTTATATTTTTTCTCAATATGATACAAACAGCCTCTATAATTTAAATTTAGTTTTTATAGTTGTATATCAATTGAAGATCTTCTTAAACTTAGTTCTACCTACAATACTGATATTTTCCAAATCTACCTTTAGTTTATCAGGATCCATATCCTTCGCTAGTTCTACTTTCCGCATCTGGTTAATTGTCCGAGGGCCAGCTTCTTTTTTCGAAGAGAATTCGTATCCTTGACTCCCTAAAAGATCTCCAAATACATCACCACTCTTCTTTGCTAGAGTAACAAAATAAAGTTAAATGATTTACTTGAATATTTTAAAACGAAATAGTTAAATTATAATATTCCACATCTATTTTAGACCAGTGTTCCCCAACCGTTCTTTGAATCTCTAATCCAAATCCTAACACAAAGGATTTTGGTTTAGTTATGGATTGTTGGTATGCAATGTTGGTTACATACACCACGCTGTATTGTACGCAATTTTACAAAACCTAAAAAAAAGTGAGAAATATTGACTAAATAATTAATTGTAAAATAACTTTTTTATTATAGCCAAACTGAATTGGTTGAAATTAAGTACAAACATTGGTACAATTAGTTAAAAATCATCCTTACAAGGAAGTAAATTATAACATAAATTCCTTGAAAAGTAAATTATTAAGTTTCAAAACTTTTACTTGTTACGATTCTTGTGTAGTATTGCTTGGATTTGAAGCATTACTTATCAGAGATAGAAAGAATATGCTTACACTTCCATTCTAAATACAAAATATTCATAAACTCACGAATTAATCTCATATAACCCATTTATGTCTTCGTGATAAGCACCAAAACACTTTACTTGCCAGTCAGCCAATGTGAACCAGAACATGAAATTGTGGTTTTGTTGTTTACACACAAAACACAAGAAATGTCAAGACAGGGTTTCACAGATAAGAAAATATAATTACTTCAAAAACGATGTCGGGCTGATTGGGAGTTTATTTAGGTACCATTTACGCTATAAAAAAAACTATGTTAGGCCAAGTGGCCTGAAACTTGTTTTTATATATATTATGATAGGAAAAGTATTTTCATACTTAGGTATGATAGGGGAAATAATAACAAAAAATAAGTACACTTTATTTAAAATTAAGTTAAAAATATTTTGGCAATTCTCCGGGAAAACGCTGATATTGTGGCGGGCAGCTAAAGTATTAAAAACAGGCTGTAAGCAATCTACTGCTAACATTGATGAAAGATTTCTGAAATGCAAGAGCAAATAACTTGGCAATTCTAAGGGAGAAATTACTCATAACCACCTTGTACAAAAAATAATCTAATTACCTTTTTTTTGAAGTTTTAAGGAAATCATCCGGTATGACCTTTATCATCTATGAAGAATAGGAAAGGATTGTGCTGTAATTAGGATTAACGTACCCTAAAACCCTCTGATAGAGGATATAGGAAGGATCGTGTGTGAAGGGTTGCATATATGAATTTTAGAAATGCCTTACTTGTATGCCTAATCTATCACTCTTATCAAATTTAGTAACTAACTACCTGCAACTATGACCATGAATTGGTGGCATAAAAACAATTAAATGTTTTCAAAGTCAATTCCTACTGCGGTCAACAAAGAAAAATTTTATTTTAGTTAGTTTTTATTTTATGATTACAAGTAATATAAATATGTGTATACATACATATGACAGAATCTCAATATTAAGTGCCAAAATAGAAGTGAATTTCCTTACAATTTTCCATTTCCCTCTCTATACAGTATATGGTGTTGGACTATTATTTTTTTGTTTTGTTATTTATTTACTTTCTTTTTCCTTCATTTCTAATTCATGGTGTACTAAAATTTCTCATTCTATCCATCTCTTGTAATGCTTCATTACTGGAAGGAACCTTACTGTTATAATTCCAATTATATCTATAAGTAATACATTTGTAGTTGGTTCAGTGCCAAAGTACTGGATTTCAAACATGTAGTCATACAGTTCGAATCCGACCAAGACATCAACTTTTTAAAAATTTAATTAATGAGTAAATACTTGAAAAAACTGTATTAACATCAAGTGTAATCCACTACAGGTTAAAAAAATGTATTTGAACTTGATTGGATAAATAAAATCACATTTTATTAAACTATTGGAAATTTGTATAAGATATATATATGAGAGTGTAAGCTAGTATAATGAATTGAAAAGGTGTTAAAATTTCAAATTCAAAGTTTCTTTATTTCTAATAGTTATCCCAACAAATTATGAAAGTATTCTGTATTGGACAACTATATCACAAACAAAAATTAAAAATGAAGGTTGATTGAATGAAAATCAAATAAGATCAGTTTTAAACCTGCACTTTTTTATATCAACTATTAATGAGCAAGAGACTTTCCCGCCTTGGAGCTAACTTTGAAGCTTTGCTTACACAAGAGCCTCATTCTGTTTTCCTACTTATAAATGTCTGGCTTTGTATTCAATTCAGATTTCCATCATTAAAGCTTTTATATATCTTTGCTTGCCAAATAATATGACACCCAAACCTCGAAAAGTCAACCTGTAATAAGCAATGAATGTTATACTTCTTCAGCAAGTTTCACTGAAATTCATATACAGTATAGTTTCACTAATCCATCATAAATTAGCAGCCATGACGTTGGATAAGCAAAAATTTCAGATAATAGGGAACAGTTAAAGAAACTGGAAAAAACAAAATTTTAATTTAAACAACTTTTTATGACAGTTTTTGTAAGTCTTTATAAGTTGACAATTTGCAGGATTTCTTACACTTTGCTTAAGATGTGATTGGTAAAGCAAATATTAAAAGAATGCAAATACTTTATATAGAAAACATTGTGATCCTCGTCTGTTTTGCCGATGTTTGATATTTTTTGCTGCATTTTTTATTTTTGTGGGTGTCAGATAAGACAGAATGTCAGATACGTGAAGGTCGGATAAGCGAAACTACTTTATAATGTCGAGTTATCACTTTCAATAGCATAATACTTACTAAGCTACTTGTCTTTAAACAACTGGCATTCAGTATCTACTTTCCTCTTCTATTAATAGACATTTCAAATCAAAATTTAAAAAAGCATATTCTTACAATACCTTCTTACCCTCAACAACATTAATTGTACAACACAAAGGTTTTAACCTAATTTATTACTAATGATTGGCTGACAACTATAGTAGTCAGTCAAAGCAGAAATCTAGACGATTAAATCGTCACATAGCAATCGCCTGAACAAAACATTCACTATGTTTAACACATTCAGCATGGCGGCGATAATGGAGATCTTATCAAACTACTGTCTGTTTTTCGTTAACTTCCACATATGACAGCAGTGGAATTATTGAAATGCTATGCAGGTTGCATAGCTTGTCGTTGCATCTAGTTATCAAGCCCGTTGTTTTCATCTCAATAATTTTATTTCTACCATATATAGGTTTATTGGGGACATCAAAACAGCATCACAATTAAAAAAAGAAATACAAATGATAAAATACTGTATTACAAATAATAAAACTCAATAAAACAGACAGAAAAAAAAAATTACATACAAATCTAAAGTACCAACTACTAAAATATACTAAAATTAACCACTCAACGTTTAACTCGGAATGTTTGTTTCTGTTTCCGTTGTGTTTCACAAAGCGATAGAGATCGTTAATGTAAACACAGACATAATAATGCATATGTCATATCCTAGACTATTAATAGCCGAGATTAGCTGACATTGGTTTACTACAATCTTATGGTGACACATTAGGTTTTCGGGCGTCCAAGCATTTTGTCAATGACTCATATGTACAGTAGTCTGTTCCCGCCTCGAGTGGGTTCATTCACTCTAATAGGGCAGTTATCGTTTATTCTTTCGTTAGTTCAGAAAGCTTAGTTTATTTTTATGATCGTTGTTTTTACCGAATATTTTGCCCACTTCAGTGGTTAAAACTAAAAAAAAACATTAAAATATAAAAGTTAAAACAAAATAAATCTGTTCATAAAACTCCCTGAAGCATTGTTTCAGTTGAAGCATCAAAAAGTTAACTTGGGATGATCGGATTTAAAAACGACTCAGCCACAATGTTCTTCAAACTTCTGAAGCACTGACGTAAAATTCAAACCTTTATACAAACACAATAGAGAAGTTTTAAAGGGAGTGAGCATACCAATGCACTCTTCGTCTCTCAAAAGGGAAGCGAGTAGCACACCGGCAAGCTCTCAGTCCCTCGTAAGGGAACCCAGAGCGTGCCGGTACGCTAGCTGTGCTGAAACTGTTAATTTTGTATATTCAGAACAGAGCTGTTTTGTAATATTTTATATTTACTCCAGAAAATTTTTAATAAATAAATTAAGGAAATAGTTCTGTTTTTAAATATGTTAACAGGCTAATACAAAATTCTGTATTAGAATAGTTATGTCTCTTGAGTCACAGATTGGAAAACACTGTTCAGAACCACCATAATCATCATTATCATCAACAATAACATAACCTAGGCCAATTGTGAGCACCAAGTCTCCCCCTCATTTTTATTTTCCTACCATTTTCCTTTCCCCTTCTCTAACTTTTGGCGTTCATTGTCTAGGCTATTTGGTATTTGTTTTATTCAGCTTTCTCTGAGCCCTGCAAGTTTGCCTCTTATAAACTATCTCTTCCCAGGTTTTCTGCATTTTACAAACAGAGAACATACTATTTTTTTACTGTGGTCAAACCATTTCAGTTATTTATAGTTCTTCTAAACTATACGTTTTACCTCTAGCTGATAAACTCTCTATAATTGAATGAATATTTAGAGGCATAAGGCTAATTATTATTTCTTAAAATATTTAAAATTATTTTAAATTATTTCTTTAAAATAACAACTTACGTGGTAGATCCTGAGGCGTTTTGAAAGCACTGTCAAAGTGAGATCGGCCATAGTTTGGTTCACAAGGAGATTTTGCGTGATGTACTGGACTACCTAGATTTAAATTTACCCAAAGTTAATAAAATGTTTTTTTAATTAATTAGTCAATAAACATGAAAGTAATATATTTAGTAATCTTGAACTTATTTTAATACATATATAAACCATTTGTTACAGTTTTAAAGAATTAAACATTAAAAGAGAAAACTTTTTACTAGATATTTCCTACATTTCTAATCCATAAAAACTTGAAATGCTAGTCCTGTTATTCATCAAACATCAGAGCATTAACATACGAAAATTAAAAAATACAATCAAACATGGCTTGTACTGAAATTTGTCACAACTATTTCTCAGTTCAGGTAAGTAGGGTGGGTAAAAATTCTAAAAAAACTCATTGTAATAAGTGCTGAATGAGCAGCGAGGTAATTGGTTCTGTGGTAAATATCATTCAAACAACTTGTGTAAAGTGAGTACAACAAGGTAATTTCAGCAACTAAAACCACTGTAATGCAAAATCTCATGCTTATAATAGCTGTGATATAACTCACAGATCCGCTTGTTATATTGACTTATTAACTTGAGTACGTAGTTATACATATTTTGTGCATGATATATGCTTTTGAAGTTGAAAGAACTAAAATTTCAAAATGTTAATATATATATATATATATATATATATATATATATATATATATATATATATATATATATATACATACAGTCGGTGCTGCTTATTGTGATCACGGTTAATGTTATCATTCGGTTATTGTTATCGTTTCATTGAAAAACAAACACGGACGTATATTAATACATTGTAATTAGGCCGCTTATTGTAATCATCTGTTCACTTATTAATATCATTTAATTTGCCATTCAAAATCATATGCGTCAACGTATACTAGCATAGACCAAGTAAAAATATCTACAAAGTAGTGTAAACAGCACGTGCAACACACAATGACGCCCAATTCATAGAATGTTTATTTTTAGAATGACAGAAATACTTTATAACGGTTTCAGCACTTAGCACAGTTCTCAGAATGTCTCCCTTACTCTTTGTTTACGCAAACACCCTAGCCTCGCTTAGTCGACCTTAGTTGTTTGTTAACATTAGTTGATGTTACTACTGAACCATTTACAGTGCAGTCCTACCATATTTTTTAACAGTGAATTTTTATGAACATTTATTACAGTGTGATTTTACATAACTTAATTTTTAAAGATCTTTTTCGTTTGTTTTGTAGAGTTTAGTGTCACTTGAAGTTTCAAAGGACAGTATAGCAAGATGTCCGAATCTCAAAAGAAACGACGCAATTTAAGTCTTAAACAAAAACTTGATATTCTAGATAGGTACAGTAAATTACCAAAAATGAGTCAAAGAAAGGCTAATTCTCAACTTGGCGTTTCTCAGCCTCTCTTATATAAAATATTGAACAACAAAGAAAAAATCTTGTCATTATGAAAGTGTAATGCAAATGTTGTCAACAAAAGACATCGTTCTGGGAAGGATCCACAAGTGGAATCAGCTTTGAAATTGTGATTTAAAAATGTTCGCGAAAAAGATGCTCGAGTTGACTCACTAATGCGTCTAAAAGCTGAGGATTTTGCCAAAAAATAGGAAAACAGGATTTTAAAGCCACAGATGGATGGTTCAATCGATGGAAGAAAAGGGAAAACATTGTTTACAAGAAAACGTGTGGTGAAAAAAGAAATGCTGATTTTGTTGGAGCTGAGGACTGGTTACAATACGAATGGCCAAAGATTTTGGCCGAGTATTCTCCTAGCTTCATATAGAATGCAGATGAAACAGGACTTTATTATCGTGCTTTACCCGAACATACTTACTTATTTAAAAATGAAATTGCTAACGGCTGTAAAATATGTAAACAAAGAATAACTGTTTTGTGTTGTGTTAACATGGTTGGTCATAAAGAAAATCTCTTAATTATCGGTAAATCTAAAAATCCACGTTGTTTTCAAGGTATCAAAAAGCTACCGGTTGAATATCATTCAAACTCCAATGCTTGGATGACATCAAAACTTTTTAATGAATGCCTGACTAAATGGGATACTAGCCTCAAACGCAACATTGTCCTACTAGACAACTGCACTGCACATAATGACATAAGCACTATGCTAAAACACATCAAAGTGATTTACCTTCCGGCCAATACTACATCAATTATTCAGCCATGTGACCAAGGCATAATTAAAAATCTCAAAAGTTTTTATCGACGAGAGATGCGTGCTAGAATTATAGAAAATATGGATGAATTTCAAACCCTTACCTCAAATGAATTGGCTAAAAAAACTTCTTTACTCGATGCTATTCATCTGATAGCAAAATCTTGGAATGAAGTTTCTGAAAAAGCTGTGAAAAATTTCTTTAGAAAAGGTGGTTTTTTTGTTGAAGAAAATCAAGAGCAAGCTACATCTGAGGAAGACTCTGAAGAGAACTTCAAGCCTTTCGATTTGTCCTTAAAAGAATATACTGAGTGGATGGAAGTTGACGATAGTATTGAAACAGCAGCGGAAATGGCTGAAGACGATATTTGTGAGGTAGTTGCTTCAACATCAAAAGTTACTGAAGAAGAAGAAGGCACCGATGATGACGGAAATGATAAATGTGTACCGCAAAGATCTAAGCAGGAAGTTCACCAAGCTCTTGAGATTCTAAGGCAGTTTGTTCAACAAAAAGCAGAAAATTTCAACAAACATTTTGAATATGAAGAATTTATAAACAATATTTTATGAGAAGAGTACAGACAGTCACATATAGAGGAATTCTTCGAGAAAAAGTAAATGTAAATTTGAAGTGTAAATAGGATTGAAGTGTTTTATAATGAAGTTTTATGTGTTAAAATGTTTTGATCAAGTGTTTTACGTAGTTCTATATATTTTTTTTCACTTATGCTAGATTCAGTGTTTAAAAAAAAACTACAGTAGAATAAAATAAACTGACATGAAATATGCCCACTAATTTTAACAAGTAGAAAACTAAATTACAGAAATTCTACTACTGTACATAAAACTGTCCGGAATAGCATCAAAATTTGGTAAGTACAGTTTAATTATAGTGTTACAGAATTAGAATTACTTAATGTAATGATAGGCTTACATATCGTTCAGAACAAACAGTTGTGGCAATAATACAGTGAGTTCAATGCAGTATGGCTGTAGACTACATCGTGATTAAGCGTTCGTTTATTGTTATCGTCCAGTTATTGTTATCAAATATGCTTCTGACAAATATGATCCCAATAAGCGGCGCCGACTGTATATATATATATATATATGTGTGTGTGTGTGTGTGTGTGTGTGTTGTGATCATACAAGGTAAAATCATTGCACTTAATGGTGGAAAAATTACTTACAATAGTAATATATTAAATTCATAAAGTCAGTGCAACGGAAAAACAATGGATAACGTAATAAATATATATATATATATATATATATATATATATATATATATATATATATATATATATATATATAGGTTAGTTTTGGTTGGTAAAGATTATTTAGATTTTTTGGACTAGGAGACTGGCAGACTTACCTTGGTAAGAGTCCACACTGTAGTCTTGAAATAGAAACACATAAAAGCACTTAAACAATGATATATTTCAACCACACAGTGGTCTTTGTCAATCGAAGAGAAAACACAAAAAGAAATATGAGAGAATGAAATAAAAACAAATTATAGACTACAGTGTGGACTCTTACCAAGGTAAGTCTGTCAGTCTCCTAGTCCAAAAAATCTCTCTCTCTCTCTCTCTCTCTCTCTCTCTCATATATATATATATATATAATGTTGTCCATGGTTGGTGTTAAAATCGTGATATTTCACGTTGTCCATTAGAAGAAACTATATCCCAATAGAAGAAACCATAGAAATAATAAAAAAACAAACAAATACACAATAACGAAAAAGAAAACACAATAAATAGTAATATTACACTAATCAAACACATATGTAACCAAAATTGCTTCCAATATAACAATAAATACTATAAACAAACAACTGCAGTTCCCATGGGATCACCCATATCATCAGTCATGTCAGAAATATATCTACAACACTTTGAACAAATAATAATTAAACCTATACTAAACACAAATAATATTTTGCTATGGACAAGATACATAGATGATATACTTGTAATATACCAACCTACCATTCACAACGAACACATCATAATACTAAACAAATTAAATACATACAACAAAAACAAAAAATTCACCTACAAAACAGAAACAAACAGAACTATTAACTATCTTGACATTACATTAAATATAAATGATAATAAAATAGAAACTACAGTATACAGGAAACCTACTTCCAACAACACCACAATACACTACAAATCTAACCACCCCTGGACACACAAAATTAACACTTACAGTAACATGATAAATAAAGCAATAAAATATACACAAGATAACAAACAAAAATTAAATGAAGAATTAGATGACATTACAAAAATAGCAATAGAAAATGGATACAACAAACACCTTATAAAAACATATACAATAAATTTACAAAAAAACCTAACCTCAACACAACACTACAACCTAAACACAAAAATTAGAAAAATAAAAAAATCTACCTAAAATATAAATACACCAATAACAAAATAGAAAAAATTACAAATACATACAACAAAGAATACTACACTCCAACATACAAACCAAACAACAAAATAATAAAATATCTTAATAACACAAATCATAAAACAAATACAGAAAAACATAACCTATCAGGATTTTACAAAATTACATGTAACAGCTGCAACGCATTTTACATAGGAAAAACAACCAAATCATTTAAAATAAGATTTGAAGAGCATTCAAAAATAAAATACAAAAGCATCAAATGTTGCAGCACACCTAATATCACATAAACATGAGCTAAGAAATTACGAAAATAACCTAACCATACTTGAAATAAATAATAACCAAATAGAACTAAACTCACTAGAAAAATACCACATTTATAAAAATATACACAATTTAATGAACCTACAGACAACATATGCAGACGACGTACTATTCAAAAACATTATACACGCGGCTCAAGAAGAAACATGTATGACGTCAACAAAGGAGTGATTTGACAATGGTCAAGTAACCGAAAGATGCCTCAACACAGGGTAAAAATTAATTGCGTTTAATGGTGGAATTATTGTTTGCAATTAACTTATAATAACTCTATAAATTCAAAGCAACAGAATAATAATGGAGAACGTTAAATATGCGATCTTTTTTATTTCGTGGTTATAAAAGATACCTGTGAACTGAGAACTATAAGATGAGCCATAATAATTCAATGGTAGCTAATCTTTTACAAATTAATAAGAACCCCTTTTCATATCAGAAGTTCTATGTGCAGTTGAATATCAAAGTCATACAACTTAATTTTAAATATCTTAGAAGAAAACCTAATACTTGTAATAACTAAATACTGACTCTGCTACAAACCTTTCAAGAGCAGCATACATTCTACTTTTCCAGCACTTTCTAAATTTTAGTATTCCTTTTTTAACCTTTGAGAGGTCGCATCGCAAAGGTTACCTCCGGGCCGCTTAATTTTTAATAACAAAACTGTTTTTACTAGAGCTTGGTGTATGTGATTTGCCCTATTTCACGAGATCCTGTCTCGGAAATAAAAACTGCCACAAGCACACAATTTGGCTTTGGTTTCCTTATTCGAGCTCAGTTTCAGCGAAGGACTGGATGCTACTTCCTTATGTTCACACTTTGAGCTAACTTATGTGTGCGACCTTGTCATTAGATAGTCACACACTTGTCTAAAAGTGTATGGTTTTAGATAGTTTTTGACTGTATTTTTATTGATGCACCTGTACATATGTGTTAATTTTTTTTATTTGAAATAATTTACAGAAATAATAGGTGAAAGTCAGCGTGAGCATAACAGAATTGCTAATCTACTAGCTAGTGTGGAATGCGAAGAACCGCAACAGCATCAGCGCCCCTAATGGCAATTTGTTGGAAAAATCTTTGACAGTGATAGTGATAGTGATAGTGATAGTGGGCATGAACCTGATGAGTAGGATCCTGAGTTTGACGAGGATGCAATTGTTACAAATGACCTACAGAGCAATCTAGGTGATTATGAAGTTGAAACGGGTGATGATGACTTCAGCGACTTAGAAAACTTACATCTTGAAGAAAGGCATATAGTTACCAGACGTATGATTTATTTTGTATAGCAATTACCATTTTAAGGAGAATCACAAATGTTAAAATAAAATTTTGTTATACATTTTCCTAAATTTGTGTAGTGTATTTTTATAAATACATACCATAAAGTAATGCTATTTAAATGAATTTAAAGTTTTGAAAATATATATAAAAATGTTTAAAAAAAGATATTTGAAATAAAATTAATGTTATTATTTTAATTAAAACAAGTGTTTTTTTCCTAGCAGGAAGTAACCTCTGTGTGCGACCTATTTTGTTATTTCAAACTATCCAGCCTCTCAAAGGTTAATACTGATCATTGAAAGACAAATAAAAACAGCTAAAATCAGTTACATACTAACCTGCTGGTGTATAGCCAGGAGTGTTACTGGCAGGTTTATGTTGCGGGGAAAATGTTTGGTTAGCACTTCCTAAACTGGAACTCAAATTACCTGCAAACAAAAAGGTACATAAATAAGCATTTATTTACACACACAACAGTCAGGGCAAAAAGAGACAGCCAGCAATGTTATCAGCACTTGTGTATATAACACGCTTTTATAATACAGGGAAAATCGTAATAAATTACCACTTACAGATATTTAAAATGTACAATTTATTGTGAGAAAAAATTTATTATAAGCACAGAAACAATTGAAAGTGACAAATTTTATAGCTAAACAAAAAGAATTTTTTGTAAGACAAGATAAAATGATATTTTAACTGTCATTTTGTAAATTTTAAATCCTTGAAACTCTTTTTTATTCTGTAGGTTAATTATTTCAGTAAACCTATACAACACTTACTAGAGCCTCTCTCTGGATATTAAACTTAACTAAGCAATCTTGTAAATAATTAATGAGTTCAGTAATTCGCGGAAGTTCTTACAATAATTAGCGTAGATTAAAGTTGCTTGTATTTATCTTGAATGCACTGATTAAACTATAATTAAATGATACTTAACTAAGTGAATACGTAAGGGCTTACTCGCTGACACGTTTCAAAATAATCGTTCCTTTTACAAACAAAGCCTCTACTCTATAGCGCAGATTATCGTGAGTTGACTGCAATTCAAATAACAGCATTGTTTTCTAAAGTAAATGTTGACAACCACTCTGAATACTGAGTCAGAACTCTAAGAACAATTGTTTGAGCGACTGTGTCACATATAAACACCATTTTCATTCTCTAACGAATACCAAACTGTACTACCAAAATATCTGAGATAGTTAATTAATAAGTTAATATTTACTAATAGAAAACTCATACAACAGCATTGGTATTCTACATTGACTTTTGCTTTTTTGGAAAAGAATTTTTATTTTGAACTACCAGTTATAGTAGTTCAGTCAGCTTCGGATAATTCACACTAATTAAAACCAAAACTTCCGCGAATTATTTTCACAATTTTACTTAAGTTTAATTATCTTCAAGTTTTACAAAATTTTAAATTAGAAAAAAAATTTTAATTTTAATCCAGAAAAAGACCTCAGGTGTTTTATAAGTACACTGAAATAAATAAATTACAAAAAGAAATGCAAATAAATAAACCATGTAATTATAAATCTATAAAAAAAGATTAAAAATTAATTTGTTTAGGTTGTTTTTTAAAAAATAAGTTTAAGTATAAAACCAGTCATTTTTAATGTTTCAGCCATTTTTAAATTTCTTAAATGCACAATGTGTCTAAATAGAAAATCATCATGATTTTCAACATAAGACAAAACCATACTACTATCGGACTAAGTAAACATTGTATGCGAAATGAATATGAAGGAGGGGAAACATAGGAGTCGTCCGTTCCTACCTACAGCAGATGTACATTCGTAGTGAAAAATTAGCTTGTTTCAAGAGTAATCTCGGTTGTGCTTGATTTATACTAGTGGTTGTTATAGTTAGTAGCTAGTTATTTACTGCCGTAGTAATTACTTGTAAGAAAATTGAAGAAGAATAAATGGCACGTAAGGAGGAACCAATGATTTATAATGAAGGATGAAAAATAATAGCAAATGTGATTAATTTCTTTGATGAGGAAAAGAACAGTGATTAGAGGCGTTATCATATAAACAATGCTATAAAGCTACCAGTCACTTTTCTGGAAAATCCAAAAGAACTACAATTATTTGGAGAATAAATACAGGTAAAATTTCATCTGATAAAAAGAAAAGTACTCAAACAAAGAAGGAACAGAAGGGTAGGAGAAAAACACAGTTAGATAAGTTCTATTTGTGGATTGGTACTGTACCACAATCTTTTATTGTTAAGGACAACGCACTGTACCACAATGTTTTATTGTTAAGGACAACGCATTGTACCACTATGTTTTATTGTTAAGGACAATGCACTGCACCACAATGTTTTAATGTTAAGGACAACGCACTGCACCACAATGTTTTATTGTTAAGGACAAAGCACTGTACCACAATGTTTTATTGTTAAGGACAACGCACTGCACCACAATGTTTTATTGTTAAGGACAACGCATTGTACCACAATGTTTTATTGTTAAGGAAAACTCACTGCACCACAATGTTTTATTGTTAAGGACAAAGCACTGTACCACAATGTTTTATTGTTAAGGACAACGCACTGTACTACAATGTTTTATTGTTAAGGACAACACTCTGTACCACAATGTTTTATTCTTATGGGCAACACACCGTATCACAATGTTAATAACAATAAACCACCCACTAAAGTTTCAAAAAAGGGTGAAATTAGAGACTGGCTTGTGAAAAATAATTTTACAGTTGAATTGAAGATGGTATAGCAAACAGTGAACTGTTATAAATTGTTTGATTTCAAAAGCCAGCTCTGAGATATAAAACTGCAGTTTAGCGAGAATAGATACAAAGTTGTAAGGTTCCATTGTAACTAAAACCCAATCGAGTACCTGTGAAACAAAGGCAACATGTATAAGACACAGTGAACACTGACCAGCTCGCAGGTAGCATTAAAAGCATTACAGAACATCCTATAGGTGCATTTATAGCAAAAACTACAGCACGACAAGAAAGAAGAAGCTCAGTGATGGAAAACAGATGTTTTTGTGGAAAGTGAAGTAGAAAGAAGTATTACACCACTGGGGGAGAATACGTGACACTGTATTATGCAAGACTCAGAAATTACTGGAGTTGAATGCTAGATAATTAGTTGTCATGAATAGTTGTTGATAACAATTATAAAATAGTCTATTGTAAGAGTATTAAACCTATTATTGGCCCTATGGTTGTTGAAAGCAACATTACTTGGAATCAAGCAGCTGATGCCTTGAACACTTTCAAGCCATTTTCTGAACGTTGGAGTTTGTTTAATGATGCTGAAATAATGAAACTCCACATCATTAGAAATGACTTCATAAAAAAACGAAGAGAGAAAACTAAAAACCAATCCGACATTCATGATTTGTATAAGATTGCCAACAAGAACTACCCTACAGGCTAGAGTTAGACAACAGTGCACTGATTTTTGTTTAGCCTTTACTATTCATGTGCAATACATATGTACATACAATATACATATTTGAGCTATTTCAAAAATAAAATTTGTTATTTGTACTGTATTGTTTATTTTTTCTGATTTCAATTCTACAATCCAGAATATTTTGTAATCCTGCATCCCTCAAGTCCCGAACTTGCCGGATTACAGAAAATTTACTGTAATTACTTGAAATCAATTTTCTTGATAACATAGCTACAATATATTTTGTTAACAGTTTCCTTTAAATCATCTTCATTTTTCTGAACTATCTATACAAACTGTAACCTAAATACTACCCGTTATTTAAACTAAATGTTTGATGTGACATGAATTACTTTAATTTAGTTGCTCATTTAGAACCAAATCATTTACAAATATTTTTTTTTAATCTATAGCTTTTAATAGATCTAATTTTTTATTATTATTATCAAAATGTAGATATTCACAATCTTTGTTTGAAATGAAATCTAAAATAAATGTTTTCATTATAACGTTAATATATATAGGAACATTAATATTCAGAAACATTAAGCCTATTATTAACTTGCAAGAAAACATTAATATGTTAACAACAGAACAAGTAATATAAAAAAAAAAAAATTAAGTAAATTCCTTCTGAGGTCAAGAAAGAACAATTTTTCCATTGTTTGCTTATTTCCAGTTTCTATATTTATTCGTTTCATTCATTTTTAACCTTACAGCACTATTTATGATATTCTGTGCTATCCATGGCAACAATTTAAGGATGTACGATGGAGATTTCAACGACAACTAGATGGGGAAAAAATTCATATACGTCTGTGAGAAATTCATTTCTTGGTATTGGAAAGTTGGCGCAGTGCCAAAGCATGCTAGGCTTTGAAGATGAAGATTCCACGTTCGAATCTAGGTATACTCTCAAATTTTTATAATTTAATTATTGAATAAATATTTGAAAAAACTTTATTAACATCAATTGTCATCAAATACAGGTTTAAAAAAATGTATTTAAGCTTGATTGAATGAATAAAAACACATTTTATTAACAATTGAAAATTTCTACAAGATATATATCAGGAGAGTGTGAGCTAATTAAAGGAATTTAATTAAAACAATATGAAATAACAAAATAATTGAGGCAACAATAGCTCTAATGAAAAGAGAGATAGAAAAATGTCATGAAAAAAGCTCTCCTAAATAAAAAAAACCTCTTAAATCACAACTTTCACAAGACTTGTAGTAATTTCCTCTAAAGATGACTGCTTTGCAATCGAAATGTATGTCAGGACAAAAATAAAAAGTTTTGATGGTTTAAGAGGTTTTATTTGTTTATAATCAACAACTAATACATTAACTATAAAATTTTAAAACACTCATACAAATAAAAAAAAGGTCATTAAGTTAAAATTATTCTCTACTACCTGTTTAAAATAATGTTATATTTATGGAACAAAACAAAGTGAAATAAGCTGTTAACTCTATTTAGCAACTTTGATGAATGAAAAAAACAAAGGAAACCTTATGATGAAATCAATAAATCTAATCTTAATCTAATTTCACTTTCTGTAACAATCCTTTGTCTGAAAATCCACTGACCTGAATCTTTTAATCTGAAAAACATGTATTTATTCTAATATGTTTTGAAATATTTGTATTATAAATTTTACACAAATGATGTTTGAAACCAAAATGTAACAATATGTTTTCTTCTCCTGTTTGATTGAAGAGTTTATGATGCTAGACTAGATTATTCTGGAATATAATTACTTCCAATTTGTGTTCGTGTAATGCTTTTGGAGTACTGTGTGTAAATGTATATGTAAGTGTGTATATTGATTTCTTGTCTTTTTAATTTCTTTTCTTTCAAAAACAATATCAATAGATTTTTTAAAATTTTTAATTGATTTCTTGTCTTTAATTAAAAAATGGAGAATCCAGAGAATTTTAAAAAATCATGTACAAAATTCAGAGAAAATTTTAAGAGTTAAAATTTTTTTTATTAACACCTAAATATGGAAAGGGAATTTTTTATATATTCTTATAGAAGTTTGGCCTCACAGACCACATCAGGCAAACTACATATATTTTTTTAGAAATAAAGTTTTATTAGTATAAAAATGTTAATAATGTAATAAATAGAGAATTAGTAATCAAGTCATTAGAATGGAAAAATATGATAAAAACTAAAAACGTTTTTATTTGAAAAAATTAAATTGAAATAAAAATTTCTACACAAAACTATTTGTTAAAAAAATCATGATAATTTTGGTTTCAAAAGTTGTAATTATGAGTGTATGTGTTAACAAAAGATGGTCCTATCGACTATCATGTCGATAGAGGTTTTTATAATCGACTATATTATTACAGTTACATAATATTTGCTTCTTAAATCATATACAGTAATTGGAAATATTTAATAAAATAAAAGTTACAATTTCGAGGTGCTGAACCACATATAACTTCACAAAAACTCTACCAATGTTAATATGGAGTTGTGGATCCTTGGCCTATGCAAGATTTATAAATATATGTAAAATAATGCACTACAAATCAAATGATTGTATATGGTCAACAATCATACAGCTCCTCAATCTATTTATTTCCTAAACTGGTAGGGGTAAGCGATGCCTAATTGCACTCATATGTCTGCGGGACCATACATCTGTAGTTAAGGATTAACATAGAATTGTACAACTTTTACAGCATTTAAAAGCTCTAACTTATACGCATATATATTGAAACACACACATATTACATACATACATATATACTTATATATGTATGTATGTATGTGTGTGTGTGTGTGTGTGTGTGTTTTGTATGTGTATGTGTGTATATGTTAATTTTTTAAACGCTGAAGGAGATTCCAACAAGTGAAAATTCTATATTTACCAAACATTACCTTTACTATAATTTTGTGTGTGCTTATTTACCTTTTACTGCTTGCAATTAGGTAGAAAAGGACAATATATCCAGCACTTAAGTCTAGAAATGTAACTGAAACTTATTATTCTGTTCCGTAATTGCATTGAAAATTAACAAAAATAATCATTCAACGTTACCTAAATCAGCAAAAGGATCCCTGTTTAGATTAGGTGTGCTAACATTTCTCGGCATATTGGTCCCTCCTTGCCAACCAGGACCTCCCAGCAAATTATTTGATGTACTCGTAGCATCCTGTGGAAAGACAATATTATCTGCGATGAGATTTGGTGTGCTCACATTCCTGTGAATTGTTGGTGCATGTGGTTGGAGAAAGTCACCCTAACAACAGATAAAGAGGAAAGTGTTGACAGAATAAAATGAAAAGGAAAGTAGCCATGCAAAAGCTATAGTAGAAAAAGGTAGAAAAAATCAAATTTATTTTGAAATAAGCCAAGTTATAAAAAAAAGTTAAGAAAAGATGTGAAAAATATTAACTGTCCTATGTTGGAGACTTTGCTTGTTAACAATTAAACAAGACTGTTGACAAAAGCAAAATCTTTTTAATAAAGAAAAGAAGGTCTTAAACAAAAGAATCATACAAAAGTAGTACATATCCGTAACAAAAGGGTAAAGAAACATAGATTCATAATGCCCTTGTATTGTATTTAATTCCTACATTTATAAACAAACAGTTTATTTCCTGGTATTTCAAAAGGAATAAATATCTGCAAGAATAAATTGTCTTTGTAAAAAAAGCTTCAATTGTTTTTAAACATGAAGTAAAGATAATATATTGAAATCGACCACACACCTAGTACAGAAGTAATTTTTAAAATAAAATATATAATTTGCACAACTTTACTAACGTAATATTACACAAATTAGAAGTATTATTGAAAAGAAAAGCAAATAAGTCATAATTAAACATGTATAATCTATTCAAAATATCAACTAGAAAAAGAAATACCATAAAACCACTCTTACTCCATGTTGGGAACATAAAACCAAATATGTTGGGATGAAAATTGTCATTAAAGTGTGTCATAAAAATAATAAACTTAAAAAGCAAGCAGTGAAATACAGTAGAATCTAGAAATTCCGAGCCCCGACATATTTCGAACTTCCGTTAAATTCAAGCCTATTTTTTTAGGCTATTTTATCAATTTGACAAAAAATGATGAGTTAGGCTTTCAAGAAACGTTTATATAAAGTTCTATAAACTTATTTAGAGCTTTTTTAATTACCTATAGTATTTAGTTCATTAAAACTCCAATTTTGTCTAATGCCCAAGAACGTATTTCTCTGTAATCCGAGTTTTCGGTAATCCAAGGGGTCTCGGCCCCATCTACCTCAAATTATCGAGACACTACTGTGTCAAAATTCCTAGCATAGTTAGATAAATCTATAGCTGAATGATTTCAAATGATGAAGGAAAAGTTTAGTGATAATTGTGTGGTAAAAAGGTTGACAAAATCTTGAAGATATACGTCAAAAATAAAGGTAAAACTCATAGAATTTTTTATAAGTTAAAAGCGCCATTATAATTGGCTTCTCATCTTACAGGATCAAACAACTAACCAGAAAACCCTCATTTAAGGGGTGGCCAGCCTGAGAGAAAGAGTGAAGAAAAGTCTAGATTTGCTGAACATGAAACACTGTTTCTGCAGCAGTACAATGCGCCAGCACACACTATGATTTCTGTGAAATGGTTCTTTGTGGAGACGGGTATTACTGTTATTGAAAGCATACCTTAGAGGCAAGTATGTTTCACTGGACGAGGACATTAATGTGGGCAAACCAGCAGTGGTGAAATCTCTGTGCCATATTTACCAAGCCTTGTTCCATGTCACTTCTGTGTGTTACCAAAAGTAAAAACTCCCTTTCTGGTGGATTTATTTCCATTTTTAATAATTCAAAGATTTCTGTAAATTGATTTGAAATGCAAATGGTGAAATTTTTTGATAAATAATTCCAAAGTCAATGCATTTGATTGTATATAACAATAATAAACTGTTTGTATTAAAAATCTGTGCGGATTTATTTATTTAAACTTTATTGAAGTATTAGGGCAAATAAGGTAATCATAATTAGTCACATAATTTTAGAACTGCAATGAAATAAAGCAATCCACTCTGGACTTCACTTGGCCTCAGCCTGCTCAGGTCAATTTAATGGGTCTAGAATATTTGATTAATTACATTTTACCTTATTTTTTAGAAATATATTTTTTTTTACTTCTACTTCTTGAACAATAAGAGATAGTTCTTCAAAAGGCTCAATAACATGCAGTATTAACACTATAGCTGCAGTGTCAGGCCAATTGGCCCGATGGCCCAGAAGGCTGAACCGAACACCATCGGCCCACTAGGCCCGACATTGTTATCTAGTAATGTTTTATGTTTATTCGTACTACTCAACCGGTGTCAATATTTTTGGAAAAATGAATGCACAGTATTAATCAACAAGCTTCACACTACCTACAGATATCATTATAATGATTTTTGTTTGATGGATAAATGCCAAAGGCATTACAAACATGATGTTATTTTAGGAGCTTTTTGTCGGGAGTTATGGCCCGACTCACATAAACAATTTCAGTGAGGTAAAGTTGATTATTCCAATCAAATTGGTTTATTGAAAGAAGTTTATCTTTATACACTTTCATAATAAAATAAACATTTTTTAATCACATATTATATTGACTTTTACATAAAAATTTTTGAAGGACGTAATTTTTTTGAGGAAGTAAACTATTACATAAATTTCTTAAAAAGTAAATTTCAGTATTAAGTTTCAAAATTTTTACTTGTTATGAATCTTGTGTAATATTTATTGGAACTGAAGCATTACTTATCAGACATAGTATATGTTTACACTTACAATCTATATACAAAATATTTATAAACACACAAATCAGCCACAAGGAACACGTTTACATCTTTGTCATAAGCGCCAAAACACTCTACTTGCAAGTCAGCTTATTATGTGTTATCAGAATATGAAATTGTGGTTTTGTTGTTTATTGTTTACATACAAAACACAAAAAATATTAAGACAGTGTTGCACAGATAAGAAAATATAAACACCTAAAAACAATGTTAGACCAATTGGCCTGACGGAGTTTATTTAGGTATCATTTACGCTATAGAAAAACTGTGTCGGTCCAACTGGTTATATTGGATTATATATATATTATGATAAGAAACACATTTTTGTACTTGGATATGATACGGGAACAAAAAATAAGTACACATTATTTAAAAATAGGCATAAAATATTTGGCAATTCTCCAGCAAAACGCTGATATTGTGGTAGACAGCTAAAGGGTTAATCAAAACCTTAAATATCTGGTAAATTATAACTTCTTTTTAAGGCGCCTTCTCCTACTGGTAATCACAGCTGCCAGCTCAATTCTTATTTTTATCACAACACTTATAAATGTAGAGCCTCAGAGAAACAATACGAATTTCATAGGTTCCCTCTCTTTTTTACATTTCTCTCCCTTGTTATTTCCCTCTTTAGTATTTTTCCTCTTAATTAACATAACCGAAATATTTGAGTTTTCTTTTCTTGACTGTATTTATACGTTATAGTTCTTAGTGTATCTGATTCAAGAATGATGGCCTCATTCGTTATCCTCTTCAATCAAGATACCCTCAACATGTGCCAATATATCCATAACTCAAACTCATCAATTTTCTTGATTTCCTGTTGCTTGCCTTCATTTCATGTAAAAATTAGAAAGACCATCATATAAGATCATCTTATAAATCTAATTCTGGTCTTGATGTTACATCCCTGTTACACAGTAATTGTTATAGTAACTTATAGTAAAATATTTTAAAACAAGTATCACCAAAAACATTTCACTATTTATTAATAATCTAATACATTTTCTTAACAAGCTGTGCAACAATTCAAATTGGCATTTAAAAAAATGAGAATAATATTTTTTATACAGCCACATTTCATAGTAGCACATAAAAAGTTCCGCGTTTCCATAGACATGTTTTATTCAAGCATGTTATAAATGTAAGCCTAGCCTCTTAAATTTTGCCGTTTTTAATTTTGTACTTCTTTACTGAGATGACTCATATACTGACATTTATTGATCACTCTTATAGTGAAAGCCAAGTTCCAATGAGGTTTAATTAATCCTAGTAGAAACACTTGTCTTCGTTACTTCTAATGTAATAACTTCATATCATGCTATCCATTACTAATGTCTATGAATTCAATGTACGTTTGTGATTTTTACACCTGTAATTTTTGTTACAAGTGTCAAGTTTATTAGATAGTTTACCTGGGGTTATTGTTCTTGGCTCTGGTGCAGACATAAAAATCAATTTCAACTCACTATATATTATATCATCACTTATAAAAATTAAAGTTAACCAAATAAAGCATTTTTATTCAATTCATTATTTAAGTGTAAATGGCAAGGTAATCTGTGATTTATGCCTCACAACCTGACAAGTTTAGATGTCCTTTCCCTCTTGAGGAGACATAACGGCCTCTGGTAAATTCGAGAACTTTCTAAGAAATGGAACGGCTAGAAATTACGAGGAGTTGCTGGAAGAGCAAGTCCATATATAAACCTTGGGGGAGAGCAATTTTGTGTAATGTAGTGAAGAAAGTAAAACTCTTCAATGACAGAGTGAGAGTTTTAGGGCATGTTAAACATAGACTATTAACGAACTCAGCAGTTGTTATTAGACCTAAGTAAAAGTGTCTGGGAGCTTGTATGAATATAAAATGTGTAAATAATAATACCCCTAGAAGTGAGGAAATGATTAGTTACTCAATCTAAAATTCCCTTATAATGTATTGAACCCTTGTAAAAACATACAATACAATTTTTCAGTGAAGTAAATTTTTTTATTTAGTAAATTTTTGTGTAAAATGTAGGACATTTTAAACTATTACTATATTGAAAAACATGCATGAGATGCAGAGGGTTCTTAACCTTTAAATAAATACACCTCAGTGTTATTTTTTTAAAATTAAGAACCTAGGTAGCTCTAAATATATAAGGTGTTTATTAAAAAAATGTACTTTATAAAAATTATTTATTTGTGTGTTGTGTGTTGTGTGCTGTGTGCTGTGTGCTGTGTGCTGTGAGCTGTGAGCTGTGAGCTGTGTGCTGTGTGCTGTGTGCTGTGTGCTGTGTGCTGTGTGCGTGTGCTGTGTGCTGTGTGCTGTGAGCTGTGAGCTGTGTGCTGTGTGCTGTGTGCTGTGTGCTGTGTGCGTGTGCGTGTGCGTGTGCGTGTGCGTGTGCGTTGTGTGTTGTGTGTTGTATGTTGTGCGTGTGCGTGTGCGTGTGCGTGTGCGTGTGTGTGTGTGTGTGTGTGTGTGTGTGTGTTAGTTTTGGTTGGTAAAGATTATTTAGATTTTTTGGAATAGGAGACTGACAGACTTACCTTGGTAAGAGTCCACTCTGTAGTCTTGAAATAGAAACATATAAAAGCACTTAACCAATGATATATTTCAACCACACAGTGGTCTTTGTTAATCAAAGAGAAAACACAAAAAGAAATATGAGAGAATGAAATAAAATAAACCTTGATTTGATTACAACTAATATTTATTTTATTTCATTCTCTCATATTTCTTTTTGTGTTTCTCTTTGATTGACAAAGACCAATGTGTGGTTGAAATATATCATTGGTTAAGTGCTTTTATGTGTTTCTATTTCAAGACTACAGAGTAGACTCTTACCAAGGTAAGTCTGTCAGTCTCCTAGTGCAAAAAATCTGTATATATATATTTAATAAATTAAAAATATTTCAAAAACAAGAAACTTTTAATGAATATATTTATTCAAAGCTTTTCGCCGATAAAATAGTATCAGCATCTTCAGGAAAATAATTATCTAATAATGCTATAAATAGATTATTAGATAATTATTTTCCTGAAGATGCTGATACTATTTTATCGGCAAAAAGCTTTGAATAAATATATTCATTAAAAGTTTCTTGTTTTTGAAATATTTTTAATTTATTAACTATATATACAAGAAAACATATCACCATATTTAATATATTTATATATATATATATATATATATATATATATATATATATATATATATATATATATATATATATATGAACTTCATAAAGTCAGTGCAACGGAAAAACAATGGATAACGTTAAATATCAAGAATATATATATATATATATATATATATATATATATATATTCCTGATATTTAATATTATCCATTGTTTTTCCGTTGCACTGACTTTATGAAGTTAATAAATTACCAATTTTGAGTAATTTTATCCACCATTAAGTGCAATAATTTTACCTTGAGTGATGAGGCACCTTTCGGTCTTTGACCATTGTCGAATCACTCCACTGAGTGATTCGACAATGGTCAAAGACCGAAAGGTGCCTCATCACTCAAGGTAAAATTATTGCACTTAATGGTGGATAAAATTACTCAAAATTGGTAATTTATTAACTTCATATATATATATATATATATATATATATATATATATATATATATATATATATATATATATATATATATATATACACCTTATTTAAAACAAGACTTTAATGATATAAAGTGGTAAACTATGAAAAAGAATTGCCATAAAACCTTGGATTCAACTTCAGACAAGTTTTAATATTTTAACTTTCATACTAAAATAAAAACTTATAAATAGTCTAATGTTTACCTTCATTGTCCCTGCCTCCCCTCCGAATGGATCAAACGAGAGTGGGTCCTGATTGACCTTCACAGGCTCAGCACTGACAAACTGACCAAACCCCAGCAAGTCTACGTTGCTACTACTCTTTTCCCCAATGTTTAACAAGTCTTCTTTCTCTCCTAGAAGATCTACTTTAATGCTTGCTGATGAAGGCTGCGTACCCATACTGAGAAAATCAACGTTCTCATTTTTATCATTAAATGATCCCGAAGATAAATTTAACAAGTCTGCATCTGCTCCTTCCTCTATAAGAAGTTCCTCCCTTTCTTCTGGCTCTGACTGGAAATACAGTTTGTGTTATGAAAGCACCACTTATAAAAACTAACACAAATATTACTATAATATGAAATATTATATTTTTGTCAGCTTCCTACACAATTTTGTTCTACATTATAGAATATAAGAATAAAGTTAGTTCAAATTGCAAATAGCAACACGATCATTGTATTATTTCAGTGCAATTAGACTCCCCTAAATAGCCTCATTAGAGAACAGGTCTAATTGATGAAACACATCTTTCTTACAAGTATTTTAAGCAAAAGAATAAATGGGCTACGACTCACAATTATAAAAACTTTATTTTCAGATGCGTTTTAATGACAATATGTCATCATCTTCAGTGATGTTACACAATTGAAACTTAATTGAAAAAAATGAACATAACCTATAACATTTTAACCTTTAATATGTTAAAATATTATAGGTTATGTTCAGTTTTTTTAATTATGTTTCAATTGTGTACCATAATTGAAGATGATGACATATTGTCATTGAAACTCGTCTGATTATAAAGTTTTTATAATTGTGAGTCATAGCCCATTTATTCTTTTATTTATAACCTTCACTCACAAGCCAGCTTGAATATTGTTTATGAGTATTTTAAAATTAAAATATTATAGGTTATGTTCAAATTTTTTTTGTAATTTAAGTTTTGTTTGTGATAGCTTCACTGAAGATGATGACACAATGTCATTGAAACGCGTTTGAGAATAAAGTTTTTATAATTGTGAGTCTATATATTGTTCTTGTGTTTATAACCTTAACTCACAAGTCAGCTTGAATATTGTTTATAAATAAATGCTTATTTATGCACTAATGTCTGTTCCTTGTGACACTCTAATTGACCTGTTTATTTATGCTACTTGACTGAGATATTTATGGAATCTATTTTGCTATTATACAAATGCCTGCAGCCTGCATTATGATACCCTGAATAATGCCTCTGTGAATTATCTGGAGTTTGTTATTGATATTTAGCTATAAAAAACAACAAAATATTACATACCTGGAGTCTAGAGTATGAAGAGAATGAGAGCATTTATAACTTTGTTAAAACAGTTTCAGGTTTATATTTCTAAAGATTATTAAACTACCAGTTTTAAACTGTAAAACTAGTCTATTCACAAAAAGGCATTAAAAATTTTATGACGTAAATTACAAACATATACTTCATGACTGATTTATATAAATAGCCTAATTAGTCTAAACTTTATGTCTTTGTGACTTTACACACACAGAGAGTAGCAAAGTAATAATCCAATCACTAGAAATGTGCTAGTATTAAACTTTAAAAATCTCTGATTAATATAACCACTAATTGAACAGCTACTAATGTCAATAAAATCTTAGAATCAATGTTTATCACCAACTGTACTTCATCAACATAAAAATACACTCATTGATAAAATCAATTAACCTGAAGAGGTATTGCATTTAAAATATTAACAAGACAAAAAACTCATACACTGCTTAAACTCTATATGATTATCCTGTGATGTCATTATTAGATCATATTTATTCTGCAGACTCTTGGATTTCTTGTGAAAAAAGTTACTCACAATTCACTATTACAACTACTAATATTTCCAGTAAATGTAATGGCATTGTTTAAATAAATGAATAATTTTTCAAAAAATAATTATAAAAATATTTCAACTTTTCAACTAGAATCCAAATGCTAATATCTTTAACATTCTGTTACTTTGTTACAAGTATTTTTTAATGCTAAATAAAACTTGAGTTATAACTTAAAACAAAATCTAAAATTTTAGTTAACAGCAGAATAAATTATCTGTGCAATTGATGAATTATATACCTAGTGAGCAAAATATCATAGTTGCGGTCAGAATTTTCTAGTGTGAGAGGGAATGCCAAAAAACTCTTCCTCTTATTTACTTTTTTTTTTAACTTTCAAATAATAAAATTTATATAAGACAATCAAAACATTTATAAAATTGTTACATATTTTTCTATTTTTTAAAATAACTCTGCAGACCTAATGATTTTCAAACACATTTGAATTACTCTGCAATTGGAAAATAAATTTTACAATTCAATCACTGAAAGAAAATGCCTGGCTTTTTATAAGAATAAACATATGTATTCTTTCAGTTCACATTCTTTATCGGAATTGAGGCATTCCTACATTGGGAAAGTCACTGGCATTACTATATTGGAAGTCATTAGGGTGTCTACAGTATAAACATTGTTGCATGAGATAGAATATAAACAAGTAAATAACTGCACATGAACTCACAAAACAATATACTTTATTATCATACACAACATGTTTCAATGACTTATGTCATCATCAGTGTCACTACTACAAATTTACAACTGCAACTACTTTGTTGATAACATAAGTATGATAATAAAATATATTGTTTTGTGAGTTTGTGTGCAGTTGTTTATTTGTTTATAACCTTAACTCTCAAGCCAGCTCAACTATTACTTATAATGATAGAATACGTTTACACTTTAGTTCTATATACAAAATATTTATACACCCATCGCACACTTGTTATATGCCTTTGTAATAGAAGTCAAAACACTTTTTCTGACAGGCTATTTATTACGTGGAAAACTGAAAATGCGATTGTACATTAACTGTAGTTTAAAATTCCTCTTTCGCGTGAACATTTTTCTCTTTAGTTTAATCTTTACTCAATTTACAGATTAGTTTTATTCGAAAGTGAATCTGGTTGCCATGCGAATGTGGCAAAGCTTTTGTACAGCAGATATAAGATCTTGTAGACAATGAGATCAGAACTTGCATGATCCATTAAAACTCTAATAAATACCTACAATAATTCCCAATCAAATGTTTTGATACAATACTTGTTCTCTAAATACAAATTCATAACTGTCTCATTAATCTGTTTGTACTACATTCATTCTACTTATAATACATTTACAGATTTCTTACAGTTTCCAAAATTCTTTCTCATATAGTTCTTAATATGGGTTACACCGCACAGCAAAATATAATGCCCTGTAACTTATCCTCAAATACGCCACTGGTAGTCAGCCCCTGGTTGCTCTTAAACTCTGTTTGTGACTGAGTACATTGTACACAGGGTCTATAGTTCCTTAAACACATACAATGCTGTAATATTTTCTTCATTGAGACAAGAGTATTACTCTGTGATTACAAAAGTCATCAAGAGTTATGTCAATATATAACTTTAGTTTCTTGATAAGTTAAGGTTATATTTTAAGATTACTTTCTGACAACTGGAATAATCTGATCTTCTCATGAAATAGTCTGAAAGATTTAACATAATGAAAACGCCAATTTACCTGAAATTGTTTGTTTGTTACAGGCTCAGTTATGATTTTCAAATTCTTGAATATTTGTATCTATCTTCCCTAACATTATAATATTTTCCTTTTTTTGTCGGGTTTTGGAATTACTCCATTTTAAAGCTTAAATAGTACTATATAGAATAGAGAACTATAAATAGAAGGTAAATATAAATATGAATCCAGGTGTGTCAATAATTAGAGCCCCAAATTAAAATTTATAAAAAATACTACCTTATTAGGCCAATAATTAATTATAGAACTCCAACTGCATATAAATTAGCAAAATATTTAGAACCTAGATGTGTGATTTATATGTAATGTAGACTCAGACAATCAAGACACATGGCTGTCATCCTTTCCCAGGTCAACCAAAAATACAGCAACACATCGTTATACGATATCACAGCTAGTCATCTCCAAACAAATAACTTGCATCATCTAAACGAAAATATTTTTCTATTCCATCATAAATGTATCTAATTCCTTTATTAAGTATCACCAGATAGACAACAGCCACCCATTGTAGATAGTATAAAAAAAAAAACAATACATAAGACATACACATAAACAGAGCCAGCAGTGATGGTGAATGTGAGCATGTGTATTTATTAGTAGGCAGGACCTAATAAAAGGAAAGAGGACTATCTTTATGTATATAATCGATTTTTATTAATCAAGGAATCGATTTATGCAAATTTTGTAACATACACATTATTATTAACAAGGACATTGTCGATATTCTGCCTTTAGGCCATTAATATAATAATGACTTGAAAAGGAAAACAAATTAGTGTAGAAAAGTATGCTCATTTCACAAATGTATAAAAAAGTCAAAAAAATAAAATAGCAACACTCTACACCACTGAACTTTCCTACACATATTTTAAATGAAAATAAATATTACATGTTATATATCATTTTTAATCTAAAAGGAAATGTTATTGAGAAATATTTCTCTTGAAACTTAAAATTTTCTAAAATCGAGCGATTTACAATTCTATTCAATTTACCAGTGAAAGATATGTCGATTGTACCTCGGCCTAGATCGGTTTCACTGTCACTGTTACTGTCTAAAAGCGTCATATCTTGTATTGAATCGCTTCCCAAAGTGTCTTTAGCTATTACATTTATAATGTAATATCTCTAACAATAAAAATTAAATAAACTAAATAACTGAAAGATAATTTGAAAGCGAAAAAAAACAAACTCAAAGTCTTAACAAAAATAACACAAATTAGAAATTAAATAAACAAAATGATGGATGGATAGAATTTAGAATAAACAACAACAAACTTGAAACATAAACAACATGCACTAATAAAACACTTATTATCTGACCAAACCAACATCTGTCAAACAAATGTGTGATAGCTCTGATGTCTGTGTCTGATGCCACACTTAACCAAATATGTTTTTGTTCATAAAATAAATTCTGAATTGCCTAAAGGTAAAAACATGTAAAGTAGAGTAACCAATATAAAGAACGATATCGACAAAACTGAGAATGAGCGGAAATTACGTAGACATAGGCAACTAGCGTTAAATAAATGGTTCGATCTATACTCCGATTAAGGCTTTAAAGTGTTAATGTAATGTTTTTTAATATTTATATTTGAGTGAGATATGGAGGTTGCACGTGTTAGTAATAATGATTCTGACAAGTCAAATGATACCTTATACTATTCTCTGAGAGTAGTCGAGAAAATTATTACAAAGAGGGTGATTTAGACTTGGTGCGGTAACATAATACTGCTGTTTTGCAAAGTATCCTATTTACTGTCTATAAAGGACTTCTGTAACTAATCATAAGCAACAAAAAACAAACTGATTGGCATTTTGATAATGCAATTGGTTTTTGTTCATTTTGGGATTGTAAATATTATTCTATGGTCTTAAAATAGTGTACTTTTATATTTTATTTGTTAGTGATATTACAAGTTATCTTATGAGTGTGCCTTTTATATAGTTTTTTTATAAACGATCAGTAAAAAATTCCAACCCGTGTTCATCTCTGCGTCGCAATTCAACCTGTGGCATCATCACAGGTGTCATTTTCCACTTCAACATTTTTATGTTACAAAAATATTTGGAACAAGTTAACAAAATTATTCATCAATACTTTCTAGGTTCTAGCGTCAGTTGCAGGTTTGTCTATGGCATTGAATGTGTTAATCCATGCTCATATATATTGTATAAAAGGTTTAAAAAAACATTAAGTATGAGATAGAAACTAATTTAAGTGAATAAACGTACTGGCTCAAGGGTGGGTAAAAGTCTCCCTTACTAAGATAAATTTAGGTTTAATATTTTACACAATTTATATTTTCAATTATGTATAATATAGGAATAAAAGATATACATAAGACTGACAAATTAATCATTTATTTATTCAAATGTATTTCAATGACAAGGTCACCATTATCAGTGAGTGTTGCTACTACAAAGTCTAACTTATACCTGAGTATAGTTGTACATTATACAATGCAGACGACAGTCAGTCTACTTATCTCTATGCAGGTTGCCTCTGAGATTGACTTTGTGTTTTGTACCCAAATTATAAAAAAATATATAAAACATAAATTCACTTTATAATATGAACAGAAAACAGAATTATATAATTTTCAATAAAATCCCGAGACAGTAACGGAATTATTAAAATTCCCATATAATACCCAATATTTTCCTAACATTTTTCCTAATATTTCCCATATAAATCTCGATATTCCTGTTTTTCCCAATCGGTAGCCACCCTGTGTTATTGCTCTGGTTTGAGTAATTTAAAAATAATAGGTATCAAATTTTATTACAACTGGTCATAAATTATCCACTCTTAAACTGTCAAGTTTTGCTATATAATTGTTACATTTTTGTATTATACTAATAGCAGAATAATTGCAATATTCATGCATTATTACAACTGTCAGTATTTTTTCCTTTTTAAATACTGTTTAAACGTAGCTTTTAATCACACTTAATATATCAAAATGTTTTATCTTTAAAAATCTCTAAAAAGTTATTACGGGGTATTTTCAGGTCTATCTACCTTCACTAAATTGGAGCAAAAAAAGTCTTTAAACATTGAAACTTTGTACTTGAAATATTTTGTTTGATTGGTTTGCTGTTGTTTTAAAAAAAACATATAAACAAGAACAATAAACTATCTCATATGCAAAGTATCTTTTGATCTTATGATAAACAAGTAACTAATTATAAGAAAAGCTACTTACTTGTGGTGGTGGAGTGTCTTCTCTGTCTCTATATTCCTGCACTCTGTGAGATGGAGGTGGTGCTGGAGGTCGTGAAGGGGGACCAGGTCTGGGTGGAGGGCCTGGTCTTGGTGGGGGTACTGTCTTTGGTACTATATCATACAAGCAGCTTAATTAGAGTTACAGTTACAAAATTGTAAACTGTACTTAATATTATTTAAATTAAAGTGTTAAATTTCAGAATAACATTTAAAAAATTGTTTTGTCTTTAATCTATTATTTTAAAAAATTCTGTTATACATTTTTTTTTATAGTTAGTTAAAATGATTCCAATTTTCAGTTCCTGAGTGTCATGGACTTACTACTAGTAGATTCAAAGTTACTCATGATTTTAATGGCGTACTCTAATGAAAATGGACTTTTAAATGGAATATCTAATAAAGATTCATTTTTGTTTGCTTAGCTGTTACCAATTTATTAATTTAGTATCTGGGTTAACTCTTTTAAGACCATGAGCCGATATATCGGCTCTCTAAATAGCAATTGAAAAAGACCATGGGCTGATATATCATTTTGAAATTTCAAACTAACGTAGTTCTTTTAAAACTCAACAGATCGTGTTACTACTATAAACAAGGTTATTTCATGTAGAACAAAGTGGTTCTTCTTTCACTCATATACGGTAATGAATGGCGACAATATTTAGATGGCTGCAAGCATCTTGACAACAGTTTGCACTCATTTAGGTTTTCGATGTTCAAGTCATCTGTTCTGTCATGTATCTCAGTGATCACGTGTACATTTTCATAAGCATTTCATAATTATTTATTGTAAGGATATCTTTCAACATATTATTTTTTCCAGTACTAGAAAACAATCACAGACTATATGAGTAAGACGTGATAAGATACTTCATAGGGAGTGAATATCAAAATATACTAACTGGAATTTCATTTCACATATATTATAAGATGCTTACAGATTTTAGGAAATAGTATTGATAGATATATAGATTGTAACTAATGTTATAGTGTAAGAACTGAACGATGTTTGCACTCATAATAATGGTAATGAAAATACACTAAAATTTAAAAAATAAAGTTTCCATAAGTGTAGACTTTTCAAATTCACAACAAATGTAGAGAACCTCTTAGAGATAAATATGTGCAAGTTTTAGGACTACAGGATTTTTTTAAAGTTTCTTGATGTAATCATCTTGAATTCACTGATTAAACTAATTTTAACACGCTAATTTAACACTAATTAATCATATATTACACCGCCTAATAAATATACCAATGCTTCAGAAAGACTATGACGAAGAACTTAATACCATAAAATACATCGCTCAACAAAACGACTACCAACACACACTCATAGACAACATACTAAGGAAAATAAAACATAAACACCATCAAACAGCCACACAAACACACCACATAAAAAACAACAAAAACATATCCCTCACCTACCACAATAAAAACATACACAAAATAGCCTCCGCATTCAAAAAACTCCATTACCAAATATCCTACAAAACAACAAACACTCTAAGAAAACATATACAACTTTTTCAAAAAGAAACTGACATATACAAACTCTCAGGTATTTACAAATTAACTTGCAATGATTGTCCCAACTATTACATCGGTCAAACTGGCAGGTCATTCTATATACGCTTCGATGAACACATTACCCAAACAAAATAAACAAACCCTAAATCCAGCTACGCAAAACACCTAAATAACAACCAACACACACATACCGACATACACACTAATTTAAATATTCTACACACATTTAAACAGAGTAAAAAACTAACGACCTTAGAAAAATATGAAATCTACAAACTCTACACAACAGAAAAGGAAAATATATTAAATGACCACACACACTTTGAAGCCAATACCCTTTTCCAATACATCACACAAGACGCCGACACCTCATCCACTCTCTTAATCCAACCCTGTCATACCATTTGTAAACACCAAAAGCTGCCAGTAGAGGGTTAGCTTCGTAAAAGGATCGATCGTTTTGAAACGCGTCAGCAAGTAAGCAATTACGTATTCACTTAGTTAAGTAGCTTAAAATTAGGATTTTTTAATATTTTATATGCCTGGAAACCTAGAAAACCAAAAAAATTAATAAAAGTAAATAGGAAATATTGACCCTGTGCATGAAAATTTGGGGAAATGACTGATTTATAGCATAAATATTTTATAATTGTTGATTCCACTTCACGTGAGCTACTAATTTTCACTAAACACTTGTAAATATTTACAAACTTGCCTATAGTAGCACTTACTTATATTTGTTGAGGACGGCCGTTTCGGGAGATATGTCTCATTGTCAACTCAAACCATAACTGTTAGGGCACGTTTGTAAATATTTACAAGTGTTTAGTGAAATATTTTATATCTTAGGGTATTATGGAACAAATAACACAAAAATCAGGCTCTTATCTGTATCTACACAACATTTAAAGAGCTACTACAAAAAACCGGAAAAATCGTGTAATTTTTCTCATGTGCAATTTGACAAATGTGGATGGTCTTAAAAGGGTTAAAGAACATTAAAGACTAAAAGAGCTGTAAATATATGCATGAACTATGCCAACTGGATCTAGATCTATTCTTTCATTTTTTCTTAGGATATCATGTTATCTTCCATTAATAACCAGGCCTTCCTATCAGTTACTTTCAGAGCATACTCTGAATAACAGTTTGAAATGCCTATTGTCTCACATTTTGTTAACATGACATGCCTACACCAACCACCTGTGGCTGTGACTACAAGGCCAGACGGGGCCTACACTAAAGGGTACCCAACTGATAATGTTTTGGCAATAAATAGTCAGACATACTGATAAACCTAAAATATAAGTATTCTGCTATGAATCGTTGAGTTCTATCCCAGAGCATCCAAATATGTAGTTAAAGCCCTATGAATCTCTTATATTTTTCAGCCATAAGTAATTTCTGGAGAATGAATAATTTATATAGTTCTTACTTGCTAAGCATTCTCTAGGAATGGAATATCTGCCTTCGAATTTTATTTTCATATAGAGGAGAGTTTCAAAAATCCAAGTCCCAATATTTCGAGCTTTCGTTAAATTCGAGCCTATTTCTAATTGAGCCTATTTCATCTATTTGAAAGAAAATGAGTCAGGCTTTCAAGAAATATTTATACCTATACAGTATGCAAAGGAAATGGGCCGGGCTTCCAAGAAATTTTTATATAAAATTCTATAATAAATATATTTAGTTCATTTTTATTTATACAGTTGGGGTTAATTATAATTCTTATTTTTGCTAATGCACAGGAACGTACTTCCGTGTAATCTGAGTTTTCAGTAATCAGAGGAGGACTCGATCTCATCTACCTCGAATTATCAAGATTCTACATTTTTTCTGCCTTGGAGGACTCTAATTACTATTCAACTTTTGAAAATGGAGTCATTCCGAAACGCGCCAACAAAGGAAAATATTGCAGTGTTAGGAAAGGCAGACAAATGTACTTGAATATATACAAATATTCTCAACAGAAGTGAAGATAAGTCAATTTTAAAAAATTATTCCCATAAATAAAAGTAACAAAGGAGCACACTTGACAAAAGAATTTAAAAATAAATCATGTGTACTTTAAAAATAGAATGATTAAATCAATTGGTTAGTTAATTTTATAAGAAAAATTTTAAAATTTACTGACTCTTTATATACATATTAAACTAACCAAATAGTGTAACAGAACGGACGATTGAACAGTTTATATTCCAGATTCAATAACAGTTCATTTAGCAGTGGAGGTGCTTTCCATGGTCATACAGTGCTAAAACGGAGCAACACTGTACAGAATCAAACTACTACGTCATCAGGTCAGGTGATAAGAATTGTTTGATAAGTACTGTAATATTTCCTAAAGTTTTTCTTTTGTTTATTTTGGGGGGGGAGGGGATTAAATATTTATTATTTCTCAAGTAGAAATATAAAAAAATCAAAGTAAAACTGCTCCCTTGAATGATTTTAAACCTTAGTTTAAACCATTACAATTTAAATAATCTATTAGTTATTTATGCCAAGACTTTTAATAAGAACTTTATTATAGAAATATTTCACCCTACTTAATTAGAAGTGAATAGCAAGCTAAACTTGTATACTAAGACAGAATATTATATAATACAATATAATACATTGACTATTGTCCCTTTACTGTAATATTAGCTTTTAAACTAAATAAAATATTACTCTAATTGTATATATAAAAATATTATCTGTAGAAATGTATATTATCCCAAGATTGACAGAAAGTTATAAAACGTTTTGAAATATATAAGGCAAAGTTTTTTAGGAAACCTATTTGTGAGTTTTCTGAAATAAATACAACTACGATTTTTAATTATAGAGACCTTTGTACAACCTATTTGTGAGTTTTCTGAAATAAATACAACTACGATTTTTAGTTATAGAGACCTTTGTACAACTAAATCAACAGCGATTTCTTCAAGTAATTACTTCACATTATAGATTAACAAAACAGCAATTGTACTGTCAATGTACTGTCACGACTATTTAAACATACACTTGGCTTTGAGAGATCACAATAGGTGACACGAGAGGTAGAGGGCTGTGTTGAGACAGTATAAACACTTTCTTACAAAACATGTTTCTGTCAAAACTCTCATGGTTTGTAATTATTAAACTACAGTCTCCTCTGTTTTCGTTCAAATGTATTTCTGATCTTAGCCCTCTGTAATTTTACGATAGCTGAATATTCGAATTCATTATTAGTTTATGGGGAGATAGGCTGTAAATACAACCAAATTTAAATGTTAAAGATATGTTAAGACCATTTCAGTAGCTCGCCTCTTACAATTCAATCCATACAATTATTGATGGTGATCAGCCTTATAATGCAAACATATGTTCACTTCCGTCATAAATTTTCCTGTTTGTTGTATAGAAGATAATCCGTAGAGGCAAATAACAATTTAGTGAACCGTGTAAGATGAGTTGCATGATACGGTCGATATTAGATAAATTCGATGATAAATTAACTTCGGTATGAAATAACAATCTTGAAATATGTGTAGACATATTGGATGCAGAAGCTGTTGATGTATTGACCATTCTGAAAATGTACTATGTTTTCAGACGTGGTAGTATATGAGAAAGTGGAAGTGAAGAAGTACGCGGTTAGCTGGACGCAACAGTACATATTTATATTTATGTATATTCATGGTATGTACTGTGTGAACAAAAATTTACTTGCTATGGAAACTCTCATGGTTACTCATGCGGTTAGGGCAAATCTAACATTTGTAATAATTGTTATTATGTGTTTTAAATTATAAATTTCAATTTTATGGATTATAGTAAGCTTTAAACTTGTTCGTTGATATAAAAACAATCTATTACATACATTTATGGCATATTTATATGTAAAATTACAGTTACGCAACTACTCGCATAGTTAGGTTGTTCCTAACACAGCACTCTTGTGATCCCTCGTACATATTGGCACTTCCTAACATGGGCGACGCCTGCCACTTCTCTTATCCCTGGTTACCCTCTCAAAATTGATATAGTAGTTGGCCAACATCCTGGAGAAAGCATACTTAGAATCTGAGTCGAATACAACGAAAAGATAAAAATAATTCCTTTAGAGCAATGAAAAATGTTAGATTCAATCTTATAGCGTGAGCGTTCCTGGGTTAATCAATTAGGACAATGTCAATGGATGTTTTGACATCCCTGACAAGGTTTTTGAGAGCACAAATTCGTCATAACTGCTAAACTATTTATAATTCTAAGATTGCAATAAACTTAACCAATGGTAAGCCAAATATTTTAAATGCATCACTAGCGAGTTTAATAACTCACCAAATGTGTCTCTCGTCTCTTCAGCTTCAATTTTAGATGTAAACAAGATATCCGAATTATAATTATGTTCCGCATGATTCTCCCAAGGTGTCGTACTATTCTCTGAAGCATTTTGTAACTCGACAAACACAACCAGAGATAACTTATCACCTTGATAATGGTCTCCTTCAGACAAATCATCCAAATCCGATCTGAAAATCCACGTTTAAATCAATAAATGTTATAACAATATAAATTTATGGAATAAAGTACTGTCAATGTATAAAATTTCATAACACATGCAGACAATTTTGGTTAATGTGCTACAGATAATGTTTTCAATCAAATGTACTAATTTATTCTATATCATCAAGGGATTTATTATATACCATAAAGTTATGAGTGATGAACAACTTGGTGTTGAATTATTCCAATATACTTATGAAAAGATGCATGAAGTCTATCTTCATAATAGCCACATAAGGTAAAATGAATGTATGGTAGAGACTATTTAACCGTGTACTTGGCCTTGACAGATCGCAATAGGCGTGAGGAGTGGTGATGGCTGTGTTGAGCCAGTATAAATACTTTCCTACAAATATGATAAAGACTGTCAAAAGATTGACTTGCATGAAATTATCGATATCAGATAAATTTGATGATAAATTAGCTTTGGTGCAAAATAACAAATAATCTTGAAATATGAGTTGACATATCGAATGCAGAAGCTGTTGATGTATAGAACATTCTGAAAATGTAACAGAAGTGATAGTACACAAGAAAGCAGGAGTGAGCAACTGTACGGTTATCTGGACGCAACTATACTAAAATATCGATAATTCTTTTAGACTGTAGCTTTCTCTGTTAATCAGAAGGGAGAAAGAAAAATGAACAAACATATTATATATATATAACTAAAGAGGTATACAATAGTGTCTAAAAATTCCCAGTCCCGATATTTCGAGCTTCCGTTAAATTCAAGGCCATTTCTACTTGAACCTATTTTATCTATTTTAAAAGAAAATGATGAGTTTATAGCAATGTTTATAGCAAGAAATGTTTATAGCAAGAAATGTTTATAGCAATACAGTATACAAAGGAAATGAGTCAGACTTCCAAAAAATGTTTATAGATATGAGGTATGCAAAGGTAATTAGTTGGGCTTCCACAATATGTTTATACCCATAAGGTAAGCAAAGGAAATGATTCTGGGTTCCAAGAAATGTTCATATAAAATTGTATAAAATTATTTAATGCATTTTTAATTATAGTATTAGGGTTCATTAAAACTCCTATTTTTTCTAATGCACAGGAATGTATTTCGGTGTAATCCGAGTTTTCAATATACCAAGTGGGGCTCGGTCCCATCTACCTCAAATTATCGAGATTCTACTTAGTTTTAAATATATATAAGGCAAGCTTCTTTCTCATGTTTTAATGTGATTGACAAAGAGAGCCAAGCTTATGAAATATATCTGTCTTTTAGTAATGTCCTTTCTATATGACTATATAATGAAGACAGACCTCTGGATCAAACAAACCTTAATCGTCACTAGAGCTAGCCTGAAAGTAAGCCCAGTGAAGTGCATTACTTGTAGGGTGCATTTGTGGATTTGCAAGCATGAAAGTACATATTTAATGTGTCCTACAGATGTGTATAAATATCAAATAACCAACAACAAAATAAACCACCTCGAATGGTTAAACAGTAGAAAAATAAGACCAGCCAGAATAGTGAAAACACAAGGTCGCAACTTCCAATAATAGCCAAGTGCAAAGAATTTAACTATGTTCACATCTGTTGGTATTTTCATAAAACCATTCAGAAGCAAACAAACAGTTGACATATCCACACATGCATACACACAGGAATTTCCTTATTTCAAGTTATGAATATTGTTGTATTAACCTATTGCTGCCTATGAACAGGAAATATATGTTACAACAAATTAATTATTCATATCATACAGATGTCAGGTTTTTCGTTTGTTTCAAGACAGTTTATTTTTAGATGTGTTAAATACTATATGTCTATGATGTCTAAGGGATATTTATCACTTGAGGTTATTTATCTCAAATCCTACAACATAGAAGAGGATATATATTTAATGCTCTTAAGTTGTCATTTTATCAGACATTCTAGACATCTTTCATTCTAGACATGATAGATTCGTCATCAGATTTCATGTCAAGAGGATTCTCTCGCTGATTTTAGTTAGTATTCGCTGTCGCTCAGTAGCTGATGCTTCTTTTGTGTTGTACTGTATCATTGTCAAAAATATCAGGTTGGCCATTTGTTGGAAGTGAGTGAGAGCAAGGGTAGTGACATTGTCTGTGGAAGATGAGGTACACCTCTGCCCACGTTGGTTTGTAGTAGACCATAGTGAAACTAAAAGCAGTGACTTTTGAAATATTTATAATATCCCCACAACACCCAAATTTTACTCCCCTATTATAGATATGTATTATTCCCCTCTTCTAGTTCAATAAAACAGGGTAATAAATTTAGGATAGAGGGGGGGGATTAAGAACCTCAAATTTCGTTTTTGAAGAGGAACTTCAATTGATAATAAAATGTGAATGTTGTTAAGTTGTATTACATTTTGAAAAATGGGTCTACAAACTCTATTACATTAAAGTGAAGTTGTAAATTCAAAAACCATTTTGTGTAAATATTTCTTATAATTAGTATATTTTTGTGTATATCCAAAGTGAACAGAAATAATGGTTGCATCCTATAATCTAATGCAAACTTCTAACCATAGCTTGTAATCTGTTTTTATTTATTATGCTTACAAATAATAAACTAATTCACAAAATAATTTTAAAAAGTTGCATCCATACAAAATATATATTTAGTTCTTTATAAATGAGAATATTTTAGAAACAAAATACAACTCAATTGACACGAGGAATTAATTTGTGAGCACCAGATCGCTCTGATCATGAATAATGTAATCCACAATGGGTTAAACCATTCACTGAATTTTGAATTTCTTAGTTTGTATAACGGGATAGCTGAGTATAAAAAACTGCTTTCAATTTGTTGAACCATGCTACACAGATAACAGTAGGCAAATTGATTCAATACTGCTAGGGAAAATATATACTTTGCTGTTGTAGGATTATAGTTGCATTTGGAATTACTTGCAATTTCTCAACCAAATTTACAATGCAAAGTTGAAACTTGCACATGATTTAGCTACTAGCATAGGAATTTAACAAGACAAATATAATTTTAAATTAATCAAAATAGCATACAAGCTATTATATTGAAATTAAATTTCACTTTTAAAATATGACACAACTGGAAATTGTAATTAGTAATTAGATTAATTTTAAAATATTCAACAAAAACTTTGATTAAAAAAAATACCAAAATCTTTTAAGTATGGTAATTATTGCGTAACTAAGTGAATACTTTTTAACTTACTTGTTGACGCATTTCGAAACAATTTTTTCATAAATGCAGCTGACCCAATTAGTTGAGTAGAAGGTCAGCTTCTTAGATTAAAAGTTTGTTTCTAAACGCATTAGCAAGTTCAAAAGTATTAATTTAGTTACCCAATTATTACTTACAGTTTAATCAGTGGATTCAAGATGATTACAACGAGCAATTTCAAAATCTTATCTTTAACATGGTAAGCCATGCTAAATATAAATTATTTTATAACTTATTAAAAAATACATTTGTTAACCTTTTAGTATATTTTTCACCTGAATATAACATTCGCAGAATAGGAAATAATAACAAATAGTTTTATAAACACAGACTAACATTAACTTCGACTTACTTGTTGTAAGTAAGTGTATGGCCAGCGATGAACCCTGTATGAATCTGCAGTTGCAGAATCTTAATCCCAGTTGGCCTGCCAAGCACATGCCTTGCATGGTATACTATGATGGTAACATCTCCTAAAACTATGACGTTCAAAGGTAATGTAATCTGGAACAAAGCACGCTGCTATAAATTTTCTTAGCATCTGCAAGTACAAGAATGGAAATGATTAAAGAAATTTTTTTCTATACACTGGAAAAATTGTTTATGAATCTTACCCATTTATCAAGAGAACAGAAATGATTCAACCATAAAAGAATTGAAAGTTGGAGTATTAATAGTTTTGTATACATATTCTTTCAAAATGTTTACACTTTTTTTTATATGTATATGTTACAAAGACAGGCCTGGATTCCATGGTAAATTTTCCTATTTATCAATAAAAAGTAGGATTTCTAAGACAGGTTAAACATTTACACATTTAAACATGTAATTGACCAGATAACAACAAATCCAGTGTTAACACGCATAAAACAGACTAAAAAATAATGAAAATATGAATTATTGATCATCATTATTTTAAACATAGAATAAAAAAAGTAGTTAATTTAACTGAAGGAACACATTTTTCAAAATTATACTTTTATATTTATATTTCTTCACACCACTTCAAAATAAATAATAAACATTACATTTTACAAACTGGAAAATGATATAAAATAACTATTTATGACAATATGAATACATCATTTACATCTCTAAGGATATTTGGAATAACAGTAGGTTGAGAATTGAGGGATATAAAAATGCTTTATTACTAGGAATAGAAGAAATGTACTATTATCTACTAGGAATAGCGTAAAAGTAGCTTTGCTCTCTAAACAGAGTTCAACACTGCCCTGTGGTTGGTTAATAAAGACAGGTCTTGGTTGAACAGTTTAGTTGCTTTCTTGAATTAGATCGGCCCTTTATTGAAGTAATAGAGATAGAAAAAATGCATCTACATGCACTTATCAATTGATAAATATAATTTAAAAAATAATTAATACAAACTGAATTTTAATTTTTTTTAGAAAGTACTTACTAGCCAATGCTCACCCTTGGCTGTTGAGCCATTTGGTGACGCGCTAACCAGTATAGACGAACCAGTGGGTCATCATCATCTCCGGAATGGTCGAGCGCATTGCATTTCATCAGATGATCCCCATCCATCTTATCGTGTCCACAGAGAGGGCATTCCGGTGTTGGGAGCACACCGATGCGATGTAGATTGGCGACCAGGTAGCCGTGGCCGGTTTGCATTCTGAACTTGGCAACGCCTACAGCTCATGGAAGTCTGTGGTCGATAAGCCCTGTGGTGACTAGGTTTCCCCATTTTCTTCCTGCTGATTGCTGCGGTGCAGTTTGATGGCCCGGTCGATAGTTGCATTGATGAGGGCTTTCGTGCTTTGCAACGAAGGCATGCAAATGGGTTGTGCCATGGATGTGCCTTTTTTGGCCAGAAAGTCTGCCCATTCAATTCCATAGATGCCAACATGGCTTGGGATCCATTGTAAAGCTATAAGCCAAGCCCCATTTGCCAAATGTTCCAAGGCTTTTCTTGTTTAAATTGTTCTTTTGCAGTCTGTATCTGTATTGTGTGAAAGGTTTCGGATAGCCGCTTGTGAAGAAAACTGCCTGTGTAGGGGCTATTTTGTTTAGTTCGGCTGCTGCTGCTTGTACTGCTGCTATTTCTCCATCGTAGTTGGTCTGGGGAGTTCCCACTGCTAGGTATCCCTCAAAATTGTGACTGTAGTAGGCAGCTCCGGTTGCACCTGTTTCCGGTATTGAAGATCCATCCGTGTATATATGTAACCATTCTGGTTGTGGGTACTCTTCATTGATTGTATGCAGGGCTGCTTGCCTCAGTTTTATGTCCAGGGATGCTGATTTCGACTGACTGTGGTCCTTCAATCTACAATCAGCTTTTGGTAAATTGTGGAAAAACTCGCGGTAATCTGTAAGCAGTGCTGGCTTCTCTAAGGCTATTCCATACTTCAAGGCCACCCTCTCATAGGACGCCATTGGGGTTATTTGAGTTCAGTCGGGCTGTGGCTTGTCTGTAGTTTGTCCAATGAGTGTGTACCCCTCTGTGTCTCTGCCAGAATCGGAAAGCCATATTTTCTCTCTATGGCTTTCCATTGAACTACACTTCGTTTGTGCCTCCATTGCTGCAATGGGTGTGGATTTAGGTGTATTATTTCAGGAAGTAATTTATTAATAAATTTAATTTCAAATTCTGAATATTTATATAGATTTATTAAGTTTTAAAAGTTATTTTAATTATGTTATTAAAAATATTTATTACTTATGAATTGAGGTTTAACAAAAAAACCTTCACCCTGACATATCTTAAAGACATCCAAACTCACCTTCCAGATTGCTTTTAGTAGAACATCTGTTCAACATAACAATTTAACACAAATAATATTACATGCACTCGCAATTAGATCTGGTACATATTTATCTCTCCAATTTATTTTGTGATAAAACACCATTAAATTGACACCCAATCCAAGTCTTAGACTATGTCATCGATGTTAATAAAGTACACTCATAATAAAACTGCTGTTGTGCTTAACTATGTATTTACATGTAGCTTAATCCTCTGTTTTTAATTCATAAGTTATTATTGAATAACTGAGAGAAAACTAATAAGATACTACCTGACGCATTTCAAACAAATCTTTTCATCAACAAACCCCAGCTTGTGATTATAGAGGTTGGCTTCGTCAATAATTGTTCCAAAACTCCTAGACAAGTGAGTTATTAGTTTTCACTCAGTTATTTAATGATTATTTATGATATATTCAGTGTATTCAAGATGATTGCAACAAACCACTTTAATAGCTACCTACAGTCATTAGTAATCAACCTCTACCAACGGACGAAACTCAAGGTTTACAAAATTTCCCTTCATATTTTCTTCAACTCACAATGCCTCAAACATACTTGCTGAACAAGAATAGCGAATTGGCTTCATCAATGTAACGATTGTTTTAAAATGTATCACCATGTAAGTTATTAGTTTTCACTCGGTTACACAATAATTATTTATGATTTATTCAGTGAATTCAAGATGATTACAAGTAACATTTTTAATTGTAGAATTAGAGACGTAAAATTAATTCTCTAATTATTAAAACATCTTCAAAATTCTTATGTTATTTATTGTTGCAACTAACAATTATTAAATTCATGAAAACTATCCTTAGGTTTTTTAAACAATGCAATTCCAGTCACCAGGGCAATTTAAAATGACTATTTCTGCCTCTCAGAATATTAACATGTAACATTATGCTGGTGGGAGCCACATGACCTATAGCACTGCTAATTTCAATGAAAATTGAGTTTTGTTTTTCCGTCTGTTGTGTTGTCTTTGTACGTGTTATTCTGTCGTAAGTTATCAATTATTAGCTTATCATAAACATTTCTTTGTGCTAGGTATTTAATAATGTTAATTTATTCCTTAATGCTTTTGTTTGAAATTTGTAATAATTGTAACCAATAGAATACGGATCTAAAGGCATCATGTTTATCGGAGTGTATATAGTATGATGAGTTATGTACCTATCACTACTGGTTTTCCAAGACAAATCTTAATTTTTGTGAGGTTGAGGAAATTTAAGAATCAGTCTGATTCAAATACTGTGCTTAAATATAATTTTGAATGTACTATATTTATTTGTAATAGGAGTTCCTTGTATTACCACTACAATAATGTTATGACGAATACATTTCTATGCCAGTAATTAATTTCGTATATGTGTGTGTTTTTATATAATCTGTGTTTTTCCAATATGCTATAAAACTATTGCCCTAAGGACCTACCGGATTAAACTTCCCATACCTATACCAACAAGTTAGAATTGAATTTGGAGTTGTAAGTAAAATACTTTGTTCTGTCATTGTTTGAAGGATGACCAGGAATTGGCAATACAGGTTTGTAGTACATTGTTTTATATGAGTTGGGATATTAAGATATTTAGTGTTTCAATCACAGGATTATTTTATTAATCCTTCAGTACATTTTTTAATTTTATATTTTTATAACATTTTAAAGGGTTTGTTATTTTATTCAAATGTGTTTAATTTTGAATTGTTTCATAATCCATTATTACATTTCTGTTTATTTTTAATCCAACGATCTTTTCTACTTTAGTTTTAGTTTATCGCAAATCCGGATCTTGGTTCCATCATGAAGAGTGTGGTACTCGGTGCCACTAATACATACTATAGTAAATGCTATCTTTTATTATAAATTTAAATAAAATAAACCAATTCTGAAAAATATGTCATAACTACATTTATAATGCAACGTACAATAAATTTAATCATGATTTAAATTTTTTAGATTTATGTGTTCTGCATGCTAATCAATATTGTGCATTGACACCAATCAGCAAAATAAATACAATTTATTACAAAACCTTATCCTTATCTAATTTGTCATATAATATGCTTTTGTTCAAAAAACAATAAAGGACTTTTTCACTCAATAAGTTTGTACTGGCATGTTTTTGGCTTTCTGTGCTATGTATTAGTATGTTCACTATATGTTCTTTCACTAAATTCTTTTGAATTTTTTAAGTCCTATGACATCTATTTTGTAAAGTTTAATTAAACCTACACCATACTTCAAGCATTAAAATATATTACAGTAAATGAAATATCAATTACAAACAAGAGTGTAGAGATCGTTTGAAAATATAAATCAGTAGTCCGGTAGGTCCCGGTCCAAATTGATTCGGATTTTCGATGCTCTACTGTATTACTTTTTTTATACTCCTTACAGACCCTTTTCGCCACATTAAGCCTAATCACTTAGGTATATTTATCAAAAATCCCAGTTGATTAACCTTTTGACATTAATTTTATTTCGGTAATATAACAAAACCAAATGAAGTCAAATACCTACAAATTTACCTTGCCATGAGTAATATTAAATAACGACATCCTTTCATATTCCTGTTGAGTTGTTAAGACCCTCTCTTCTCCTTGGTAAACTTCTACATATGGACGGCAACCATCTCTGTAGAAATAAATAAATTTAACATAAATCTGTATATGTAATTCTGAAATAGTTACCAATTTAATATTTACTCATTACAATTATTAAATATTTTTATAACCATTTTTAAACAAATAACTTTAAAATACTTTTCATTTCTTCATTGTTATAAATAAATAAATTATATAAATATATATGTGTGTGAGTGTGTGTGTGTGTGTTTTCTTGTGTAATAATATATATATAAAGTTATTATTGTTATTTGTAAGCAATTATCCCACCACTAAGTGCAATTAGGTTTTACCTCATGTGATGAGGCACGTATCGGTCACTTGACCATTGTTGAATCACTGAATTATTTTTCTCAATTTTTCTGGTGTCGTTCAGTCTGTGATGTTGATATTTGTTGACATCATATATGTTTCGTCTTGTGCCGTGTCCATGATGTTTTTGAAAAGTACGTCGTCTGCATATGTTGTCTATTGGTTCATTAAATTGTTGTATATGTTTTTATAGATGTGGTACTTTTCTAGTGAGTTTAGTTCTATTGGGTTATCATTTATTTCAAGTATGGTTATGTTATTTTCGTAACTTGTTATTTTATGTTCATGTGATATTAGGTGTCCTGCTACATTTGATGCGTTTGTCTTTTTAGTTTTGAATGCTCTGTAATGTTCTGCAAATCTTATTTTACATTACCTGGTTGTTTTTCCTATGTGAAATGTGTTGCATTCACTGCACTGTGGGAGTCTTTTAAGTTTGTCTTGGGGTTAATTAGGTTTGTCATTAAGACAAATTTAAAAGTCTCCCACAGTGTAGTGGATCCGAAAATAGAACAATAACGGTACACCACAACTTGTGACAACAAAAATTCCACACAACTCGCAGTCTACTACAACCCCCTGTCAGTGATGCTTGATGATGGAGATACTACCAATCTTTGAAAGTTAACTCGCATAAATACCAAGTAAGATTCTTGTTTAAGTACGTATTGTGAAAGTGATAAGTGAATACATGAAAACAGTGTTGCAAAGCTAATATATATAATACATTAATATATTACATTATTATTATTATCATTATTTTTCCTGAAGATGCTAAAACAATTATAACCGAAAAGCTTTGAAACAAATATATAAATTAAAACAAATCTTGTTTTCGAAATTATTAACACATGTATACCTATTTTTATTGAAGAGAGGCACAGGTTCTATTGTAATTGAGATCAATTTCAGCGACTGAAAGTGAGGTTTGTATGGCGGTGAATGGAGTAAGTCTGCCAGGTAATGAAGGTACCTGTGAACATTTCAACAATTATTTATTAAATGCAATAATATAATGATTAACAACATTTGCACATACAAGAATAGTTAGCCCTATCATTTCTCAGGTTTTCCTAAGAGTATAACTAAGACTGAAAATATATTTAATAAAATTATTCAATTAGCAATTACTTGAATAACAATTAGTGATGATTTATGTCAAATATTTTATTAACGTAAAACTTATTTTTGAATACAGAAAAATTTTATAAGATAAAATGTAGTGAAGAAATAATAGAAGTATCTGTAAAATAAAATATTGCAATTTGAGCAAACTAAAGTAAACATTTTAATTATAATAAAATAAATCACAAATTAAATATAAAAAAATAATAAATAATTGAAATAATTAAATAAACTTGGGAATGAATGAAGACTAAAAATTAAAATAGTGGTTATAATATAATCTTAGTAACTAAACATCATACAAATGTCACTCAATTTTGCCAGGAGTAAGCCAAGTAATGAATATATAACTTGTAAAAATGTTGTATTATTAAAAATGAAATAATTATAAAACAATTTCATAGAATGAACGTTTTCAAATCAGTAACAAACGGACACAGTATTTAAAGCAGGAAGTGTCTCTAAAGTATAGTAATTAGAAGTAGGACGAATCAAATGTTCAGTGTATAAAATAAAAACTAGGTGGAGAAAGATTTGGAGATTGCATTAGGCTGTCTGGATTACTAATAATTTATTCCGCAATAAGTTAAAAGAAATTAATGAAGCATTTTTTATAACAGGTTATATCAATGTTTAATAAATTTGTCAAATGTTTAAACATATTTATCTAATTAAGATTTGATGTAAATGTATAACATTATTAATTTTTTTTAACACAAAAGAATTAATTTAAGTCACCGGAGTAAAGTTATACAGCTTTATATTAATTGATTATGTATCGTTTCATAATACATGAAAAAAGGATTCTTATTCTCTAAGAAATGAGTTTAGAGTAAACTCATAAACTCTAAGAGCAAAAGTCAATTCCTGTTTTAATTTCAAGTGGTGATTGAAAAAATTTGACTTGTAAATGGATATTTATCAAGAGTTTTATAATTTGTTGATTTTTATTATGTTTTATATAATGTTATGTATTTTATAAATAATAAGTTATGTTGTATAATTGTTTAATTAAAATTGAGCTCTTGAAAAGGAATTTCGGAAAGAAGTTTGAAACGTTGAGTGTTTTTAAAAAGCAAAATTGTCTGTGATCTGTCATTAATATAAAAACATTAATAGTTATTAACAGACATTAAATATAAATATTAATTTAAAGTAAGTGAAATTTATGTATTTTTCTACTAGTAAAAATTTTAATATAGTTAGACAAACATTCATCATACTGTAAAATTCTACTGGCTATATCCTTTAACATAATGATATACGTGAAGAAGAGATCCACTTCAAGAGTATATAAAATAAGGTATAAACACAAAAATTCCACCCAATCCTACTTGCCATAACAAATGTTCCTTTTAAGGAACGTCAAGTAAAATCATATTTTGCATAATTGGCTGTGAGGTACTGTTGGTTAGATGGTCATCAACTGAGATGAGGGGTGGTTGATGGAGTTATTAAGATAAATAGTTATGATTTTTGAGGTATAGTGTTAAATAATTTTTTAATCGAACATTACTTCTTTTTTTTAAAGAAACTTACATGCATCAAATGTGCATTATCCCCTCGCCCTTGGATCTATTACATTTTAAAAAGAATATCTTGTTTCAAAAGTGGATGACCAAGTAGGAATGACAGGTTAGTTCTTCTGATACAATTAATCTTAAGCACATCACTTGCGCATTACACCTTGAACGCTTTTATACAGGTTTAATAATTTATATTTAAAGCTTGTAGGAATCTAATATCTTTACTATTGTTTTTTACAATTTTTTGTATAATAAATAATCGTTACATATATTATGAATAAACAAATTCACATTTTTTTATTATTATTATTATGTAATTGTTCTGATTCATTTTAGAATGCTGGTAACTAATATTATTATTATTTTTTTGAGTAAAATAATATTACAAGTTAACCATTGCAGAGTGTGTGTGTGTGTGTGTGTGTGTCTCCGAGAGAGACAGAGATTATTAGAAAGAGAGAACATCATATGATTCAGAAAAAACAATTGATATTTTATTTACTCTTTGAAGTTATTATTAAAGCATAAGTCTTTTAATATTTTATAAATTATATCTAAAGTATATTATATCTAAATATATTTTTATTTTACAAAATATGGTTAAACATTTTACTATCCACAACTATACTGGTTATTTAAAAGACATAAAGCTTTCAAAAATTTTTCACACAAAAGGATTTGATCCTAAACCGGTGTTAGAAAATAAATGTTTCCTTGAAGTAGGCTGCGGTTCCACAAGAATGACTCAAAGTCAATAACTGTAAATAAACTGTTAAAAAATAAGTTACGTTGGTGCCTACAACTAATGATGATTTACACACTCAAAGCATACCTCATCTCTGAAGGCTGAAGACCAGGTGGAGATCTTTTAACTGCAAACATTTGAGCAGCATCTTCAGGTTTTTGTACAAAACCAACAAACAATAAAAATGCACTAACTAGCATCGCAGAGCTAGCTTTCCCATCCTAAAAAAACAAGTAAATAATCTAAATAAGGAAAGAATAATTGTAACACTGAAAAATAAATAAGAAAGATACATGTAGCAAAGCTTATCTCAAGCAGTTCTAATATTATGTTTTCAAGTAGTTAATTTGGAAGATTCAATTCCTTATTTGACTGATATAATTTTTGTTATAATCGTTGTTCTAATATAATTTTGAAAAACTTCATATAAAGGGATATTCTGTATTCATTGATTTATTTTATTGATCACACAAGAATCACTTTTATTAAATCAATAAATCATTATTTAATGCAATCGTTTTATTAACACGTTCATTGCCAAGCTGGAAATTGGAATTTTGTGTGGTGGCCGCTATAATAATTCACTTAGAATTTGGATAGCAACGGCCACGCGATATCGTATGATCGGCCACTTGGCAAGATCGGACATCAAGCGATATCGCGTGATTGGCAATGAACGTGTTAAAAAAGCTGCTAAACCATCTAGACCAAATGGGGAAAAGGGGTTCCTAAACTTTTTCTGACCATCGCCCACTTTCGAGATTTATAATTTTTTTTTTCATCCACCTGATTTGAAAAGACACACAAATCTTAAAATTACCAACACATACATTTAAATATCTTCATACACTATAAGTAGAGAAATTGGGATTTTTAAGGACATTTTTATCTTATAGGAAATCATGAATTTACAAAGTACATGAATTTTCGTATTTAATTAATTAAACAATATGAATACCCATGTCTAATTAATGTGAGGGATGGGTTTGATGAGTTTCAACCAAATTCTTGATGCCAAGAGCCATTTCTGTCAGAAAAATTCTCTAAGATCTTGCTTTTTAAATTCTAACCTATTTCTAGATTTAGTGGCAAGATTATTTACCACAACAAACCCTCTTTCAACCATGTAAGATGAAGGAATGGTTACAAACAACTTTTCTATGAAGCACCACAATCCAGAATAGAGCTCCCGAATTTCATTTTGAAGCCAAAATGCTTGGTAGCCCAAAATGCTTGGACAAAGCTATTGGGTATTGATATTTAATAAATAGAACTTACTTTACCTGGTAACCTTTATACATAAAAACTAAATTATTTTCCCACAAATTTTTTCAAATCGCCCATCGAATTCACAATCTGTCAGTCTCGCTCTCTGGCGAATTCGCCCAGTTTGGGGATCTCTGATCTAGACCTGAAATGTGCAACAGCTTTTTTCCCAGGCTTGCGTTTTCTGTTTCCATCTGTTTTCTATGTGATTCAATTTTTTCAATTTGTTTTATTAGTTCACTCTCTCTCTCTCTCTCTCTCTCTATATATATATATATATATATATATATAGATTTTTTGGACTAGGAGACTGACAGACTTACCTTGGTAAGAGTCCACTCTGTAGTCTTGAAATAGAAACACATAAAAGCACTTAAACAATGATATATTTCAACCACACAGTGGTCTTTGTCAATCGAAGAGAAAACACAAAAAGAAATATGAGAGAATGAAATAAAATAATAAATAAATAATTTATTTTATTTCATTCTCTCATATTTCTTTTTGTGTTTTCTCTTCGATTGACAAAGACCACTGTGTGGTTGAAATATATCATTGTTTAAGTGCTTTTATGTGTTTCTATTTCAAGACTACAGAGTGGACTCTTACCAAGGTAAGTCTGTTAGTCTCCTAGTCCAAAAAATCTAATATATATATATATATATATATATATATATATATATATATATATATATATATATATATATATATATATATATATATATATATATATATATATATATATATATATATATATATATATTTATTTATTTATTTATTTATATATCTTGTTCAAATTTCTATCATTAACAAAATACTTTTTATTCATCCACTTAAGTTCAAATACATTTTTTAAACTTGTAGTAGGCGACACATTATTAATACAGTTTTTTCAAATATTAATTCATTAATTATATTTAGTTAATTAATTTCAGTTTTATATGGGAGAAAAACTTTTCACAAAAGGGGGAAGGCATGCATTATAGTTATTTTATTCCATTTGACTTAAAATAAGTGATAACGTATGAAACATCTGATTGACTTCATAAAACATCTGATTTCATCTTATAGGTTATGTGGTATATCAGCTGTTTCAACATATAGCTCATGTTACTTTATTTATATTAACTGCCATTATTTATTAAAATGTACCCAAAATTTTTAAAAAATTGTATAACCTAAGTAGGAATAGACTTTAAACATGTTTGTTTTTATTATTTGTTAATTTGTATTTCTTGTTAAAATTCACTCAACTGTTCTATAGATGAATTTTTTGATACATTCGAGATTCAAATGAGTTCTTTCTTGTATTTTTGATCATTTTCTTCAAGAACATGTACCACCTCATTCCCTTGTATCCCTTTATGTGAAGGCATTCATTGAAAGCAAATTAACTTGTAGTGCAGCGGAGCGCGCACCGCGCCGCCCGCGTTAAGACCCGCCCCACACGGGCCACCACCATTACCCCACCGCAAGCTCAGAATTCTGACAGGCCTATCCTAGCCAAACTAGGATACTGTGCAATGACCCGCCAAAATCTGCCAGAGAACAAGTCACTGGACTTTATTATAAAAAACCTAACTTGCTGAAATTTAACCTTTTAGGTACGTATTTCCCGGGGGAATGAGTTCTTTGAAGGCATCTTTTTGGCGAAATGACCCTTTGGTTTTAGGAGTGTGTAAGAAATCTGTTTTAAATAAAAACACTATTGTTTTGTTGGCAAGTTGATAAAAATTACATTTTTATTTTACCCTTAATTTTGAAATTACAGCACATTTTGCTATTTTCTTATTTTAACTAGCTCTTTAAAATATTAGCAATTCATTTCTGTTTAGCATTACTTTATCTCTTCTTTTATATTCTAAAATATAAAAAGATTTCAATGTCAGTGGTAACTCTTTACTCAGTCAACCCTTTCTTTTACCCCTTCTATACAAAATTTTAGTAAAATTCTTACTGAATTTATATTAACACCAAAAGTTATAAGAAAAATAAATTTTAGTTATATTAACTGAAAAGTGTAATTTAATTATGTTTATTTAACCCTTTTAATTTAAAAACTGATCCTTTGAATAACATAAGTTATATCAATAAACAATTTTATCCCATTTAAAAAACCATTAAACTTTTTGAAAAACATAAGTTATATCACTAAACAATCTTATCCCATTTAAAAACAATTTAAACTTTTTGAAAAACATAAGTTATACCAACCAACAATTTTTTATACTTCTATAACTAATTAAAGAAACATATTACATCTTAACTTGAAATTCTTAGCCTAACAATTGATTTACTAGACCCACATAATCTTTGCTGAATATTTACTTTTTATTTTTATTGTCTACTTTAAATCAAAGAAATTGTTTCACATTTTAGTTTTGTCCCCTTTTTTCTATTTCACAACCCTTTTATTTTAATTCCAAATAATTTTGTAAACCCTTAAACCCCTTTATATTACAATTAAATCTGATTTATAAATGTTAATTAATTTTTCATTAATTAATTATAATTTATTCCCATTAATTAATTTTAACCCTTTCTCATTAATTAATTTTAATTGCTTATTATTTATTAATTTTAATTAATTCTCATTAATTAACTTTAACTCTTTCTCATTTAATAATTTTACTTGATTACCATTAAATAATTTTAAATATTTAACGTTGGTCTAAAATACTAAAAAAAAACCTTTTCTGTTGAATCATCTGTCTTATTTGACTTCTTTTGCACAAAACTCATAAAAAAAATTTCTTAACACCTGTTTATATTTTAATTATTTATCGCTAATTTTTTATATTTAAAAAACCTTTAATTTCTAACATTTACTTAATTAATTTCTTTCCAAAACATATAACTTTCTCTATTTAAAAAAATTTCCAATTTACTAACAATTTAATTCTATTTCATATTTATAAACTAGTTTGGAGGACTCCTCCATTTTGTGGTGGGAATTTCCCCCACTAACCACTACCCCCTCTAGTTCCTGAATTAAACAAAGCCATTGTTTGAAATTCTTTAACTACAAAAAGAAATTTTATTTGAAATTGAATTATTTAAAATGTCAACTTTCCCCAAAAATTGTTCCATATAGAAATTTTAATTAAATGAAAACGAGAGAAATTAACCTGACCTTAATCGCAGGGTCACTCCTAAATCCTGGTAGATTTTTCTTTCTTCTCCCTCGAGATCGTTTGTTTCTGGGTTTGGTCATCTTGGTATGCGATGTCACCGATTTTGACTGTTGGCGTCCCTGCTGCGATGCCTTGATAGAATTTTAATATCCCGATTTTTAAACTTATAAAATTTTGCTCTCCCTCTTTCAGTCCTGAAGTTCTTATTGTTCAATTATTTATTTAATTATTTATTTTTCACTGTTTATATATAAAAGGTTGATTTAAAAATTGACATTTAATTAAATTTTGATTTCTTCACTGTTCACTGTTTTATATAAATTTTGAAGCATTGTTCTTTATAAATTACTTTACTGACTCTAATAATTTTTCATATAGTTCACCTCTAACACACATAAACTTCTTAAGAACGCCGCCACATAGATGTTAAACTTTGGAGACCACTTTTGGAGCATGTCATTTTCTTCGTCGTCATTTACAGATCACAAACTGAAACAAAGCCTTGTCACCTGGAGCGACCGGACCGACGTCCTCCCTCTTTGAAGTCTCGAATAACAATGTTTCTTTTAACCCCCGCTGGGCTTTCTCGTTCCCACGAGACGTATCGTACCATATTTTGTCAACCAATGGGGTGGCTTCTAAAATCTACGTCACAACATCATGCGACTTTTTCCTCCGCTGGGCTTCCGGTTTCAAACACAAAGCAGGCTCACTCCAAAATGATCAAAATATTGTATGTTTCTTTAATTTGTGTTTAACTCTTCTATCCGGCGTTTTCGCGAATTTTGGTACAGGGCATCTCCTTTCCCTCTTGACAAGCCGCGTCTTCTCGAATGTCGATAGTGATTATAGGAGTATTTTGAGGTTTTCTCCCCTTTCCATGTAATTTACTTGTATTTTAAAATATATAAAACCCTTATCCCTTCTAATGGCTTTGCTTTCACATTTTTACATTACGAAATTTTAATATTATTGCGACGGTATTTGCTAATCAGAATTCTACCCGTTACAGTAGCTTATTGAGTTATTTGGCTGCTTCTATTGCCTCTTATGCTATATGAATGACCTAGATATATTCAACAACTTTCTTCATTACCTGTTCATTTTAAACTAATTTTCTAAGTTGTGTATAACTAACCCAAGATAAGTTGCCATATGCTTAATACACTATCGTACAATTTTTCTCTTTACTTTACTTGTTGACATGCTTTCAAGATACTTTTGAAATTGTTTTAAACTTTAATGTTTTATTTAGGATATATTTTTTACTTGCATACATTTTTCTATAGTTTGTATTTAAAACAAGTAATGTAAACAAAAATTTTGTAAACAAAAACAGTCAATTCCTACTAAGAATAACAAAGAAAAATTTTATTTAATTACTTTTTATTAAATAATTAATATACATTACAATTAATATAAATAAGTAGCAAGCAACATAACCTAAAAGTATGTATTACAACAGCTGTTCTACCACATAACTTACAACACAGAATCAGCTGTTTTATAAAACCGTATGTTATAACTTATTTTAAGCCAAAATGGACAAAATAACTATACTGCATACCTTGCCCCTTTTGTAAAAGTTTTCATTAAATGTAATTAATGAATTAATATTTGAAAAAACAGTATTAACATCAAGCAGCATCCACTTTGAGTTTATAAAAATGTATTTGAACTTGAGTGGATGAATAAAAATTATTGTATTAATTACTAAAAATTTTAACAAGATATACGAGGAGATATAAGGAGATTGTGAACTAATAAAAGGATTTGAAAAATGAACCAAAGATATTTGTACCAGACAGGCTGTTGACAGTATTTCTATTTGACAATTGTAGTGACAACATCAAGAAAGAAAGAAATTTAACTTTTCCTCTTATATATCTTTTTTAAGAAATACAACTCGTTCCTCATAAATTTTTCCCAATGTAAATAATATTCTTTATGAGTACAACCTAGATAACAATAACAAAGATGACCTTTTGTTTTGCAGCGCTAAATGATCTGGTTGATGACAAAAATACTCCCCATTTGTTTAACCTCAATTGCTGTATCCAAGGTTTTTGTCTTGAAAAATTCATTGATAATCAAAAACAACAAAAATCAATCAATAGTACAGGTCAAATTTTATAAGCCGGCACTTTGATCTTAGGTGGAAATTGTGTATTCGTTGTCTATAAAACATTAGGCACTGTCGTCATCCTTCATCTGAGCCATTCATTGCCCTACCAGAACCAACCCTTAGACAATCCTATTAGCACGCTTCGTGAACACCCTATTCACATTTGTTGTTAATTATACTATAAATTAAAAAGTATTAATAAGTAACAAAATAATGAGTCAACCCTATAAGCCAACGGAAGTCATAGGCCTCAAGTGCTAGCTTATAAAATTTGACCTGTAACTAAACTTAGCTTATTGGATTGACAGTTAACTTACAATACAATGTACAATAGACACATTTCTTGAGTCCAACGTAAGGAACTGGTACATGTCTTCACATAAAGTGTACAACGAATGTAGTGGTGGTGCTCTACGGAGTGCACCTCCCCATCCACAGTCTGCGACCTGTAATCACAAAGTATATGACGTGATTAAAACAATTATAATGTAAAATAATTTATCAGGTTAAAGTGCAAAGAAATTCACAAAGGTTAAAGTGCAAAGACATTCACAAAAGAGATCAAAACATTTATATAAACATAAAATACATATTCACTAACAAATTCCAAAACATCAATTTAGTACACCAACAATAATACATAAATTTAAAAATAAAAAAATTAACCTATTTCCTGAGATTATACATAGCTATCTCACTGAGATCTGTTGACTTTTGTCAAATTTTAAACTTCAGAAATATGAAAAAGTCTGTGAAAGGCGAAAGTAAAGTGAATGGAATGTGTGAAACCAATAATTGGTACATAACCAGAAGCAAGTGTCTATAGCACACTGTATGAAGAAACACCTACCTTTTACTAAATCTACTTAATTTTAGTTTTGTTTGGTTCCCTACAATTTCTTTAACAATTATTTAGATTGTCATAAATAATATTAATTAAATTTACAAATATTATAATTCAACTGTAGAATGTGTTCTTTCTATGCCACACGTTACACGTTAAAAATAAAATACCAAACTTTACATGTTTAAATTAATTAAACACACTTTTTCCTAAAATGATAGTTCACAAAATCTAACGGACGATTTAGACCAAAATTACAATTACAAGTGTAAAATACTTTACTCACCCTTCCTTTGCCAAGCCTTCCTGCAGGATAACTCCTTCCTGACACATTATACACACAATAATGAGCTCCAGGATACCTTGTTTCTAACAACGCTCTGACATCTTCAGCATAGTTACTTTTTGTTGTAATTTCTAAACCTTCCGCAGGATAAGGCATAACAGCAAGCCTCGATGTTATATAACTTATGTCCACTTCACTTCTTGCCATGCTCCTGAAATTAATCAAATAAATGTTATTTCTTTGGGAAGCTCTTTAAACATTTTCCTATTTAAAAATGTTCAGTAGAGCGTCAGTAATCCGGATCGTGGTTTCAGCGTGCACAACACTCGGCGCCACTACAATACATACTAAACTAAGTGTTATATTTAATTATAAGTGCAAAGAAGTAAACCAATTCTGTAAAAACAAAACTCATAACACACCATACAGTATATTTAATCATGATTTAAATCTTTTAGATTTGTATGTTCTACATGCTAATCAATAGTGTATATTGTAACCAATCAAAAAAATAAAAATTATTATTAAACTTAATATTTAGCTAATTTGACATATAATATGCTTTTGTTCCAAAAACAATAAAAGACTTTTTCACTCAATAAGTTTGTACTGGCATTTTGTTTGGTTTTCTATGATATGCATTAATATGTACATTATATGTTCTTTTACTAAATTCTGTTGTATTTTTTAAGCCCTCTGACATCTATTTTGTAATAATTCCTGGTTTAATTCAAATCTACGCAATACTCTAAGCATTAAAATAGATTATAGTTAATGAAATATTAATAATACTCAGTAGTTTAGAGATCGTTTAAAAATCCGTATAAATCAGTAGTCCGGATGGGTCCCGATCTCAATTGATCCGGATTTTCAAAGCTCTACTGTAACATAATTTTCCCATATGTCTTCAAGAGAGGTAAAAGAGAGAAAGATTGAGTGACAAATTTAAACAAACAATTCAAATTTTTTAGTCATTATACTTTCTTAAAGAGCTACTGATTTTTGCATTAATCTGCTTAAGATTTTATTTCAGAATTAATCCAGGCTAGGGTGATGAAATTTGTAAAAGATATTGTGCCAATTTATTGCAATAATTTGTAAATTATAAAAGCTAGCACTGATATAATAAGTGAGTTGGAGTATGCAGCTTAAAATCTTATAACAACATGTGAAGCATGTGTAGCATCTTTATAAAGCAATGTGATATAATGAGCAACATATTCATTTACCAAAATAAGGTTACACTAGAACTCAACACACAGACAGAAGAATCTAACCCGAACTAATTAAAGAAAGGTGAAGAACAGATATGGCACTTCAGGGTTTCTGCATCTATAGCAAGTGTATATGGAGAGTTATACATAAAATAAAATCTTACAAACATATAGGACCTTACACACTTTAGAAATCTTACAAAATTGTTATATTATTGTACAGACAAACATTTGCACTGAAATAACTTTTCACTGTAATCATGTGCATAAAACACAATACAAAAATATTTACATTATAAGTAGGGATGGGCCGATTCCTAAAATTTTCGATTCCGATTCCGATTCCGATTCTAAAATTTTCCATTCGATTCTCGATTCTTTACTCGATTCTCGATTCTCGATTCTTTCAAGTTATATTAGCTTACATTCTATTTCTCTAATAATTAATTTAGTTAACATCTTGGTCATATGGCAAAACCTTTTATAAGTTCTGTTTTAATGTAATAGGCTACATAAAACCTTCAACCTTGATTTATCAATAAGAATTTTTAAAAGCCTAAAAACATATCAGATAAAAGTAATGACTTATTTTAAAGTTAAAAATGTGAACTTTACTTATTTTATGATGTTTTGAAAAAATACCTAAGCCTATTTACATTGACTCCCAAACAAAACAAAAATTAAAAACAAACAAACAACATAAAAAGTAAAAAATTAATACAAATAGGATAGTTTTTAATATTTAAAAGTCTGGCAGGTAATGTACATTTCTGTTCAAAAACACAAGCATTTGAACACGTTGTGGGTCAAGCTAGTTTCATTGCTTGTCATATATAGCTCCTGAAGTTGAGAAAGGTTTTTCAGAAAACACTGTCGCGAGTGTGCAGACAGGTATTGTATTGCCATTGCATTTAAATGAGGGTATTTGGCACTTTGTACTGCCAAATACTTCCCAACATCACAATCTGGACTGGCTAATGGTTCCCCCAGATAATTGTTTACTTCTTCTTCTACTGTCAATTCCCCTGGGTGTCTGGAACAAGTGCAACAGATTCAGGCCTATTTTGTATTTATTCCTCAATCCCAGTTGATTTTTAACCGACTATCACTTGTAGGTCCTGTGTCTGAGGATAAAGTTTCTTCAAGTATAGATCTTTTTTGTTGATAAATTTGGGCAAAATGAATGTTGTTTAATTGCTTTTTCATATTTGATATATTATGTGGTTTTCCACCGTCAGTTTCTGTTAACTGTCATCGAATTGACGCGACGGCCAGTACCCTGAACCGAATACCGTCTATAATATAATTTATTGAGGTTAAGTTTCGGAGGAATAATACGGTGTTTCTGTTATCAGTCTATTCGCTCAACCATCATGGCCACGGTTAATCGAGTTTTTACTGTACTTTTTTGTGTTTTGTTCTGACATCTATATATCAGTGGCGGTAAGACACGCGGGGGAGAGAGAGAGAGAGAGAGAGTATCAAACCCGCTCTAGAGAGAGAGAGAGGGGAGCGATGTCAAACGACCAGAAATGGTTACGATCTTCATTGCTGTTGCTTCATAAATAATAATATTTTCGTTATATTTTTGTTTACTTTAATCATATAATTCATTCAAATCAACCAATACATAAATAAGATATAGTTGGTAATTAATTATTTTTCTAATAAATTACTCCACACACATATTTTAATAGTTAACAAAATAGGAATCGGAATCGACACTTTTATGATGAAGAATCGAGTATCGACGATTCCTCGATACCACCTAGAATCGACGATTCCTGGAATCGAGAATCGGAATCGGCCCATCCCTAATTATAAGTGATGCAAATAATTCTCTATACAATTAATATTAAAAAGTAACAAATATTATAAATGTATAGAATCTAAAGACACTATCGGTATTCTATCAGTTATACACTATAAGAGAGGAGTATTTACTAAAACAGTAAAATATCTACATAATTTACTTTACAGGCCCAAATTAAAACAAACTTTTGTAATATGGTTTTGATTACAACCTCTATTATATCCCACAAATAAAATTAATATTTATTTGTAACTTTTGTATTAAAATAATATTTTTTATCCCTATGAGTCTTGGTGTTACTATACCATCGATAAAAAAAAACATGCTAAAAGTCCCACGGTGATAAAAGAAATGCTGAATTTCCCAAGCCATGTTCTATCACAGATGGTATTTATTGCTTTACCCATTTTATATGGGTGATTGTTTATTAAATCCATTTATGATTTATTTTTGGTGTGTAGAAACATGAGACTTGTCATAAATGAAGAAACAAAGATATGGCAACAAAAGCCTTGTTGTCTAGTGGATCAATCAAAGGTTTGGCAGCTTGTTGCCATGTCATAGCCAGCTTTTGAAACAATTATTGAATACTAAGAGTTTCCTAAAAAAAAAAGTTATATTTTTAAAACAATTTGTTTTCCATTCAGTATATATAAATATCGCTCTGGTAAAAAAGTCATGAAACTAGTTTTATATAATTGTTTAAAACATGAATACTAGTTAAACTTCAAGCTAAAGTGTTGTGGACTCAAAAATATTTTTATAGATATCAAAATGTATAAGGAAGAATAAACAACTAACCTAAATAATTAATGATAGAACAGTCAAGAATTTAAGGCAAAGACTGTTTGATTTGGATGTGTTAATGCAGAGAACACATGCCCAGTAATCCAGCATTTTCAATAATTAGGCACAATGGAAATCCCGAAGGTGTTGGATTACTGGGTGGTTAGAATTGTATAAACTAACATTAACAATACTTACTGCTGTACAGTCTGAACAACCTTTGACGAAGTATCCTTGAGGCCCTTAAAAAAGCTACCAGCACCTCCTTTGATTGAGGAAAACAATCCTCCACCACCTCCTCCGCCAGCACCAGATTGTACAGGAGGTGGCCTAAAATAGAAAAAATATTCAATACAATTATTCAACAAACATAGCTTGGGGAATTTTATAATATAGAGACACTAACAAGAAACCTAAAGTTGGTTCAGTAAAACTGTTGCCTTAAAAATGTAAACATTCTGTTCATAAGGTCTGAAGATCATATAATTTTAACATTAAAAAATTTTAATTTCATGAAATTATTCATTTTTGATGAAATGTAATTTACATTTTACAAAAGGAAATAGGCCTTTGTTTTAATTTTACTCTTGCCCAATATTCCTGTCACTGGATCTTTGACTAAACTAATAGGCTATTTTTACTTTCAAAATTTGTAGCAACTTTTAATTTAAAAAAATGTTTATTTCTATAAATAATGCCTTTTTCTATTTGTTTTTATTGGCAAGTTCTTTTAAAAACAATTTTGAAATTATTTCATAAGGGACTTTTATTGTATTCCCTTGACAAAAAATCTATATTCTTTGGAACTACTACTGCAGTAGCTACATGTATCGCCATTCATTGATTTTTTGCTATGTTGAATTAATTTTTATAATATACAATATTATACTGCATTGAAAAACATTTTATTTTACAATTACTCTGTTTGTATGTGAAATAATAAACTTTAAGAAAATTAAATGCATTAAAATGTCCATTATTTGTCTCACGGATATTCTACAACTATTTAATTTAATATGGCAGCCATAGAAATAATTTTTATCAAAATTGTATTAAATTTATGTGATGTCAATTGTATATAGAACATTTATTAACACCAAGAAGACTCAAAGTTTTTCACACATATTACTCAAAAATATGTTTAAAAAAAGTCAACTTCAAATGCCACAAAACATTACTGCTTAAAAAGTGGTATAAATTATGGTTTTAAAACATAACCTCAATTTTAGAATCATAATCCTGTAAAAAATAATTCATTGTGTATAACCATACTATGTTATATACAACAGTACTATTTACCAGTATTAAAATATATATACAAAGTATCTGGTTAGATTTGGTAGTAAAAAAACTAAAATGTTAACCTTCAGAAAGTAAAATGTAACATTTGTAAAATGAAACATGTGCTCCATTGCTACTTGAATAACATATGCAGAAAACATCACAAATAATCTCACAATATATATTTTTTAAACGTCTAACATCATACACCTTTCAGCAGCCAACCTATCCTCACTCTTAGGTGATGAGTGTTTATCCAACACTGATAAGGACAACTTGGCTCTCAAAAGAATATAACATTAGTCATTTTTTTTTAAAATTATGAGCTTTTTGTGACATTTGGTAAAAAATACTTCTTTTTAGTATTCCTGATGATGTGGTACTGTTTGCCAGCGAGGGGCTTTGAATTGTACATTCAATAAATTATTCTTATATTTGTATTTGTCTTATTTCTATATAATATATATATATATATATATATATATATATATATATATATATATATATATATATTTAATAAATTAAAAATATTTCAAAAACAAGAATACTTTTAATGAATATATTTATTCAAAGCTTTTCGCCAATAAAATAGTATCAGCATCTTCAGGAAAAAAAATTATCTAATATAAAAAAAAATGGCAGCCAAAGAATTTTTTTTTTTTTTATTAGATAATTTTTTTCCTGAAGATGCTGATACTATTTTATCGGCGAAAAGCTTTGAATAAATATATTCATTAAAAGTATTCTTGTTTTTGAAATATTTTTCATTTATTAACTATATATACAAGAAAACATATCACCATATTTAATGTATATATATATATATATATATATATATATATATATATATATATATATTCTTGATATTTAACGTTATCCATTGTTTTTCCGTTGCACTGACTTTATGAAGTTAATATATTACTATGTAAGTAATTTTATCCACCATTAAGTGCATAATTTTACCTTGAGTGATGAGGCACCTTTCGGTCAATTGACCATTGTCGAATCACTGATGTTATTCTCAACATAGAGAATAACATCAGTGATTCGACAATGGTCAATTGACCGAAAGGTGCCTCATCACTCAAGGTAAAATTATTGCACTTAATGGTGGATAAAATTACTTACATAGTAATATATTAACTTCATATATATATATATATATATATATATATATATATATATATATATATATATATATATATATATAATGAATTAAAAATATTTCAAAAACAAGAATACTTTTAATGAATATATTTTTTCTGAATAAATATATTCATTAAAATATTCTTGTTTTTGAAATATTTTTAATTCATTAAATATATTACAAGAAAACATATCACCATATTTAATATTATATATATATATATATATATATATATATATATATATATATATATATATATATATATATTATATAAGGAGAGTGTGAACTAACAGAAGGATTTGAAAAAACCACAAACCAACAATAATTAATTTTTATTACAATTAGACATAACTGCACTCTATAGCAATGACATACCTAGAAGGTGGCGGCGGGTGTGGTGGGGGTACTCTACTATTTGGAGGCATAGCTGGAGCTGGATTTGAATTCTGGTGATTAGCTGGACTTTGAGATCGCTGGTGTGCAGGACTAGAATGAATACTGTTGGAAGCAGATGCTAAAAAAATAATGATAATAATTAAAATCACTAAATTCTATTAATACTCAAGTACATTTTTCTGATTTTCCTAACATTACAATATTTTCCTTTGTTGAACAGGTTTCGGAAACTTTTTTTAAAACTTAAGTAGTAATTACTAAAATACTTGAGCACCATGAACTAATTTTGTATAAATAAATAAAAACCTACTAACCAATACATAAAATGAAAAATTCTGCAAAAGAAGTAAAGAGACAGAAATTGGCTAAATCTATGTATACGGGAAAAGAGGGTTATAAATTATAAAATTTTGTTTCAAGATATATAATATAGATGTTGGAATGAAAACTACCAACACATTTAAGAATAAATTAAAGAGCAATATAGAAAGAATAAATAACTAAATTTAAAAATACAAAACTAAGTGAATATGTAATTGCTTACTTGCTGACTCGTTTCAAAACATTTGTTCCTTTTGCGAAGCTAACCCTGTACTGGCAGCAACGGTTAGGTATAAAGGCTCTACGGGGTGGATTTATGACTGTGGAATAGGGTGGGTTATTTTGGTTGTGTGTCATATAATGGAAAAGGCTGTTGACCTCAAAATGTGTGATCATTTAATGTTTTCTTTATCTGTTGCGTAGTGTTTGTATATTTTGTATTTTTCTAAGGTTGTTAGTTTTTTACTTTGTTTTAATGTGTGTAGAACATTAAAATTAGTATGTATGTCCGTGTGTGTGTGTGTGTTGCGTGCTTTTTAGGTGCTTTGCGTAGCTGCAAAACTTTTTTTTTGTTTTCTTTGGGTAATGTGTTCTTCAAAGCATGTATAGAATGACCTGCCGGTTTGGCCGATGTAATAGATAGGACAGTCGTTACAAGTTAATTTGTTAAGAAAACAAATAAACCCAAAATCCAGCTACGCAAAACACCTAAAAAACACACAACACACACATACCGACATACACACTAATTTAATTCTACACACATTAAAACAAAGTAAAAAACTTAACAACCTTAGAAAAATAAGAAATATACAAATACTACGCAACAGATAAAGAAGACATATTGAATGATCACACACATTTTGAAGCCAACAGCCTTTTCCATTATATGACACATGACAAAAATAACCCACCTCATTCCACATTCATAAATCCATCCCGTAGAGCATTTATACCTAACCGATACTGCCAGTAGAGAGTTCGTAAAAGGAACAAATGTTTTGAAACGCGTCAGCAAGTAAGCAATTACGTATTCACTTAGATAAGTATTTTTTAAATTAGTTTAATCAGTGAATTCAAGATGATTACATCAAGCAACTTCAGAATAAATAAGTTTAGTAAAATCAGGGTTTACAAAATGCAATGTAATTGTAAAGCAAGATATGTAGAACAAACAGGACGAAAACTTGAAACCATATATAAAGAACATATAAAGTCATATAGGTTCTTGAAAAAAAAAATTATTCGAATTATGCTACACATTTGCTTGAAAGTCATACACCTCAAGAAATGAAGAATACAATAAAAATTTTACATTGTGTTAATAAAAGAAGGTGTTCGAATATTTTAGAAAACGTGGAAATTTATGAAGCAAGTTTAAAGAAAAAATATATATTAAGGAACAAATTAAACACACAGTCAGAGATTATTTTTAAAAGTTATTACTTAGTTACACACGAGAGTCATAAGTAGATGTGTATAATAGGAAGCGAGGACTGCCAGTGGTGGGAGCACGGCAAACAATATATAAAGACAAACTCAAGATTTGGCCAAACAGTACTACTTAAGTTTTGAAAATGGAGTCATTTCAAAATGTGTCAGAAAAGGAAAGTATTGTAATGTTAGGAAAGGCAGAAAAATGTACAAATATTCCTAACAGACGTAAAGATGAGTCTTTTAAGAATTTCACTACTTTAATAAGCAACTTATGGCATGTAATACAGGTAGATTTTAAAAAACACCAATAATTGGTACTAGCTGTTTCTTTTCCTGTCAGTCATCCTTTTACAAAGTCAAATCCCCCTATGCAGACAAAATTATAGGCCATTATAATAGGGCGTTAAAATGTCATTGTAAAGTTACATAATGTCTACTATTACATTGTTTTCGAGAAATGGCAAATTAAATAACCCTCTAAAAAAGTTTCATTTAGTTTCAAGTAGATTTCAAAATGACTTGCCAGTAAAACAAAAAAACACAAATTTGAAAAAACAGGGAAAAGTCAACTTAAAACTGTTAATAAAAAAAACCGATTAAAATTCATTTAGTATGTTTTATATAACAAAGTCTGTGAGAATAGTTGCTCCAACTTATATACTATAAAACAAACTATCATTTTCAAGTTGAAAAATTAAGTAAATGTATTTGAAAAAATATATACATATATATAGTAGAGTCTCGCAAATCCAAGTCCCGATATTTCGAGCTTCTGTTAAATTTGAGCCTATTTATAATTGACCGTATTTTATCTATTTGAAAAAAATGATGAGTCGGGTTTCAAAGAAAAATTTATATCAATACCGTATGCAAAGGAAATGAGGCAGGCTTCCAAGATATCATTATATCAATGCGGTATCCTAAGAAAAAGAGTTGGCCTTCTAAGAAATGTTTACATAAGTACTGTATGCTAAGGAAATGAGTCGAGCTTCCAAGAAATGTTTATATTACTGAATGATTCGACAATAGTCAACTAACCGAAAGGTACCTCATCACATAAGGTAAAAATAGTTGCACATAGTGGTGGAATAATATATATATATATATATATATATATATATATATATATATATATATATATATACATATATTATAAAGATTATTCTGAGACGCATTTATAACTGGGTTTTACTATTTAATGTTATTTAATGAAGATATATAATTTCTCTAGTTACAAAACACACACTCCTGAATAATTCATAATTATTTATTATAACAATTTTATTTTCAACGGTTATACAATAAACAGAACAAAAATCAACTTAACAAATTTTAACACAATATACTAAACTCACTTTCTTTGATTTTTAGTTACAAATTTTCATATACCCTAGGCTAATTTTAAGATCTCTTAGTATCTCGGGGTTTATACGCATGGGCTATATTTTTTAATTCTTTGGTTAATTAAATAAAATTTTGAAAAACAATATTAAATTTTGAAATTAGTTTTAATAAATATTTTCCTGATGGAAAAACTTTAATTTGGAATAAGCAAAAAGGCGACACTATTTGAACTGGATTATGATCTTATTACTATTAATCACAAGATATTCTAATGTACAAAATTAAACTTCCCTATTATCCTAAGAGTCCACTAAAGTTTATTTTTTATAGCGCTATATATACTTAACTTATCAAATACCGAAATTCTGCAGGTCGCTTACGTAAGATTCCGTTCTCTTCAAATTTCACTTTTTACACACTTAAATTCGTTTTAGTTCCTTCAAATTATATTACCACTGTACTTTATCTTTAAATTCTCTTATCCTTATTTAAACTTGCCAAGTTTCTTCACAAAACGGTATAATTTTGACGAATTCCTTCCAATGTAAAATTTTGACTGGTCATCGCAGCTCCGATCTAGTAGCGTCCCCCACGCTATCTCCAACTCAACTAACGCTTCGTTTTTTTTTTTAAATGTTACAAATATGGCGGCCTCCTTCTTAAAAAAAGAAATCATATGGCTTTAATTTAGTTCGATTTCTTCTCACTAGAGTCGATTGCAACTGACCTACTTCTTCTGTTTCTACAGCTGATGCAATAACACGATTGTTTTCACCAGTTTTAATTTTGTTAACATACTGTTTCAATTTTCCGATCCTTAACAAACCTTCCAGTGTTTATTTAATTATTATTATTAGTGTGTGAAGTGTCTTTGTGTTTTACTTTTGTAATAATTCGAATTGTGTGTGTTTTGAGCTGAATTCATAGAACATAACCTTCATTGTTTACAATCGTTTTTAACTTTTTCCTTCAAGTAATTACTTATGCCTATGTTACTAATAATTACAATTTTGTTTGAATATAATTATTATTAGATTATCTTGTTTTAATTCATTTTGATACAACAAATTTCTTTATGCATTTACAGTTCAAATATCTTGTTTATATGTTACAACCGTTTTATAACCTTTCTAGGCTTTTACCTAAAATTAGTTTCTATTTAATCTAATCAATCTTTTAATGAATTTCTTTTTAAATTTTGTGTGTTATTTCTAATTTATTTTTCCAATTCTTAAAGAACATTATATAGCCCATTCTATAAATGTTACAATGTCCCCTAATTTAATTTAAATAAAAAAATATTCCTAATATCTACATTACACATTCTTTACATTTTACAAGCTTGATTAAATATACATATTTTTTTTTTTTAATTAAATTTAAATTAACATTTCTTAATTAAATTATTTCCTAATTGTACATTTTATTTAATAACTAATTGAACACATTTTTTATTGAGTAAGTACCTCAACACTTTGGCTAACTTATCGTCCATTGTCTTTACCACTTTTATAATTGTCCACTTAAAAGTCATTTATACCTTCATCTGTCCACTTTCGTCCATTTATACTTAATTCTACGACACAATTTTACCTTAATTCTTTAACAATCAAATACTGAGCTGAAAACTTCAAGCTACATATTACTTAACTTATCTTCTAACAATACAATATACTTATAACTAACATTCAATCAACAATTCTTTAACAATTCTAACATATAGTAACAATAAATCATGTTCTGGTATTTACAATTCCTTCCATCATAATTTTTTTTTTTTTTTTTTTTTTTTTTTTTTACATTTATTACAATTGGAATCCTTCCAATCATAAGTCTGATTCAACATTTATTTAACATATATTCTCTGATACCGTGTCTTTAAATCCCAGCCTATCCGAGTCATAGTATGTCTACATTTGGTCAAATTGGTTATAACATTTCTCTTTCCCTTATTTCTGTTTATTCCTTGTTTATTATTTATCTCATATTTATTTTGCTTTCAGCTTCATCTAACTCTCAGTTCTAAGTTAGTATTTTATCTCCCCTTCCAATCTCACATCCAGTTCAATTATTTTCTTATATCATCTCAATTTATTTTGTATGAAGTTTAACATCTAATATTTTTAAAGGTTGCAATCTTATATCCTCTATTTGATCATATCTATAGTTCCTTCGATTACACTATCCCTATATCAACGAATATAAATTTTGTTTTAATACTTATTTATCAACGCAGATTCTCCCTTACAATACGACGAAGTTTAAATACACAATTACCATATTTTTATTACAACGATGCTTTAATATTTATTATCATAGATTCATATTTCTTTTATAATATATAATATATACGACGAAGTTCCATTATTTATCAACGCAGATTCTCCCTTATAATACGACGAAGTTTAAATACACAATTACCATATTTTTATTACAACGATGCTTCAATATTTATTATCATAGATTCATATTTATCTTTATTCATTATTCGACGAAGTTACTAATAAATTATCGTAGATATAGTTACCTTCCTTAAAACTTATCTCCTGCTAACGTTTTCTTATACACATAGTCACCTAGAGTTTATTCATATTGCTTCCTTTACCTATATTTAATATCTCCCTTCCTATTTTATTTTTATTTTCCAATATCCAGTTCTCCTGGATACATGTCATATTATTGCCTGTGTCTATTAATGCCTGTAAACTTGTTTCCTCTATTTAATTTCTATTCCTGGGTTTCTTATTGTCTTAGTTTTCCGACTGACTGTGGGCACCATGCTCTTTTCTTGTCCCCACGCCTGTCCTTGCCTTAACACCGTTTACATCTCCATTGTATCTCTCATCTGCTTCATAAGTTCTATTTTCTCTGTTATTCTCATATTTAAATTCCATCTCCCATTTTCCAAACTCGAGTTGTGCCTCCACATTCATTAACATATCCGTACCTCTGATAAATTTTCTCAATAAGCCTTGTACCACTAAGCATTGAGACGGATATTTAACTCCTCCTATTTCTCCTATTACCATTTTCATTTTATTAATCTTTTCAATCTTCTTATTAGTGGTGGTTTGAATTGTTAAATTTTTTATTTGCCATATTTCTATTTTTCCTATTTTATTTCTATCTCCTAACCTTCCCTGCTCTCCTAATATTTTCTCCCTTACATCTTCGACTTTCCTAAAACGCTCATCTGTTATCTTTCTTTCTCCTATCACCTTTAATTTTCTCTCTCCTAACTCTTCTGTGTTTTTCTTTGTTATAATTTTTACTTTCTCTACCTCTTTCTTATTAATTTCTATTTCATCAGCTATTATTTCTTTTGTCTCCTCAAAATTCGTCTTAATCTCCTCCTCTAATTCTCTATCTTTCTCCTCTAAGTCTCTTCTCACATCCTCTATTACAGTATTATTCTCTGTCCTCCACTGTCGCCTCATATCCTCTATCATTTTCCTATTGTCCTCCCTAATTTCATCTTTTATTAATTTTAGATCCTCCTTCATCTCTCTCATTTCATCTCTATCTTCCTCTAATTTTTTGTTTATTTCCCTTATATCCTCCTTTATATCCTTCATTTCCTCTCTCCCTTTATTTATGTTTACACTCATTTCCATTAAAGTCCTCATCATATCCCTTAAATCTACATTCTCATTATTTCCCCGTTCCTGTTGGGTTTGCATAGGTGGTACTCCCCTAGCTTCTTCTACCTCAATGTTTCCTATTGGCATATCTGTGCCTTCCAATTCTATTTCTTTCATTTCCAAAATTGTCCCTTTTTCCCGTTTTTTAAGCTCTATCTCCCCGCAAATTGTATGATTCCCTCTCATCAGACATATTTTTTCTTTTTTTAAGCTATTAGTAAACTTATTTTACAAAAATAAACAATTTATATATATACTATAAACCTAGCCTTGACTCTATTCAACTCAGTGTTTAATTTTACAAAATTTTTCTAAATCTATTTCCAGTTCAAATGTTTTTCATATAAAAAGTTCTAAATGAATTTTGTTTCAAAATCTCTCTAAATAAATTTTATCTCTTATTATATCGAGCTCCCACGTTGTCGCGCCAATTATAAAGATTATTCTGAGACGCATTTATAACTGGGTTTTACTATTTAATGTTATTTAATGAAGATATATAATTTCTCTAGTTACAAAACACACACTCCTGAATAATTCATAATTATTTATTATAACAATTTTATTTTCAACGGTTATACAATAAACAGAACAAAAATCAACTTAACAAATTTTAACACAATATACTAAACTCACTTTCTTTGATTTTTAGTTACAAATTTTCATATACCCTAGGCTAATTTTAAGATCTCTTAGTATCTCGGGGTTTATACGCATGGGCTATATTTTTTAATTCTTTGGTTAATTAAATAAAATTTTGAAAAACAATATTAAATTTTGAAATTAGTTTTAATAAATATTTTCCTGATGGAAAAACTTTAATTTGGAATAAGCAAAAAGGCGACACTATTTGAACTGGATTATGATCTTATTACTATTAATCACAAGATATTCTAATGTACAAAATTAAACTTCCCTATTATCCTAAGAGTCCACTAAAGTTTATTTTTTATAGCGCTATATATACTTAACTTATCAAATACCGAAATTCTGCAGGTCGCTTACGTAAGATTCCGTTCTCTTCAAATTTCACTTTTTACACACTTAAATTCGTTTTAGTTCCTTCAAATTATATTACCACTGTACTTTATCTTTAAATTCTCTTATCCTTATTTAAACTTGCCAAGTTTCTTCACAAAACGGTATAATTTTGACGAATTCCTTCCAATGTAAAATTTTGACTGGTCATCGCAGCTCCGATCTAGTAGCGTCCCCCACGCTATCTCCAACTCAACTAACGCTTCGTTTTTTTTTTAAAATGTTACAAATATGGCGGCCTCCTTCTTAAAAAAAGAAATCATATGGCTTTAATTTAGTTCGATTTCTTCTCACTAGAGTCGATTGCAACTGACCTACTTCTTCTGTTTCTACAGCTGATGCAATAACACGATTGTTTTCACCAGTTTTAATTTTGTTAACATACTGTTTCAATTTTCCGATCCTTAACAAACCTTCCAGTGTTTATTTAATTATTATTATTAGTGTGTGAAGTGTCTTTGTGTTTTACTTTTGTAATAATTCGAATTGTGTGTGTTTTGAGCTGAATTCATAGAACATAACCTTCATTGTTTACAATCGTTTTTAACTTTTTCCTTCAAGTAATTACTTATGCCTATGTTACTAATAATTACAATTTTGTTTGAATATAATTATTATTAGATTATCTTGTTTTAATTCATTTTGATACAACAAATTTCTTTATGCATTTACAGTTCAAATATCTTGTTTATATGTTACAACCGTTTTATAACCTTTCTAGGCTTTTACCTAAAATTAGTTTCTATTTAATCTAATCAATCTTTTAATGAATTTCTTTTTAAATTTTGTGTGAGTTATTTCTAATTTATTTTTCCAATTCTTAAAGAACATTATATAGCCCATTCTATAAATGTTACAATGTCCCCTAATTTAATTTAAATAAAAAAATATTCCTAATATCTACATTACACATTCTTTACATTTTACAAGCTTGATTAAATATACATATTTTTTTTTTTTTAATTAAATTTAAATTAACATTTCCTAATTAAATTACTTCCTAATTGTACATTTTATTTAATAACTAATTGAACACATTTTTTATTGAGTAAGTACCTCAACACTTTGGCTAACTTATCGTCCATTGTCTTTACCACTTTTATAATTGTCCACTTAAAAGTCATTTATACCTTCATCTGTCCACTTTCGTCCATTTATACTTAATTCTACGACACAATTTTACCTTAATTCTTTAACAATCAAATACTGAGCTGAAAACTTCAAGCTACATATTACTTAACTTATCTTCTAACAATACAATATACTTATAACTAACATTCAATCAACAATTCTTTAACAATTCTAACATATAGTAACAATAAATCATGTTCTGGTATTTACAATTCCTTCCATCATAATTTTTTTTTTTTTTTTTTTTTTATTTTTTTTTTACATTTATTACAATTGGAATCCTTCCAATCATAAGTCTGATTCAACATTTATTTAACATATATTCTCTGATACCGTGTCTTTAAATCCCAGCCTATCCGAGTCATAGTATGTCTACATTTGGTCAAATTGGTTATAACATTTCTCTTTCCCTTATTTCTGTTTATTCCTTGTTTATTATTTATCTCATATTTATTTTGCTTTCAGCTTCATCTAACTCTCAGTTCTAAGTTAGTATTTTATCTCCCCTTCCAATCTCACATCCAGTTCAATTATTTTCTTATATCATCTCAATTTATTTTGTATGAAGTTTAACATCTAATATTTTTAAAGGTTGCAATCTTATATCCTCTATTTGATCATATCTATAGTTCCTTCGATTACACTATCCCTATATCAACGAATATAAATTTTGTTTTAATACTTATTTATCAACGCAGATTCTCCCTTACAATACGACGAAGTTTAAATACACAATTACCATATTTTTATTACAACGATGCTTTAATATTTATTATCATAGATTCATATTTCTTTTATAATATATAATATATACGACGAAGTTCCATTATTTATCAACGCAGATTCTCCCTTATAATACGACGAAGTTTAAATACACAATTACCATATTTTTATTACAACGATGCTTCAATATTTATTATCATAGATTCATATTTATCTTTATTCATTATTCGACGAAGTTACTAATAAATTATCGTAGATATAGTTACCTTCCTTAAAACTTATCTCCTGCTAACGTTTTCTTATACACATAGTCACCTAGAGTTTATTCATATTGCTTCCTTTACCTATATTTAATATCTCCCTTCCTATTTTATTTTTATTTTCCAATATCCAGTTCTCCTGGATACATGTCATATTATTGCCTGTGTCTATTAATGCCTGTAAACTTGTTTCCTCTATTTAATTTCTATTCCTGGGTTTCTTATTGTCTTAGTTTTCCGACTGACTGTGGGCACCATGCTCTTTTCTTGTCCCCACGCCTGTCCTTGCCTTAACACCGTTTACATCTCCATTGTATCTCTCATCTGCTTCATAAGTTCTATTTTCTCTGTTATTCTCATATTTAAATTCCATCTCCCATTTTCCAAACTCGAGTTGTGCCTCCACATTCATTAACATATCCGTACCTCTGATAAATTTTCTCAATAAGCCTTGTACCACTAAGCATTGAGACGGATATTTAACTCCTCCTATTTCTCCTATTACCATTTTCATTTTATTAATCTTTTCAATCTTCTTATTAGTGGTGGTTTGAATTGTTAAATTTTTTATTTGCCATATTTCTATTTTTCCTATTTTATTTCTATCTCCTAACCTTCCCTGCTCTCCTAATATTTTCTCCCTTACATCTTCGACTTTCCTAAAACGCTCATCTGTTATCTTTCTTTCTCCTATCACCTTTAATTTTCTCTCTCCTAACTCTTCTGTGTTTTTCTTTGTTATAATTTTTACTTTCTCTACCTCTTTCTTATTAATTTCTATTTCATCAGCTATTATTTCTTTTGTCTCCTCAAAATTCGTCTTAATCTTCTCCTCTAATTCTCTATCTTTCTCCTCTAAGTCTCTTCTCACATCCTCTATTACAGTATTATTCTCTGTCCTCCACTGTCGCCTCATATCCTCTATCATTTTCCTATTGTCCTCCCTAATTTCATCTTTTATTAATTTTAGATCCTCCTTCATCTCTCTCATTTCATCTCTATCTTCCTCTAATTTTTTGTTTATTTCCCTTATATCCTCCTTTATATCCTTCATTTCCTCTCTCCCTTTATTTATGTTTACACTCATTTCCATTAAAGTCCTCATCATATCCCTTAAATCTACATTCTCATTATTTCCCCGTTCCTGTTGGGTTTGCATAGGTGGTACTCCCCTAGCTTCTTCTACCTCAATGTTTCCTATTGGCATATCTGTGCCTTCCAATTCTATTTCTTTCATTTCCAAAATTGTCCCTTTTTCCCGTTTTTTAAGCTCTATCTCCCCGCAAATTGTATGATTCCCTCTCATCAGACATATTTTTTCTTTTTTTAAGCTATTAGTAAACTTATTTTACAAAAATAAACAATTTATATATATACTATAAACCTAGCCTTGACTCTATTCAACTCAGTGTTTAATTTTACAAAATTTTTCTAAATCTATTTCCAGTTCAAATGTTTTTCATATAAAAAGTTCTAAATGAATTTTGTTTCAAAATCTCTCTAAATAAATTTTATCTCTTATTATATCGAGCTCCCACGTTGTCGCGCCAATTATAAAGATTATTCTGAAACGCATTTATAACTGGGTTTTACTATTTAATGTTATTTAATGAAGATATATAATTTCTCTAGTTACAAAACACACACTCCTGAATAATTCATAATTATTTATTATAACAATTTTATTTTCAACGGTTATACAATAAACAGAACAAAAATAAACTTAACAAATTTTAACACAATATACTAAACTCACTTTCTTTGATTTTTAGTTACAAATTTTCATATACCCTAGGCTAATTTTAAGATCTCTTAGTATCTCGGGGTTTATACGCATGGGCTATATTTTTTAATTCTTTGGTTAATTAAATAAAATTTTGAAAAACAATATTAAATTTTGAAATTAGTTTTAATAAATATTTTCCTGATGGAAAAACTTTAATTTGGAATAAGCAAAAAGGCGACACTATTTGAACTGGATTATGATCTTATTACTATTAATCACAAGATATTCTAATGTACAAAATTAAGCTTCCCTATTATCCTAAGAGTCCACTAAAGTTTATTTTTTATAGCGCTATATATACTTAACTTATCAAATACCGAAATTCTGCAGGTCGCTTACGTAAGATTCCGTTCTCTTCAAATTTCACTTTTTACACACTTAAATTCGTTTTAGTTCCTTCAAATTATATTACCACTGTACTTTATCTTTACATTTTCTTATCCTTATTTAAATTTGCCAAGTTTCTTCACAAAACGGTATAATTTTGACGAATTCCTTCCAATGTAAAATTTTGACTGGTCATCGCAGGTCCGATCTTGTAGCGTCACCCACGCTATCTCCAACTCAACTAACGCTTCGTTTTTAATTTTTTTAAAAAATATTTTACAAATATGGCGGCCTCCTTCTTCAAAAAGAAATCATATGCTCTAATTTAACGAAGTTCCGTTCCTTCCCACTAGAGTCGACTGTACACTTGACCTATTTCTTTACTTTCACATCTGTTAATGTCAACGAACTATTTTCACCGTTTTAATTTGGTTAACATACTGTTTCAATTTTCCGATCCTTAACAAACCTTCCAGTGTTTATTTAATTACTATTATTAGTGTGTGAAGTGTCTTTGTGTTTTACTTTTGTAATAATTCGAATTGTGTGTGTTTTGACTGGACTTTTCCAAACATAACCTTTCAATTTTTTTGTTTACAATCGCGTTTTTTTTTTATATCTCTCCAGCAATTGTTTATGCCCTATGTTACTACAGTTTACAAATTTGTTTACACATAACTATTATTAGATTATCTTGTTTTTAAATTTTATTTGATACAACAAATTTCCTTATGCATTTACAGTTCAAATACCTTGTTTACATTTCTAGGCTTTTACCTACCAACTAACGCTTCGTTTTTCTTTTAAAATGTTACAAATATGGCGGCCTCCTTCTTAAAAAAAGAAATCATATGGCTTTAATTTAGTTCGATTTCTTCTCACTAGAGTCGATTGCAACTGACCTACTTCTTCTGTTTCTACAGCTGATGCAATAACACGATTGTTTTCACCAGTTTTAATTTTGTTAACATACTGTTTCAATTTTCCGATCCTTAACAAACCTTCCAGTGTTTATTTAATTATTATTATTAGTGTGTGAAGTGTCTTTGTGTTTTACTTTTGTAATAATTCGAATTGTGTGTGTTTTGAGCTGAATTCATAGAACATAACCTTCATTGTTTACAATCGTTTTTCACTTTTTCCTTCAAGTAATTACTTATGCCTATGTTACTAATATTTACAATTTTGTTTGAATATAATTATTATTAGATTATCTTGTTTTAATTCATTTTGATACAACAAATTTCTTTATGTATTTACAGTTCAAATATCTTGTTTATATGTTACAACCGTTTTATAACCTTTCTAGGCTTTTACCTAAAATTAGTTTCTATTTAATCTAATCAATCTTTTAATGAATTTCTTTTTAAATTTTGTGTGAGTTATTTCTAATTTATTTTTCCAATTCTTAAAGAACATTATATAGCCCATTCTATAAAGGTTAATTTGAATTTAATTTTAAAAAAAAATATGTATATTTAAACAAGCTTGTAAAATGTAAAGAATGTGTAATGTAGATAGTAGGAATATTTTTTTTATTTAAATTAAATTAGGGGACATTGTAACATTTATAGAATGGGCTATATAATATTATTTAAGAATTGAAAGAATATATTAGAAATAACTCACACAAAATTTAAAAAGAAATTCATTAAAAGATTGGTTAGGTTAAAATTGAAACTAAATTTAGGTAAAAGCCTAGAAATGTAAACAAGGTATTTGAACTGTAAATGCATAAGGAAATTTGTTGTATCAAATAAAATTTAAAAACAAGATAATCTAATAATAGTTATGTGTAAACAAATTTGTAAACTGTAGTAACATAGGGCATAAACAATTGCTGGAGAGATATTAAAAAAAAAAAAACGCGATTGTAAACAAAAAAATTGAAAGGTTATGTTTGGAAAAGTCCAGTCAAAACACACACAATTCGAATTATTACAAAAGTAAAACACAAAGACACTTCACACACTAATAATAGTAATTAAATAAACACTGGAAGGTTTGTTAAGGATCGGAAAATTGAAACAGTATGTTAACCAAATTAAAACGGTGAAAATAGTTCGTTGACATTAACAGATGTGAAAGTAAAGAAATAGGTCAAGTGTACAGTCGACTCTAGTGGGAAGGAACGGAACTTCGTTAAATTAGAGCATATGATTTCTTTTTGAAGAAGGAGGCCGCCATATTTGTAAAATATTTTTTTAAAAAATTAAAAACGAAGCGTTAGTTGAGTTGGAGATAGCGTGGGTGGCGCTACAAGATCGGACCTGCGATGACCAGTCAAAATTTTACATTGGAAGGAATTCATCAAAATTATACCGTTTTGTGAAGAAACTTGGCAAATTTAAATAAGGATAAGAAAATGTAAAGATAAAGTACAGTGGTAATATAATTTGAAGGAACTAAAACGAATTTAAGTGTGTATAAAAGTGAAATTTGAAGAGAACGGAATCTTACGTAAGCGACCTGCAGAATTTCAATATTTGATAAGTTAAGTATATAGCGCTATAAAAAATAAACTTTAGTGGACTTTCAGGATAATAGGGAAGTTTAATTTTGTACATTAGAATATCTTGTGATTAATAGTAATAAGATCATAATCCAGTTCAAATAGTGTCGCCTTTTTGCTAATTCCAAATTAAAGTTTTTCCATCAGGAAAATATTTATTAAAACTAATTTCAAAATTTAATATTGTTTTTCAAAATTTATTTAATTAACAAAAGAATTAAAAATATAGCCCATGCGTATAAACCCCGAGATAGCAAGAGATCTTAAAATTAGCCTAGGGTATATGTAAATTTGTAACTAAAAAATCAAAGAAAGTGAGTTTAGTATATTGTGTTAAAATTTGTTAAGTTTATTTTTGTTTTGTGTTTATTGTTTAACTGTTGAAATAAAAATTGTTATAATAAATGTTAATGAATTGTTCCTGAGTAGTTTTTTTTTGGTTATTAAATGGAAATAATATATCTTCATTTAATAGTATAAAACATAGTTGTATTGCGTTTTATAAATACAGTTTATTTTTTATAGCGCTATATACTTAACTTATCAAATATTGAAATTCTGCAGGTCGCTTACGTAAGATTCCGTCTCTTCAAATTTCACTTTTTACACACTTAAATTCGTTTTAGTTCCTTCAAATTATATTACCACTGTACTTTATCTTTACATTTTCTTATCCTTATTTAAATTTGCCAAGTTTCTTCACAAAACGGTATAATTTTGACGAATTCCTTCCAATGTAAAATTTTGACTGGTCATCGCAAGTCCGATCTTGTAGCGTCACCCACGCTATCTCCAACTCAACTAACGCTTCGTTTTTAATTTTTTTTTAAAATATTTTACAAATATGGCGGCCTCCTTCTTCAAAAAGAAATCATATGCTCTAATTTAACGAAGTTCCGTTCCTTCCCACTAGAGTCGACTGTACACTTGACCTATTTCTTTACTTTCACATCTGTTAATGTCAACGAACTATTTTCACCGTTTTAATTTGGTTAACATACTGTTTCAATTTTCCGATCCTTAACAAACCTTCCAGTGTTTATTTAATTACTATTATTAGTGTGTGAAGTGTCTTTGTGTTTTACTTTTGTAATAATTCGAATTGTGTGTGTTTTGACTGGACTTTTCCAAACATAACCTTTCAATTTTTTTGTTTACAATCGCGTTTTTTTTTTTTTTATATCTCTCCAGCAATTGTTTATGCCCTATGTTACTACAGTTTACAAATTTGTTTACACATAACTATTATTAGATTATCTTGTTTTTAAATTTTATTTGATACAACAAATTTCCTTATGCATTTACAGTTCAAATACCTTGTTTACATTTCTAGGCTTTTACCTAAATTTAGTTTCAATTTTAACCTAACCAATCTTTTAATGAATTTCTTTTTAAATTTTGTGTGAGTTATTTCTAATATATTCTTCCAATTCTTAAATAATATTATATAGCCCATTCTATAAATGTTACAATATATCGCAATATATTCCTGATGATGTTGGTATTGTTAGCCAACAAAAAGCTTTGAATTGTAAATTCAATTATAATTCTTGTATTTGTATTTTGACTTAGTTCTTTATATATATATATATATATATTCCTGATATTTAATATTATCCATTGTTTTTCCGTTGCACTGACTTTATGAAGTTAATAAATTACCAATTTTGAGTAATTTTATCCACCATTAAGTGCAATAATTTTACCTTGAGTGATGAGGCACCTTTCGGTCTTTGACCATTGTCGAATCACGCGAGTGATTCGACAATGGTCAAAGACCGAAAGGTGCCTCATCACTCAAGGTAAAATTATTGCACTTAATGGTGGATAAAATTACTCAAAATTGGTAATTTATTAACTTCATATATATATATATATATATATATATATATATATTTTAAACAACATAAGTTATTCAAATAAAAGAATATTATTTATTTATATTCAAAGCTTTTCGTTGGTAAACAGTACCAACATCATCAGGAATGAAAAATACAACATCATTGTATTTTTCATTCCTGATGATGTTGGTACTGTTTACCAACGAAAAGCTTTGAATATAAATAAATAATATTCTTGTATTTGAATAACCTATGTTGATTTAAATTATTAAACAAGAAAACATATTTTATATACTTTATGAAGCTATTATTATTAATTGTAAACAATTTTTTCCAGTTAACACTTGAATTCATTGAATTCAGTGATTCGACAATAGTCAAGTGACCGAAAGGTGCCTCGTCACATAAGGTAAAATTATTGCATTTAGTGGTGGAAAAAACTGTTTACAATTAATAATAATAACTTCATAAAGTCAGTACAACGGAAAAATAATGGACAACGTGAAATATCGTGATATATATTCTTTATATTGTCTCCTTCACATCCAATGCAACCATTAAAATAAAGACATCAAATATAACCTTGAAAGTTATAAGTAGTCATTCAAACAATACACATAATAAATCATGCTTCAAATGTAAGCTTAATGATAATATCCATGCTTGGTAAAATAATATTATTATGTGAATTGTAAAAGAAAATTAAAATTTCCTTTAAATATGAACAAAAGACATTAATAAAATACAATTAGAAACAGCAATTAATGACTAAGAGAAAAGGCAAGAAAACAATATCAGACAAATCTTTCTGTTGTAATAGAATTTAACATTTGTTTAAGTTTGACAAATATTTAAAAAGTGTTTTGAATTTTAAATCTAAAACAAATGGTTGTAGATACACAAAGACAATAATTCAAACATTTCTATGCCTATATCTTATACTTTGGCACACATATACTTTTTCTAAATTTGCCACAAATGGTTTATATAATAACTTGGAACAACAGTGGTATGATTTTTAATTATAAATAAATAAAACCTCTTAAACCACAAAAAAACCTTTTTCATGTCCTAATGAACATTTTGATTGCAAATGAATCATCTTCAGAGGAGATTACTACAAGACTGACTTCATAAGTCCATGTCTGAGTTTCAACAAGTCATAAATTTAAAAAATGTGGTATAACAGGTTTAATTTATTTATTGATTTATACAGGTTTAGATTGAGTTTTTTTAGTTTTTCTTCACTGACTGAATTGTAGCAGATTAACTATATATCAACACTAGGCAACAAAATTAAATTAATAATTTGTTATGTGGACTTTGGTGACTCCATAAGTAAGGTTTGAATAAGAAATGTAAAATTCAAATGTTTATATTTTCTCATTAAGGATGGCTTGGAAATAAACATTTCACACTGTGACTAATATTTAATATAACACAAGAAAAGTTATAGAACTATTATTTGAGCTTAGCTTGTTAGGTTATGTTAATACAGTTAAAGAAGTCACAAATTAATAAACTATTAACTCAGACGTGTTTCAATGACCAAGTCATCATCATCAGAGAGTGTTGTTACTACAAACTCTAGCTTACAACTAAGATGAAAGTGAGGTTACACTTCCATATTTATACCATGGGCGTGGACAGGTCAAAACAACAGTTAACAATAATTCAAACATGATACATACAATAGAAATTTTATACCTAACCCATTAATTACAATGGTTATTTCATTCTTTCATATTTTATTTCATTCTCTCATATTTCTTTTTGTGTTTTCTCTTTGATTGACAAAGACCACTGTGTGGTTGAAATATATCATTGGTTAAGTGCTTTTATGTGTCTCTATTTCAAGATTACAGTGTGGACTCTTACCAAGGTAAGTCTGTCAGTCTCCTAGTCCAAAAAATCTAAATAATCTTTACCAACCAAAACTAACCATTAATTACAATAAAACTCTTGACCATTATACATATTTACTTATAAACTAAATACATAATGAGTAAGGCCATATTCAAAATTCTATATTAATGTAATTATTGTGATACAAGGAAATTTGATTGTAAGTTTTTTGTTAAAATCTTGAAATAATAATAATAGTACTGAAATATTAATTATGTATTTTGTTTTTTAAGTAATTACGTGTAATCGTTAAGAATTTGGTTGTAATTAATGAATTATGTATAAAATTTCTACTTGGCGTATCATATTTGTCAATAACTGTTGTTTTGACAGGTTAGGGTGGGCATGCCCATGGTATAAATATAAAATGTAACCTTACTTTCGCCTTAGTTATGTGTTACAGCTTGTAGTAGAAAGACTCACTGATGATGATGACTTTGTCATTGAAACACGTCTGAGTTAAATAAATGATTAATTTGTGAGTTTTGTGTATATCTTTTCTTTGTACTAGAAAAGTTGATACTTTGAATCTTAACATCAGATTTTAACAGTAGGATCATTCATACAGCTACTGCCTGTGACTAGCAAATGGTTGACTTAAAAGTGTATTTTCAGACAAAAAGATTGTCATTGAGGATACAGCGATGTTACTTTCTCTGATTTTTAATATTTAATATTAAAAGTTGTTGAAAATGTTTAGTTGATTTATATTTTTTAATTAACTCACAAACTTCAAAATACTAATTTGGTTCATTACTCTAAAATATAAATAAAAATAAATTAATCTACCAAAATTTCAAAACATGTATTTTAAAATTTAAAACATATACTAAACATAAATATATAATTCAAACATTAGAAAGTGTTATTATAAATTATGAAAGTGATGTTACAGGTTAAATATGTATATGCATTTTGTAATTTTATTACCTGGCCTAGAATTAGCATCTATCTTTTTTCCTTCTAAATTGAGAGGTTCTCTGAGATTAATAGACCTTGTTTCTGCAATAGCAGCTAATCGTTCTAAAAGATTTGCTACTGTGAAACGTTGGTCAGGATTCACCTGCAAACACCCTCCTGCAACACAAACAAAGTACTTTATAACTTCTGAAATAAAAATAACATTAAATTGATACTTAAGATGAATTTTAATTCAAATGTGATTGTCGTCTTCCAAAGTTTTTTTTTCATTAAAGCATCTATAAACTTCAAAACGAAATATTAACATTCAAATAATGTTGGCTAAAAAAAAATTCTATGGTCTCCAATTTTGTTAATTCTTTCGTAATTTTCTTAACTCATAATTTTCAGTTTTATTAAGCTGTCAGCAGTTATCAATCGGCGCTCTGCTCAGTCGCTGGTTAGTTACAGTAGTGTGCCTCTGCTTGCGTTTTGAAAGTAATTATGTGAGTGTTTGCGATGTCTTTGAGTAAAGTAATTTCCATACAGGAAATTAATTTATTGAAAACGTTGCTATTATTTGTAAGGTGGAAATCTGTCGTAAGAAGAAATGTGACATTGCTAAAGAGTACGGGATGGCACCCACTAGAGTGTCTATATTTTTTAAAGTAAGAAGAAAGTATTAAGCAGTGCTTTGACTGTAAATAGAAAAGACCACAAAAGAGCCACATAACCAGATATCCCTGAAGTGGACGAATGTATACTAAAATGGTTTAAATGAGCTAGGGACAAAAACATTCTATTATCTGATCTTGTTCGAACAAAGGCAGAAGAGTTTGCTTTAGGTTTAGGAAAAAGTTGTCTCAAAGCCAGAACCAGTTGTTTGGATGGTTTCAAGAAAAGAAATCACCTTTAAGTCTGTTTGCGGTGAAGTGCAAGTGTAAATCAAGAAGCTCCAAATGTTTGTAAAGATGTTATACAAATTATTGAAGAAATCCCAGCAAAAAACATTTTAAACATGGATGAAAAGAATTTGTTTTTTAAATTTACCTCAGACAAAACCTTAACTTTTAAAAGTGATGGCTGCAGAGGGGGAAAGAAACAGTAAGGAATGAGTACTTTATTGGCTGGGGTCAATATGGATGGCACCAAAAGGTTGCCTTTACTGATGATAAGCAAATCTCCTAATCCTAGATGTATTAAAAACATGAAGTCCAAACCATGTGAGTACAAAGTAAATAAAAAAGCTTGGATGACAGCAGAGCTGTTTAAAGAGTGACTGATAAAACACTATCCCATTTATGAACAATGTTAACGTTATCTATTTTCCTTTAAACATTACTTCAGTTGTACAGCAAATAGATCAAGGTATTATAAAAAAATGGTAAGTATTTTTACCAGAAACTATTTTACAAACACTCTTGACAGGTTCGTTAAAAACACCAACAATAATTTAAAAATTGATCTCTTCAAGCAGCAAGAATGTGTCAAATGCATGGTCCTAAGTTTCCTAAACCACAATAACAAATTGTTTACGGAAAGTTAGATTCATTAAGAAATATGACCACCATCCAATTGTGCTTTTAAATGAACCCTGAACCTGTCAAATGGAAAGCTGAAATGGACACGCACTTTGAAGACTACATTAATATAGACAAACAAGTAGAAGTGTGTGGTTTCTGTTCAAGACATTTTAACACAGCTGAAAAACACAAAAGTGCTGAATTGTCAGATTTAGAAGAAGTTGAAGAGTCCCCAATCCCTACAATGTCAGAGACTCTTCATCATTTGCATGAGTTTTGGCAGTACATCGGAGGACAAACCAATGTTAGTGACGGTGTTTTCCATTCCCTAAATGTAATTGACGATTTTCCAAATATTAAAAGAATTAATTCCCAAGACAATGGGACATTAGAAAATATGTTGACAAATTTTTATTTTGTACTGTATCTTATACTGTATTTAGTACTATAAGCTTACTGTATATGGTTATATTGTACTCATGTAATTTTCTTGCTAATATTGACTACTGTAACTTTTACTGCCTAATTATTATAGGTTTTACTATAAGTTATAAGGTGAAACCTGTTTAAGCCGAAATCCATTGGGACCGGCATTTTTTTCCGTCTAAGACAGGTTTCCGGCTTTACAGTAGTAGTGTACTGTATGATGGTAATACCATCACGAAACGTTTGCCGAGTCTATTTTTAGCGTTGGGGTAAGGGTAGGCCGTGGGGATTCTTAGCTATAAGACTATTATTTCTACTGATCAGCTGTATGGCGCTGTACCAACACCACATAGACAACGGACAATTAATTGTCATCGTGTCTACATTTGTTGGAATACAGTATTTAATTTAATTATTTATTTCCGATTAAGTACTGACTGTTTATTTCCTACAGAGATAACACTTCAACATATAAAGCAAGTGTATTTAAATCACATTTTAACGTCTAAATAAACGTCATTCAACAGTAATATCGGTTATCTTGATTGCCTAATGACAGCCCGTAGGTTGTGCCCTGTGACGTCACAACTCGCAAACCTTGTTTTCTAGGTGGTGTTGGCTATGCACACTATAGAAAATGTTAAAACCTACATTACATAATATAAATCTTACCTTTTAATGCAGCATCCTTTTATCCTTCTCCACAAAACATTTTTAATAGAAAACACTAAAACTATAAAACTAAAACACTTAATTGTCAACATAATTTATGAATTAATGATGCTATTTATTAAAAACTATATAATTTAGACTAAATACTGTACATAGTAGGCTTACATAAAAATAAAAGAAAACCAATTGGGCTTGAAAAAATCTAGCATTGACTTTTGTTTGAAAGGTGTTTTACTTGCTTGTGTTTCAGTTATTGTTTTTAGTTGTAACAAATGGTGACGGATTTCCGGGCTGTTAATACGTACCGCAAAATCTTTTAACTCACACATTTTCATTAAAGCCTCGCCAAATGTTTTATTTTGTTTTCTACGACTGGTCCGTCTTTAATTTCTTCTTTTTCTTCTATTTGCGCATGTTTTTTTGCCTTTTAGAATGAAGTAGTCTCTCGCCTTTCAATATGTCAACCAATATGACATCAATATGTCTGGCCGTGGAAGTTTGTAAACGATTCATTGCGTTATCTTGAAGGAAACGAGTGCTGACACATAGCCTATCGTAAATTATGGATGTTTGTATATCATTGTGTTATCTTGTGCATATCAGCAATCCTTAACGTTGTTACAGAGTTCTCAGAAATAAATACGATCCGTTACAAGTAAGCAGACGTATCTGTGAATTTTGTTATGGTAAAAAAATATATTGTAAATTGTATTTTATCTAAACGGAAGTCAATGTAACTTTATATTTTACAGCATGTATATGATCAAATTTTCCGGCTTATGCAGAACTGAGACGTAATAAATACATATCACTCATCCTTTTGCTTATTCCGCTTCCGCGTTAGACAGTTTCCGGCTTATGAAGGTTGTTAACCAGGTAAATTAAATAGGCGACAGTCGGGACTTTTAAAGTTTTCCAAACACAAAATTACCATCATAATCAAATTCCAAAATTCTAAAAATAAACTCATCAAAAAATTTTGAAACAAAAAAAGAATAAAATTATCAACAGATTTTATAAATTTTTGTTTTTTAAAACTTCATGGCACTTGATAAAATTTATACTACATAAAATATACTACATAATTTTATATAATGTATTTCCTCAATTTTATATAATTAAGAAAAAAACAATTTATTATTTAAAAAAATTGTAAACTTCAAATAAATTTATATTCTTAGAATAAAAGATTATAAACAATTAATTTATAAAAACAAAAATTATGTGGAACAAACAGTAGAATTGTGTCATCCTTCTATTACTTTAATTGGATTGTCTTAATTGGATATCTCTTGGATTAAAGCTTAAGCAAGAGAATTGACATATGTACTAGAAACATTAGCTCGTAAAAACTTGTTTACCCCTTTTTAAAAATATAATATTTACATATCCCAACATCAAAAGCCCAGAAATTGGAGTTTAGATATTTATATTGGCAACATATATGTACAAAAACCAATCTGACTTTTCAACTAACTTATAAGATACGATATAAATTTTAAAAAATTATATTTTACTCTTAATAACAGAATTTATATAAATAATGTCTATTATAGTAAGCTCTTACAAAAATTGCCCCTCAAAACCTCATGTCTCTAATCATAAAGTTCTTTTTTCTTTTGTAGATTAACTTTGATTTGTAAAGTTTTGTTATGAAGATTTCAATTTTCATGTTATAGAAAATTTACTCCAAAGAAGTTATTAAAAATTTAAAACGTCCCATTTTAGAATTGCAACAACTGGGCATTGACAATTAGTAAAGACCTATTACAAAGTAAACGTCTTATTACTAAAAATGGTATAATAAGAAGAAAGTTACTTCGACCGATCCTAACTTGTATGAAAGGCATCCAAACTCTTAACTAGGAACAATGTTTCACTCATTACAAAAACTATTTTAAAACCCTATCATTTTTACAAACTGTACTAAAATGCTTTCTTAAAAAAAAAAATCTAAAAATTTCATACTTCAATATCTAATAGGTTTTGTACTCAATCTCTAATTGTAAATCAGTAAAAATAATTCTTCCTGTATACAAAATCAACTCCCAATAATTCGAGCTACTTCATACAAAAAAGTTTGTGAAATATCTGCAAAAATTGTTTAACCGATTGCTGATCTAATTACATGAACGCTGTGGACAGTAGTAAGTACGAATTAATTCCCCACATCAATTGAGTTGAATTAATTCCCCGCTACAAATATACTCTCTTATAAAGCACTAAATAATATATTTTTTTACAGGTGCAATTTCTTTTATTCGTGATTTTGTATTTCAGTTAGTTTTTTTATTTAATTTATATTATGTGTAATCATAATTACCACGTTTGTTACCAAATTCATTTATGGTTTCTCTCGACAGACTGGCGATAATAATTCGATCTTTCCACACAGCCACGTTATTGTGGCTCCGACCTTCTTTACAGACCAAACGTGGAATGCTGTATTAAGTTATTATGCTATATAAAAACCCTAATAGTATGTTTGTTCAATGTATATTTTTGTTTTTGCTGGTTTTATTATTTTATGGGATGGCGCATATATGAGCCGCTCAGTCTATAGCATGAAAATCCTATCGTATACTGAGCATTCATGTAAGAGCAGGGTGTCTAGTAAAATAGCTTGAAGAAATTCCCTGAGTTTTCCCTGACTTTTCCAGGGTGTCTAGTTAAATAGCTTGAAGAAATTCCCTGAGTTTTCCCTGACTTTTCCTCTTTTAGATGTCTATAGAAAGCCCAGTTTACATTGATATCTGAAGGATCTTGGATAAATCCAGACTTTGAAGAACGAATTGAGTAACTCTTTTGCTTTTGTGTCTGTAAGGAACACAGAACCAAAATATCGAGCTTTCACTTCATCCGTCTCTGCATCCCAATACCTAACACTCAAATCCATTTGGGCTCTTTGTGATATTTTGTTTAAACTTTCATCAAAGCCAATTACATAGTTAGAATTTGAATTTAATGATGTCAGTAACAGGTCTTTAATATAATTTGATAAACCGATTACAACACTATAGGAAATGTTATCTTTCCCCAATCTCATGTTCTGTACAATGGTGCTATCAGGAAACATCCTTAGAAAGAGGCACACTACCTTCTGCATTGCGTAAAGAAGTGTTGCATTACTAAATTCACGCACCATATAATCTCTGCTTCAGTCACTTTATCTTTTAGTTTATATTTATCCTAAGGAAGGAGGGGAGGTAATGACGACATCTGTATGTCGCGCTTGCCCGCTACGGCAATAAAAACTGGAACCTTCCATGTTGAAATAAACAGTGTACAAATAATCACCGTCAAATAAAACACATACTATCAGGAGTCTAGACAAATAGCTGGCTACGAATGTTTACACAGCGTTCTGTGTGGTCAGAAACAGACTGAGTTATCTGTTATCCCCACCTGTCCATATGATAACAGAACCACTGCGCACCCCAAGGCCACGGTCCAGGCTAAAACCTCCCAGCTGTACCAACTCGACACGTTTAATATTTATTGACATAAGTCCTGAAGTCATAGCATTGGGCTTATCAAATAAATAATGGGCATCTAAATAAAGAAGTGTTATTTCCTGACTGCCCTACCCCTAAACCGCTGGCTTACAATACCAAATATTCGAGAGCAATGGCCACTAGTTTTGTTTCTAATCAAAATAAATATTTTCCCGATTTTTTACAATTTTCCCTGACTTTTCCCTGAATTTTCCAGAATCTTAAAATTCCCTGACTTTTCCAGGTTTTCCCGGTTTTCCCTGTCACTAGACACCCTGTAAGAGCCACTAAAAGGCTTAACAACAAACACTCAACTAACTTGTCTTGGCTGTAGTCATGCTAGACAGATTGCTTATATAGGCTTATATATCGAATAAATACAGACAATATAAATATTATTGTATCAGAGACAAAATATGTTTACATTTGATTTCCATACACAGAACAGAATATTTACAAACTCACACATCACTTGTGACATGTTTACAACTTTTATAATTAATGTCATTTAGAGTAAACCAAGTAAAACCTGATCATTAAACACAAAAACTGTCTTAGTAGCACGAAGGAATAAACAAGGGGTCATTTTCAAGTCAATAACCTTGATAACTGAGAGACCAAATGTCCCACACTAACGTCAGACATGTCTACATATAGATACGAATATATCAAACCGTTAAAAACCACTGATTTGTCAGAGGAATAAAAGTAACACTGAAAGAGTGTCCCAAACCCAAGCAGCGAATATGTCGGTCCAGGAAGAAAGACCTTACAGCGCATATGTGAGTCGGATGCTCTATAACAATAATTATTTTTGTTCCAAATTAAATGTTACTTACGCTTTGAAGTATGATTTAGATTCTAGGCTCCCACTATTATTGTTCATTTCATATGTACTCAAGAATACACTAATTATACAAAACACAACAAACATCAGCTACTGATTGACAATGAATTATATCCAAAGCAAATTATCAGAAGTTGACTGAATCTAGTTAACAATTAATAATAAATTTAAGTTAAATTTTAAAGGATTTGTCCTAAGCGAAGTTTAAAAAACCAAACCAAAGTAATTAAATTCAATTTATTTAAGCATATATTAACTTAGACAAAGAAATATGACAAATGAACTACTTCTTTATATTAAAATTTTTTAATATTCTATTTCACTTTAGAGAAGTTTGATTTCATACACGTTTTAAAAATGTATAACAAATATAGGCTAAAATATGGATGAGTAAAGATATTTTGGAAAAATGTTTGAAACTTACGTATAAGAGGGTGAAAGTCTGAATATTTCGTGTCTGATGAAGGAATTGCATAGTTGGCATTGAGTATCCTCAATTTTGCGGAATCTTCAAATGGGTGTCTGTTAAAACACAGCACATAAAGTAAACAACCTAATGCCCACACATCAGATGGTCGCCCAATAACATGATTGTTCCATGTATCTACCATTTCAGGTGCTCGGTACATTGGGGTTGTACAGTGAGACATCTTAACACAAATATTAAAATTTATGTTACAACTAATAAACAAAATTTAACATTTTTGTTAAAATAGTACTTAAAAAGTAACATGAAACTTAGAAATATAAATCAATAACTTTAACTGAATGCAAAGTTACTGGAAACTGGAAATGTGTGGAATAGATAGCTCAATATAAATATACTCTGTTCTGACCACATTTTGGTACCAAGTATTACAACTTCATGCACTATAAAAAGGAATGGGTTACTGATTCAATCTTCCTTAAATTACTCTTCAACTTCAATTAAATGGCAAGTACAAGTTGTCTAGTTCAATGCATGTAACACTTTCATGTTAAAGCAGGTAGTTACAAGCTTAAATTAAAATATAAAAATCATTTATCAAAGTCACCTATGTCTAAGTGTAAATATAAAATAAAAAATTGGTTCTGGCACTCGAGGAGTCCCAACAGAAATGATTACAAAATAGAGCTATTAGTATTGCAGAATTTTCAATAAAAATCACCGAAAATATGAATTTATACATTTTTTAATTAATATTTACATCATGTATTTAATAAAGAATAATATTTATTTTGGTTAATGATAAAATAATGTGGGTACAAAAACATTTATTAAATGTTTACTAAATACAAATTTTTTTAACAAATTCTATTCCAATTAGTCCTTTAAAAAGTATAAGATGGGCCTAAAAATGTTTCCCTTTCAAAAATTGGATTAAAAATAAAAAACTTAATACTGCCATTGTAATGAATTATTTGTAATGAGATTTATAAAAATTTTAATAAATTAATATACTTGACATATTAAAAGTATTTAATAATAATCTATATGTAAAATGGCTGTTCTATGACCCTAATCTATAACACAAAATCAGCTGTACATGAAATCATGTTGTCATTTAATTCACTTCGAGGTGACTGACGGAAATGTATGCTTATGCGTATGCACAGCGTGACGCTAAAGCAATGATTTAATCTCACATTTTGTTAACCAGCGTAAAGAAGTTATCACTTCAAAAATACCACAATATTTGTTTTACAAAAGAATATGGGTTTTGCAAGTATTTTCTTCAGGCTGAAACAAACCGTTAAATATCTCACAAGAAAGGATATTACAATTACAAATTACCTCATCTTCAAGTAACGATCTCTGATGCGCTGTCCAACTGTTGTTTGGTTGATAGACCTGAGTTGTTGCACTCCCAAAATCACATAATTTCAATTTTCCATCACTTCCTAAGAGTAAATTTTCTATCTGAAATATGAAAAAAAAGTTTAGTAAAATCATTACACATTAAATTTTCAACAACAAAAAACATTAATTTGCCATTTTAAAATTGTATTAATTTCTTTTTCACTCAAAACTCAAGACATAAAAGGCATCCCTACCCATACTTAAATTAGTCATTTTCATATGTATATTGCTGTAGTACTTTTTATATGAAGCATATTTATAAACTAAGGTACTTAAGCCTAAATGTAAATACTGGAAGGTTCATATGAATATGTATAGCCCTACTTATTTACAATTTACAGAGTACAACCTCACCTACTGACAATTTAAAGTTGTTTTTATTCAGTAATTGTTGCTAGCCAGTAAGTGCAATTCTCAAAATCTTTAACAATTATTAACATCAGTTGTGAAGTGAATGTGGCTCAATTTTTGTTCGCAAAAGGAAATTCAGCTACTGAAATCCACTGGCAGTTGTGTCTAGTGTTAAGCATCTATAGTGATGAGTGAAGGAAGAGACTTTAGAGATGGCTACACAAATGTGTATAATGAATAGCAGATTAGCAACCATAGTATTCAGATCGCAGGACAACGATTTCTCTTGCCATTTATTTCGGAATAAATGTCAGTTTGGTAAGGATTTCACAGTTCATGTCACATGGAATTATTAATGACCCACATTCCATAAAAAAAAGCAAAATGACAATCTTTTCACCCAAAAAAATTTTAGCAATCATTTTCTGTGCACAAATATCACTTTTTAATTCCTTCAAGTTTGGGTAAACTTGAACTACAATGGTTCCAATTGTATATTAATATTAAATACACAACTCGTCGCCCTTAACAATGTGAGGAACCAAATCAGCTTCATCTTTTCGATAGCAATCCAAAAACACTCGTCTTCTGTATATACTTTGCTCTTAGTGCCACTAAATATGCAGCTGTTATAATACCTTCTATATAATTTTTGCTCATTGAGTATTTCTGTGACAATCCTGTAGATAGATGTTTATGCAACTAAAGGAAATTCATCAGTTACAATACTAACCTTCAGTTCATTTGTTCAACAATGTTGGTTGAATGTTCCTGTCATTCCACTATTCATCATCCACACTTCTGCAGCCATTTAAAGTCTTGACACTCTTGTCGAACCTTTCTTCCATATTAATTAATTCCACCTTCACGTGAGCTACTAGTTTTTAACTAGAAACACTTGTCCATATGTTACAATTGCCGATAGTAGCACTTACTTTTATGATTGTTGAGAGTGGCCATTTCGGAAGATGTGTGAACTCAGACCGTAACTGACCTCTTGATTCTTATAGGTTAGAGTGGGGGTGTGTAAGATATTAGGACAATATTAGTAGAATAGATATAAGGTAGGAATGTAAGTGTATTGGGAGTTATGACGTTAGTAAGTGTGTGTGTGTGTGAGTTATAATGTAATTGAGTGTTGAGTATGTGTGTAGGGTGTAGTTTGAAATGTTTATACATCTCATATTGTTCAGTTATGTAGCATTGGTTATTTTCGTTTTGTTGGTGAGGAATTTGTGGTTAAATATTATGTTTCTGTAGTTTTGGTTTGTGGATATGAGACGTTTGGCGAAGTTTGATTGTGTTTTTTTTGTGAGTGCTTTTATGTGTTCTTGGTTGTGTGTGCAAAATGACCTTCCTGTTTGGCCTATGTAAAAACTGAGGCATAAACTGCAAGTTAGTTTGTAAACACCAGCAGAGTTGTATATACACAATACCAAGAGCACAGTGGTACAATATATTACAATAAAAATATTGAAAAGAACCCCAATACCACAAAAATAATCAAAAATAACAAATAAAACAAGTTACTTAAGATTAAACCCTTATGTACATTTCGATGACCATGTCATCATCATCAGAGGGTCTTGTTACAAAACACAATCTAGCACACAAGAAGTTACAAACTAGAATGATCTAGTTTGTAACTTCTTGTGTGCTAGATTGTGTTTTGTAACAAGACCCTCTGATGATGATGACATGGTCATCGAAATGTACATAAGGGTTAAATCTTAAGTAACTTGTTTTATTTGTTATTTTTGATTATTTTTGTGGTATTGGGGTTCTTTTCAATATTTTTATTCTAAGAGTTGTATATGTCTTTGTTTATGTTGTGAGGTTTAAATTGTTTGTTGAGGGTGTTGTGTTTGGAGTAAGCTATTCTGTAATTGTATTTACAAGGTGGTTAGTTAATTTGGGTTTTTGGTATTGTTAAGTATTTTATGGGTTTGTTGTGTATTTGGAATTGGATTATAGAGTTTATTTTTCAGGCAGTTGTATAGTTTATCAATCATTGTTGTGCTGTATCCATTGGTGTGTGCTATATGTTTTATGATGTTTAATTGGTAGTGTTCTTCTTTGACTGATGGTGTTTTCATAGGTGATATATCATGATGTTGTAAATGGCTAGTTTATCTTCGTGTGTGTGATTTTAAAGAGTTGTGAATGGTAGTATTAGTGTGGGTGGGTTTTCAGTATATGTTAAATTTATATATTTGTTTTGTCTGTACATGTAATTGTAAGGTCCAAGAAATTAAGGAAGTTGTTTTCTTATATTTTGATGGAGTATATTAGTTTAGAGTATATGTAATTAAAAATATGTGTGCTCGATGTTTATTACCTTTGTATAATGTGATGTCATTGAAACACCTATACCTGTAAATGATGTTGTTTGGGTATTTATTGAAGTTATTGAATAAAAAACTGAATCACAGCATGCACTTTACAACTGGTGTGAGAAATTATTGTGGCAAACATTGTCATCTGTATTGCCAGCTGGCAAATGGCTAATGAATCAATACTGTTGAAATTAATACAGTTTGTAATAAATATTTGTAGCTATATATTTTAAAATATACATTATTTCTTATTAAAATTATTTTTTTAATATAGTGGGTTTTAAAAAAATAGATGAATGTGTAAGTGGAAACAAGAATAGTTTGACAAATAGAGTCAATGAATAACCATTACAATTGATTACAGATGAAAAACATTTTTTATTAGAAAATATGAAACATTAAGACTGAAAAAATACATTAAAAGATTATGAAAACATGCAAAAGAATAAATGTTATAAAATTAATACAGCATTTTAGAGCTGTTAAAAATTTTAAACTCAATAATTGATAACTTCTTCCTCCTAGAAATTACGGTTAGTTACCAAACTGGTGTTTAAATAAATTTACTATAATATATCTATACAATTCTGAATGAATTATTTATATAACATGAATAATTATTACCTTGAGATCTCTATGAATTATTGGTGGTGATTGAGAGTGCATGTGTTGCACCGCTTGGCATGTTTGCCAAAACACTTGACAAACAATTTCAGGAGGCAATGGTGAACTACGGTTTGTTAAAACATCCACTAAACTTCCATCTATAACAATTTAAAACAAAACCTGATGTCTGTGATTTAGAGAAACAAACAGAATTAAAAAGTAAATTAAAATGCCAGGAAGTAAAACTTATTCAAATCTTTCTAGTAAAACTTGTAACACAGTGCTTGCAGTATATTCAAAATAAGGGCCCAAATTTTTATTAAATTCAGTTGTCAATAAAAAGTGCTCAAAATTCAACACTGTGAAATTTAAATCAAAATACTTACTGAATTTTTGCTAGAACTGGATAACGTATACAGGTCTGTATATCAAAGGGAAACGAAAAATAATCACACCTAATTTAAGGAGAAAATACTGCATGATTAGGCATATTCTACTTTTTTATTTTGAGAAAATTCTTACATACTAAATTCCCCATTCGGTTGAAGGTTTAAACTATACTAGAAAACAGATCTCTCTAAACTGCTAATAGCTTATTACAATCCTACTAAAACCTTGATTAAGTCTATATCAGAGGGAAACTATTAAATCCACACAGTAAATAGCCTATTTCATATTCAGATCACTAACGATAAAAAGCACCGTTTTCAATTACTTAAATAATACTGTTAGTTTTTTCAACAGTTAAAACTCACAAAAATTCAAACCAACTGTATTTTATAATACTAAACTATTATCAACAGACAAACCACTTACTTGAACATAGTTCCGTAAGAAGAAGGTATTCCGCCATCCCATGACCAGATTGGTTTTTGTCTATAAAAGCAGCTGACATAAACTGAATTATATTTGGATGACCAGTTAATTTTTTCTGTACAAAAATATTAAGGTTAATTTCTTGTTTATATTTTTAATGTTTTTAAAAAGTACTAAATGCCTTTTAAATTTGTTAAAAATTTTAATTTCTTGTAAATATAAAAGACAAAAAGGTGATGACTTAAAAAACAACTTCATTTTGGTGATAATTTAGGAATCTACATTGTATTCTATTGTGACTATGGTTTGTACATTTGATATATTTTGTGGTTATTCCTTATATTACTAAATCCATAACCCTTCTGGTATACTAGTACAGTTGACCTCAAGTTCTTGTCCAGGTACTGGCCTACAAGAAGCTAATCACTCATCTTTGACCTAATTTATTACAAGGTACATTCTTCCAAGAGTAGATTGAATCCCAATAAAGACGAACTGCATCTGAAGTCATCTCTCATGCCATGTCCAAACAATGCCACATAGAGTCTATTATTTCTCATATGTTTATACTTTTTTAATTCGTTAAAATTTCACTTTAATATAATGTTTTAGATCGTATGATTTGATAACACAAGTTCTTATATCAATATAAACTCTTGTATGTCTTGTAAAATTACATATCCTGACAAAGACAAATCTCATTTGTTTTAAATTTACATACATTTTTGTTAAATATTAAATTAACTGAATTTAAATTGAACTAATTAATTGAGTATTTAAAATGCTACTTATTATTTTAAGCAGATGATGTTAATTTAAGTTATTCATTTTGTAAATTAGTGAAACTGTTATAGTTTTGGTGTATTAAGTTTTTGATTTCTTTAGTTTTACCTAGATTCTTTTAAAATAGACAAAAGCATACACAAAATTTAATAGGACTTAATGAAGTTTTGAATTGGAATAAACCTAACATTAAATATTATTATTTTTTACCAATAATATGGAGCCTTATAAAAAAAAGAGCTTTCATCATACTATAAGTATATTTTTTTAACTATTGTTTTATCTAATAAACATAAACTAATTGCAAAAACTCATTTTATTTTAGGTGTTAAAAACATAAAACTTAGTAGAAATGTGGGGGAAATGTTGGGAATGTAAAAATACAGTCCTCTCAGAAAAATTATACAGCTGTATCACGCAAATCTTAATGATTCCATACTTCAAAAATGCCGTATTTATGCATGTACAGGTCACACTTTTTTAGTCAAAATTTGAGATAAAAATATGTGGTGCGGCTTTATATTTGAGATGAGTAAATTGGGTACGGGTTATAAATTAAAAAATCTAATTAAATTAAAATTAATTAAAGTAAAATACTGTATTATATACTTGTTGAAAAGTAAAATTTGGTAAATATTTATAATGAATAGCTAAATATAGTAAATAAATATACTTCAATAAACATAATAATACACATATAGTGTATAATATGTTTATTAATGCATAGTATACTTCAATAAATATACTATAGTAAATTAATGTACTAAATACTAAATAAAGTACCTGTACTGCTCAACATTAACATTCGACTTGTCACTATAGCCATCGCTAATTCCTATTTTCACTGTCAGAAGACTGCTGTCAAACCATATAATCCATTGTAATAGAAAATGATGTTACTTAAAAGCTCCTGATGACCATTTTTGAAGAAATGAGTTTGCATCCAGCCACAATCCATTCACACTTTTGATACAAAGGACGTTTCTTCAATCGTCAACCAGTGTCATTTCCATTGATCGGCTTCTCATAAACACCGGAAATGACCTTTGAATGGCCAATTGATCGAAACATCAAGGGGTTCTAACATTCCCATCATTAACTCTGGTATAACAACCACGTCACTTTTTTGCCTCAACTCCACTTTCACTTTTTAGGTTATATGCCTTTGAAAACTATCAATAACAAGCATGTCTACAAATGAGTGCAGCAGGGCGTTCAAATCATACTGAGCTGAACAAATCTGTATACAATTCATCCGTCATCCATCCCTTCTGTGCTCTTACTAAAATTCCTGGAGACCACTTTTCTATAGGAATTGATTTGTGCTTAAACACCAGGTACGGCGATAGTTTATGTCTTTCACCACTGATGACCAAAACCGTTACATCCCTGCTTTTCTGTTTCAGCTGTTCTAACATTGTTGTTTCACTCTGCATGTCAAAAAATAATAGTTTTGTGGCCATTACCAATCCCCCCACAAACTAAAATATTTGTGTATCTTTCTTAGTTTTTGAAACTCAAAAATTTTGTCCTGGTGTGTTTCAGGAAGCCACTGCGCCATCGTGATCCAACAAGTCATATAGTGGTACAACAAATAACCAAGTCATAGTCCCATAAATCTTCTTGCCCAGCTGTAGATTCCCTGAAAGTCATCACTAGAAATTTTCATACTTTTTGCTACCTTTCAAACTGCAAGATTTCTACAAAATCAGAAAATAAATAATGCCTTATATTACAAATGTACTCCATGAGAATGTTTTCTACCTCAGACATTTTTCTTTCTTTCCACAAAAAGATTGTTGATTCTGTGATGATTTTTGAAATGCCATCTTAGTTTGGACACACCATTTATGCTTGATTCATACATTTTCTATGCATCACTTGCAGTTTGAATTTTGCAGTGTAATCGGTTCTTACTTGGGCCATGTTGTTGCACAAACAAATTCAATTTAACAAATGACGAAGAAAGTTATTAAAGCCTTAATACAGTGATGGTAATGGAAAGTGGAAGTTGCCATTCAGATATATGAATGAGATCTATTGTATTGATTTACGAGTTTACATTGGTATGCTGATTGGCAAGTTTCTTTCCCAATGACTAATACAATCTTCCAAGAATTCACCATGATGCCATATTTCAAAAGACTGTATACTTTTACAGTCAGACAACATGTACTTCCTGCCAACCATCATTAGAATAAATTTTTTACTGTTTAAAACCCAGGGTGTACTTATAAATGTGTAAGGCCTATACACGTGTAAATATGATAGATAACCAATTATAAAGGATACAAGTGTATTAACTTCTTGAATAACAGCCTTGTTGCTCTCATCATCGGCTGCCATTAACCTCTGAAACCATTAAAACTTCTCATTATTTTATTTTACATACAAAATAACTAAAAACCTGAAATATTTTTTGTATATTGTATTATATTTTAAAATAATTTTAGTAAAAATTGCAGTTAAAAACAAGCTTGTTGACTGTATTTAAACTAGCTGTCTATATTGGTTTTCTTTCTAGAATGGTAACTATTATAATGTAATTAAAAATATTTATTTTATAAATAAAAATAAAAAATAGCCTAAAATGCTTGCTAAGAAAAATGTTTAACCATCCTTTAAAAATGTATTATAGTTTTTGATTTAAAATTATTTTCAAATCATTAGAGATTTATTCCCGTTGGTATAACTTCTGTTTTTATTTGAACAAATATTGAAATAGAAAATGTAAGTAAAAAGTTAATATTAAATAGAGAAAGAATGTAATAGACATGTTTCTCATGTTTTAACCACAATAAATTAAAAATCCTGAAATTTGGTGTGCCTATTTTTTGTTTATCAATCAATAGTCACAAAAAAGTAATCCATAACTATACAACAAACTAAAGTATCTACTGTTAAATACTTTTTAATGGAAAAAGTACACTTCTTTAGTAATTATGAAAGTTATGACATTTTCTTTTACACGAGTCATTTCTTAATAAAAACTCAAACAATATATATTGTTCAAAAGAATATTTTCAGCTAATAATATCCCCAAAAAGTCAAACAGTTTATTTTTATTTCATAAAATATAAAAAAGCATCAATATTATACAAATAGCCATTCACTGTAATGTATAAAGAAATGTCAAAAATTAGATTAATTGCAAAAATGTTAGATAAGTATAAAAGAAAATGTAATGTATCTCCAAGTTCCATAAGCCAAGAAGTTATCTATTTTAAAAAGGTTTCAGTTTAACAATATTAATACCTATAACTAATTTTATAGTACAATTAAGATTTAACTAAGTATTACTGCACTTATTAGAATTAATAATAATTCAATATAAATCTTGCAGTTTTTGTGTTGTACATCTTGAGGTTTTCGTATAAATTATACTTTTTTTGTATTAACTTGGCAAAAAACCACTACTTACTGATTTATTTTGCAGACTTGTTTCGCACTAGGTCAACACATTATTCAATGCTGTGAATCACTAACAAGACTGTTGCTTAGGTGTGTCATATTGGTGTGAGTTTGTGGTGTATTTCTGTTATGTGGTGTGTTATTGTTCAAAGAATAGTTGTTAATTATGAGCTCAAATAGAGTATTTGATTGTTAGTGTGTTTTGTCATTTAGAATGTGTTGTGGATAGTATTTATGATGTTAAAGCAACAAACTTAACACTGAAAACTACGAGATATTTAAACAACATAAATACTATGCACAACACATTCTAAATGACAAAACACACTGACAATCAAATAATATATTTGAGCACATAATTAACAATTATTCTATGAACAATAACACACTACAGGACATAAATACACCACAGACTCACACCAACACAACACACTTGAGCAACAGTCTTGTCAGTAATTGAATAATGCGCTGATCTAATGCGAAAGGCGTCTGTTGAATGAAAAAAGTAGTGTTTTTTTGCGAATACAAACAATATATAATTCATTAGAAATACTATTCCTTACCTTTAGGGCAAATTCTTGTCCTGAATCTATTGTTTGGGCTACAAAAACAAAAGCAAATCCACCTGAAAAAATTGTTGGAAATTTATAATCAATGCCAGATAAGTAATTTGTTTCACTGATATTTAATAGATATAAGTACTTGTAAGTTATTGCTATGTTCAAACTCAGTAATATCATGACCACCTGAACTTGTGACTCAAGTTCAACAAATTACAGTCTTACTAAGTAACCATGACATTTGTATCAGACAAAATAGAAGAGGTTACTATATTATATGTTTTTATTCAAGATTTTTTTTAATGTCATATATATCTATACACAAAAAACTGTAAACTTAGTTTTTTTTACACTTGACTTCACTATTTCTTAAATAAATTTGCTTATTTGTTTACTATTTAATTTAAATAAGAAACTTTTTACAAATCAATACTCTGATTTTAATGAAATAAATTGTTTTACAACTTTTCACAATCTGAAATGACACTCATTTTATAAAGTAGAAAGTGACTAATTCATTTTCTACTATTGTTTGGTTTAGTTAAATATTTACTTCTTTTATTGCCCAACATAGGTTCAAGCAAATAAGGTTATATACAACTTATATACAAAAAGAACCTTAGATAAGCTTCGAAAGAAAAACCTGCAGTTACTGGAAATGATGGCAAATGTTGGAAAAGTTTTAACAAAATATCAGTTTTGTTGAGATAGTCTTCCCCTCGTTTATATCAATTGCACCAAGATCAGAGGAAGTTACCTTGTTCAATAGGTAAAATTTTACTTTTAGAGTAAATCAAAAAGGATTATGATTTTTTTTTAATTCTGTGGTCAATGCAAAGCAAATTAAGTTAATGCATAAAAATAGCAGTTGATAAGTCAACTTAACTAATTTTATTGTAATATCAAAGAATATTATTACATACAATTATATGCGGAAACAAATTGGATATCCTGCTTTACATTATGGGAAAGAAAACTTTATATCTAATAATCGCAACTTCTATTAATTTAACGGTTCAATACTATTAAAAAGCTTTAAAGAACAATTAAGATGTCTATGTTGAAAAATTATGTTTTGCATTAAAATTACAAGATAAAGCATGTACATTGAATCTTGAATAATGAAGTGTCATCTACGACAAAGATTAAGTATGTCTATAAATGCACAGACTAAAATTATATAAAAAAGATAACACCTATTTTTATCTTTCAAATATCCCGTTATATAGTTTTATAGAAGTTACATGGTTTTATACTCCTAACACTTTTTTTATTAAAAAGAATTTTTCATGTTATATAAATCTGCTACTATAAAAACTCGTACAAAAAATAATAATAGCAACTGATCTCTAAGATAATAAAACAAATCAATTAAATAATACTAATATTATTTTATTATAACTTAGTTTCAGCTAGTAGTTTTTCACTAAAAACACTGAACATATATTAGTATGTTACACTTGCCTATAGTAGCTTACTACATACATTTTTAATTATTTAGGAGTTACTAAGAGTTACAGTCTGAGTTGACAATGGGACACATCCAGTGGCGGTTTGTCCAAAAGGGCTCTGGGGCGCAGCCCTCCCAATTACAAAAATTAATTTTTAATTAATATTCATTTGTCTTAAATTAGGTTAAGAAGAGCTTAGAATTATTTAAGCAATGTAAAAACCATAAAATATTTAGCAGTTGACGCACGAAATTAGCCACAAGCTCAGCGCGGGGCTCACAGCAGAGAGCCCCAGACTAGTGCATTGAGTGTGCGTGGAATAAGCTGAAACAGCCAAAACCGTGCAATGACGTCACTCAACTCGCTTGTTACGGGTGGCCTGGGATGGAGTCCCGTAATCATGCGCATGCGCTGAGAAATGACTAATCAGTAATGCTACTCTTCAGTACAATTCTAAATGATTTAGGAAGCAGCATTGTAGGCTTATTTTTAATGTTCTCACAATGTTTCCATTTATAGATCTTTTGATGCGCATACACAGTGACCTAATATACTTTTAAAATTAAACTTGATTCACGCTACTCGTTGAGTACTCGACGCTTTAGCATAGGCAATCACTTAACTACCCAACCTACTGTCTGTTCAGAATGTGTTTGCGCCAGGGAGTGGTGAACTGTTCACGTGAACATAACGATTTCGGCAACCCTATTGGCTGAGTGACCTCGTGACAAAACTGAAATATCCTGCCGCCCGATTAACAGTTAGTCTGGAAACGTCCATGGTTACATTTGTTCGTCTGTTTATTGTGCCTAACATTTTTTAGTTGTGAGTGACAGTGGAATAATTTAAGATCGTTGTTTGTTATATTTGTGTTTGTGAGTTTGTGGTGTTGTTAAGTTTTTAAGGATTAACTTTTAAGCAATGTCATCCCCTGTCAAAAAAAATAAACGAGGACAAGTAATACACTCCGGGCAAAGACAAGTTATTTTACGCCTTTATAAAAATTTAAAGGAGTTATTTTTTAAAAATGAACTTCCGACTTTAAATAAAGTACTACACTTAGTTAATACCGACGAACAGTTAGGCTTACCTAACCTAAGACGAACCACTTTGTTTCACATATTAAAAAAGCTAAATTTCAGGTATGAGAAACGTAACCGTAAAAGTATACTGTTGGACAAAGAAGATATTATTCTATAGAGAAGAGATTACTTAAGAAAAATAAAAGCCTATCGCGAGGAAGGTCGTACGATTTATTATTTGGACAAAACGTGGGTCAATGCAGGCCATACGAAATCAAAGGTTTGGACAGATAAGTCAGTCTGTTCCAGTAAAGATGCTTTTCTGAGGGGTCTGTCGGCGGGTTTAAAATGTCCAACTGGAAAGGGTAAGAAACTTATTGTGACTCATATTGGGTCACAAAAAGGTTTTGTAGAAGATGGACTGTTGATTTTCGAATCAAAATCAGATACTGACTACCATTCAGAAATGAATGGTGAAAATTTTAAAGAATGGTTTTCCACGATAATACAGAAATTGGACAACAACTGCGTTATCGTAATGGACAACGCTCCGTATCATTCTGTACAAGTAGAACGCTTACCTACAACCCGTTGGAATAAGCAACAAATTCGAAATTGGTTGACTGACAAAGGGATTTTTTCAGATGAATCCATGTTGAAGGTCGAATTACTAAAACTCGTTTCCTATCATAGGCCAAATTACAAAAAATACGTTATCGATGAAATTGCTAAAGAAACAAATAGAATAGTTTTGAGAACCCCTCCTTATCACTGCGAATTAAACCCAATAGAAATGGTATGGGCTGAGGTTAAAGGTTATGTTGCGTCTAACAATGTGTCTTTTAACATTAAAGAGGTGCACAGACTGTTAACCGAAGGTGTCTCGCGTGTTACACCTGATAAGTGGGAAAAATATGTGAAACATGTGGTGGACGTTGAAGAGTCGAATATGTGGAAATTAGTCAATATAATTGAAGACATCGAGCCATTCGTCATAGCTGTTGACGACAGTTCCTCGTCGTCATCGGAATCGGATTTTGCAGACCCCTTAAACATGAAATAATAACATGGTAAGTTAAAAACTTGTAGCATAAATTATTGAATAGTCTTATTACTTTCATTAGTCTATAATTCTCTTTTTCGAATGATTAAGTGTACCAGTGTAAGACGTAGTCCAATTGCCGATGCATGATTGTGAACCGGACTCATAGCTTACCGTCCCTTGCACGTGTTCGCCTCGTGATAGTGTTTACATCAGGCGCAAACACATTCTGAACCGACTTTAGTAACATTTCGTAAATCACACCATAATACGTCTATTAGTTATAGCAATGTTAATATATTAATCAATAAGTATAACTTAATAAAAGATGTAGGCGCTTGGAATGTAAAACAAGTTAAATGGGTATCAAATTTCAAAATTGTCTCCGCACCTCGTAAATCTGGGGAGACCCCTTGTCATGAGCCCCACCAATGTAACTGGGCAGGAGCCGCCACTGGACACATCTCACAAAAGAGCCATCCTGAATAATCAAAAAAGTAAGTGCTACGATAGGCGATTGTAGCATACTAATATAGGTTCAGTTATTTTAATGTTAAATAATACTGTTTAGATAAAGAATGTAGTCACTTAATATGACTTCTGAATTACCTATAATATGCACTACTTGCCGTTACTGTGTATGTTCCCAGCACAAGAAACCAGTCATGGTGTTGGGTTCATTTTCAGACAGTTGTAGAAATTGAAACAATGTTTTAAGATCAACATATTCATAATAGAAATAACAACTATTTGGCATTTGTATCATAGTCAGAAGTGAATGAAATTGAAAAAAAAAATTATATATAATGATGTAGAGAATCTTAAATCTAATTAAAATAATAATAAAACTTTGAGGATACTCTCAAAAAATTTAAAAGTTGATAAAAAATACATATTTAGCTTTAATTATAACAACAAAACTTTACAAAATCAAGATTTACTTATAAAACACAGCACTAAATAACAGTAAATTATAATATAGCTGCAATATATCCCTTTGACAGGTTAAAAAGTAAAGTTTACTAATGCACGTTGAAAACAGGCAAATTAATATAAGCCTTAATGTTATTATCTTCTATATTGCAATAATGTCCACAAAAATAGAGGCAATTTGCTTGACAAACACCAGGCCTATGTTAGTAAACTTTATTTTGTTTTTATAACCAAATTTATGATAACCAGACTTTGTAGCTATATTATAATATCAAATAAGATGTGTTTTAAAAAGTATTTTGTTGAGTTTATAAAGTGCATGTGCATGTGTACAAAATTAATTTTGTCTTTTAAAATAATAAATTTTTTGGCATTTTCTCAAATGTGTATTAATTTTTCCATATTCCTTATGTGTTTCTACACTATCAGATACATTTTTTTTTGCAAAATCACTTTGTAAAATGTTATAAACCTTCTAAATGTTGACTTCAACTTATCAAATCAAGAGTGTACAAATCATGTCTTAGGCCTTGATTTAATAAAAGTGAATATAATACCAGTATAACCAACATGACATTTGTCTAAATGTAATAAGTATACAAGATATATTTATATGTTGATTAGTATAGTATGTATAAGTTTATATAATTCTGGCTTATTTATAACCTATCGAACCTTATGATTACAGGTTTATCATAGGTCCATTATAGGTTATTATAGGACCATTAATGCCAGTTTATCCATGTATAGTTAAACACACACATTTATATATCATTAAGGTCCTATACTTAGTCTATAGGTTATAAATAAGCAAGAATAGTATAAACGTATGCACCCTTTACTAAATAACATAAATATCTTTGATGAGCTTCATATCATCTCAATAAGCTAACATAGGTTAAAGAACATAACTCTTAAAATTACTTAATCCATGTCGATGTGAAAAATAATCTAGAAATTGTGACAGGTTAGATTTGCAAAATAATGTATTGCAGATGTTTTAGGACAAGTGATATAATATTTTTATATGTTTCCCAACCTTTTTCACATAATTATAGCTTTCTTAATAACTTAGTTCGAAAACATAAATAAAGATATAACTTACCTTCAGCTATCTGCTTTTTAACACGCAACTTGACGTTTCCAATTTCAACAATTTGACCAACAAGTTCATTGTCTTGTCCACCTGAATTACTTCCACTAAAATACCCAAACGCTGATTTAAAAAGGTCAGACATTGTTTATGACTGGTTTCTAAACTAAATTTTATTTAGGATTAACATCATTTACTTAAACATTAACATTACAACAACCTATTCTAAGTTGTTCTAACCATAACTAATTCTGCGAATCAGCTGTTGTACTCACAGATTAACAACAATGAATGAAAAGTTGTACACACAGATTAGCCACGACGAATTTAAACTTGTTTTAACACTGTAATGATATCTTATACTTACCAAATGTTTACGACTTTGAAATTAGGTAAATTTGTTAATTATAAGACCTTAAGTGATATACAATAATTATTTATTACTGATAAATTAAATTTGTTACTGATTACAAAGGTTTTTTTAAAGAAATACAAATTGCAAGTACCGTTAGTTATGGTTATTTTTCATAATTTGTAGAAAGAGAAACATGACCTAAAACTTAACATTGAAAAAACTTAAAACTATATTTCAAAAAAAATTGGCAATTACTAAAAAATAGCAAACTATTTAGTAAAACCTTGTACTGCTAGGGCAGTTTAAACATTTCAGCAAAATTACACTTTTGGTATTAACTTGGCAAAAAAAACATTACTTGATAATATTTTGAAAAAAGACCCCTTTCTATCTAGGTCAGCGCATTATTCAATGCTGTAAATTACGGGTCGTATACCGTGGTTTTTGTTGCCAAATTAATACCAAAAGTGTAATGTAGAAAAACCTCGATGTACAGCACAAAATTTGCAAGTTCTGCAAAATGTCATCTGAAGATTTTAAACTCTCATTTTGGTAGAACCTGCTTTAAGAATGATGAATACCTATTATAGAATCTTTTAAAGACGATATAAGATCTACTACAGAAAGGTGTTAACTTTGCTGTTCTTGACAATACAGTATGGCTCCTTTACAAGTTTGATATATCTCATTAAATGTGAGTTTAGTAATTTTGCCATTATCCTCAACAATCTTGCAGTTTCTTTAATTCCTTTCCTCTATGCATCATAATAGTTATTATGTATCTCCTATTTCTTATCCAACCTCATACAATTCCACATTTTATTCCTTATGACTCCAGTCTGTATCCAGAACTAAGCTAAAGTTTACATTTTAATATGGGCATTGTAGTACATTCCTATCCATAACTTCAAGTCATTCATTTGTTGTTATAAAAACACATGTTCATTGCTGTTTAAATCTTCTCCGATGTTAGCATTTATTAATTGGTTTTATGTAGATTGCAGTATTAAATTCTCCAGGTTTTATTACTATTAACAATGTCTTGTTTACCATTGAAGGGAGAGACATGGTAGATAAAGGGGTAATATTGACATCACAACCTTTCAACTATCTACTATGGTATGTCATGCTCTACACACTACTTTTCAGAGGCTAGGTCGAGTTAGGCTGAAAAAGCTCACAGATACTTTTTTATGCCTCAGGACCTTTTGGTTAGTTAACCCACTAGACTACTTAGTCACCCTCAGGGTTTATTTAACCATTACAATCCTGCGATCAGGGTTTATTATCATTCACAATCTGAGCGATCGATTTTCTAGCGTCAATTGAGTTGAATTTCACTACGAAAATATTATTACTTATAAGGCACTAAAGTAATAATGCTTATTGTATATTTTATATGGCTACAATTTTGTATTCATTATTTCTTAAATTAATTTACTATTTGTAATCATAATTAGTGAAAACAAATTAAAAGTCAATTGAAGTTTGCGTTAGATTCTAGGCTCTCTCTATTATTGTTCACTTTGGATACATAACAAAAATACTCTAATTACACCAAGTAGTTCTAAAATTTAGAATTTTCCTTTAGTATGATAGATTTTGAAACAACCTTTTTCCAAATGTAATGCAACTCAACAATCACACTTATATCAACGCCGGACTGCAGATTTCTACAGGATGTTGCACAAAAAACATCAGCTGACCGATACCAACTAAACTGAGCAAGACAGTCCACTTGATGATGGGTATACCTATCATGTCTAGAACGACTAATAAAAGGACAACTTATGAGCTATAGATATCTATCCTTATCTATGATGCTGGTTTTGAGAAGGAATAAATATCCTCTAAACATTACAGACATCTAGTCTGCTACCTGACAGATCAAGAAATAAACTCTCTTGAAGCAACAAACGAGAAAATCGTGAGAAAATTTGGTACTTATGATATAAATAATTAATGTCATGATGAATATTTAATGTTTGCAAGAAGCATTGGGTTAGTAAGCTTTATTTATGGTACACTCTAGACTTTCCATAAACTAAATTATCCATAAGCTAAAATAAAAGGTTTTATAAATTACTTTTATTTGTTTCAATTTTTAACTACAGTTACTGGTACATTCTCTATACACATTACCATGAATACAAATTTGTATAAATGTTTACTTACAATATAGTTACTTTTGATGTTAAATGGTGACAGCCATTTTGGAATCACCCTGTCCATAAAAAGCATGAGCCCAGTTACTGTCGGAGTTAATAAAGGGTTACATCTTTCAAAACTTTTGCCTTCAATTTATATCAAATGTTCTACATCTCAGGGAATACCATTTTTATATTCAAAATGCATCTTAGAAATTGACACTGCATGGATTTTAATGAAAATTAGGTACAAATTGTTCACCAAGATATTCTAAAAAATCATATTTTGTACATTTTTTAAAAACAATTGTGAAACAAGAAGTTTATTGACATTTGTTGATTCCATCTTCACGTGAGCTACTAGTAATCACTAAACACTTTTAAATGTTTTAAACTTGCCTATAGTAGCACTTACTTTGCTTGTTGAGGACGGCCGTTTCGGGAGATGTGTCCCTTTGGCCGAAACGGCCGTCCTCAACAAGCAAAGTAAATGCTACTGTAGGCAAGTTTAAAACATTTAAAAGTGTTTAAGTTTATTGATTTTAAAAAGATACAAGAGGGATCATATTGATTTCAATTGTTAGTTTTTTTTGGAACTTGTAAAAAGAATTTGTTATAATAAAAACACTAACGTTTATTCAAATCTATTTGAAGGATTAAACAAACTTTGAATATATGGTGTATGCACTGAATACTTTATAAGCAGGAAATACTTAAAGTATACTTTACACTGGGGGGGAAATAGAAAATTATTTTTCCTTTCGAGCTGTAGGTGGCCTGTTGCAACGCAGTTTGGGCTTTCCGTAAATTCTTTTCACAAAGCTTAAATCTACCCTATTTCCGATTGTTATTAAATTCAATGCTTTATTTGTGGTATCCCAATATTTTTGTGGGAAACCTCAATAAAAAAACTAGGGTCAAAAGTAGCTAAATGAATTAACCCTAGAAGCGGCAGTGTTATTTTCCTAACTGGCAGTACAAAATGACCCGCATAAACATCTTATTTTGAAACAATTCTATAAATTACATTTTTCACACAAAGTTTGACATCTATATATTTTATTTGAAGAAAAAATGTTGAAGATTTTGTTCTATGCATCAGAAAATTTATATTTTGATTACTTTGAATGTTATTTTTATGAAAATTAGAATTTTTCCAAAAACAATTATCATTTTTTTATTTTTGAAGAAAAATAAAAAACCATATGCATTACTGTCTGAAAAACTGAAATATACAAATAATAAAGAAAGATTTTCTGATTTCACTTACCTTTGTTCCATAGAGTTTGATGCAGTTTCCAATTTTCGATGATTTTTTTGCTGATCACATACGCGTAAACTGTTTGTTGGGCAAATTGTCATACACTACTCCCTAGCCTATATTATATTTATAAAACGTTTTCCCTAAAGCACTGTTTATTATACACTGTTATGCCTATATAAATTTTTATACCTATATCTAAATATCTACTTTTGATATATTTACACATTTAATTGAATAATTATACCTAATTAACCTAATTTTCCATCCTCCTTTTTCTGGGATTGGTGCGGTAGAAATGTTTCAATTTAGAAAAACATTTTGGATGTACACCCACATTACAACCAGGACACCAATATGTTGACCTTCCTCGTTTATGTGGGTCATGACCACAAACTTCACAAGTTCTCTCTTTCCTCCCATCCAATTTCGCAAGTTCATGTGAAGAACCACTATCCGTTGAAGGGCCTGAGGTAGGAGCAGATTCTGGGTCCTCTTGGCACAAGGACTCCACTACAGACACAATAAAATTATGCCTAGTGACAGGTTTGTCTGTATTTTTTGAATATATAATGTATGAATTTAGAAGAGCCATGTCCACCAGATTGAAGAAAATCTTCTTCCAGTATCTCATAGTTGGGCGGTTGCAGGATACATGATAGATAGACTTATCCTTCAAGTCTATTCCACCCATAAAATGATTATACTGGTCAATAATATGTGGTTTGATTGCCTCTCTTCCACTACTACTTCTCACTAGCCGATATTCAGCATGCACACCAGTAGTCAAGCAATAGACTGGTTTCTTGGAAGCTTTTTCTTTGTACCCTACAAGTAATAGGTCTCCCTTTCTGTAGTAGGAAGTGTCACCAGCCTTTAATTTTTCACTGACCAATTCTTTAGGCATGAATTTACTATTTATTTTTATTGCCCCTGTTAAATGCACATTCTTCGATTTTAGTTCTATGGCTAAAGGTATCTTTGTATAGAAGTTGTCTGTGAACAGATGATAACCTTTATTCATCAGCCTCGCTTCATTCAAAAGGGATACAACTACTGAATGGCCCATCCCCTCTGGTCCATACTGGAAGAATTTTTTCCCACTATACAATGATATGTGTAATACATATCCTGTTGAACTTTCACAGAGTTCAAACTTTTTAATTCCAAACCGTGCATGTCTCTTATTAGCCATATATTGTAAATATACACAGCGGTTTTTCATACCCACAAGTGACTCATCAATACAAATGTTCTGTTGTGGAATGTAGTGGTCCTTGAAATGTGCATTCAGTGCATCTAGAAACAGTCTTACTTTGTGCCAAGGATCAAATCTTGGATGACTGCTTGGTAAAGTCTGTGATGCATTGACATGCAAACACCTACTTATAATCTCCCATTGGCGGAGTGGCATTACACTGGGATAGAACGGAATGAACTGAGAAGGCCTTCTATCCCAATAAGATGTATGGTCCTTCCTAGGAGTTAACCCCATATTTATGCAGACACCAAGAAACTTCTGAATAATTTTGTTGTCTACAGGCGACCAGTTGTGCAGCCTGCTGTGTGGATGCCGGAGTAAATATTCTGCCTTCTCAGTTTGCAGTTTTACTGCATATTTATTTGTTTCACACGATATATTATTCCACACATCTTCTGTGAAAAACAAAGAGAAATATTCTATGGGCTCTGAATTTCTACATGGAATATTTTTAGGACCTACACCTCTGGCAGTGAACATATTTTCTGTAGGCACTTCTGAGGGCTGAATTTTATTCCAGGATAAATCGCAAGGTGTATCAGTGGATGTACTTGTACTTGGAATGGGAGATGAAAGAATAGGTAAATTTTGAAAGGTTGAAGATGTATTAGATGCGGGTAATAATGGATCACTGTCTAGAGGTTGATTTGGAATTATTTGTTGCTGAACTTCGGTAGGCCTATCACTATCTGAATCTGTTTCACTGTCATTACTCTGAATACCTTCTACTAAGTTACTTACGGATGGTAATTGAAAAGTTGACTCATCAAACACTTCACTAATTTCATCCCCACTTATGTCGAAATCGGAAATATCACTTCCACAAACACTCTCTTCTTCTAATTCCCTAAGTACGGCATCTATTTCACTGCTTCTATCATACATTCGGTCACACATTTTGAATAATTTAAATAATATATACACTCACAAATATTTATTATAAAGTTATTAATTATAAAACGAAATACCTAAACTCCTAAAATGCATGCCACTGTAAACAAAACAATACAGGGAGTGTATGCCTTTGTAACCCGAAACGAATGGAATGGCTCCGAACGCATTGGTCAGACTACTTTTGGAAACGGAATAGTAAACCCATTCCTCAGTCTAGAACGAAAACAAAAACACGTGTGTGTTCAGAAAATAATAGAGAACAGCCTATGCTATCTATTGGATTCATACGGAACTTTTAAACGATGCAGTAAGGGCCAACGTACAAGTGTCGTAAAAGCGACATCTACAGTTTAGCGATCGCACGAACTGTCGGAAAATCGACAGCTGCCGCTTCTAGGGTTAAAACTGTGGATTAAATCTGCTATTGGTAAGAGAAAGATAGTAAGGAAAACCTGTAGTAAGTCAACACTGGCAAAAAATTATAAGATTCAATTTATTAATAATTACAGAGTTGCTTGTTGTTATCATCTTCAATTCAACAATTGATTAAATATAAGGTAATTGTGTAGATTCCTAAAACACCTGGATATTTATGTTGAACATTCCTAAGCATGTCCTAAGGCTATTTTCATTAATATGTTTTTTTTGTCGGTAAGTTATTTTTTATCAATTTTTAGTTGTGCTACGGCTGCCTGTTTCCATGGAGTGATACAGTGACGTCTTGTTATCCCTATTCTTACATACATTTTAATGGCATATATGTACTATGTATACGTATATTTAAATAAACCTATAAGGTCTCCAGTTAGGATAGATTTGGTTGCAATTTTATACATTACTATATACCTATATTAAAATATTCCTATTGTGTCCAGTCAAGATAGATTTGATTGTAATTTTATACAACATTACCTAATTAGACGTCTACTTCCATGAAGTATTACATTTTGTCAGGTGACGTCACGTGATCTCTATTAGTGCCTTACATATGTACATTTGTTTGGTTAAGTGTATAAAATTACAACCAAATCTATCCTGACTGGATTTTTCATTGGTATATTTCAATATAGGTATATAAAATAATTAACCTTCCATGGCAATAAAAATTATAATTATCAATACAGTTTCAGGACATGTTTTGATTCATTTTATATGCATTGCATTGGGGGTGGATAATCTGTATGTTTACCAAAGTTTAGACTCCTAAAACACCAACTACAGTTTGTGACATCACTGTATCACTCACAGAAGCAGGCAGCTGTAGCACAACTTACTACTGCGTACTGAATTTTTACCCAACTAAAAAATAACTTTCTGCTACACACAAATAAAAAATATTGATGAAAATAGACTTTCCGGCACACACAAATAAATAAATATTAATGAAAATAGAATAACGAAACATAGAATGTTTAAGAATGTTCCGTACAAATATCTAGATGTTTTAGGAATCTAAACAATTACCAAATATAATATAACAGTGATTAAAAATAATATAACAATTGATTAAATTAATTAGTTGCATAACTAAGTGAAGACATTTGAACTTGCTGCCGAGTTTCAAAAAAACAATCGTTTCATTGACATTGCTGACCCAGTACTCAATACAGTAGTGGGTGGTTTATCAATGAAATGATTATTTAGAAACTCATCACCAGGCAAGTTCGAGTTTTCACTCAGTTCCGCAATTATTATTTATAATTGTAAAAAATTACTCAATATCACTCAATTTAAAATCTTCGACAATATCCTCAACATTTCCACTGTCTGAATCCTCCTCTATGGATTTCTGATCAGATTTCTTTTTCTTTAGTTGTTGATTTTTGTTTTTCTTTGATCTTTTTGTTTTCTTTGGAGAAAGTCCACTATCACTACCATCAAATCTGAAAGTTAAAATAAATAACATAGATAATACATGCAATTTTATTATAAAACATTATGAGATATAACTTCATCAACAGAGAAAAAAGTACAAAACATACTGATTCAGAAAATATACGTATTAAATTTAAAGAAAATACTAGCCTTTAAAATCTTTGGAGATGTAGAGCCTTAAAATCATTACTGCTACTTGATAGATGTATTTTTTACAAGAACATTTATTCTAAAGAACTGTTCAGCACTGATTATTTCTTCACAAAAATTACTGCAAATTATTTACCGGTTTTGGAAAAATACAAAAATAGGGATAGGCTGATACCTAAAATCTTTGATTCCGATTCCCAAATATTTCTTTCAAGTTTCGATTCTTAAGTCAATTTTCGACTCTTTAAAGTTATATAGGGCTACATGATATACTCTAATAATGAATTTAGCTAACATCTTGGTCATATAATATGCTGAAGCCTTTAAAAAGTTCTGTTTTAATGTAATAGGCTGCACAAAACGTCCAACCTTAGTTTATGGATAGGAATTTCTGAAAGGAAGACAAACTTATCGGATAAAAGTTACGATTTATTTAAAATTACAAATATGAACTTCAGTTCATAATTACAAGATATCTTCAGTAATAGCCATTTTAGTTTGTATAACTGGCAAAATTGGAACTGCCTTTTCTTTGTGTTTGGTTGCTACATGTATTAAGTAGTGGCGGTTAGAAACGGGGGGGGGGGGGAGTCTCGAGCCTGTCCGAGTGCGAATGAGACAGCACAGCAAAAAGAGCGGTGGCAAACAGACCAGAAATGCTTCCGATTGTCTTGTTGTTGCAAGATAATTAATAATAATATTTTCGTGATCTCAAATAGATATTTGCTTTAATAGTTTAATTCATTCAAAGCAATCAATACTTGAATAAGACAAAGTTGATAGTTAATTATATATTATATATATATATATATATATATATATATAGAGAGAGAGAGAGAGAGAGAGAGAGAGAGAGAGATTTTTTGGACTAGAAGACTGACAGACTTACCTTGGTAAGAGTCCACTCTGTAGTCTTGAAATAGAAACACATAAAAGCACTTAAACAATGATATATTTCAACCACACAGTGGTCTTTGTTAATCGAAGAGAAAACACAAAAAGAAATATGAGAGAATGAAATAAAATGGTTGAAATATATCATTGGTTAAGTCCTTTTATGTGTTTCTATTTCAAGACTACAGAGTGGACTCTTACCAAGGTAAGTCTGTCAGTCTCCTAGTCCAAAAAATCTAAATAATCTTTACCAACCAAAACTAACCTAAATATATATATATATATATATATATATATATATATATATATATATATATATATATATATATATATATATATATATATATTTGATATTTTACGTTATCCATTGTTTTTCCGTTGCACTGACTTTATGAAGTTAATATATTACTATTGTAAGTAATTTTATCCACCATTAAGTGCAATAATTTTACCTTGAGTGATGAGGCACCTTTTGGTCACTTGACCATTGTCGAATCACTGATATTTTTCTGGTGTAGATGTTCGGTCCGTGATATTGGTATTTGTTGACTTTACACGCACTTTCTCTTGATCTGTGTGTATGATGTTTTTATATAGTATGTCTTCTGTGTATGTTGTTTGTAGATTCATTAAATTGTTGTGTATGTTTTTATAAATGTGGTATTTTTCTAGTGAGTTTAGTTCTATTGGGTTATTATTTATTTCAAGTATGGTTAGGTTATTTTTGTAATTTGTTATTTCATGTTTATGTGATATTAGGTGTGCTGCAACATTTGATACTTTTGAATTTTTGTTTTTGAATGCTCTATAATGTTCTTCAAATCTTATTTTAAATGTTCTGGTTGTTTTTCCTATGTAAAAAGCGTTACAGTTGTTGCATGTAATTTTGTAAATTCCTGATAGGTTATGTTTTTCTGAATTTGTTTTGTGGTTTGTGTTATTAAGATATTTTATTATTTTGTTGTTAGGTTTGTTTGTTGGAGTGTAGTATTCTTTGTTGTATATATTTGTTATTTTTTCTATTTTGTTATTGGTGTATTTATATTTTAGGTAGATTTTTTTATTTTCATCATTTTTGTGTTCCGGTTGTAGTGTTGTGTTAAGGTTAGGTTTTTTTGTGAATTTATTGTATATATTTTTTATAATGTGTTTGTTGTATCCATTTTCTATTGCTATTTTTGTGATGTTATCTAATTCTTCATTTAATTTTTGTTTGTTATCCTGTGTGTCGTTTATTGCTTTATTTATCATGTTACTGTAAGTGTTAATTTTGTGTGTCCAGGGGTGGTTAGATTTGTAGTGTATAGTGGTGTTGTTGGAAGTAGGTTTCCTGTATACTGTAGTTTCTATTTTATTATCATTTATATTTAAAGTGATGTCGAGATAGTTGATTGTTCTATTTGTTTCTGTTTCAACGGTGAATTGTATGTTTTCGTCGTATGTATTTAGTTTGTTTAATATTATGATGTGTTCGTTGTGAATGGTAGGTTGGTATATTACGAGTATATCGTCTACATATCTTGTCCATAGTGAAATATTGTGTGTGTTTAGTATAGGTTTAATTATTGCACTTAATGGTGGATAAAATTACTTACAATAGTAATATATTAACTTCATATATATATATATATATATATATATATATATATATATATATATATATATATATATATATATAGTTAGTTCTAGTAGAGCTTAAAGCTTATTTAGGAATTTTTGGACTTGATAGGAGACTGACAGACTTACCTAAAGGCAATAGTCCAAAACTGCAATCTCTTGGAAATAAGCACATATAAAACACAATAAAACACTTAATACACTATTATTTGAAATATTTCGATCAACATGATCTTCTTCAGTCAAGAAAGAGAGATTTATTTGTTGAAAAACTTTTGTTGAAAAGTTGAAAAATAGCCTAGATCCAATCCACTCATCAAAACAACAACATAACCTAAAAAATAGCCTAGAACCAACCCACACCTCTAACAATAACAAATTCATAAACTTAACTAAAACACAATTTACTGAAAAAGAAAAAATAATAATAACAAATTCCTTCAAATATAACCTACCTAACTTCAACAAAAAACAAAAAATAAAAAACCTAATAGTTGACACAGAATCTAACATCCACAAAATTACCCACCAAAATACTGAACACATAAGAAATAATATTAATAATAAAATTAACCTAATAAAAACGGAAAAAAACGAAAAAAACAAAAAAACGGAACAATATATTAATAAAAAAGAAATTATAAAACTCAGAGAAAAACTAGAAAACAATGACTACTTAATATTAAAATCAGATAAAACAAATACTCCAGTAATAATAGAAAATACCAAATATATCGATTCAATGACTAACTACATAAAAGAAAATAAATACGAACAAATCCCAGACCCAACTAACAAATACCTTATTACAATAAAAAACTTAGTAGTCACTCACCGTAACACCCTAAACTATAACAATAAATTAAAATACCACACAAGATTATACCCATTCAAACCATGCGCACCAGTATTATCAGGGATACTTAAAATCCACAAACCCAACACACCATTTAGACCACTAATAAATTTCACAACAGCACCATCTTACATAATCGCAAAAATTCTAGACAAAATCCTAAGATCTAAAATACATATCAACAACACATACAATATAAAAAATGGATACGAATTAATTAATAAAATAAAAACGATAAAAACAAACAGCAACACAAAAATAATAAGTTATGACATAACTAACATGTACCCTAGTATCCCAATAGAAGAAACCATAGAAATAATAAAAAACAAACTGATACACAATAACGAAAAAAGAAACATAATAGATAGCATCATTACGCTAACCAAACACATATGTAACCAAAATTACTTCCAATTTAACAATAAATATTATAAACAAACAACAGGACTCCCCATGGGTTCACCCATATCATCTGTCATGTCAGAAATATATTTACAACACTTTGAACAAATAATAATTAAACCTATAATAAACACACACAATATTTCACTATGGACAAGATATGTAGACGATATACTTGTAATATACCAACCTACCATTCACAACGAACAAGTCATAATATTAAACAAACTAAATACATACAACGAAAACATACAATTCACCGTTGAAACAGAAACAAATAGAACAATCAACTTCCTTGACATTACTTTAAATATAAATGATAATAAAATAGAAACTACAGTATACAGGAAACCTACTTCCAACAACACCACAATACACTACAAATCTAACCACCCCTGGACACACAAAATTAACACTTACAGTAACATGATAAATAAAGCAATAAAATACACACAGGATAACAAACAAAAATTAAATGAAGAATTAGATAACATTACAAAAATAGCAATAGAAAATGGATACAACAAACACATTATAAAAAATATATACAATAAACTCACAAAAAAACATAACCTCAACACCTCACTACAACCGGAACACGAAAATAATAAAAATAAAAAAATCTACCTAAAATATAAATACACCAATAACAAAATAGAAAAAATAACAAATATATACAACAAAGAATACTACACTCCAACTTACAAACCAAACAACAAAATAATAAAATATCTTAATAACACAAACCACATAACAAATTCAGAAAAACATAACCTATCAGGAATTTACAAAATCACATGCAACAACTGTAACGCTTTTTACATAGGAAAAACAACCAGAACATTTAAAATAAGATTTGAAGAACATTATAGAGCATTCAAAAACCAAAATTCTAAAGTATCAAATGTTGCAGCACACCTAATATCCCATAAACACGAAATAACAAATTACGAAAATAACCTAACCATACTTTAAATAAATAACAACCCAATAGAACTAAACTCACTAGAAAAATACCACATTTATAAAAACATACACAACAACTTAATGAATCTACAAACAACATATACAGAAGACATACTATATAGAAATATCATACACACAGATCAAGAAAAAGTGCGCGTAACGTCAACAAACACCGGCTTCTCGGACCGAGCATCCACAGCAGAGAAAAATCAGTGATTCGACAATGGTCAACGACCGAAAGGTGCCTCATCACTCAAGGTAAAATTATTGCACTTAATGGTGGATAAAATTACTCACATAGTAATATATTAACTTCATAAAGTCAGTGCAACGGAAAAACAATGGATAATGTTAAATATCAAGAATATATATATATATATATATATATATATATATATATATATATATATATATATATATATTGTAACATTTATAGAATGGGCTATATAATATTATTTAAGAATTGGAAGAATATATTAGAAATAACTCACACAAAATTTAAAAAAGAAATTCATTAAAAGATTGATTAGATTAAATAGAAACTAATTTTAGGTAAAAGCCTAGAAAGGTTATAAAACGGTTGTAACATATAAATAAGATATTTGTACTGTAAATACATAAGGAAATTTGTTGTATAAAATAAAATTTAAAACAAGATAATCTAATAATAATTATATTCAAACAAAATTGTAAATATTAGTAACATAGGGCATAAGTAATTACTTGAAGGAAAAGTGAAAAACGATTGTAAACAATGAAAGGTTATGTTCATTGAATCCAGTCAAAACACACACATTTCGAAATATTTTCAAAAGTAAAACACAAAGACACTTCACACACTAATAATAATAATTAAATAAACACTGGAAGGGTTGTTAAGGAAGGAAAATTGAAACAGTAAGTTTCAACTAAAGTTTAACCAAATTAAAACGCCATTGTAAACAATCGCGTTATTGCATCAGCTGTAAAAACAGAGGTGAAAGCAAGAAGTAGGTCAAGTGTACAGTCGACTATAGTGAGAAGAAATTGAACTAAAATATAGCAACATGTGTTTTAGAAGAAGGAGGAGCCGCCATATTAAAAAAACAAACAATTGTTTAAAATCTAAGGACGCGTAGTTAGAGCATTCTGGCGTGGGACGCCGAGTAAGGTAGCGAATCTGCCAGGACCAGTCAAAATTCTATTTATTAGAAACTTCGTCAAAATTATACAGTTTTGTGAGGAAACTTGGCCAGATTAAACAGGAATAAGAAAATTAAAAGATATAGTACAGTGAAAATATAATTTGAAAGAACTAAAACGAATTTAAGTGTGTAAAAAAGTGAAATTTAAAGAGAACGGAATTCTACGTGTGAGCAAGCAGCCATTCGCCGTTATTTGATAAGTTAAGTACCTAGCGCTATATAAAAAAATAAACTTTAGTGGACTCTTAGGAAAATAGGGAAGTTTAAAGTTGTACATTAGAATATCTTGTGATTAATAGTAATAAGATCATAATCCAGTTCAAATAGTTTCGCCTTTTTGCTTATTCCAAATTAAAGTATTTCCATCCGGAAAATATTTATTAAAACTAATTTCAAAATTTAATATTGTTTGTTCAAAATTTATTTAATTAACCTAAGAAGTAAAAATATAGCCCATGCTATAAACCCCGAGATACTAAGAGATCGTAAAATTAGCCAAGGGTATTAAAGTTGTGTAACTATAAAATCAAAAGAAATAAGAGTTAAACCGAGTTTGTTAAAACTTGTTAAGTTATAAATTTTTGTATTGTTTTAAATGTTGAAAAAAGAAATGTTATAATAAATGTTAATGAATTGTTCCTAAGTTTTTTTTGTTTAAATAGAAATTAAATATCATTCAATAAAATAGAATAATAAGAAGAAACCCCGTTGCGTGTTTTATAAAAACTTTACATTTGGCACACCAACGTGGGGTACGATTATTAGAAATAAATAATTATAATAAAGAATTTTAAATTATTAAGGAGTTTGTGTTTTGTAACTAGAGAAATTAATTATTTTCATTTAATAATAAAACCCCGTTGTATCGCAGCACGGAAGAAATTGTTATAATATATATATATATATATATATATATATATATATATATATATATATATATATTTCTAGCTATGGGAAAGTTGGCTCAGTGCCAAAGTACTGGATTTCAAACATGGAGTAATTCAGTTCAAATCCAACCGAGACATAATTTTTTTAAATTTAATTAATAATTAAATATTTGAATAAACTGTATTAACATACCAGGGATGTAGAATATCAATTGTCTAAAGGTTAAATAAAATGTAATTGATCATGACTGCATGAATAAAACATATTTTATTAACGATTGAAAATTTTTACAAGATATATATAAGGGGTGTGTAACCTACTAGAGAGAACTGAAAAATTGATTAGACCAGGAAGACTCCAAACTGGTTGAACAAAAAAAAAGAATTTAAAATCCAAGACCAGAAGAGAAGAAATTGATGAATTTATTTGTAACCTTTTCTTACTTCTACTGTTTGTTCCAAGTTGTGAACATAAGATAAAAAAATTTTGGACAAAAAGCCTCGACTTGCAACCATCACATTGCCAAGTGTTAGAGAGTTTCATTCTGATGTAATTGTGATGCATATTAATGAGGTATATCAAGCATCTAACCTAATGTTATGATTGAACTAATATTACTATAAGAAATCTTTGGTAAAATAACATACTACAAATAATTAATTTTTTGTTTAGCACTGTTCAAATTTTGTTTTAAAAACGAATTTAGCCTACTTAGTAAACCACAAAAATACCGCAATGTCAACATACCCAAAGTCAATCTGATCGTCTGAATCATCAGATGGAAATAACTCCACCGGTCCCTCTGCTTTGTTGCCTTCTTTTCTTGGTCTTTTCTTCAATGCTGGGAGGTTATAATCACCAATCTGTAATAACAATAAATACATTTGCTACCTTAAAATGCAAACATTATTATTTAAATATTAACAAGTGAAGTGAAGCATTTTGTTTAACACGTTAACTGCCATGGCATTACCAGTGACAGACACTGTATTTTTGCACAGATACACGGCATGACCGACAATGTAAGCCATCAAACACGGCTGTCGAGCACATTCACAATGTATTTAACCATATGAGGTGCCGACACAGCCTCTGAGTGTGTGTGTTCTTGCTACTTGGCACTCAGAAAAATTTTAATTTTTTTTCAAGACTATAATTATTGGGAAACTAGAAGTTCAGAATTACAAAGAAATATTAAAAGGAAGTACTTTTTATTTATACTTCTTTGTAGAACTACATTACGTTTTAGAAGTGTTACATTTGATTTGATCCATAAAAAAAAATCACCTAAAAAACTGAACAATTAGAAAATTAGAAACTAAAAACGTCTTCCTTTATCTATATAAACGCATAAGATCATATAATATTCATAAAAAGAGTTCAATTTAAAACATGCTTGTATTGAAACAATACAAACATGAATGTAATAATAATGTTCAGATTATATTTACATTCTTATTATTCGAAAATAATATTTTCAAACAAAGATACAGTTATGCTGAAAATTTACATATCTATAAAATACAGGGAGCGGCAGAAATACCTGACGATTTTCAATCACGTACAGTCGAGCAGTTGTGTGGAGGGGGTGGTGGGTGAAGAATTCATTTTCTGCTTATCAATATTCAAGCATTCAGATTTTCTGTACAATTTAAAATATTTTGACATTTTTAAAGCTTAAAGAAATAAATGATAAGATGAATAAATTTTGTTTAAAAGTTTTACATGAAAAAACCAAATTCTCTGTAAAGGAACTGCCTGTCTCAAGAACCAGATGAATATTTAGGTACCTTATCATTCTCTGTAGCACGTTTAGCCACCTGTAGATTATGAATTGTCTTCCAATTTTTGTAAAACGTGGAAAGTGGTGTTCCTTTGTTCATGATGCTGGTTTCCCAAGCTTGAACTTCCTGAAGTTGACTCAGATTAATTGATACTTTACGCTTTTCAGTTTCAATGAAATTCGCATTTTCTTCAATTTTGGTGAGCAAGTGTTTTATTTTTTGAGAGTATTTGCTCACACGACAAGAGTTCATGAACGTTCTCAACTAGAAAACAAAAATAAATTTACAATTTTGTTAGTTACCAATGCACATAAAATTTAATTAATTATTTAAGATACAAATTAGTGATAACCTAGTAATCAAATTTTGCAAAAAAAATTAACAACTTATATGAGTCAAGACAAAACGAGTGACTTTTAGATGACCTTAGAAGAAGTATAGTAAAACCCGTTATCCTGACATAATATGAAAATAAAGTATTTGTCTTTACTCGGCAAGGCGTCTTGCCTTCAGGCCAGTCCTCTGGGGCTTTTGTTCTTTCCCAACTCAACCAGTTGTGTTTGAGTGTCTTTGTATCATTTGTTTACATATATTCTATAGAATTTTGTGTAATTAGGTAATTTAATTAGTTACAGTATACATATTACCGAAACTGATAATTAATGTACATATGTATGTTCAGTACAGTATTAAGGAACTGTACACACAGACATGTAACTAAATTGTATGTACAGTCCTATAGTGCAATTGAAATATAATTACAATCTTCAATAAGTGTTACTTATTTACTTAAAACAATCATACATCTACTTCCAATTAGAATGGTTGTGATTATGTAGTACAGACGTACATCTTTACATTACCACTCCCATATCCAGAATTATTGAATCGGACTGTCGTTGCATTGATCTGGATATAAGACATAATAACCGTAACAAAAACAAACAAATTTTTTTACAAGTAATACTCTGTAATTTAAAGAAACAAATTTTAATTTTAAAGAAGTTACCAGCTAGGCAGTAAAAAAAAAATTCAGGTAAACTATTATAGCCCATATAACAATAGTTAAACCTTATAATGAAACCAAAAGTAACAAATTTCTACACATCTCGCTCATAAATAAATATGGCTAGGTAGTTTTAAAAGTTGACTATCTATTGAAACAAAAAGAATGAAAAATTTACAATTTATTTAACCCTTTGATTAGCAACTTGAACCTGCCCTGAGAACCTGCCATATGGCCCATGGGAGCAAAATAGTTTTGAAAGACTTTTACACTTTTTCTTTTTTCTAATTTTCTTCTTTACTTTTCTCTAATTTTTTAAATTATAGTAATATTTCTTAAAATTTGTTTATGTACTTATTTTCTTATGTTAACCAAGCTTTACCTTACATTTACTGACAATTTCTATGATAAAAATTATCTGTTAATCTTTTTTTGTAAAATACCTGTTTATTGTGAAGTTCCGCACAAACTTTGAACAATCTGTAAACATGTGGGGAAAACCATAGACTTTGAACACAAAAGAATGTCTTTATTATTCAATCGCCTATTCACTATAAAATACCACACAAATTTCATAACGATCTGTAAATACGAGGGAAAACCCATAGACTTTAGAAACAAAAGAATGGTGACTATGTACTCTGTGTAGTACTTATTGTCCAGATAGTTGCAAATATTTAACCTAGAATACAGCACAATACACTGGAAACCTAATTGTAAACGTACAGGGATGCTAATCTGAGAGAAATGATAGAATGTATATATATATATATATATATATATATATATATATATATATATATATATATATATATATATAGAGAGAGAGAGAGAGAGAGAGAGAGAGAGAGAGAGAGAGAGTGATTCGACAATGGTCAAGTGACCGAAAGGTGCCTCATCACTCAAGGTAAAATCATTGCACTTAATGGTGGATAAAATTACTCACAATAGTAATATATTAACTTCATATATATATATTCTTGATATTTAACGTTATCCATTGTTTTTCCGTTGCACTGACTTTATGAAGTTAATATATTACTATTGTAAGTAATTTTATCCACCATTAAGTGCAATAATTTTACCTTGAGTGATGAGGCACCTTTCGGTCAATTGACCATTGTCGAATCACTGATGTTTTTCCCTGAAAGAGAAAAACATCAGTGATTCGACAATGGTCAATTGACCGAAAGGTGCCTCATCACTCAAGGTAAAATTATTGCACTTAATGGTGGATAAAATTACTTACAATAGTAATATATTAACTTCATATATATATATCTATCTATATATATATATATATATATATATATATATATATATATATATATATATATATATATATATATATATTTAGGTTAGTTTTGGTTGGTAAAGATTATTTAGATTTTTTGGACTAGGAGACTGACAGACTTACCTTGGTAAGAGTCCACACTGTAGTCTTGAAATAGAAACACACAAAAGCACTTAAACAATGATATATTTCAACCACACAGTGGTCTTTGTCAATCGAAGAGAAAACACAAAAAGAAATATGAGAGAATGAAATAAAATAAATATAAGTTGTAATCACAGATTGTTTAGAGTAGAAATCAGATGTCACAGATGCAAGATATATATATATATCTTGATATTTAACGTTATCCATTGTTTCAACTTCCTCGACTTTAACAATCAACTTCCTCGACATTACTTTAAATATAAATGATAATAAAATAGAAACTACAGTATACAGGAAATCTACTTCCAACAACACCACAATACACTACAAATCTAACCACCCCTGGACACACAAAATTAACACTTACAGTAACATGATAAATAAAGCAATAAAATACACACAGGATAACAAACAAAAATTAAATGAAGAATTAGATAACATTACAAAAATAGCAATAGAAAATGGATACAACAAACACATTATAAAAAATATATACAATAAATTCACAAAAAAACCTAACCTCAACACAACACTACAACCGGTACACAAAAATAATGAAAATAAAAAAATCTACCTAAAATATAAATACACCAATAACAAAATAGAAAAAATAACAAATATATACAACAAAGAATACTACACTCCAACTTACAAACCAAACAACAAAATAATAAAATATCTTAATAACACAAACCACATAACAAATTCAGAAAAACATAACCTATCAGGAATTTACAAAATCACATGCAACAACTGTAACGCTTTTTACATAGGAAAAACAACCATGAACATTCAAAATAAGATTTGAAGAACATTATAGAGCTTTCAAAAACAAAAATTCTAAAGTATCAAATGTTGCAGCACACCTAATATCCCATAAACACGAAATAACAAATTACGAAAATAACCTAACCATACTGGAAATAAATAACAACCCAATAGAACTAAACTCACTAGAAAAATACCACATTTATAAAAACATACACAACAACCTAATGAATCTACAAACAACATATACAGAAGACATACTATATAGAAATATCATACACACAGATCAAGAAAAAGTGCGTGTAACGTCAACAAACACTAACTTCACAGACCGAACATCCACAACAGAAAAACATCAGTGATTCGACAATGGTCAATTGACCGAAAGGTGCCTCATCACTCAAGGTAAAATTATTGCACTTAATGGTGGATAAAATTACTTACATAGTAATATATTAACTTCATATATATATATATATCTATATAGCTCGCATAAATACCAAGTAAGATTCTTGTTTAAGTACATAAGTGAAAGTGATAAATATATAATAATATGAAAAACATACTCTTTGAAGTTTTAAATATTGGAGAAAAATGTTAACAAAAGGAAACTTTCCTTGATTTCACAATGGACCCGCTTATGCTGAAATCCCATTCTTTTATAAATACAGTCAGTTCAGAGAATTCATTTGTGTGTTTCATCGGGTTGTTAACCAGTGCTTTTCTTGTATGCCTTATAAAATGTATTTAACAAATAAATCTGTTTTTGACTGAAGTGGAATTTCTGTCATAGTGCAGTACATACCTACGTTTATATTGCATGAAGTACTTGAGATTTGAATTCTTTTACATAATTTTCAATGTTTCGTTTGTACATCACATCAGTAATGTAAATAAAGTCAACTCCCGATTATCCGGGATCGCATCAACCGGGATCGTCAGCTCCACTTGAAGCAGTGGGGCGGGAGGAGTCAAATGTGAACGCGGCGAACGGATGCGAGCGCGGGCGGTCGTTGGGGCGTACAGTAACCTTTACGGAATAATTTATAGACTGTCAACTCGCCCGCAGTCGCCACCCCGTTTCCTAAATCCTTCCTACCTGTTTCCGCGCGACGCGCACTCGCGGGCAGAGTTTCGGTCAGCATGTCTGAGTTTACGTTATATTTCTTGTTGTCCTTTTATAAATTCACGCAATCAGATCAAAGCACATCGAAGCATCGAACGTGATGCATGGAGTTGCGATAAACCCGAGCACGAGCGGCCATTTTTCGCAGAATTACGCGATCTCTCGAGTCGAACGTAAACACTACCCTTCCTCAGTGGTCGGTCTATGCGTTGCTTCTGATCAAAACGAACTGTACAGTAGTGACGGTACAACAGGAGGCGATACTATTTATCAGCTGTTTTACAGTCATTGGGTAGAAGTAGGGCTGTGGATATTATGGTATTTGTTTTAACCGTGATTTCGCATTATCCGTGACGGCCCTGCCGGTAATTATCCCGGATAATCGGGAGTTGACTGTAGTACTTGTATTTTGTTCATTTCATAACACAGCCATTTACAACTTCTTTGTCTTCAATACTCTTAATATATTTATGTTCATTTCTGTTGCAAATTTTGTATATATTTGAGTACATGTTTCTTCCTTCTTCTTTAATTGACACATAAAGTACACGAAGTAAATCATTTTTCTATGTTCTTGAACTTTGATTAATACATACAGTACATAATTAAAGCCAGTATGTTTGACATAAATTTCGAGCTATGCAAATCTCTTCAGTTTATAACCCTCATGTAACTCCGACTATATAACTAAACAAATTTAAAGTTGCTTGTTGTAATAATTTTGAACTCACTGAATAAATCTTAAATAATTATTAGATTAACTAAGTGAAAACTATTAACTTCTTGTTGACACGACAATCGTTTTATTGACAAAGCTAACCCGCTACTCCAGTCAGTAACGAGTTGGCTTCGTAAATGAAACAATTGTTTCAAAACAAGTCAACAAGTAAACTTGCTTACTCAAATAACTACTTATGAAAAACAACTGTTTTGTAGCAACTAAAAATTCAAAAGAAGCTCTTTGAATTACAAAAAAATATTGAATATCAATTAAAGAACTAATTGAAAAGTTATTCCCACCTGTTTTACTGTAGGCATTACAACATATGGAAAACTCATCCTGTGAGATTCATGAACAAGAAATTCCATTAGCTGTTCATACACATGTTCAATAACGGCATCCTTAAAACCATTTTCAGCAAGACCGTTCTTAGAAACTCTGAAGATGCAGGTAAAATCCATAGGTTTCATCGAGACTTTCTTGTTGCTTTTGTTGATATCTACAACTGTTAAGGCCTAAACAGAAATTCACATGATTAAAATATTTAATCATTTATACTTCTAAATAGGCAAGGTTCTCGGATATTTTGTTTTGTTAATATAAGGAAATTGAGCTTACCTCAGTAATAAGTGGTAGAACTGGGACGAATACACCGACTTCTTTGCACAGTTTTATAAGAAGCTCGCAGTAGTGAAATCTGAGAGGTATATACTGTGCTGTAGGTACCAACTTGATACATCCTATAATTATCTAAACATACACACACATTTTTATGTGAAGTACAGTAAACAGAAACAAAGGATATTAATATATATTTACTTGGTAAGATTTTGATCCCGAGTATCAATTACTTAGTAATCCCAAGCTAAAATAAAATTTTTAAAATATCCTCAATCTTTATTGTTTGAAGTCAAATATCACATACAACAGAGAGCCTCTCTATATTTAAATAAGTTGTCGAGCCATCACACCAGTATTAAGGCAAGAAATTGTTAACTTCTATGAGAGTTTATTCTTGTTATGTTTCAATCTTTCGCCATTTCTTACAACTCGTGCTTCATTTTGAACTCCCTGTCTTATTCTTCTATAACATTTTTTAATATTAGTTTTATATACAGTAAACTCCCGATTATCCGTGGGCGGATTAACCGGTTTGTGGATTATCCGGGGTCTGCCATTGTTTTACAAGTATCCAATTTTTGTTCCAGTCAGATTCTTGTGTTTAAATTTCCTAACGGTGAATTACGACGTAAATATATATAAGGCTTAATAGAAGTTAAGATGAAGGGAATAGATATGTAAATATGTACGTATTAATTTTTACATTGAAAGGGAAGCATCCCGATGTGGGCCAGCGAAATAAAAGGGGCAAGCAGACTACTGTATATAAGAGACAATGATAAAATGCTTGCTAAACCTAATGTGTATCCTTAAGATTGTAAACAAATGTCAGCTAATCTCGACTATAAATAGTCTAGGACGTGACATATGCATTATCCATGTCTGTGATATACATTATCGATCTTTATGGCTTTGCGACACAAGTAGACACTGTGCTACAAAATGGTTCTCAAGAAACTTAGATCGCACATTAAAGCTAAATCAATGCTCACAAAAACAGACGAAAGTGACAGATTTTTTTGTTAAAAAGTGAAAGTATTATGTGTAAAGGAAATTACATATGTACAAACATACTTACTTTTGACATATACTTATGTACATATTGTAAATAGTTAGACATATAAATGTACATGTTATAATCCGTCAAATACATCGACATTTTAAATTATTTTCCATATTTATTTTGGCCTCTGAAGATTATTTGTGAATTGCATTAACCGGGGTCATTATTTGTGTAACTTATGGTATAATAATCGATTACTGATCGTTTTGCGTATTCTTTGTTCATAGCGGATTAACCGGGGAATACGTTATCCGGCATTGCCGGGCCACCCTATTCCACGGATAATTGGGAGTTTACTGTATATATTTATTTATTTATATATTAGTGACAGGTGGATTCTCGATTCCAAAAGTCGATTCTACCGTTTCTGGACACAAGAATCGGAATCAGGTTTCGATCCCAAAATTCGATTCCAAATACCTCGATTCTAGTGCGTCCAGTGTTTATACATTTGGCGGTAAATATTCATCGCCACTCTAATATAATGTCCCACATACACACTTACATTTCCTCTATACAGTATATGATGTTGGCCTACTATTTTTGTTTGTTTCTATTTATTAGCCTTTTTTTTACTTTCTAAATTATAAAGAATACATCTTAGTATATCTGTCTCTTGTAGTGCTTCATGACTGCAAACAGTCTTTCTTTTATAATATATAGACCTCTGAGTAACTGACTTCTTAGCTATGGGAAAGTTGGCTCAGTCCCAAAGTGCTGGACTAAATACAAAATTTTAAACAATTGGGTAGATAAATTTAAATTTCATAACACAAGTGTCATAATATCTCGAGTTTAGCCAGATGGGTTTGATCTAAAATTATGTATCACATCTTGTGAAAACTAAGGCTTTTGGCTTTTCTATAGTTCCAAGATAAGTCTGTATATTATATAACACAATAAAATATTTGAATAATGTACAGTCTCATTTAAAAATTAAATTAATAAATGAGAACTAATAAACTAGAATAAGTACCATTTTTAAGAAGAAATTTGATTGAAAACCTTATAGCTAATATCAGCCATATATAAAATTGAACCAAAGACGAACTATTTAAAATATAAAGGTCAGGTAACATAAATGTAATAAATCTGTCTATTCTGACTGTTAATTTTTTGACTATTTTGTCTGAAAGTATAGAATATTTGTTTTTTGCTCACTGACAAATCTAGTAATAGAAAAAAATGTCTCTGGGAAATAAAACCCTTGTTTAACCTATGGATTATAGGGACAGGGACAATCCTGTATGTGTTACATCAATTGTTTCTATATTTTGTAATTACATTACCTGTACAAGAGGGTGAAGCAAACCCTTAAGCTCCCCCTGACCTACTGATGCGATTAGCAGGTCTATCCACAATTTCACTGAGTTAATGTACTGCCAGTTACTGACGGCCTGGATGCATTCCTATAAGTAATAAAATATTTAAAACATGTAAATAAAGTCAGTGACACTTTATAGTTGAAATTTCTAAGTAACTCAAGAGATTATAAAATGAGTAAAAAAATAAGACACACACACACTTTGTTTGTTCTTAATAAAGTATGTTCTTAATAACAGTTTCTTATCTACAACATTATATAAAAATCTAATGGGTGTGTGTGTTACTCAATCATGTAAAAACTACTGGACCCAATGAAATGAAATTTTACATGGATATTCTTAAGGTCCCTGATTAACACATAGGCCAATTTTATTTAGAAATTCTGCCAGGGCACCACTCCACTGGCCTTGAGAGACCCCTTAACACTGAATTATCTACACTCCATTATATATTTATCATAACGTGTAAAAGTTATTTTTAAACACAATTAAACAGTTGATAGTAAATGTTTATTGTTATTCATCTTTCAAGGTTAGTTACACTTAAAAACATCGTTACAAGCAGAAGCTTTTCCTTTTCTTGGTTTTTCAAGACAATAATCGGTAAAGTTTATAATCTATAGTTTGATATATTTATTGGGATATAATTTCAGTAAATTAAATTCAACCCAAATACAAATAGAAATTAAAGCTATATACAAATAAACGCCAACCCCGTACGAAGGACGGGTACTCTGCTAGTATAAAAATAACAAACCATAAAACCTGAGTAAACTACAAATGTTATATAATTTTGACTTAATGGTAGCAATTTTCACTGACTAAATACTTCTTACAGATGGTTTGATAATCGATATTTTGGTTGATTAATCAAGTTTCACCACAATTCCTCTAAGATTAACATATTTATTTTTTCAAGTATTTCCATATTAATAGTTTCTGTATTAAAATTAATATTAGTTGTACTAACTCTTATATTCAAGGAATTCTAGGAAGTATTACATTATGATTATTCAGAGTGGCCACTCGGATATAATTTCCAAATTTCAGTATAATTTCTTATTTTTAAGCTTAAAATAAAATTCACCTGATTTTTTTTACTCTTTTAATCTTTGAATTTTTAAAATTTATTTCAATCAATAAATAATAATAAATTTTAATACATTTCATTCACTTTTCATGTTATAAATGTCAACAAGTACTCATAAACATGCAGCTAAAAAACAGCTATTACAAAAATGATTACATAATACAAACTGTATATGTGAATTGCATTTATAAACGGTTTATAAACATTTACATAAAATACATAAAAAGCTTTTTTATGCATATAATATTTTTTAAAAATACTGCTTTCAGCCCCATACAGCATATGACAATATGACCCCCGGCTTTTATCCCATTTTGGATAAGATTAAGACCAAAAGAATTGTCCTGCCATAAAACGGACATATTTATCTGTCCTCAAAATTCATTCCATTGCATTTTTGTACAAAATTATGAAGGTTGTAACAATCTTAACTCTATTTATATTATCTGTCGTCAGCAGTATCAATATATGCAAAACTCGAATTTTAAACATGCTCCAATAATAAAAATACTAATTTAGTATGAAAAGATTGCTACACCCAGTCATGGAACAAGCGTTTACAATTCTGTCATATTCATTGATAAAACCTATGTGACAACTGTCTCATAAGCTGACAGCTAACAGTACAGTAACACAACTTTAAATAGTTGTTTGTGAAAGGGAACTAAACCTTATTGAAAACAATCAGAGTAAGAAAAGTGTATGTTAACATTTGTAAACAGCTGTTACATATTTTTTATCTTTAAAAAACAGAAATTTTACTCTCAAGTATTTACTACACAAATTATCAAACTAGGAGAAAACTGTTTTGTATATTACTCACTGTTACCGGTTACATTGTAAATGTTTATAATTTAGGCTGAGTATAAAATATCTTTAAGTATTTATCTGGATGTAGAACTGGATTTCTTAGAAAGATCCACCTTAGTTTTGAAAAAATATATGTTTTTAATCAATCCTTCCTTTATACATGCAAATAAAACTCAATATAACAGAAAGACCAGTGTCAAACGAGTAAGAAATGATGGTTCACTGGACAAATACAGTAGAACTCCAACTATCCGGATCAATTGGACCGGCCTCCATTCGGATAATTGGATTTTTTTCAAAACAAATATCAATTTTAAGTAATTATATTACTTATATTTTTTCTATACTTCTTCAGAATCGAACTTGAAATCAGGTTTTTCATTGAGCGTTGCAAAAATCATTTGAAAACAGCTTCCTTTAATTCCTTGTTTCTGCTGCCTTCATTATTTTTTCTTGAAGAGCTTTCATCTTCATTTTCAAGCACTGATACGAGGTTTAAAAGTGTAGGTGTGCTCCTTTTAATTACTATAATCTTTGATTACCCAACACTGTATATCTTAGCCAACAGTTTACCCATAACTCCGTAAGATTGATCTATAACTTTTAGTTAATCCGCTAACAATAAGACAAAACAAACAAAATTACAAACCGATGCCAATCAAAGACAAGCTGACTGTCTAATTAAAACGAATAGTGACAGTTGGGCTAGGATGCCTACCTGGAAACAGAAAACAGTTAACTACACAGAACTGCACTGAGACGATGACTCAGCATCCAAATAATATTTGCACTGTGCCTACACTAGCTTTGCAGAGAAAAGGCTTAACCACATATAGACAGAATTATTATTTTGGAAATCACTGTACTTTTCCATCTTAGTATTTTTTCTTTGAAAATCTGAAAATGAACCGGATAATCAGCGATTCGGGATAGTTTGCGTTTGGATAATTAGAGTTCTACTGCAGTGTTCTATTATGGCTGCAATAAATGCCATAATATATGTAACTAGAGCATAAGCAAATCGTTCTGTCATAAGAGATTAGAAGATATGAGTACGTGTGTGTGTATATTTTTAGCCAGGATTTAAAGAAAGGACTTCATTTCATATCTAGAAGTAGAAAATTGAATTTTGTTAACCAAGTAATTAATTTTTGTAATTTACTGTAACGTTTAGCAATTACTAAGTAATGAGACCACGAATAAATCATGATTTTTATTCAATAGAGGAATACCATATATATTGGTATGTATTGTAAAGGCTTTAGGGATACCTCAGCTCCTGTTAAAGATATAATTTTTTTTATGAGTTATGCTAAAATTGAGCTATTCTATCAGTTGAGTTTCAATTATGGTCCATTTCTACTTCGTGTGGGACTTATTGTTTATTACGTAATTGAATCGAGTCTTGTATGTTAGGTTTAATGGTTTGTTTGTGTTTATATTTAGATTTGAGGGAGCTATGGCTATTGCAAATGTTTATGATGATTTTTACGTGTCAAATGATACCTTATCATATTGTATCATCCTGGTAGAACTAACAGTTCCGTGGGAAACAAACATACCCAAAGACCACACAATAAAAATTAATAAGTATTAAGAGCTAATAAATAAATTAACTAAAAATAACTATATGGTTAATTTGTATGCAGTAGAAGTGGAAGCAACAGGTATACCAGCAACATCTCTCTACAACCTACTAAAAGACCTTGGCCTGTCAAAAACTGCAGTAAGTTCTGCTTTAGAACGAGTATCTAAAGCTGCATTAGCAGGCTCCTATGAAATTTGGCTAGGTAGAGGGGGTAACATGAGTAGTAAAGGTGAGTGTCGATGATCTTCACAAGGAGGCTTCTTAAACCTACACCTGGAATCACAAGTCCCGAGGGTACTCAGGGTTACTCCCTTTCCCACACGATGGACCTGGCACCAAATGCTAAGAAGTTCGTCTCTCTCTTATCAATTATTCTGGTGAGACTAGTAAAACAGTTATTACAAAGACAGTGTTTAAGATCCGTTGTAACCTCATAATATTGCTGGTTTGAAACATATACTACTTACTGGCTAAAAAAGACAATTGTAAGCGACTCCAAGTGACTAAATACCAATTGATTGATCCAGAAGATAAGCTGGATGCTTTTTAACAAGCACGCATGAAATGTGTTAGGTTTGCTGATGGCGAGATTGGTTTTTGAAAATATTATTCTAGGGCTGCAAATATGAATTAATTCTTTAATTTTACATTTGATAGTATTTTGTACATATTTTTTTCTGAGTATGACTTTTTATATAGTTTTTTGATAGACAAGTGTTGAGAAAATTGTGTCCTCCTTTCACATCACATGACATGCCATGATTATGCTTAGATTTTACTAAATACCTGTAGCACCATCACAGATGCCTTTTTCACTTCAGAATTTGTGAGTGTTATAACTTAATATTTGAAAGAAGTTGACAAAATAATTAATACTTTTTTTTAGATTCAGTTGCATGTTTTGTCCTACGGCAGTGGATGTATTTTACACGTTCGCTACCGCAATGTTAACAAAATAACTATTAGTATATACCAGCTGACAAACATATGTGCCATACAGTTTCTATTCCTGGACCGACGTTCCACATGTGTGCTGCTCGGGGTAGTTGAAATGGACTGACGGCTCATATTTGGAACACTGATTTCGTGTTACTTTTATTCCTTTGACAAATTAGTGGTTTATTTTAATGGCTTGATATATTCGTATCAGTTTATAGACATGTGTGACGTTTATGTGGTATTTGGTCTCTCAGTTATTCAAGGTCAAGGAGGTCAAAATACAGTTGACACACTTGTTTATTCCTTAGTGCCACTGCAGAAGTTTTTGATTTGATGGATTAGTTTTTCTAGGTTTACTCTAAATGACGTTAATCACAAAAGTTGTAAACATGTCACAAGTGATGGGTGCGTTTATAAATATTCTGTACTGTTTATGGAGCTTAAATGTAAACATATTTTGTCTCTGTTACAATAATATTTATATTGTCTGTATTTTTTCAATAGTATGTAGCCTATATAAGCAATCTGTCCAGCATTACTAGCCAAGACGAGCTAGTTGGGTGTTTGTTGATGTAAACCTTTGTAGTGGCTCTTACATGGGATGCTCGGTCTACAAGGTTTTCGTGCTATAGACAGACCGGGTCATAAAACCATTCCACCCATCCCAAAAAACACTAAAACCAGCAAAAACAAAAATATATATTCAACAAACATACTTCTATGGTTTTTATGTAGTATAATAACTAATTATAACATTCCACTTTTGGTCTGTAAAGAAGGTTGGACCTACATTACCGCGGTATGTGTGGAATGATCAAATTATTACCTCCAGTCTGTCGAGAAAAACCAGACGCCGCATATAAGCGCGACTTGGTAGCAAACCAACAATTTTTAAAAGGTTTGAAAAAAAAAAATTATGTATGAGATAGAAACTACTTCAAAGAATAAAAACACTGAGGTAATGAGAAGATAAAAATTAGATTACTCAATTAAATGTAGTATTTATAATTTGCAAGTATTTATGTAGTCAATTATAGATAGTCTGTGGTTTAAACGACTGTTAGGTGACAGTGAGCTCATCCCAACTGCTGGAATACTTCCCCGTACACGGATCCTCATAATTAACACTCGATAAATTGGCCTGATTTTGTCTTCCATATCCAAATTAATGTGAATTTATAATACAAATTTGATGGGTTGCAGTAAAATTTTTGAAACCATAATGGAATTATCAAAACTCCGTGTTGCTTTGTGTACGCTTCAAAAAGTTTTACAGTGATGGAGATAAAATTTTGACGTAACATACAACCCACTCAAAAATTGTTTTTATCTATTATTTGCAACAGTAACATAACCGCAATCACGAGAGAACAACTTTTTTTAAAAGGTCAGCTATGTGTCATACGCCGCAAGCAAAGAAAACACTCCCAATTTAAAATTGTAATAACTAATAACAAGAAATGCGATATTTAAAACTAGTTAGGCCTATGTCCACCTCAGGTAAACATGCAAATTATTATTCAACAATATATTAATCTGATAACTTAATTTTACAAATTATAAATAATTGTTACCGTTTTCTTGAGTGTAACAGCATTCCTGAGATGAATAGCCAATTGCCTAATGTAAAGAAATGCATGCTGGTAGGCGATTACACTATCAAGTATAAACATTTCTGTCAATGACCGCCTCATGAAATTAATTGCTGGAAGAGTTTGTACAGACACAAACTTACTGTTTGATATGTATTTTACATACATAAGCTGAAAAATTAAATTCTAATTATTAAAAAAATTGAAACACATTTTTATTGTTCCAAATAATTTATTATTGAAAAAATCGAAATAAGTAAAACATGAATAATTAGTAAACAAATTTAGTTATAATAAACTACAAAAATGAATTAAATTGTATCAATTTATTAGATTACTAAGAAACTCCAAAGAGAAACTTTCTTCTTTATCAAAATTTTAAACTAGAGATACTTTCTCTTTCATCAAAATTTTAAACTTCATTCAACCTTTTAAAAGTGCATTTTTTATATGGAGTTCAGCTGATTTTTTTCAATGATATTTTATCATTTTTAACAGAATAAAACTAATCAAGTTAAAAATTTACTGATATAAAAGAAAATTTATTTCAAAGCTTTAAAAATATACATACTTTTCTATAATAAACCAGTACTACAAAAATTTGTATTAGATACTGTCTAGATTTATAATAGGACATATATCAAAAAACAAAAAATTTTAACACATTACACGTGTCAAGTGCTATTTAACAGTATTTATTTATAGTCACCTTTCATTTGATGGCAAATTCTTAGTCAAACAAGTTAAAATTTCAATGCAGAAGCAACTATATAAATTACACCGAAGGCTAGAATTACAATAAGTAATATATACAGGCTAATTCTACATTATACAATACTTTAAGCCAGGGGTCTCTAAAGCACGACCTGCAGGCCAAATCCAGCCTGCTAATGTTTTCAATCCAGTCCACAACAGCTAATGGCTTGTTGAGATAAGTTGGATAAAAAAACATAGAATGATAATAACTCGGTTTGGGATAGTTTGTCACACTTGTAATGCTCTAGAAAAAGTAAAAAATATATACTTAACCATTTAGTAACTGATTGAAAATAGATAAATAAATTGTCTTAAAGTCCAAAGTTTATGACTGTACAATTTCTTTTAAATGTCTACAGGTGTAAAAAAATAATTAATGTGAAAATTGTATCATAGCACTCTGCTTTACCTTACTCGGCAACTAGTTTAGATATAGATATTATAGATACTGGCAGGGAAATTAAAACGATGTTGGCCCTTGGAACTCACTGAAGTAATCAGTATAGCCCTAAGGGTGAAAACTTTGGAGACCCTTGATTTAAGCTATCAAATACTTGCCTTCAGAACAGAATCCAAGAGTGATTTTTGTTGGTTTGTTGTTAAACGTAAAATACAAAGAAAGGAAATGACTCTGACAGTTTCTTCACCAGTAGACCACAAGTGTACTAGCCTCTTAATTGCAGTTTTTGTTATATTTTTGTAATAGCGAAGAAATGAAGTCATTTGGTGGAAATGTTTCAGCAACACACATATGGCTTCAGAAGAAGTTACTCCGCTTAGAAGCTGAAAGAAAATGACTGTTTTAAATTAAAGAATTCTCAAAATCAACAATATTTGGGTATGGAATAGATTTTTTCCTTGCAAAATTTTTAAAAAACATGGTTTGACATTGTATAGATGATTTTTTTTAATGTGTTGAAAAAAGTACATGTGTCACCCACCCGCTAATGGTCGATTAGTTGACAGGCAAAGCAATTTGCGGCTCATTCAGCAAATCTGCTAGATGTATCAAATTTTAAATTAAAAAAAAGGTTGAAAACTTTGACTATTTACTTAGGCTTAATTAACCCTTTCAGATCTAAAGGTAAATTTATTTAACTTTTTGTATTTTCCAAATTAAGGACTTCTATACTGACCTATTAACTTTGTTAATGATTTGAGCTAGAAACCGGCTTGACCCACAGCGTGTTCTCACGCTAGTATTTTTTAACAGAAACCTCCATTACTTGCCACATGTTTAAAGTACTGTACATTAAATATGAGCCTATTTGTATTAATTTGTCACTTTTTATATTTTTTACTTGTTTTTATTTATTTTTTTTTTTTTTGATAGACAATGATCATAGACTCAAAGGCGTTTATAAAATTGTGTAAATAGAATTCACATTTGTAATTTTAAATAACTCATTACTTTTATCCGAGATGTTTGTCACGTTTTCAGAAAGTCCTATTTCATAAATGATGAACGATTTGTATAGCCTATTACATTAAAGCAGAAGTTTTAAAAAGCTTCACCATATGACCAAGATGTTAACTAAATTCATTATTAGAGAATATCATGTAGACAACTTAAAAGAATCAAGAATCAACTTAAGAATCAAGAATCGGAAGACAAATTTTAGAATTGAAATAAGAATTAAAAATTTTAGAAATCGGGTCATCCCTAATTTGAGCAAAAAAAAAATTATGCATCAACCTAAATAGTGTCCCACAATTTTAACAAGCCTATTGTCATTTATACAGTTATGCACACTTTTAACATATTCAATCTGTGTTTGAGCATTTGATATGTTTTGAACATTTAAAACTCTTATTAAAGATCTCTGTGATTGTGTAAGGATATATTGTAAATAAAAATACAATATAAAACTACAGGTTTTAAAATTATTTTATTTACAAGTACATGACAATCGGCAAATTTTAATTTTTACCTTGGACTTATCAAAGTTATAATTTAAGTAAATTTATGAAAAACGTTTACGCACGTATGATCACATTAGAGCATCTTGGTCAGATACTGAAACATTTTGTTTTAGTAAGTTTGTACATATTTATAATAATTAAATTATAATTATAAGTTAATTAAATTATATAAATTTACTCGACTTATAATTATATGTTTGGTAAACATTTAATTAGTTTAATAAAATCATTGGTTTTATAGTTAATTATGGTTTAAAGATCCTCATGCAATCTCCATTCTACTAACAATAATGTAAAGTGCTTTTTACTGTTAATATTAACTTAAAGTTGATATCCTATGTTTAATATTCAACAAATGACTGTCCAGCTATGATAGTGAAAGTGTCCATGCTAGATCCTACTGAATAAGGATAAAATGTTTGAATAATCACAAGTTCAGAAAAAGAAATGTTTAAAGTTTTATTATCATACATTAACACGTTCAGTGCAGCAGGCGTCCATGAACGCCAGTGCTGTACTGGCACCTGTGACTGTACACGTTCATGTACGCCCCAGTCCCATTCTCAATTCATTGGTTTAGTGTGACCTTAGCCAATGAAGGAAACTTTTGTGTCGCTTGTCAGTTATTGTGCCAGTCTTTGTGAACATTTCGGTGTACTTCTTTTTTTGTTTCATCATTGCTGTCAGATTAGCGACTGCGTTATCGTATTAGTGTTACTTGAAGTGTGTTATAGTAGTGTTTATTAATTTTTGTACAATGAATATAGATAATGAAGATGAATTATAGGAGAATGTCTACTTAGACAAATGTTGTTACAGTACACATTCTCTAATAATTCATCCTCCTTATCCATATTCATTGTACAAAAACTAATAAACACGATAGCACAGTGCCCTATCTGATAGCAATGGTGGAAAAAAACAAAATGCACTGAAATGTTTACAAAGACTGGCACAATAACCGACAAGCAATTCAATGTTTTTCTGCAAAAACTAACCTCACACTGATCCAATGAATAAGAGCAGGGAGTACATGAGCGCCTACTACCACAGCACGGACATCCCAAGGGCGTTCATGGACACCCTCCACACTCAACGTGTTAATTATAGTGTTTAAAAAGTAAATTGACTTTATATTTTTATGAAAAAATACTTATCTATTCTTCAATATTCATGTTGTCCCTTTCAAACTAATCTCTCCCCCCCTCCCCCGATATAATACACTTCTGCCAATGCATTTTCCAATCCTCAAAGGCAATGGAATCCTTTAAGCTCTTCTAATAATGCAGTCTTTATCTGCTAAATCATTGCAAATTTTCATCCATTTATAGGTCTCTTTAGTTGGAAACAGGAAAAAGTCGCAGGAGGCGCAATCTGGTGAATATGACTGAGACATGAGTGTGGTGTTTTTGGCCAAAAAACCTCTCACAAACGACGATGAATGAGCATGTACATTATTATGATACAAAAGACATGAACTGTTTTACCACAATCCCGGACGTTATTTCAAATTGCTTCTTGCAAATGACGCATACCTTCAGAGTAATATCTTTACTAACCACAATAATCAAAAAACAACAGTGAGCAAAACCTTGAAATTTGATTGAATTTGGCATGCTTTTTCGTTCTTTGTTCTCCTCTTCCATTGGGACGATTTAGGTTTGGTTTCAACAACGTAACCATATGCCCCTGATTCCTCACTAACACTCTTGTGAACAAATCAGGATCACCATTAACATCTTTCATCAGCTCCTGAGCGAAGCTCATACGACAGTTCTGGTCAAAATTAAGCAATTTTAAAAAAACTTTGCTAACTCATACCCGACTCACCATACAGCACTGTCAATATTTCAAATGTTTCAGAGCACTTAATTCCATTTTTATCACAAAACTTGATACAAATTCTTTGATCTATTTCATTTTCATAAGCATAAAATATGACCAAGCGAAACAAAAAAATGTGATATATTCTTGAAACTGTAAATATAAGTTGAGGACATCTGTACCAACACTAAAAAAAAATAATTGAAAATCAAAAGTATGTTGCCTGCAAAACTTAAAAAGTTACCTCACTTTTTAAACACACCTCGTACAGTAAAACGTTTTGCTTATTTTTTGCACAAGAGAAAGTTGTTCATAGTTCTACTTTCGGTTGTGAAACAATTTTTTTTAATCATTCTAATCCAAACTTTATCCTGGTATTTTAAGTTTGTTGGTAACAATTTAAAAGTCATTACAGATTTTTATTTTATTTTCCATCCATTTTTTCCCTTGAAGGTCGCTGTTTTGGACCTTGTTAGAACAAAATGAATAACAAAGGTTTTATTTTCAAAATTTTCACTGCCCAAACAATTCAAATTACTAATGCTTTTAGAAAAGTTTCAATCACTCTTAATATAAATTGAAATGATATTTGAAATACAGAAATTCCACTGTACCTTTGAGGATATTGTAAAACAACTGTTGCAGTAATTAATAGTGAATAAAAATACATAAAGCATGAGGAAACCCATCCTTAAGTTTTGTTTTTCTCAGCAAAATAAACAATTTGCTTTCACAGTTTTCTCTGTGATTATACAGTAAATAGTAATAAATGTCTAAATACTTACAACCAGCAAATCTGTAAAGTAAGACTTCAGTATTGTCTTAATTTTAACAAAACGTTTTGCTTTTCCAGGATCACCTCTAGCTATTTCCCTTTGTGGTAGTTTAAGGAACCTTAAGAAGGCAGGCTGGAGTTCCAATACACACATTTGCACAACTGCGTTAAATACTAAACACAAATAATTTTATCCTTTAGTTTTTTACTAAAACGACATAAAATTTAAAATATTATTTTAATAAATTTTAAATATTTTTCATGAATAAAAAGTAAAATCACTATGATGTTGTAAAGTTATTTTTATAACAGACGCAACGGGGTTTTACTATTTATTATTTTATTGAATGATATTTAATTTCTATTTAAAACCAAACAAAAACTACTCAAGAACAATTCAAAACTTTATTAGAACAATTTTATTTCAACATCTAAACACAAAACAAAAATTTACAACTTAACAAGTTTTAACACAATATACTAAAATTCGATTCTTTAAATTTGAGTTACAAGGTTTTTATACCCTTGGCTAGTTTAAGATCTCTTGATATCTCGGGGTTTATCGCATGGGCTATATTAACTCTTTTGTTAAATTTAAATAAATTTTGAAAACACAATATTAAATTTAGAACATAGTTTTAATAAATATCTTCCGGATGGAAATACTTTAATTTTGAATATACTAAAAAGGCTAAACTATTTGAACTGGATTATTTCTTATTACTTACTATTAATTAACTACAAGATATCCTAATATACAAATTTAAACTTCTCTATTATCTTAAAAGTCCACTAAAGTTATTTTTATAGCGCTAATAACTTATCAAATATCGAAATTTCAGTTAGCTTACGTAAGATTCCGTTCTCTCCAAATTAAACAATTCACACACTTAAATTCGTTTTATTTATTTCACTTTATATTAACACAGTATGACATTTTGTAATTCACTTCTCCTTAATTTAAGTTGGCCAATCTTCTTAACAAAACGGTATAATTTAGACGAACTCTTTCCAAATAAATAGAATTTTGACTGCACAGCAAGGTCTGCTATTAGAGCGTCACCCACGCTACCTCCAACTCAACTAACGCTTTCGTTTTACTTTTAAAGTTGTTAAAGAAAAGAATATGGCGGCTTCTTCTTCTAAAAAAAACACCTGTTGCCTGTAATCTAGTTTGTTTTCTTTTTCTTCACTAGAATCGATTGTCACACTGACCTACATCTGTTTTACAGCTGACATACCAACAAGTTTGTTTAGAATGGCGTTTTAACTTGGTTAAACCTGGTTGAAACTTACTGTTTCAATTTCCTATCGTCAACAAACCTTCCAGTGTTTATTTTATTAATATTATTAGTGTGTGAAGTGTCTTTGTGTTTTACTTTTGAAATAGTTCTGAATTGTGTGTGTTTTGCTTGGTCTTTCATAAACATAACCTTTCAATTTTCTTTTGTTTACAAACGTGTTCACTTTCTCCTTCAAGTAATTACTTAGCCCTATGTTCCTACAGTTTACAAATTTGTTTACACATAACCATTATTAGATTATCTTGTTTTAAATTTTATTTTATATAACAAATTTCCTTATGTATTTACAGTTCAAATACCTTATTTACAATTCTATGCTTTTACCTAAATTTAATTTCAATTTAACCTAACCAATATCTTTATGAATTTCTTTCTAAATTTTGTGTGAGTTATTTCTAATATATTTTCCAATTCTTAAATAATATTATATAGCCCATTCTATAAATATTACAATGTATAGTAATTGTAATAAAATAGAAATGAGTAATAACTTTTAAAAAAATATTAAATCAATTTCTACTGAGGTCAATAAAGAAAAAAATTTAATTACTTCTTATTAAATAATTATAATTCATATAAATATGTGTATTCATATGACAGAATCACAATATTAAGTGCCAAAATAGAAAGTGAATTCCCTTGCATTTTTCCATTATCCTCTCTGTACAGTATATGGTGTTGGACTATTATTTTTGTTTCATACTATTTATTAGCTTTCTTTTTTTTCGTTTCTAATTTATGAAGCTCTTGGAAGTCTATAATTTCCCATTCTATCCATCTTTTGTATTGCTTCACTATTGCAAGGAGCCTTTCTCTTATAATTCCATATACATCTTGAAGTTATAGATTTTTAGGTATGGGACAGTTTGCTCAAAGCCAAAATGCTGGATTTCAAACAAGTAGTCATTCAGTTGGAATCCGAGCTAGACATCAACTATTAAAAATTTAATTAATGAATAAATATTTTAAAAAAACTGTATTAACGTCGATTGCCATCCCCTACAGATTTATAAAAATGTATTTGAACTTGATTGGATGAATAAAAACGCATTTTGTTAGCAACTGAAAATTCGTACAAGATATTTATAAGAAGAGTGTGAGCTAATAAAACGAATTGAAAAATTGTATGATTCGGACAAAACAACTGTAATTTGTAATTTAATAAATACTGTATATGCTGTAAAATACTATTTTTATATATTACTACGTAACTAGTTGTATAATACATTCTCAATTTTATGTTAAGGGTTAGGCCACAGCTTTGTCAGATTATAGAGTATCTATCTACTAACTCTCAAATTGCTAAAAAACCTCTCATTACTTCAGATTGTATTGGATAATGAGATTTAGATTGATGTTGCTAACCACTTTCATGAGGGTCAATAGTTTTAATACAGTGGTATAAAAACTACTTTTTTTTAATCCTTACAATTATTTCACACTCCCCTTGGCTTAAAAAAGTGGTAACAAATGATTTCATAAAACAGCTGTTTTAACGCACAGGTTATATTACTTTATTTATAATGATTGTAATTATTTAATAAAACGTAACTAGAATAAAATTTGTTTTTGTTATTAGGCTACTTTTTTTGTGTTCAGCATTTTTTTATAAAAACTGATACTCCAGCTCCCAACTATCCTGCATCATCAAAGTCAAAACGGTAATGTCAAATGGTGAATACTGGTAAAACTTTATGCACCAATGATTATGTATAACATTTTAAAGGTTTGTTCAAAACTGTCACCTTTTATTATTATTTCATACTCATTATATACAAATTTATACATTTAAATAAGTCACAATCACAGATTTAACTAAAAATATACCTGAGGCTCCATCCACTCTATATTCACTAGTCCCTGCTTCTTCTTCCTCTTTTTGACTGCTTACACTTTGTAATGCCGCATGAAATACACTCACAACGTTTGTGAGCAATTCAAGAGAACTGTAATTAAAAAAAAAATACTTTGAACATTTCCAAACCCTCATAATGTGTTAAAATTTAAATTTTATCTAATCAATTATTTTCATAGTTGTAAACATTTAAAGATGGAAGTCTCTTGTTTTAGCATGCTTCAAAACTGTCAGAGAAGTGTAATATCTTTAAAAAAATGTTGATCTATTTTTCCCATATCTTTCATGGTTGCTTTTTAGGCAATTATCAACAGATCAAAAGGGGGCGCTCATATACTTCTAATTAATTTAAATTTCAGGACATAAATGAAACTGAATTTGTATGTTCTATTTTTCTAATCTTTATTTTTCACTGAAACTTGTTTAATCACGAACACTGAATATTACAGTTTTCAAACAATTATAAATACAACTCCACTAAGCTGTGGACATCTATTGGGTTACAATTGTTAGATATTGGGATGGTCTTTATTTATAAAACATTTCTGTGGATAAAAAATAGATCCAATAAGCAGGGGTGTAATCAAGAGTAGTGTTTTTTTTCACATAATTATAAAAATCATATAAAAGTAATCAATGAAGATTTTTTACCAAGACAGGCGTATGCAACCTTAAATACACAAGTTCTTTATTCCTTCTAGCAACACTAGTGTCATTAGGAAACACTAGTGACTATAATCTACTCCCTCTGCCTAAATTCAATCTGTATCAATACATTTAAAACTGAAAATGAAATATCAATTGATTCCATCTTCACGTGAGCTACTAGTTCTTAACTAAAAACACTTGTATGTGTTACACTTGCCTTGTACGTGTGAGGACGGTTGTTTCGGGAGATGTTACAGTCTGAGTTGATAATGTGACACATCTCCTGAAACGGCCATCCTCAACAATCACAAAAGTAAGTGCTACTATAGGCAAATGCAACGTGTATAAGTGTTTTTAGTTCAAAATAAAAAATATTCTAAACAGTTAAATAACATTGGTCCAATGAATTTTTAATAATACGCTTCATTTTATGTTATTAGTTTAATAAAGGAAGGAATGTGACTGATAGATACAATAAAGGCGCAGATACAAAGCTCCCCTTGTCTGTAGTACAATTGGTTCTAAAAAAATATAATAAATAATTTAAATACTGCTTAGGGTTAGATAAACAGAACCCAAAACTATTGTTACAATAAAAATATTGGCCAAAACCCCAATACCACAAAAATACCGCTATACTGACTCTAGTTTGTAAATAATTTTATTACAGATTGTAGGGTTATAATTTATTATAGAACCGTCTGATCATGATGAAATGGTCATTTAAATGTACATAAGGATTTAATCTTAGCTAACTTGTAATATTAGTTATTTTTGAGTATTTTTTGTGGTATTGGGATTTTTGCGAATAAAAATTTATTTAACTAATTTTTTTTTAAATTCAATTTTTGGGGCACGTTGGGTGTTTAGAAAGTTACTCCTTAAAGAGTTAAAAATTTACTTTTTCTATTAAACTACTTTATTCTAATAACTTGGAGCAACAGTGGTGTAATTTTTAGTTATAAATAAATAAAATCTCTTAAACCACAAAAACTTTTTATTTTCGAGCTGATGTACATTTTGATTCCAAAGCAATCATCTTCAGAGGAAATTAAAACAAGACTAACTACTTTTGGTTGTTAAATTCAATATAATATTGAAGGTTCTATCTGATGTCGGTGGATCTTACCGCTTCATAATTGGTCAGATAGTGTAAGAGATGTGGTAAGGGTGTTAACAATATATATATATATAAAACTCACTATATATATATATATATATATATATATATATATATATATATATATATATATAAACTCACTAGAAAAATACCACATTTATAAAAACATACACAACAACTTAATGAATCTACAAACAACATATACAGAAGACATACTATATAGAAATATCATACACACAGATCAAGAAAAAGTGCGCGTAACGTCAACAAACACCAACTTCACAGACCGAACATCCACAACAGAAAAACATCAGTGATTCGACAATGGTCAATTGACCGAAAGGTGCCTCATCACTCAAGGTAAAATTATTGCACTTAATGATGGATAAAATTACTTACATAGTAATATATTAACTTCATATATATATATATATATATATTTATAGGTCAGTTCTAGTAGAGCTTAAAGCTTATTAAGGAATTTTTGGACTAGATAGCAGACTGACAGACTTACCTAATGGCAATAGTCCAAAACTGCAATCTCTTAGAATTAATAGACACATATAACAACTTATCACGCTATTGAAATATTTCGATCAAAAATGATCTTTGTCAATCAAAAAAGAGAAAAAGAAAAGACTGAAGTTCTCTTTTGAAGACTGAAGTGTCTTCAGTCTTTTCTTTTTCTCTTTTTATAAATATTGAATTTAACAGACCAAAAGTAGTTAGTCTTTTAGCAATTTCCTCCAAAGATTATTGGTTTGCAATCAAAATATACATCAGGACATAAAATTGGTTTGTGATTTCAGAAGCTTTATTTATTTATACTTTATTCTAGCCATGCCGCTGGGTATACAAAACCAGAATAAGTTGTTTACAAACTTACACATTTGTTGTCAACTGTTTCTGCAAATCAGACACCATCTGAAGTGTAACAACATTTCCAGCCACTTTATTGTTACTAGTTTCTCCTTCAAAGTCACTCTCATCACTTGCGCCCTATAAACACACATTAAGAGAATTTATACTATAGTTGTAGTATTCAAAAAGCAAAAAATATAAAAACTATTAATTTTATTTCTTTTCATCTCGATATTAATGGACAAATTCTGACTTTGAGACAAGTCTCCAGGTTGGGGAGGGGGAATAGGTTAACAGATACAGTAGAACAGTAAATATTAAAATTGTCCACTCAAGATCTTGCTACACACTAGTTCATTAATACATACAGACTACTTTTGACGATGGTGTCGCTACTGCTGATCACACCTATCACTGATGAACACGACATCATTGTCAAAACTAGTCTCTATGTACTAAACTAGTGGTGTAGTGAGATTTTGAGTGAACTATTTTTAATATTTACCGTTGTGAATTGTTCTCACTAGCTAAGCTCTAGTTAACTTAATATACAGTAGATTTTGGGGAACTGGGCCATTTTGGTATCAACATGATTTGGTCCGGTTGAATCCCTGGTCCTATTAAACAAACTTTCAAAAATAAAGAGTGATACTTTACCAGGCTCTGGGTAACCGCAATTTTTGTCATTTTCACACATATGAGGTCTGTTCAAAAAATACGAGGACTTTGAATTTCGCGGCTCTAGTAAGTTTCAGGAGAATCCACTTGGTGTCGCTAGGTTCATATAATTCAGCTGATTAAAATGCGGTATTTTAGTCGCAGATATCTTCGTTTGTTGATGAGTTACACGCAGTTTAGTAAAGAGTGTTTTTTTCGTTTGTTGGATTGTAAAATGGACAGCCTGAAAGAGCAACGAATTGGTTTTTTGAGTTTTGGGAATAAGAAAAAGTCACAAGGAGCAAGGTCAAGTGAGTAGGGGGGTCGGGAAAGAACAGTGATAGAGTGTACTCGTAGTGAACAACACCCTTAGCATCAAAAAAAACTGTCAGCATCACCTTGACATTCGACCGAACTTGGTGAGCTTTTTTGGGTCTTGGGGACGTTTGACTCACCCATTGAGATGATTGGACCTTCGTTTCAATGTCGTAACCATACACCCATGATTCATCACCGGTTATAATACTTGACAAAAAGTTCTCATCTTCATTTGAATGATCAAGCAGTTACCGACAAACGCGATTGGCTTTTTGGTCGTCTGTCATCAGACGTGGCACAAATTTCGCAGCACGCGGTGCACCTTCAATTTTTCGGTCAAAATCTCGTAACAAGATCCAACTGATATCCCACACTCTTCGGAAAGCTCCCTAATGGTCAGACGTTTATTTTCGCACACCAGGGTGTTGATTTTGTCAATGTGTGGGTCGTCAGTTGACGTTGAAGGACGTCCAGGACGCTCATCGTCATCAATCGACTGTCGGCCACCCTTGAAACGTTCATGCCACTTGAAACATGCAGTACGCTTCATTACAACATCACCGTAGGCCGTGTTAAGCATGGCAAATGTTTCTGTTGCAGATTTCCCTAGTTTTACACAAAATTTCACAGCAATTTGTTGCTCCTTCAGGCTGTCCATTTTAAAATCCGACAAACGATAAAAAAACACTCTTTACTAAACTGCATGTAACTCATCAACAAATGAAGATATCTGCGACTGAAATACCGCGTTTTAATCAGCTGATTTATACGAACCTAATGGCACCAAGCGGATTCTCCTGAAACTAACTAGAGTCGTGAAATTCAAACAGTCCGCGTATTTTTTGAACAGACCTCGTATTGCTAAGGACTATTTTAATTGCGTGGCAGAATTAACTAACAGTGCTGTAATATTAGCTTTCAAAGTAACAAATCATGGCAGGTACAGTAGCTCTAAAATACAGCGTCCATTATATGCATAACAATGTTTAATAAACAGCACTTGTAAATGTAAAGCTGGGTGTATTTACAAACAAATTGTCAATCAAATCTGTCAGACAGTTTTAAGATAAAGCATATTAAAGTTAGGAAAACCATAGAATTTTTATGTTTTATGAGTTATCAATTTTGAATAACAGGGAGGGCCTGGCAACTAAGAACCTTGATCTCACTTTCAGTATCAATTTTCTTTTCAGCACTGAAAACTTTCATGAATTAACTTTTCCCCTTGGACGACTTCTTTGTTTATTTGGACTAAATAAAATACTGTCTCATTGGTGCAGGAAAAATATTCTGAACCAAATACAAAACTAGTTATTTTTAGGACTAATTATTAACCAAAATAATCTTGTGGGAATTGCATTACCTTCATTTTTGTTTTAAATTTTGGTCAAATAAATGGCTGGTGCAATAAACTGTGGTCCAATTAATCGATATCCACTAAATTATTTATTTTTCTTCTAAATCAGTGTTTCCCAACAGGTGGTCCGCGGACCAAACTACTTATAAAAAAGTAATGTTTCCCCTGATTAAATCAAAATTACGATTTTCGTTGAACAAGATTAAGTAAATACATTCGTTCTGATGAATATCAGATATTTATTGAATGATAATTCAAATTATGGTAAAGATATTTAACATAATAATTTTTGTATAAAACGTCTTTTCAACATTATAACAGTGGAACACTTAACGGCTACATCTGCGGGCGTCGGAGCAGAAGTCAGTGATCATGTGACAAAGGATGCTAACATAAGTGACCGGCCACCTGAATTCTTTGCTAGAAAATTAGAAAACTTTAAAAAAAATGAAACTAGGAAAAACTGGCGTAGCATATGAATTCTGAAAAGGTACTCTCCGCTTCATTTGAAATTTCGCATTTAATGGCCCAGGCGAAGAAACCCCACACGATTGGAGAAACACTAATAAAGCCATGTTTGATCAAAGCAGCTGAACAAGTTTTAGGACTTGAATCTTCTAAAAAAATGCAAGATATTCCTTTATCCAACAATACAGTGAAGGCACGGATCGATACAATGTCCACTGACATTCAGGACCGCATGGTCCTGGTTTGTGAAATTAAAAAATCTCCGTATTTTGGTTTGCAGTGTGATGAAAGTACAGACGTATCTCAATGCTGCCAGTTGTTAGTTTTTGCTCGATATTTGGGAGAAGAAAACAAAATAAAAGAAGAACTTTTAATATCACAAGAGTTGGAAACCACATCGAAAGGACAAGACGTCATAAAAATCATTTGTGATTTCTTTGAGAAGCATGGTGTTGAGTGGAAGAAGCTAGCAGGACTTTGTACCGATGGAGCGCCTCCTATGCTGGGATCACGTTCAGGCCTAGCAACATTAGTGAAGAAGAAGAACCCTGATACAGTTACGATGCACTGTTTAATTCACCGTCAAGCATTAGCATCGAAAACCATGCCGGAAGACTTATTGAATGTCATGAAATTGGTCATGAAGATGGTGAAATTTGTTAAAGGTAGTGCAAAACACTCACGCATTTTCAAAAAATTATGTGCAGAATTAGACTCCGAGCACGAGACACTACTTTATCATACTGATGTGTGTTGGCTGTCAAAAGGCAATATGTTGGCCCGCATATATGAGTTGAGAGAGGAGTTGAAAGTATTTTGTATTGAGACTAAAATGCAACATTTCTTGGAACAATTGAGTGAACCAAGCTTAGAGATGCATCTCGCATATCTAGTGGATGTTTTTGGTCACTTGAACCATTTAAACATTCAACTTCAAGGATCTGGAAACGGAAATTTGGAAGGTATCAGTAATATATTAGCTTTTGAGGACAAACTTCGCGCGTTTTTTTTTGTAAGATTGATTCTGGATAGGCAAAGTTGAACAAAAAAACGTTCAATCGTTCGCGACTTTAAAAGCTCTTGCTGACAACGAGGATTATGCTGCTGTTACAGACCAGGTGCAGCATAACATACTCAGCCACTTAGGCAACCTCAAAGCTGAATTTGCTCGTTATTTCCCAGAATATGGAAGGTGTGAGATACAATCTTTGAAAAAGCTTATTCGAAATCCTTTCAATGTGAAGCCTACAGATCTTCCTGACAATATTCAAGGGGAGACTATAGAACTTCAAAACGACAGTCGCTTCAAGGACTCGTTTGAATCTGGTGTAAAGCGAGAAGAGTTGTGGTGTAAGAAAGCCCTGGCCTTCCCCAAGACTCGACAAGTAGCTTTGCGGTTTCTCTTGATGTTTTCAACCACTTTTTTGTGTGAGCAGGGGTTCTCTATATTATTGTTAATTAAAAACAAACAACGAAATTGGCTAAGTGCAAGCAGTGATTTGAGAGTAGCTCTTAGCAAGAACCTAAGTCCAGGATTCCTCAGTTTGTCAAAAAAATTCATGCACAAAAGTCACATTGAAAATATGAGGTAAACTTTATGAGGAGTTATTTTCGACTAAGTAAATTTTGAATTATTTATTTCATTAAAAGACAATTTACAATTAAAATTTTTTTTACTTTTTGTTACATACAATCGTATGTAATGAACAGCTAGTTTTTTAGTCTCAATTTTTTTATTTTAGAAACGTTTCTACTCTTTGAGAAGGCCATGCTTCTCAAAGAAATCACAAATGATTTTTATGTCGTCTTTTCCTTTCGATGTAGTTTCCATCTTCAGATGACTAAAAAAATAGTCGAAACGTTTCTAAAATAAAAAATTTGCGACTAAAAAACTGGCTGTTCATTACGATATTCCAACATTAGTCTGCAACTACACTAAATCATTAAAAAATATGGAGCCGATGACATACAATGTAACCTTCTGAAAATTGCCATTTATATGTTTGTATTACTGTTAATTATAATAATTTCTTAATTATTAATAATTGTTTGTTTTTGAAACATTGTTGTATTTAATCACCTTTGAATTTAGTTACAACTCATAAGATGTATGCAATAATGTAATGGGTCTATGGGGTGGGGGGTGGTCCGTGGTAACTCACTTTCAGGCTGAGTGGTCCGTGGACATCTACGGGTTGGGAACCACTGTTCTAAATTATAATTTTTCAAATATTAATACTAATTTTAAAATATGTTGATATTTTATTAAAAACCCACTTTTGTTAAAATAAAAACAGGTAAAAAAAATTTTATTTTCAATTTTGAATACGTTTTGTATTTACAGTTTTAAGCTCAATTACTGAAAAAGGTTTTTAAGAAAACAGTACTAGGCCTATTTTCATTTTTCTATCTTGAACTATGATTTTTTTTTAAGCACTTTAAAAGAAAACCCTGCTTTCTTGTTAAAATGAAATGGATCCTGAAATCCATCTGGGGATGAAAACAACTACTACAAAACAATGTCAACAATAAGTTAAATTTTCTCTGAAATAGATAAAAATTTGGATGATAAATAACTTGATAGAATGTGAGCCCTATCACCATGTTTTATGTTCAGTAAAATTATGATGAGCCCTATATATGTTAAAAAAAAGAAAGAAACCACTAGTCTGTACCTCAGAGGTCATTATATTAAGATATCATTTTTGCCTCTCTAAAATATCATAAATATGTTTATTCTACAGAAAGTAAATTTTAAACTCGTTGTATGCAATATCTTACCTGTAACTCTTCAGGAGGTTTGTGAGCACTTTCCCCATCTTCAGCATCTGATTCACTGTCAGAGACTTCAAAATTCAGCAATTTTTGGTCATTTTGTTGTAAGAATTTATAGAATTCAGGATCTGTTGTCTGTAGTTTAGATAAAGCATCTTTATGTTTGATACCTTCATTTTCATCATCATCATCATCATCACTGTTTTCAAAACTCTGTCCTGGACCTGAAACAAATTTGTATATTGTTCATTTTTACTTACGAATCAGATACAGCTATACTTTCTTTTTGTTAATACAGTAGAACCCCAATTATCATAACACAGACTATCCAAATTGCTTTCAGATTTTCAGAGGAAAAAAATAACACAGACATGTACTGCAATCCCAAAATAATGATTCTGTCAACGTGTTCTTTGAACCTTTTCTTGGGCGAAGAGAGTGTAGGCACAGTGAAAACATTGTTTGGATGTTATATACTGCCTCAGTGCAGTTCTGTCTAGTTGGCTGTCGTCCATCACCAGGTGGCCAGCATTGCCCGACTGTCACTATTGGTTTTAATTAGTCCGTCAGTGTGTCTTTCATTGGCATCGATATGTTATTTTGTTTGTGAGTGAGATTTTTTGATCACCATGGCTTATAAAAGAAAACGAGTTATCTCATTGTTAGCGGATTAATTAAAAATTATATTAATCACTTTAAAAATAGTTTATGACTATCTGAACTTTAAATTTTGTAAATTTGGATAGTCATATACTATTGTTAAAGTGATTAATTAAGATTTACCTAACGTAATAGACTACAAAATTCAAGAATAAAAATTATAGATCGATCAGATAAAGGAGTTACAGGCAAACAGTTCGCTGAAATACATGGTGCTGGCCAATGAACAATTTCAGACATTAAAAGGAGCAAACCTACACTTGCAAACTTCATGTCAGTGCTTGAAAATGAAAACAAAAATTCTCCAAGATAATAAATGAAGACAGTAAAAAACAAAGAATTAGAAGATGCCATTTTTAAGTGATTTTTGAAACAACATTCTATGAGAAACATGATCTCGGTTCTCACAGAATTTTGTCTTCCATTTTCAAGACACATATAGTAATTACTTAAAATTCACTCTTTTTCAAAAAATTCAATTATCGGGATTTTTATCTGTATAAGGTCCAGGCCTAATTGATTCAGAGATTGGAGTTTTACAGTATCATTTTTAAACATTTAGCTGATATTATTATACTACAATACTTCTGATTAAATATATTTGAATATTTTCTTTTTGTAACATAAAACCCCTCTGTAAACACCACCATATATAGAAATATAGAAGTCTGATTATTTAAAAATATTATATTCCTGTTTGTCACAATGCTGGAGTTCCACTTACCCGAATCAACTGAGACAGACTCCATTCAGATAAAACAAAAATAAGGATAATAAGATTTTTTTAAAGGGTCAATTTTAATTAATTACTGTATGTTTGATACAAATGGGAGAAAAAATTATGTTTTTTCTAAACTTCTGAACTAAGAGCTTAACTTTTTTATAAAGAATCGGATCAGAAATTGTGTTTTTCCTAGAACATGTTGCACAAGCCACTTGAAAACTGCATCTTCTAATGCTTTGTTTGTTGATTGATTCCATTAATTTCTTTAAAGAACTTTCATCTTCATTTTCAAAGCACAGACATGAAATTATTAATATACTCATTACTAAAATAAAAAATTATTAAATGAGAATACTTTGTTTTATATATTAAACAAACAATCTAGGCCAGAATGAGTTTTAACAAAAAGTATAGATTTTGTTAATTGATTCCATCTCACGTGAGCTACTAGTTCTTAACTAAAAATATTTGTAGTGTTACGCTTGCCTATAATAGCACTTACTTTTATGATTGTTGAGGATGGCTGTTTTGGGAGATGTGTTCCATTCTTAACTCAGACCGTAATTCAAGTAAGTTAGAGAGTAAGTCAGGAGAGAGTCAACTGAGTTACGGTCTGAGTTAAAACTGGTGCTATTTGTAAGAAAATGATGTCAGGCTTTCAAGAAATGTTTATACTAATACGGTATACAAAGAAAATGAGTCGGGCTTCAAAGAAATGTTTATATAAAGTTCTATAAACTTATTTATTGCATTTTTAATTATACTATTAGAGTTCATTAAAACTCCTATTTTTTTCTAATGCACGGAACGTATTTCCATGTAATCTGAGTTTTCATTAATCCGAGCAGGTTTCAGTCCCATCTACCTCGAATTATTAAGACTCTACTGTATATTGCACTTAATTTTTTTTTTTTTTAAAGAATAAATTTTTAAGAAACATGTGTAAACACAGAAAAATCAGTCAATCCTATCTTTTTCAAGTGTTACCATATAATTCCAACATTTTCAAAATGTATAACTAGTGGCTAGATGGAAATATAAATAATATTCTAGCTGGCTTGTGAGTTAAGGTTATAAACAATAAATATACTCAACTCACAATTATAAAACTTTAATTTCATACACGCTTTATGATTTATCATCATCATCAGTGATGGTACTACAAACAACTGTATGTTTGTAGTATCACTGTAAGTCATCGAAATACATATAAAATTTAAGTTTTAAAACTGTGAGTTATGTACATTTATTGTGTTTATACTTTTTGTGATTAAAAAAATAAATTTACAATTTTTAAGTTAAAATTTATTTTTAAAGAGAAAAATTTTAGAATTCATCAGTTTTCTTGTTTCAAAAAATGTATTGTCAGAGACATGCAATATGATTTTTTTCAATTACAGTAAAAACCCGATCAACCGTCACTGTCGGGACGGTGGCCATGCCAGTTGAGCGAATAGACGGATAACAGAAACACTGTATTATTCCTCCAAAACAATCTCAATCAATTATATTAAAGACGGATATCATTATCACAGTAATGTAATATATTTCGAAGCGAAAATAAAATAAACCGGATTATAATAGCAAATAAAACTATTTATTACATGATAATAAGATCCGTACAGTAGCTACAAGTGTAGCAAAATAATGTACAGTAATATAAACTTACAAGTGAAATACGAGGGGGGTCCAAAAAATAAGTTTCCCACGTGTGTGTCACCAAGCGTGAGTGACGGAGCATCTTTCTGAGAGCGGAGACGTTTAGTTTGGATGTAGTGGTACCGATTCCCGCTGCACGCTTGACTGTACACCATTTGACCTTGAGTCACGGGCCATTCGACATGGAGACTCCACTGCAATCTGCTGCCAGTTGTGAAGTGTGGAGTGTTATTCGTTTTTCGACTGCAAAAAGTGAATGTTTCATCACCAGTGACTATTCTTGAAAACAGATCATCACCTTCATCCGTAAAAGATTGCAAGAAAGATTGTGCAGCTGCCACACGTTGTTTCTTATGGCCGTCAGACAGTAAACGAGGAACCCACCTTGCACACACTTTTGACAGCTGAAGCTCTTCAATGATGATGTGAAAAGATGCGCGGCAAATTTCAATTTTTGGTGGAAGCTGATCCACTTCGTCAAGTGTCAATCGCTGGTCAGCATCAATAACGTCGAGCACCGCAGAAATGACGCCATCTTAGTGAGCGGTAGCTGGGGATCCATCTCGCTGTTCATCATGAACATTTTCTCTTCCTTCCAAAAACAATTTTTGCCAACGTCGAACCATTTGTACAATCATTACATGTTCACCATACACCTCACATAACTGACGATGAATTTCAACGGCAGATTCATTTTTTGCAGTCAAAAAACGAATAACACTCTGCACTTCACAACTGGCAGCAGATCGCAGTGGAGTCTCCATGTCGAATGGCCCGTGACTCAAGGTCAAACGGCGTACAGTCAGCGCGTGGTGGGAATCAGTACCACTACACCCAAACTAAAAGTCCCCGCTCTAGGAAAGATGCTCCGTCACTCACGCTTGGTGACACACACGTGGGAAACTTATTTTTTTGACCCCCCTAGTAGTTTATGTAGTGTAACAAACAAAGCAAACGCGTCACTGTATGTTAATACTTTAGATGCCACCCACAATATCGGTGTTTTCATAGAGAATATTTTAAGCTTATTTTTAAATAAAGTGTACTTATTCTTTGTTCCCCTATTAGATCTAAGTATGAATATATGTTTCTTATCATAATATTTATAAAAATATGTGTCGGGCCAATTGGCCTGACATAGTTTTTTCCTACCGTAAATGATACATAAATAAACTCCATCGGACCAATTGGCCCGACATTTTTTTTGATTTAATTATATTTTCTTATCTGTGCAACACTGTTTTAATATTTTTTGTGTTTTGTGTAAACAATAAACAACAAAACCACAATTTCATGTTCCAGTTACCCACATAATAAGCTGACTGGAGATAAAAGTGTTTTGGCGCCTACCACTAAGACATGTAAACGTGTCACATGTGATTGATTTGTGAATTTATAAATATTTTGTATATAGAACTAAGGTGTAAGATATTCTCTCTCTGATATTTAATGCTTCAGGTCCAATAAACACTATCCAAGATTCATATCAAGTAAAAGTTTTAAAACCAAATAATTTACTTCTTAAGGAATTTACGTTATAATTTACTTCCTAGTAAGGATGAGTTTATCAAAGTGTATCAATGTTTGTACTTAACTTCAACCAAGTCCGTTTATAAGGATTATTTTACAACTAAATATTTAATCAATATTTCCGTCTTATTTTTTAGGTTTTCTGAAATTTTGAAAACAGTAGTGAAAATCAATATAATACATCATAACAAATAAGTATGTCGGCCCATACCACTGACAAAAATCTCCTAGAATAACATCATGTTTTTAATGCCGTCGGCGTTTATCCATCAAACAAAAACCATTGTAATTACATCTGGAAGTAGTGTGTAGTTTGTTGTTTAATAATGTGCATTCATGTTTGCCAAAATTAGTAACACCAGCTTAGTAGTACGAATAAACATAAAACGTTACTAGACAATGTCGGGTCTAGTGGAACGAAGGTATTCGGTTCAGGGTACTGATGATGGTTAATAGAAACTGACGGTTAAAAGTGTGACGGTTATTCGTAGTTTTACTGTATTATGTTTTAGAACTTATATTATAGAGAAACTTATTCTATTTGTGAAAACTATTATTTATTAAAGTACATTACGTTCAAAATAATCTTTCTCATCATTATCTGGATCACTTGCATCTTCAGTTTCCTGCCTTAGTTCTGTATCATTATCATCAACAAGTTGGTCTAATTCATCATCTGATGAATCTGCATTTTCATCTAAAGATTCTTCTGCCTCTTTATTCTTTGATTGTAATTTCTTTGCCTTTTCTTCATCGAATTTTGAGAGGTTTCTTTTCTTTTTCAGAGCTCTGTTTGACTTAAAACTTTTTCTGGTTAACTTTTTACCTTTCACTTTACTTGAAATGGCCATTGCTGATAGAGAAATTTATTACAATCTGAAAGATACAAATAATCAAAATTAATATCAAGAAATTATTTTCATCACTTGAACAAGCATTTACAAAATAAGATTATTACATGGCTTCTGGTGGTACACTATAAATTACTACTATGGTATCACTTGGCTAAAAACCACTACTTACTGATAGTTTTCAATACACGTGTTTCACGCTAGATCAGTGCATTGTTCAATGCTGTGAGTCACAGACAAAAACTCAGGTGTGTTGTATTAGTTTGAGCTTGTTGTGTATTGGTGTTCTGTGGTGTGCTATTGTTAATTATCTGTTCAAATATTATTTAGATTATGAGAAGATTTTGTCATTTATAATGACTATATTTGAACTCATAATTAACAACTACTCTGTGAACAACACACCACAAAACACCAATACACAACTGATTCACACTAATACAACACACATGAGCAACAGTCTTGTCCGTGACTCAGCACTGAACAATGCACTGATCAAGTGTGAAACGCGTCTGCTAAAAAATATCAGTAAGTAGTGGTTTTTTGCCAAGTGATACCATAGTACTCATTTTTTTAAATATTTCAATGTGTATAATACAAAATCTGCAAGTTGTAAATATAAATGTTTGTAAAAGATGCAGTTTAAAGATTAAGATAACAAAATTATGTTATTTGAAAAGCAGGATGTTTGTGTTTACATTAAAGATACCCAAACGCAGAACGATTTGATACCAATACGGCAACGCTTGGAGCCCAAGAAAATGTTTTCCTTTTTAAAACCAAATCTATTTTTTGTTTTTTTTAATGTAATATATGCATATAAATAATGTGGTACAACACAGTGTATATATTTCTAAAAAATTATTTTATAAATAGTGTTTCTAAGACAATAATTTATATTAAATCTAACCAGTATGTTTGGTTTCTTACACAATTACAAATCACTTGAATTTGGTTTAGTCTGTATTTCCTACTTATGTATGTAAAAACAAAAAAAATTGAGTGAATTCAATTTGTTTAGGTATTACAAAACTTAGTGCTGATATTTCAATTTTTTTTTAATATATAAAAACATCTTCACTTTAACAATAATCAAAAACTAAAGATTTCTTTGCAAAATATAATACAGTTCCATAATATTTTATAATGTAGTTATAACGTTTTCAATTAGGTTAGACACACATAAAAATGTTTTAACCTAAGCTAATTGCTGATTTGTTAATTGAAATGGTGGCCTCTTTCTTGCATGGTAATGCAACATAACATAAGTCAATTCCTACTGAGGTAAACAAAGAGAAATTTTAATTTAGTTACTTTTTTATTTAATAATTACAATTAATATAAATATTTATATACATATGTCAGAATAACAATATTAAGTGGCAAAACAGGAAACGAATTTCTGTGCTATTTTCCATTTTCCTTTTTATGTATGGTGTTGGACTATTATTTTTGTTTGTATATCTTTTTCTATGAGAATGGAATTTAGGAGGAGGATCATCACACAAGTAAAGTTATATTTTTTAGGCAAGCATACTTTTTATCATAATCGTAAGGAGCAATTTATCTAATACAATCCACTGATAAATTATTTGATTAAAAATAATATAAGTTAAAATAGATAAGGCAAAAGTAAATTAAACAGCCAAAAATGTACTACAAAATGAATAAAATAATACAATTTAAGTAATACAAATATATCTACATCACGAGTATTTAAGAATAATAAATTATGACTGAATGGTAGCAGATATATTTGTTGTATATTTGTTGTGTATTCCTCGTTGCTATGGATCAGGCACGTGATCAGACATGGTACTGAATCACTTGTATAAGCTTGAAATCTCAGTAAAACTAATGCTAGTTCATCTGCATTAATAAACTCCAATCAGAACCTGCATACAGCTTCAAACTAAAACACCTGAACATAAATTGATGTAACACTTACTTTTATTGTTTAGTGGTATATTTCGGGAGATGTATCCCATTGTCATCTCAGATCATAACTCACCTCTTGGTTGTTTTAGGTTATGGTGGGGTACGTTATCCTAAATTTATTAGGCGATTTTTAGGTGATAATGGCTTAAAACACTAAAAAATGTAATATAGTCCTAAAGGCAAATTTGATGGTTTTGAACAATTTCCCAAAATATCGTATAGTGCCGGAGTACTGCATTTCAACCGGCATTTATATTAATTGATTGTAATATATTTACAAGTGTTTTAAGAGTATTTATTTTCTGCTCCCAAATAATCAATTTTAGCAAAAAAAAAATTATACTATTCAATCCAGAAAGTCATAAGGAATATGAAAAATATTTTAAAAATTCTGCTCACTGCCCAAAATTGAAAATTTTGGAAAATAAGAATTTCTCTCCCTCCAAGGCACACCTAAAACATTACTAATTCAACATTTTAGCTTTATTTTTTTGACGTAGCAACTCTCAAATTATCTCAGAATGTAATCATCTTGCTGTTGACTCCCAAACTATTACTAATTTTTAAAATAATCAGCTTTAACAAAACACTATTAGCACCACGTTTCAACTAACACACAAACTTTGTAGAACTATAAAACCCGCAAACACATCTTATTTTTCTGCGATAATAGGTTCTGAAATTACTTACAGACATTATTCCATGCGCAAAAAGAAACATGTGTTACTTGTAACATTTACACATCTTTCCTAACTTCAACCTGAAAACAATTAAGTTACTGCGCAAAGCACTGATTTGCTAATGTTCACTTTTTTAAATTTTGTAATTTTTTGGGAGTCAACAGCAAGTTTAATCAGATTGTGAGGCATTTCCCCTGTTACTGTGTCAAAAAATATATAGCCAGAACGTTGGTATTTATTTCCCGTTCCCACATGTTCGATTTTAAGGGAAAAGATTAAACCGGACAACGCAAAAAGTCATCAGAGATACAACAAAAACTCTCGCTCAAGGAAATAAATACCATTTTATTAAATTAAAGTAGGGTAAAAAATTCAGTGCAGAGTAGTATAAAGTACTGTGTTTGCGTATCAAGACGTTACAAGATCTCTATTCTAGCCTTACATGTGTACATTAGGTTAAACATATAAAATTACAATCAAATCTATCCTCACTGGATAATTCAAATGTACATAAAATTAACCCTCTGTGGCAATAATAAACAATAATTATCAATATAGCTTCAGGACACATTTGTGTTCTTTTTATATGCATTGCATTGGGTGTGGGGCAATGTGCATTTTGACCAGCACTATTGACACCACATATTTTATTATTACTATTTTTTCAGACTATTCAGTGATAACCTCAAATAGTAGTTGTAAATAAAAACCTATTGTCAGATTCTTTAGTAAACATTACTTTTAAGTAGGAAAGAGTAGTTTATAACTAGTTTAATAAATGTTACTCACAATTTTGTTTGGAGTAGGAAAAGAAATACTTTTAAATGGTGGTGTTAAAAGTACCAATTTTTTCTTAAAGCGTAAAAGTGTACAACATAAAAACTACAAGTTACAATACTTTTCTATAAAATATCAGCCAGCGTTAAGAAAACTGTTCACAACAAACGCACGTGTTTACTTTAGACAACCACAGAACATGGATCACAGAATATATGCTAGAGATAGACACGGCCCTTAGAACATATTAAGTGGAAGGAGGCATTGTACATTTTAGAATAAAAGCCCTGAACATAAAATTACAATAGATTTTTTTAATATACTTTTCTTTATTCATAGGTAGAAACGGTCTTGAAAAAAAATCCAAAATGATTTAAAGTATAACATAAGATTGATGTACCGAGAAATTCAACCTAATCATTTCAAGAAATCTAAGAAATATATAAATTTCGTTCAACTTTAAACAAACGTTTAAAAAATGTAAGATATACTTCTTTTCATACCATACCACTATTTTTTCAACAAAAAATTCAAATCACGTATACACAAAAATAAACGCATTTTACACATATGTGTTTTGTTTGTTATCTACTTCATGTAGCAGCATTTTGTGTTTAGCATGCTTTGAAGTACTTCAGACAAGTAACTTATACTTATTTATTATAATAAAACATAGATAATAACATAAACACTTCCTTCTCAACACTCATATATTTTTCAAGTAACTTACCGTTTTTCACTCTCACATAGTGGATGTTTACCTTCCTTATTCTTGACACATGTAATATGTTCCCCTACATACGGATGACGTAACTGATACTTGAATTTTGTAGTCCATTTCGTTCGGTGATCAGGTAGTCAAAAACTATTGTTTAAGTGATTAGTAACTGATACGTTCCTCAGTTTGCGGTCTTATAACTTCATTAAAAAGATCTTATAACTTCATTTATACGAATAAATTCCAGAGCGCTATCGCGATTATTTTATTCGCGATCTCGTAAATTATGTGGCGGTGTTGTAAGAGCTGTCCTTCGACATTTTTGTTTACTCGTGAGTGTGCCGCATCACCTCTTTGTGCATCGTAAACATAGATTGTTAAAGTGTTATACTATTGACAAATTATCTAAAACTTTGAACAATTCTGGCTCTTGATATTGATTTCACCAGTGATAACGATTATCTAGAACGTATGTATAAATTTCTCTCAGTATATAGACTTCTATATTTGAGTTTATAACAATAAATTTTACTGTATTATTGTCATGAGGCTTTGCTGCTTTTTTAGTCAATGAAATTATAATATTTTTTCTTCCATGTTTTTACAGATGACCATGATGATACATACGAAAATATTGAAGGCTATAATAACTATGGGATAAATAAATATGTTATGAAGTTTGGAAATAGAGAAAGTGATATAAATAGCATGGCAGATGTATCAATTAAGTGTACAACAAATTAAATCACAATCAAATTTTCTTCAGGATACACCATGGGTTGATAACGATTTGTTTTACCCCAACTACCGGTTTCGACGAAAGTTCTGGTGTTTCAATTCCAGTTGATGAATCTTCTTCTTTCCTGGGTAGCTTCTCTTACTTTTTTTTACTAAAATTTGCCAAGAGTTATATGAAGTAGAACAAATCGCTATGCTACTGAATCAATAAACACTCTTCGAAATCAAGGGAAATTGAAACCAAATTCTTTATGGCACAAGTGATGTAGCCCAACAGTCCGTATCAACCCCAGTGGGTACGTTTTTTCTTGACGCGTTGCCTTGATTTTGATTCGATAGGTCTTTTCTTCAACAAAAAAATGCAAGACTTTTTTTTAACCTATATACAATATATAACATTGTTCTCTTTTGTTCATTAAGTCTGTCTTTGAAACGTGTTGTAATTTTAAGTACATAATACATATATTTACTGTCTCTTCTGTGTTTTTTTTTTAATTCCTAAATACTGTAATACCAATTTTTATTTTGGATTAAACAGACATTCAGATTACCTACTGAAGTTTGGATTATCGAGGCTACACTGTAGTATGTTAAACATTTCATTTAATTATATTATTCTGTAGTTTATAATGAAAAAACTTGTGTAATATGCCTACAATGTGTTTTATGCTTAAAGTTAATTATAAAAAATTCAAAACAATGAAATTGATTGTATTTTCTAGTCATTAGTTCTAAGGTTTTAAACTTCCTTTTTCTCCAGATTAGTTTGTATTAATCCTGTCATAATTCTTTTCAAAGATAATCGAATACTCAAAACTTTTATGTAATTTTGGAATATCTATATTAAATCGTGCGTTGGGAGTGTGTTATGATTGTATTGGCGTATTGCCGACTTCCTATGCAATTTTTTTCAAATATCTTTTCCCTGGTATGATTGTTAAATATTTGCAATCTTAAAACTCAATTGAAATACGTAATTTAAATTTTTGAAACATTTTTCATTGCCTATTTTTAATTATACGTTTGTATAACTTAGAATGTTGTACTATTTCTGTTAGTATTTAATATATGTGGCTTTCTTTTCTATGAGAAGTAGCAAAGTTTTTAAGCTTGAATTTGCTAAAATGATGACTTGCAAAACCTATAATCATTAAATTGTAAATTTGTTTCAAGGCCATCATTATGTGGCTTTTGAATAGATGGTAGGAAGCATTGTGGAACTAGGTGGCAGTGGCTTTAATGACGTTCTATAAATGGTCAGGGTATAATGCATTTGATTTGTATTACGTTTATTCCTTTAATATACTTTTGTGCCATGGTTATATTATTTCATAAAGCTATGTTGAGATGCAGTCCTTTTCTTTAGTTCTTGGAGGGTACAACCGACATCAGAGTAATGCTAACCTCACGATGACTCTCATATACACAGTTAGCCAACTTCCAGGACCCAGAGCTCAACAGAATCTGCTGAAGTGTAAAATCCGTTTGTATGAACTTGAATCATCAATACCTCTCTATCGTCAATTCTTCCTGAACACTGAAGGAAGATATGCAAAAGCGTCTCCTGTTGTTTCTGACACACCAGGCATAAAAGTGATCCAGCAAGTCCAAACAATACAGATAGGACTAGGTAACGATACGCTTTCTTCTTATTCATGATGTAAAGGTTGAGATGGACCAGACTTTGTATATTTTAATGTCCTTTTGTGACTTCAGTATAGAATACAATTGACAATTGCTTATCTCATTACTCCACTGTTCAATTATTTTATTCCTTAGGCTTACGCAAAACCAGAACAAACAGCCACTCTGAGCAAGAATTATGGGTGGCACAGGATTGAAGTTGACAGCTGTTCCACAGATTTCATCAGCCTTCACATTCCCCTAAAGTCTATATGCCCAGGTACTCGTTGGAAGTAGATTTTTTTTATCCCTTGATAAACTTGGCAAGTGGTATATTTCTTGTACTTGATTGTAACTTGAAGGTTTGTACCACCGTATAATTTGTAGTGCACTTTTAAGGTTGGAACAGAACGAGTGGGTCGTAATAGATGAGTAAGTCGATGATGACATCCATGTAAATCAAATGCACTGTTGCATATGAAGACGAACACGAGTGGGTTGAGGTGAAAGTACAGCTCGATGCCTTGCAGATTGCTTTACATCGATGCTTTTTGAAAACTGATTTGATTTGAGTAGGCCTCCTAGAGAACTCACCGGCAGACTGGTAGGTACCAGACTGTATTATACTTTTACCTCCGGTGGCTGAGGCAAATGCACGCCCCAGTGCACATTACCCCTCTATCAAATAAAATCAATAACGCAATGAATTCAAAATCATACATAAACAGTTTATATTAATTTAATATGTTGATATATTATCCTTTGAAATAAGCTAAAAACCAGTTCGATCGGACAAAGAAGCCGTAAGATAGTTTTTATACTAAATCTACACCAACTTCCATGAGATAACATAAGATAAAATGAGATAACATTTTAAAATTCCATTTTTAGGTACTAGTGAGTCATATAATATGGTATAAAAATTTCACAAAGATTGGACCAGTGGTTTTAATGCAAATATGCTGTAAAGTGGAACTTCAATAAAAAAAAGAGTGATAAAAACTGTACTTTTTTTCTTTATATCTTGAGCTAAGTTTAACAAAACACATGCTAAAACTATTTTTCTTATATACATAAATGCAGAATTAAACACGCTAAATAATGGTGTAAAAAGTTAAAGGTCAAACTCAGGGGTCCATAATTTCTGCATCGACATTAATTTGTTTTTTGAACTCTAAATTGATAACTTTAAAAATAAATTATGAAATATATGAATTTTCTGTGAAGTATTAACCCAAGAATGTTCAAGTCAGCTTAAACAATTTAATAAAAATAGTTTTTAAAATTATAATGGGATAAAGACCCATACAAAGCAATGCCCTGCCACATACACAAAGGGAGATTTCATCAAAAGGTTATAATATTTCAGGAATATTTTGAATGTTAGTGTTCTTCCACTCCTAGATTTGTCACATTAGTTTTTGTTGACTCGCTTCGGAGAACCTCCTGCTATTGGAACTTTCTATAAACAGCTCCAGAAAATGCTCTTTCTGAACACAGAAAATTCTGATTGATGGAGGTTTTTCGAAGCGAGTTAACAAAAACCAATGCGACAAAGGTAAGAGTGGAAGAACACTAACACTCAAAATATTAATGTACAACCTAGCAAAAGCTTAGAATGTTTAAAAGGAACTGTTGCAACAGTTTTTCCTTATATAAATTGAGATAGCAAAATACTTATTTTACAGATATTACTCACAGTATGTAGCATTTACATGTAACAATCAGGCAAGTTGCATGGCCATGATAGAAAATTTACTTTCAGTGAAATTTGTGAATTTTTATAGGAAAAAGGTTAAGTTAAACCTGGCATGAATTATCATTTGCTACAAACTCTTAAAAAATATAACTATTCATTTACTAACCTAAACAGATAAATGTAAACTTGTCCAACTGGTCTTGGTTTACAAAATATTCATCATGGTTAAAAGATGTTTATGGTGTATAAAATGCATCTTAATATTTAGCAATAACGTATTTTTCATGAGAAGAAATAGTGCATTTTATGCCAAGGATGGGAAGAGAAGAAGATGATCTGTTCATAATTCTATCATTTGTATAAAATGTCAAGGTACAAACAAAGGTATACAAGGGACTGATATACCAGTGCTCTAAAGGCTTGCAAGAAGAAGGAAAAGAAAATTTCAATTATTTTAGTTTATAAATTATTTCTAATTTTTTCTCTTGAAGGGGGGATAGTTTCAGTTTCATATTCAATTTCTATATGAGGCCTTTTGGTTCTTCTTCCTACTGAGGTCTTTGATTTCACAGGAAGTTTATCTGTAATATCCTGAAATGAAACAAATTAATTAATAACACCACTTCTTTAATATTTGTTTATAAACTTAATATAGATATTTTATAAATTTGTTCTCACTTCAACAAATATATGACTACAATTTGAAAAGTACTTGCATTGTCTTAAAAATAAGTTAAACTATCTTTTTTTTAAAAAAATTGTTTATTTAAACATATATTTTGAAAAGTACATTATAAAACCGATTTTTCTATATAATCTTCTCGTTTTTCAATACATTTTTGGAATCTTTTTTAACCGATCATTTTTTTCAATCTAGTGTCATATCATTCTGATTAAATGTCTTGCTTCAAATCACCCTCGTTTGCGAAATGTCTTCCCCCAAGATCTTGCGGAAACAAGTGGAAATCAATAGTGCAAGGTCAGAGGAGTTTACTCCTCCACTTTAGTGGATGTCCCATCGAAACTCCTTAAGGTCTTGAGTGTGACAAGCAGCCTGTGGCTGAACGTTGTTATGGAAAAAGAACTGTTTTTGTCAGTTTTAATAGACTACCAGAAATAACCCTGTAAAGAAATGCACAGCTTATTTCCACATCCAAGACAGTTGAAAATGGATTTCATCAAGCATTAGGTGCCGATCGGTGTCAATTACCCTTTGAACATCTTCGACAAGAGTCAGAGCGGGGGAAGAGGAGGGAATGATCACTTTGTTGTTCATCGTGTACTGTCGTTCTTCTTTCATGAATGTCTGGACCAACAAGAAACCATTGGCCTTAACATAATGTCTTCCCCACAAACACTACACAACTCGTGTTGAATTTTAGCAATATTTTTTTGGCTTAAAAAACTAATAACACCACAAACTTGACAATCGGTGGCAAGAACAGGTGAAGTCTCCATAGTGGCTAGAGCCGGACTGCCTGATAAATTGACACATGCACATGGTCTCACTACACTGATGCAAATTCCCTGTGAGTTCCAGATATTTCCTGGCTACCACGCACATTTAAGAAAATAGTGTAACTTACTTATGAAACATCCCGAGTATCCTTCATTTCTATATTGTCTGAGAAGTTGAACATGAAACGACATTACAGCCTTGTACCATGAATAGCATGTTTTTTGACAGTATAAGAGAAAGCTTCCTTTGAGCCTCCATTGAAGCTATTTATAAGAGAAATTCCACCAATTGTGAGTTAAATGGAGTTTCTCCAGGCAAAACACAAAGGCAATAGATATGCATTGTGAGCTTCTTTGTTACTATATTTGTGATAGTTAACGTTGTCCATTATTATTCCGTTGCACTGACTTAAATAACTTTAGAGTTATTATATGTTAATTGTAAATAATTATTCCACCATTACCTGCAATCAATTTTTACCTTGTGGTGAGGCACCTTTTGGTCACTTGACCATCATGGAATCATTGAATTATTTTTCTTTATTTTTTTGTTTTTTTTAAATGACAAAAAATAGATAAAAATAATTCAGTGATTCAATGATGGTCAAGTGACCAAAAGGTGCCCATCACAAGGTAAAAATTGATTCCACTTAATGGTGGAATAATTGTTCACAACTCTCTCTCTCTCTCTCTCTCTCTCTCTTTTGGACTAGGAGACTGACAGACTTACCTTGGTAAGAGTCCACTCTGTAGTCTTGAAATAGAAACACATAAAAGCACTTAAACAATGATATATTTCAACCACACAGTGGTCTTTGTCAATCAAAGAGAAAACACAAAAAGAAATATGAGAGAATGAAACAAAATAAATATAAGTTGTAATCACAGATTGTGTAGAAATCAGATGTCACAGATTAAAGATGGAGACGTCTGATAAGGCTATTAGGAAAAAAATAATAATTAATGGATTTATCTGATGTTGAGGTTAGGGGATTCTCTGGACTTGGTATACCACTGGTATGATAGTTCCCATCTTCTCAGTTCTGAGGGAATGGAATCAGGGGGGAGTGATTTAATTATTTTTGTGGTATAGCAGTCATCAAAAGTTGTGATGTTGTGACTCGCAGCATGTTAAGCTCTTGGCCTATCCATATTCACAATTTTAACATCATGCCTGTGGCCATTCATTCTGATATTCAGACCATCCGTGGTCAGGCCTATGTACTGTGCTGAGCAAAATTTACATTGTAGCTGGTATATGACATTTTTCGATGTACAATTATGATGACCCTGTATTTTGAAGACCGTTTTTGTTGTTTGGCTGTTGAAACTATTTGCTGAGGGGTGTATTGGACACGTCTTGCATCTAGGTCTATTTCATGGGAAGGAGCCAAGAGGAAATTTATGTGGTTTCTCTGCATCAGGGTCTGGTAGTTTAGGATTTTTTTTAAGTTGGGAGGTTGCTTGTACCAAATTTGAGGTGGATCAGTGAAAAGATTTTTGGTGTGGACGGAAGCTTGAAGAATTTTGAAGCCATCTCTCAATATCTTGTTGAGTTTATGTAGATCAGGATGGTAGTCTGTTATTAAAGACAGATTATTTTGTTCTGTTTGTGGTTTGGGGTGAATAGATGATTGTGCTGAACGAATTTGGTTTTCAATGAGTCTTTTTGGGTATCCTCTTCTCTGGAAGGCTGTTGATATCTTTCTATTAAAATCTTCCAATTCCCTATCATTCAAACAGATTCTCTTACCCCTGATTGCTTAACAGTATGGAATGGATTGTTTTATGTTTATTGGGTGGTTGCTGTAGAAATGGAGATATTGTAGGTGGTTTGTCGGTTTAATGTGAATTCCTGTGTTGATATTTCCATTCTGGAGTGTTACCTCTACATCCAAAAAGGTGATGGCTGATGTAGATTTCTCCCAGGTAAATTGAAGTGTGGAGAATTGTCAGGCTTTTTAAAAATGCCTCAAGTGTTGAAGCACCCTGTGTCCAAATTAGGAAGATGTCATCTATATATCTCTATACCAACATAATGGCTGGTGTGTTTGTGTCTTCAGAAAACTTTCTTCCAACAATCCCATGTACAGATTTGCGTATGATGGGGCCATTCTAGTGTCCATTGCTGTTCCCTTTATTTAAAGGTACTTCCTTCTGTCAAACTGAAAGTTGTTCTTCTCGAGGATGAGCCTGGTCAGGTTCACAAGAAAAGGTCTAGTGGGAAAAGGCTTGCCTGGGCGTTTGTTTAGAAAATTCTCTATTGCAGATAGGCTGTGTGCATGAGGGATCTTGGTATAGAGAGAGGTGACATCTATGGTGACCAAAATAGTTTCCGGGGGTAGAGGTACAGATATTTGTGAAAGTCGATCTATGAAATGATTGGTGTCCTGGGTATGTGATGGAAGGTTCTTTACTAAGGGTTGAAGGTGTGAGTCGAAAAATGTCATATACCAGCTACAATGTAAACTTTGCTCAGCACAGTACAAAGGCCAGACCACGGATGGTCTGAATATCAGAATGAATGGCCACAGACATGATGTTAAAATTATGAATATGGATAGGCCTACAGCTCAGCATGCTGCGAGTCACAACATCACAACTTTTGATGACTGCTATACCACAAAAATAATTAAGTCACTCCCCCCTGATTGCAATCTCTCAGAACTGAGAAGATGGGAACTATCATACCAGTGGTATACCAAGTCCAGAGAATTCCCTAACCTCAACATCAGATAAATCCATTCATATTTTTTTTTTTTTTTTTTTTTTTTTTGCCACCTAATAGCCTCAGACGTCTCCAATCTCTTTTCCCCTGACAGACTTATATAAACTATAATCACTCATATGCCCATAGAAACAATATATATAATCTGTGACATCTGATTTCTACTCTACACAATCTGTGATTACAATTTATAATTATTTTATTTCATTCTCTCATATTTCTTTTTGTGTTTTCTCTTTGATTGATAAAGACCACTGTGTGGTTGAAATATATCATTGTTTAAGTGCTTTTATGTGTTTCTATTTCAAGACTACAGAGTGGACTCTTACCAAGGTAAGTCTGTCAGTCTCCTAGTCCAAAAAATCTAAATAATCTTTACCAACCAAAACTAACCTAAATATATATATATATATATATATATATATATATATATATATATATATATATATATATATATATATATGAAGTTATTATTATTAATTGTAAACACTTTTTTCTACCACTAAGTGCAATAATTTTACCTTATGTGATGAGGCACCTTTCGGTCACTTGACTATTGGCGAATTACTGAATTAATTTTCCGTATAATTCAGAGATGGGAAAAATAATGGACAACATGAAATATCACGATATATATATAAACAGTAATCTCGATAATCCGAGTCCTGATATTTTGAACTTCAGTAAAATTCAAGTCTATCTTATCTTATTGAAAGAAAATGATGAATCGTGCTTCCAAGAAATGTTTACATCAAATGCGGTATTCAAAGGATATGAATCAGCGAGCACACATGTTTGGGAAAATAACACGAAAATTTACCCTACTCCTATAGCATAGCATTAAAATAGTAATTATATTTAAAAACATTCAAAGAACTATTTATTTGAGCTGCAACTTATAATTACCTCTATATCTGATGTGTCTGATAATTCCCCATCTATAAATTCTGGGTCACCATTAGAAGAAACATCCTCCTCATCTTCACTCTCATACTCCACATACTCATCTCCTTTCTCTAATTCTAATTCCACTTCTTTTTCTAATTCCTGAAAGAAAACACATTAAAATAATAAAAAACCTTAAAAAGATATCGACTTTTCTATAAATGCAATAAGCATATCTGTTGAATAACTCGGTAATTGTTTACCTTATCGGAAACCTACGATATTTTGGATTATTGTTCAAAAGCATGAAAAGATACTATATCCACGAATAATTTTTTTATTTTCTTTATGGAAAGTTACTTTTTTAGTTTAAAGTAGGGGAAATTTTTTTCGGCGGAGGCATAAGTTGTGAATAGGTGTGGAGTGATACAAACGTGTGACGTCACGCAAACTTTATATTAATACCGATCTTGTGGCTCTGAGAAGAAAACATTTTGCATTAACTTTTATGCTTTCACTAAATATTTCATGTGAAACATTTTGCACTAATTTTTATGCTTTCACTAATTATTTCGTGTGGATATCGTCTTTTTTGATGGTTTTGAACAATATTCCAAAATATCGTAGGTGACCGAAATAGCAAAAATATACCTAAGAAGTATTCAGTCAGGATAGATTTGGTTATAGTAAAACCACGAAAAAAGACGATATCCACACGAAATGATTAGTGAAAGCATAAAAATTAGTGCAAAATGTTTCACACGAAATAATTAGTAAAAGCATAAAAATTAGTGCAAAATGTTTTCTTCTCAGAGCCACAAGATCGGTATTAATGTAGAGATTGCATGACGTCACACGTTTGTATCACTCCGCGTCTATTCACAACTTATGCCTCAGCCGAAAAAAATTTCCCCTACTTTAAACTAAAAAAGTAACTTTCCTCAAAGAAAATAAAAAAATTATTCGTGGATATCATACCTTTTCATGCTTTTGAACAACAATCCAAAATATCGTAGGTGTCCGATAAGGTAAACAATTACCAATAATTCATGTTAAATATAAGGTTTTTTGGTACTGTACTGAACACACACCTGCAGGAAATGTGGGTTGATATAATTATCACCTTACACCAACCAGAAGTAGAATGTATAGAAACCAACATTACTGAATGAAAATATAACTCTTTGAGGACAAAATAAACAACTTACAAAATATTTTTGTTATTGGTGGGTAGAATGTCCCGCTCAAAACTTACTTACTGGATGTCCGTCATCAGCGAACACTGCCAACCCCCAAATGTAATCTACTAGGTAGGATTCTAAATGATTAGGGGCTGTACCTTGATATCTCTTACTTCTAGAAAACAGTTGAATAGAAGGACGATGTGAACTGTCTATTATTGCGTCTAGGGAAAGATCGCAATAACACTTGACGACAAGAATGGGATAAGTGTTCATATCTGACATAAACAAAATCCTCAGAGTTACCATCTCTTTGGCGTGCCATATACTTTCCATCTTCTTTGTTCGGATAGAAGGTATTATAGGTGTGTAGTCGGTATAATACCAACATACTAAATAAAGCAATAGTAAAAATAATGTTCAGGTTTTGTAGACATACACTGAAAATTTTGTTATTATTTTATATTCATAAAGGTTCAAAATAATAGTGGTGGCTTGTGGGCAGGGTGCAGCTTGTGTGCAAACCCCAAACCAGAAATCAATAACAAAAAATAAATACATTTACTTATTATATAAGATTTATGTACATTGTTATGAGCAAATATTCATCATATAACATGATCATCATTAAAAATAATAATATAAAACATCAAAACCGCAGTGACTGTATAACTGTTCGGTCAGATATAGTCTTGTTTAGCCTGGTTGTAGGGAAACCTGTAACACCCAGTGACGTCACTCCTAATGGATAAAAAGCATTGGAAGGTTTAAACAGACTAAAACAGCCAGTAATCGCCATAAGGCTCCTTAGGTTAAGGCTGCCTGCAACCTTGGGAGTGTTCGGTTAAGATCGGTTCCGCTCGAAAAGACGCATCTCCGCTCCTCTCCGAGTTTGATGACATTCACAGTTTAAGAATGAATTAAGATAATAATGAATGAGTTGATTTGGTAATAAATAAACCCATGAATTGTATCCAGTGTCTTAAATAAAAATAAAATACAAAATGCCAATATTCGTTCAATAGAATAAATCACAAAGTATTTGGCAATAAATATATATTTTTTCTATAACATTTTAAGTTTTTATGATTTCTTTGCCTTAAAAAAATCACTTTAACCCCCATAGGTTTTAGGCACCAAATGCCACTGCAAAATATTATATTAATATTAGTTTGTTTTGAAATATTAACAACATGAAGAAGAAATTACTTAATAGAAAAAAAGTACTAAATCAACTAAACTCTTTTTCTATTTTGTTTATAATTGTAACTTTTCTCAGTTATTTTCAATTGCTGTTAATAATGATTCCCAGAATTATAAAATATAACAATGGTCAAATCATTTATTAATACAGTAGCCAAATTGACATTGTGTAGCCAAAATGTCTTTTTCTATCTGAATATGATTAATATAAGAAAATTGTTAGACTTCCAAAAAAACATGTAACATTTATAATGATATGAGAAACAGTTTAGGTTTTTACCTGTTCTTCTTCAGATTCCTCCATCTCCTCATCATCTATATCTTCTTCGACTTCTTCTTTATCCAAAGCTTGATCAAAAACAGTTTGTGGAAAATTGTAAATATCACCATACTGGAAAACAATTTTAATGAATAAAAAAGTAAGTAATTTTTATACTACAACTTATTAAAATGTGTTATTAACTATCACAAACTATATAACATATTCTGAAAAAATGTTAACTAATGAAAGTTGGTTAATCAAGTTTAAATATAATGAAATAATTACTTCATCTATTTCGTTATCTTAGTCATAGATCATACATATATAAATAAAGTTAATGTCATAGATCATACGTGCAATTACACTTGTATACTTTTTATCTAAAGCAAATAGAACATTTAGTCATCATAGCCTGAATGACAAAATGTGTTCTGAATATAATTGTATTGAGACTTCCAACAAAAACAAAGAGTTGGTTCAGAAAGACAAATAAGAAGATACAGAGAAAAGAATCAAACCCCAAAGAAGTGAAGAAAGGTACAAATCAAACTTCACGAAGTTATTTTACACTCCAATTTACAAAAGTAAACCTCTGAAACGAGATAGTATAAATAGAGGAAAATTAGTGAAATGTTCCTAAAAGGCACACACAAAATAATAAAACAGCTTAACAAATATAGACTCATACAAGCATTTTTTGTATATAAAAATATTGACATTACATACCATTCCAGATTTAAGCCTCTCAACTAGTTGTTTTTCTATGGCATTGTCCAATTGAGCAGCTACCAAGGCTTTCTCTTCCCTTCTTCGTATCCGTCTTTCTATTTTACGTTGCAAGGGTACCAACTTCTTTCTAAACATGAGAACAAATTGTTGAATAGCAATTATAATTAAATATAAACAAATTTATGATTAAATTAAAACATGAACTATAACTACTGTGATACATTTTTTTTCAGTTAAATAGATCATTTTACATGTTTTTTCTTACACATAAACACTTGCCATTCTGCCATTGCTATATTCAACGTCTTATAAGTGTAATGTTTATGAATGGATAACAGGAGTAAAAGCTATGTACTGCCAATATCACCAGATATATATTCTTCTGACATAGTTTTTGTTCCAACCTCTACAATAAACTGAAAGTTCATTTCATACAATACAAAGATCCATGAATTCACCCACAAACCACAATGGTAAATGCCTACCCTCCACAAATAAAAATAACAAAAACCCATTTACTAACTTACAAATACTGTGTGAATTCAATAAAAGCAACAACTTTCATTAATCAAACAATAATAAAAATTCTCATAAGAAAATTTTATACAATTTTGCGTGTGCATTTTTTCAATAATTAAACCAGATCCAGCAACGTTTTGACTCTATTTCAGATAAAAATAACAAACAAAAGTTTGCTCTTTAGTTGGTCTTGTGAACCAACTATACACATATCGTAAAAAAAAGTTTTTCACAGTCAAAGAGACTAATGAGTGCCTCATGTCAGGGAATAAGGCTCAATAGAAGAAATCTCTAATGGTGAACTCTTTCAAATTTGCCTAAAGAGATCCTAACATGAATTGCCTACAAAGAAAAAAAACGTAGGAAGTGATTAGGTCCAAGTATAGGAGGGTGTTTCAAATTTAAGAAGATTAACTCTAAGCAAATTATTTAGCTAAGCAACATAGATGCTAACTATGCTACAAATAGAATAGAATATGAGCTTCTGCTCATAACAGCAAAATTTTTTTTGCACATATATTACCCAGCGTTAAATACAAACAAATTCTGTAGATAAGAAAATAATGCTGTAGTATCTATGGATAGCTAAACTAGGGTAAACACTAATAGTGACAAATAACAAACTGAGCTACAAAAAAAACAATTTAGCACAATATAAAAGTGAGTTAAATAATAACACATAATTAACTATATACTACCTCAAATACTATATTTTTCTGCTATGACTGCTAATACAGCTATCCAGGGGCAGGACGAGGACCAACCAGCTCACCCCCAAACTGAAACGTTGGAAATGATACATACCAGCTACAATGATCATGTTAGAATTTACAATGATGGCTCACTTGACCAACAAAAGAGAACATCTGGAGCAGGTTTTTTTCAACGAATCTACTGATATCTGCTTTTACGTCCCTGCAAACTAGCACTCTAGTATGGACACAGAGCTTCTGGCGCTAAATGCTGTGTTGGCAAGTTGCTTCGAAACAAAGGAGGAGAAAATATGCATATTCACTGACTCCAGATCTGCCCTCCAGGCTCTCCTAAATTCATCCAAAGAGGACTACTCCTTTTGCATTACTGAAATAAGAAAATTTGCTAACAACCTGCAGAACATGGGGAAGGACATAACTCTTCAATGGGTACCCGCACATTGTGGAATACCAGGAAATGAGAGGGCCGATGAAACAGCTAAAGTGGCATCCCATATGTACCCAACATTTAAAGCCAAGTATCCACTCATGTATTGTAAAATCTTGGCAAATAAATACTTTCATAAATGTTGGACTGAATCTTGGTAAGAAGAGGCCACAGGTTGTCATCTTTTTCAATTTCAGCCTGAACCGTTGAGTGAGGACAAATTCAGGGAAGCTTCACGTCAGATTGCAGCTTTTGCAGCTCGAGCACGATCCGGCCATCTAGTGACGGAGGAATATTTATTTAGATTTGGTCTTTCGATGTCTCCAATCTGTGCACTTTGTGAGGGTGAAGATGAAAGCGTAAAGCATGTTTTATTTGGTTGCAAGACCCCATACCAATGAGGGACTTTCTGGAATGAAGTGGAAACATGGAAAGATATTCTCATAAACAAGAAGCATTGGGGGCTGGCAAGGATAATATACCGTGGACATCGGGCTATCGGCTACTCTTGAAGCGGGATGCCTATGCAAAGAAGTAAAGCAATTTGACCTCAAATACTACAAAATGTATTATATACTAGAAAACAAGTAATATAAACAAAAAATGTTTAAAGTCAATTCCTACTTTACAAAGACAAATTTTGTTTTAGTTACTTTTTATTAAATAATTACAACTAATATAAGTAAACATAACTTATTCATTAAAGCAGCTGTTTTGTGAAAATCATATGTTATCACTTACTTTAAGCCAAATGGTACGAAATAATTATATTGCATATCTTGCCCCTTTGTGAAAAATTTTTCTCCCATATAAAACTAAAATGAATTCTTTTTTAAATTTAATTAATGAATTAATATTTGATAAAACTATTTACATCAAGTATCATCCACTACAAGTTTAAAAAAATGTATTTGAACTTGATTGGATGAATATGAAGTATTTTATTAAGGTTTGAAAATCTCAACAGGCTGTAAATAAGGAGAATTTAAACTAATAAATGGAATTGAAAAAAAAATATGAACACAAAAATACTATCATTTTAAAAACAATCCAATTAGATTATAACTGAACATAATACAGTTATGCCTCTGTATCCACGGTATCGGTATTCGCGGTTTCAATTACCCGCACTATGCTGTCACACTGAGAATCGAAGAATACTTGATGTTCAACCGTTACTAAACGCCCAAGTCTGAGTCAGTTTGTTTATATGTATACAGTACTTTATTGTTTACATACAGGAGTCTATATCATTTACTTGTTGATTGTCGAGTCGTTGGACTCTACAGCCCCACTGCTTTCCTTTTAAATCTCTTCAGCCTGCTTCTAGCAGTTACATTAGCCTATTTTTCTGCACTTGTTTGTGTTAGTGATACAGTATTTGCGTAATTAACTTGTAAATATTCTTCTGTTTGCCAATAATGGCGTATCAGTAATGAAGCGTCAGGTCTAAGAGAAGCTGAAATGTTCTTTCATTTAGTAAAAAGATTAAAATTTTGGTTATGATTGAGGTTGAAAGGAAATGGTTTGAATGAACTGCGAGATTGTACACAAAAAACGAATCGGCACAATGGGCCTACTGTATATAACAATACTTACATACTGTACTGTAATATTTTTAAGAAATTACAGTATATAATGCACTTATGCAATTCATATATTTATGTACTTGCACTACTGTATACTGTAAATGTAGGTATATTATTTGAGTTTAAACATGAATAACACACCTCGTCCTTGTTATCCGCGGTTTAACGTTACCGAGGTAATTTTGGACCCCAATACTTGCGGATATGGAGGTACAACTGAATATGTCTTTTGATTATTCTAACTATATTTTTATGATATTTTAAAATTAAAGTTAGTATTGTACACATTACTTTGATGCCAACACCATGAATTTGAATTAGTTCAGCCTAAATGAAAGACAAATTATTCGTATAAAATTATTTCACTTACTGCCTCCTTAGACGAAGTTTACGCATGCGGATTAAGTATTGCGTAATTTTGACAAATCGTTGCTTGCATTTTGTCTTTATAAATCCTGGCCAGTATAGTAAATTTTCATTAATCTGATAAATCGCCTTTTCAAAGTTGCGAGATAGTTTCACTCGTTCCCAAGTTTTATTTGGAAACATAGACCTAAAAATTGGAATAAATTTTAGTAAACTGTTAGTCTTAAGTGCAAGAATAAATTAAAAATAACATGATTTCTAACAATTAGATAACAAATATATCATAAGGAATACGATAAATAATTAGGATTGTTAAAAAGTAATGAGAAATATTTTGCTGTAAATTTATTAAACTGTAAGGGTATTTAAATAAACCTGTTTCCTCAGAGGAAAACAAACCAAAGACTGAAATACTAGAGGACTTCATAACCAAATTGTATGAGATTTAGTGATTGTCATACAATAATGTTTTAATGTTAAACATAAGTAATATTTTAAAAATTGTTTAAGTCAATTCCTACTTAAATCAACAAAGAAAAATTTTATGTTAGTTTCTTTTTATTTTATAATTACAATTAATATTAATATGTATATACATATGTCAGAATAACAATACTAAGTGGCAAAATAGAAAACGAATTTCCTAGTAATTTTCCAGTTTCCTTTTTATGTATGGTGTTGGACTATTATTTTATTTCTTACTACTTTTTTTCGTTGCTTGCATTGTGTTGTAGTTTCTTTTCACTTTTCTTTTGCATTGACCTTTTGTGAAACAAAGTTCGATAGCATCAATCCACTTTGTTTGTTTATTTCGTTCTTTTCATTCATTTTTAATCTTGGAGCGTTATTTATGAAATTGTGTAGTAACCATGGCAACAATTTAAGGTTATACAATGAAGGTTTTTCATATAGACCTTTGAGAAGTTAATTTTAGCTACGGAAAGTTGGCTCAGTGCCAAAAAGCACTAGACTTTGAACATAAGATACTCATTTTGAAGCCCCCAAATTTTTATAACTTAATTATTGAATCAATATTTGAAAAAAACTGTATTAAGATCAATTGTCATCCACTATAGGTTAGAGAGAATGTATTTGAACTTAATTGGAGGAATAAAAACGTATTATATATACGATTGAAAAGTTGTACAAGATATATATATATATATATATATATATATCAGGAAAGTGTAAGCTAATAGAAGAAATTTAATGATGTTCAGGCAAGATTGCTATTCCCTTAATGAGAGCTTATGTTGTGCTATAATACTAAATTTATAAAACAAAAAAAACACTATTTAGGTTCTGGTAATGGAATCTTTGCTATTTTTGACTAGATATATTGCAAGACTTAATTTACATGATTAAGACTTTGGGGACTCTAATGTTGCACATAAATCTAAAATATAACATAGTATTTTATATATTGCAGTAAGTTTTTTTTTTTAAATGTTCTAGTTTTAAGCTTAAGTAAGCTTATTACAAGGTTTTCTAAATTTTGAAACTTTGATATTGTCATTGACAACTTCAAAATGGTAGTTATTAAAAGGTTTTCCCAAAATTATTATTGTTACTTCTTCAAATTGAATTTAAGCCACAAACAAATCTAATTTAATCAAAAAGATAATACAATTTGTTTGTTTCGAAACAAGCTTACCTTTCTGCTGTTTTCATGTACAAGTAGATAATTCCTTTTTCCTCCCTAATTGTTGCATACTGGCTGTTAGCAAGGGGACACGAAGAACGATTACATAAACCCGTCAGATTGTATTCATGTCTGCAGAATTTTTGAGTTTTGGTACTGTAAACAATACAACAAACAGCAATAAGAATTATTACTTTATAAAATATAATTACAGTGGCCAACACACCAGAATAGAATTGGTAAACCATCTTATGGATCTCCACTGCAATATACTATATTCTGGACTGAAAACACAACCTGTGTACTGAGTGACTGAGAAATTAGAGTTGAAATTATAAAAGGTACAGTTGAAATTTTCAGGGTACATTCCGTTCATAACATAGACGCACACTAAGAACGGATTTGGCAAAATACTGATTTTAAAGGCTAAAAATTGCAATATTACACATGATTGCTACAATCATCTTAATACAATTAAATATATCTTTGGTTAAATAATACGCTATTTTAACTTTTTATTCTCATTCCTTATCAATTATTAATCACGAAATAAAGTTAAAGTGATTAATTAAGTTTCATTGAACATAATGGACTACAAAATTCAAGAATTATTAGATGTTTTCAAATTTATTAAATTAACATATAAAGCAACAATTTTAAACTAGTTCGAGTGAAGCTGCCACGTAGCCCATATCACTACCGCAATCAATGTTAACATTTCTCCCTATTCTCATTAACTACATTGAGAAATAAAATATGGGGTTATTTTCTAGACCCTTTATTTCTAAATAAACTTCATGATTTCAATTTTACGTTTATTTTAAGAAGAAAAATACCAATAACGTGTTCTTGTGCTCTACACGTACAGAATATCTGGGAGATCAATTGGTAGTTGAAGATTGTGTTGAAAATGTCCTCCGTCTGCCTCTAGACACAGCTGAACACGTTCCATGTTTTGGCAGTTTGCAGGAGCCTTGCGTTGTCAATACTGTAGATTTCGTGTGTAATACTGTCCATCAGATCATCCAAAGTCCGAGGCCGTGTAGGGTAGACTCTTCGCTTTAGATAACCCCACAAAAAAAGACTGGCATGGTCAAGTCCGGTGATCTTGGCGGCCACAAATTCCTGGAAGTTATTTGGCCTTCAAAGTAACTTTGGATCAGCCAGATTCTTGCCAGTTTCACTCACAAGATGTCCTTTTCTTTCCTGTGTTCCTGTCTGGACAGTTGCGAACACCAAATTCCCTTTGGTATGCTTTTTTTGTGCCTATGACCGATTGCGTTATCCAATAGTTTTTAACAAAAAAAAAGACTGCTGTAACGTGTATTGCATTGTGAACGACAAAACAATTAACTGACTCAAACAAAGGAAACGTGAATGACAAAACAATAGACTGATTCGAACAAACAAAATTTGAATGAAAAAGCAATAAACTCACTCGAACAAACGACAATAAACAACTGCAAGTCGCAACTCCAAATGCGCTATCTCTTGACACATGCCTATAGCTCCGGCGTGACATGCAATCAAAACTCCAAGAGCTCCTGCGTCATTTAATAGGCAAATGAAAACTTTTTTTTCATATTCCTATTCAAATAATGGACTAATGAATACTATGAGTTTTATATAAATCCCCCTATATAATGAGCAATGTGAAAAAAAGTAAATTAATAAATAATTATAGTATAACAATATTCCCAAAAGAGTAGTAATTCAGATATAACAAACACCTGCTCACAATAATTTATTCCTCAAATGTGTTTCAATGACAAAGCCCCATCACCAGTAACTATAGCAGTTACATCTAAACCATGACTTCATCAGGAAAGACACGTTTGAAGAACCGTTTAACGTTTGAATAAACTATTAGTTGTGATTATAAAGAAATAAAAACCTTTTAAACTACAAGAACTTTTTGATTTATTTCCTGTTGTAGAGGAAGTCCGGGAGAGTTAAACTACATTTTTGTTTAACTTTATAACATATATGTGTTATAGTCTTATGTAAATCTTTCTAAACTCATCTAATAAAGGATTACATGAATTATAATCCTGTTATTTTTATGATAAACACAATGATGAGGGCAATATAATGGTTTTTCGAAAGTGTTCATCGGTCCATCTCATCCAGACATATTCGGATAAGTAGGACCACAGTGTCAGGAGGGTCGGGCCATGAAGAAAAAAATGGTCTTACTGCAGTTAGAAAGTATCGACGAAAAAAGTACTTTTATTAGCTAAATATTACATAATTATACAAAATGCTCAATGACAATGAAATATAATAATAAAAAATAGTTAAATATGAATCTTCTATTTCATAACTTCCTTTGGCTAATAGTAAAAGTTTTTTCTATTTTGTATTATGACGACTCTTGCTACATTAGTCATGTTTGTTTCCATACTTAAAATGCCCTTCATGAGACCCACAAAAACATTCTATGCACTAGATACAATCATCATTTTTGTTGGATCGTTGTGTCCCTACATACAGACAAAACATTCATTCTTGTCCCAGTCATCAAAAGTGTTATTTTCATTTTCAAGGATATCGTCTGTATTGTAGGTTTTTGAACCTGTCAATTATTTGCAATATCTTATTTTTCTTCGCACTTAATTTATTTTCCATTACAACTAATTTTTTTATGTTGCATTGTTTCTTAATTTTCTTTATTTTTGTCTTTTTTTGTTCATTTCTTTCCTTTTTTAATTTCATTAAGTTGTCGGCTGAGTTTAGAACCTTATATACCTAGTGTGGCAAGGTCCACCACCCGATCAATACTACTACAATAAGATCCAGTCCTTCAACTTTACGTGCTAAGGACGTTTAATTTAAAATATTTGAACAAATGTTGACAACAAAAGACATCGTTCTGGGAAGGATCCGCAAGTGGAATCAGCTTTGAAATTGTGGTTTAAAAATGTTCGCGAAAAAGATGCTCAAGTTGACGGACCACTAATGCGTCTAAAAGCTGAGGATCTTGCCAAAAAAATAGGAAAACAGGATTTTAAAGCCACAGATGGATGGTTCAATCGATGGAAGAAAAGGGAAAACATTGTTTACAAGAAAACGTGTGGTGAAAAAAGAAATGCTGATTTTGTTGGAGCTGAGGACTGGTTACAATACGAAAGGCCAAAGATTTTGGCCGAGTATTCTCCTAGCTGCATATACAATGCAGATGAAACAGGTCTTTATTATCGTGCTTTAACCGAACATACTTACTGATTTAAAAATGAAAGTGCTAACGGCTGTAAAATAAGTAAACAAAGAATAACTGTTTTGTGTTGTGTTAACATGGTTGGTCATAAAGAAAAACTCTTAATTATTGGTAAATCTAAAAATCCACGGTGTTTTCAAGGTATCAAAAAGCTACCGGTTGAATATCATTCAAACTCCAATGCTTGGATGACATCAAAAATTTTTAATGAATGGCTGACTAAATGGGATACCAGCCTCAAACGCAACATTGTCCTTCTACTAGACAACTGCACTGCACTACGCTAAAACACATCAAAGTGATTTACCTTCCGGCCAATACTACATCAATTATTCAGTCATGTGACCAAGGCATAATTAAAAATCTCAACAGTTTTTATCGGCGAGAGATGCGTGCTAGAATTATAGAAAATATGGATGAATTTCAAACCCTTACCTCAAATGAATTGGCTAAAAAACTTCTTTACTCGATGCTATTCATCTGATAGCAAAATCTTGGAATGAAGTTTCTGAAAAAACTGTGAAAAATTGCTTTAGAAAAGGTGGGTTTTTTGTTGAAGAAAATCAAGAGCAAGCTACATCTGAGGAAGACTCTGAAGAGAACTTGAAGCCTTTTGATTTGTCCTTAAAAGAATATACTGAGTGGATGGAAGTTGACGATAGTATTGAAACAGCAGCGGAAATGACTGAAGATGATGACGAAAATGATAAATGTGTACCGCAAAGATCTAAGCAGGAAGTTCACCAAGCTCTTGAGATTCTAAGGCAGTTTGTTCAACAAAAAGCAGAAAATTTCAACAAACATTATGAATATGAACAATTTATAAACAATATTTTACGAGAAGACTACAGGCAGTCACATATAGAGGAATTCTTCGAGAAAAAGTGTAAATTTGAAGTGTAAATAAGTTTGAAGTGTTTTATAATGAGGTTTTATGTGTTAAAATGTTTTGATCAAGTGTTTTACGTAGTTCTATATATTTTTTTTCAATTATGCTAGATTCAGTGTTTAAAAAAAATCTACAGTGGAATAAAATAAACTGACATGAAATATGCCCACTAATTTTAACAAGTAGAAAACTAAGTTACAGAAATTCGACTACTGTACATAAAACTGTCTGGAATAGCATCAAAATTTGGTAAGTACAGTTTAATTATAGTGTTAGAGAATTAGAATTATTTAATGTAATGATAGGCTTACATATCGTTCAGAACAAACAGTTGTGGCAATAATACAGTGAGTTCAATGCAGTACGGCTGTAGACTACATCGTGATTAAGCGTTCGGTTATTGTTATCGTTCGGTTATTGTTATCAAATATGCTTCTGACAAATATGATCACAATAAGCGGCGCAGACTGTATTTCAATAAAGGAAATATAGCAAGATGCATGATTTAAAACAACTAGGAAAGATTGTTGAGAAGAACTTTTGTAAAGCAATGAAAAAGATTGATATAAGTCGACTACAAAAGGCTCAAGACATGGCCTCTGATCTGGAAAAAAAACCCGACAAGCCTGTGTAAGTGCCAAAAGGAAGCTGGAATTATTCCACTTTTGTAACTTTTTCTCAGAAATTATTGGACAGATTCTCTTTAAAAAACACACAGTTGTACATACTATTACTGCATACATTTTGAGAGCAAGAAGTTGTAAAGAAAGCTTTATTAATTTACAACAAAAATATTTTACAAAATATTTTTTGTTAAAAAATGCACACAATTTTTTTAGAGAGCAAAAAGTTTAAAAATCAACCATTTGAAAATGTTTTCAGCTCTAAATGATTAGAAGGTTTCATATAAAAATGTAATAAAATATCATCATGATTCAACCAGTGGTTCCTGAGAAAAAGGTACATAAAATATGGAAACATATGGGATATATAGCCTTTACCGAACCACCCTAAACAATATTTTAGTTTTTGTTTTTCTAACAAGAAATGTTTTTTATAAAAATTTGCTAAAGAAAGGAACTTTTAAACTACTCTCAATTTAGAACACCTTTTCCATTAACAAAATGTATATGTTGGGTTCGTATTTAAAATGAGTACTCAAGACTTTATCAACTTATCATGGAACCACTTGGCCTGAATGTAATTTTGTGTTAAAAAAAAAAATTAACTGTAACTCAGAAAAGTATGCAATTGGAAGATTTCAATCTATTTGTCAGAATTTTAAAAAAGTCTCTAACGTATCAACGTTTTAAATACATATTTTATATTTAAATATAATTACTTAACAGTCACGTAGTCAACTGAAAAGTCCCAATGAACCACATAGGAAGATTTTCTGCTACACATAGGACACCATGCAATAGCCAGGTAGGACACGAAAGTTAGATCCTTCACTATTACTTGGTAGGGCTATAAATACATATGCAGCTTAATCTATAAGTATATTTACAGAAATTCAGAGTGAATTATTTACTGGGTAGCTTGGTATTATACCGATCACACACTTATAGAGAATGTATTTGGATATAATTATCCGCTGACACCAACCAAAGGAGGAATGTATATAAACCAACATTACTGAATAAAAATATAACTCTTTAATGACAAAACAACTTTAAACATATTTTTTATTGGTGGGTTGACTGTACCGTCCAAAACTCAATAATGTCGGCGAGAAGTATATAGAACGGATATCCGTCCTCAGCTGTTCCTGGCGGCCACAACGTGTATTCTGCTAAGGGGATTCTAGATGGTGATGAGTTGAACCTCATAGTCTCTTATTTCTGCATTTTGCAGAACTCCACATTGGTACAAGATAATCAGTTATGCCAAAGGACGACATAACACACCGTCAAGACAGGCACTGTCCATTATAGCAATAAGAAGTCGATGGGAAAGGTAGGGGTATTCATATGTGATATAAACAAAATCCTCGGAGTTACCATCTCTTTGGCACAACATATACATTCCACTTTCTTTATTCCTATAGATGTGTGGTCGGTATAAACCAAAGTACCATTTACTGTGTTAGTGTAAGAATACTTGTACTTACTTTACTTTGAAGGAACAAAATGATCTGTTGATGATGCCCCAAACAACCTGTAAACAAATGCAAAGATCTTAAACATTTGATACAATGAGTTCTGTTTAAGCAAAACGTAAAGGAAATTTGCTACATTTTAAATATTCTTACTGTGTTGGTGTTTTACACAGCCTTATTGCCTTATTTATAGATTGTATACATGTGGAATAATTATTCCATGAAATGTTTGTCGGTTTTGACGGTTTTCTCCCATAAATAAGGTTGTTTTTCAGTATTGTACTTATGTGTTGTTATAAAGATGAAGAACACCTAAAGCACTTAGTAGGTATATTATTTAACTCAATTTTAAAGCACAACAGATATAATGATGTCAGTTGTTACTAGACACAGAACAAAACAGATTTAAAAAAATTTTTAATAATGATATTAAAATCAAAATAATGTCAAAATCTATACAGAGTACAGTGGGGTAATTATAATAAATAAACAATAACCCTTGCCACAAATATTTAAACACACGATGTACATTTCGCTAACACTGTTAGCATCATCAGGTTACAAACATACTTGGTTACACTCCAGTATGTTTGTAACCTTCTGATGATGCTAAAGGTGTTAGCGAAATGTACATCATGAGTATTTAAATATTTGTAGCCAAGTTTGTTGTTTATTTATCAGAATAATGTGGTGGTAGGATAAGAAGTTAGTAGTCAACTTCTTTAACCCAAAAGCCACTTTTTTATTTTAAAAAAGGCAGAGCTCCAAAACTAATTTCATAAAAGATCCAAGCTTCAATAAGCCAAATGTAGGATGTATCAAACAATAAAAGTTATGCAAAATCCCAACTTATGCATAGAATTTAAGGCATGTAATGGTTTATATGTTGGTCAAACCCATAGGAGTATTAAAACAAGAGGCAAGGAGCACTTTGCTCTCTTTAAAAACAACAAACATAAATACTCGGAGATGGCCAAGCATTGCCTGAACAGCCAGCATTTCTTTAAGTCATACCATGCTAAGTTAAAACACTTTACGAGGTATACGTATCTTGACCTAGTTTATAAACTAATTCCGAGATGTCACAGACAACAATGAGTCAGGCCCTGTCCAGGATTCATCTTATTTTTCAAACTCGGTGTTCTATTGTTATGCATTTTCAGTTTTATGCGTTTTCTTGTTCTATTCTGATCTTTTTTGTTGTTAATTAATTGTTTTAGTTAAATTACATTAATATTTAAATAATACTTTGGTTTCTGTTTAAAACTTAATAAGTGTTAAAAATGTTGCTACCACTAGTTAAAATGTTTTAAGCAATTTGTAAATTTTAATAATTGCTTAACAATTTTTTATTTAGGGACTTATTTTTTAATAAAAGCTTTTAAAAAAATTGTATATAGTGCATGCCAAAAAAAGTAGTCTAAACTAAAATTTAATGAAACCATTAACCTTCGGTTGCACTAAAAAAAAGGCATGTTTAGGAATGTTTTTATACATGTCTAAATTGTTCCCAAATGTAAATAATTGCCAAAAGTACATTGTAAACAAAATAAATAAGATTTTTAATACCGTAAGCCAAAAATAGTGGTTATAATTTTAAACAAACAAAAATAACCTGACTAGCACATAGAAAACTGTATAAATTCTCTTTGTAAAACCGGTCACTATTTTATACAATTAGATATAGCTAGATACTTTGTAGTTATATTTTCATACTGTTGAAAATATACAGTTTTATGCAAAATGTTGTAGGTACTTTTAAGGAAATGAAAAAAACTTAACTTTTTTAACATAAAATAACAATTCAGTTTACAGTAAAAAAACTAAAACTTATATATAAGTAATGTTGCTAAAGGACAAGTAAATGTTATATTACCATTTTTTAAGAGTAAAAAAATGGCAGTTATAACATGAGATATTTTGTAGGAATGGGAACAATATTGCTATATAGTAATGTAGTATAACAGTATGGTAATTCATAAATGTTATAAAGGAATGTGTTTCTCAGGTATTAACTTTTACTGTTTATGGTGTAACATATAAAATCACTTTCATCTTGTTTAAATTATGTAGACAAAAATATTTGGCTGACTATTAAAAATATTGACAAATGTTAAGATCAGTAACTACCACTCTCGTAAGAGAAATTTATTTCTGGTGAATTTGACCATTTTTTGTTCAATTTAAGAACATGAGTCTGAAATTATTATTTATGGCAAACTTTACAGAACCTAACTATTTGGGTAAATATTGCGTACTATTGACAATATGAACTCGTTTTTGTGTGTAGAACACGAATATCTACTTTTTTAGTTTCAGCGGAAAATACAGAAAGTTAATTTTTCATCACATTTTAGTCGGGACTACTTTTTTGCGCAAGGGTATTATTCTGTAGAAGGGGACTTTTAGTTGGAAGGAGACTTTTAGTTAATTCCTAAATGTAAATATTTACCTTTTCATTAATGAAATCTTGCTGAACATGATTCTGAAGTTATTTTTAATAACAAACACATATTAACCTAAGAAAACCAGGTCAGGTCAAGTTAGGTGATTATTATTTTTTAAATGTGTTTGCAGTAAAAAAAAACTTTAGATTTGTGGTCATTAAGGTCAAATTGATCAGGAAAATGGTAAAAATAGACGTAATGATGTTGGTGTTAAATTTTTTGTTATTATATTACTCGTTTTAATGTGTGGAACACGAATATCAACTTTTTTTCCACGGAAAGTATGGAAGGTTACTTTTTTCACATTTTAAATGTTAGGTTATAATGGCATGCATAGCGTAAACAAATCTTATTGATATTGTTTAAAAAAAAAAAAAAATTTTTTTGTTTAATTACTCATTTCAATGTGTAGAACATTATTATAAACTTTTTTCTGCAAAAAATGCAAAAAGTTAATTTTTCTGCACATTTTTAATTTTAGTCTGTAATAGCATGTATAGCATGAACCGGCTGCACAGTAGCTACAGCGCACTGTACTACGTCAAAGTCAGTTTATTTTAATACTAAACTTAAAATCTAAAAATTTAACTTTTGGTTATAATTTTGTACAACATGACTATATACCTACATTAAAATATACCTACGAAGTATCCAGTCAGGGCAGATTTGATTATAATGTTATTCAACTTTACTATCTACCTATATTGAAATATACCTACGAAGTATTCAGTCAGGATAGATTTGGTTATAGTTTTATACAATATTACTACATACCTACATTAAAATATACCTATGAAGAGTCAAGTCAGGTTAGATTTGGTTACAATTTTATTCAACATTATTATCTACCTATATTAAAATATACGTACAAAGTATCCAGTCAGAATAGATTTGGTTATAATGTTGTACATTACTATCTACCTATATTAAAATATACCTATGAATTATCCAGTGAGGATAGATTTGGTCGTAATTTTCTGCATCGGCAATAAGTCTAAATATTAACCAAAATTACAACCAAATCTATCCTGACTGAATACTTCGTAGGTATACTTCAATACAGGTAGATAGTAATGTTAAATAAAATTATTACCAAATCCATCCTGACTGGATACTTCGTAGGTATATTTTAATATAGGTATATAGTCATGTTTAAAATTACAAATCTAGACATAGTGCAGTGAGCTATAGCTACTGCGCGCCTGGTTAACGCTATAGGCCTACATGCCTTTACAACTTAACATTTAAAATGTGAAAAAAGTAACTTTCCGCGGAAAAAGTTGATATTCGTGTTCTACACATTAAAACGAGTAATATAATAAAAAAATATTTTTAGCACCAACGTCATTACGTCTAAATTTTTACCGCCGATTGGTTTTTTAATTGTCAAGTTTATTGCTGAGGAGTTAAATCCTAAGTTTAATCTAATTAGGGCAATTTAACCTACAATGTTAAACTATAACAACCAATAGTTGACGTTAACTAAATAATTAAATATGACGGTTTGCATGAGGAAATCTAAAATGCTGATGTGCTTAAAATTGCAAATTTTCAAAGAGTGATAATGAACAATTATTGTTCACGAATGCCTTAAATAGTCTACGTTTTAAAATCAAATAAATTTATACTATATCTTTAACAACATAGCATAAAAGAACTTACAACAAAAAGATTGCCCCTATAAGTTCCTGATTTAACATATAACCTAAAATTCCAATAGTTTCAACTTACATCGTCTTGTTGCATTATTCAAAATTTTAACACAATGAATATAGAAACAAAATCACTTGTACATAGAGAAATCGTTCATAATTCACGAACACAAACAATATTTTAATACAATAATAGTAACACGTGTGTCTCACAATATGAAACTTTCCTTCTTCCTCACTCCCACAACGGCCACAACCGTCGTCATCCGTGTTCTAAAGGTTAAAACATCAACCACAGATCAGCAGATATTCCTTTGCTTAGTGAAAATCGTATTCAATCAGAGCCAAACATAACACATAAGTTACTCTTCTGTAAACGCTAGAATTTTGTTTGTTTTCTTCGTTTTATTTGCAAATTATAATTTCTTTTCTTTTTTTTTATAAATAATTTGTATACCAATGTCTCTGTAAGTACAACTCTGGGTGAATTTTAACTTACCATAGCTGAACATTATTTACTAGTTTTCTTATCATTTCTTAACATATTATATATATTAAAATATATATAATACTCACATGCAAATAGATATAGCGAACATACACACACAGTACTTCAAATCACATTTTACAGTATACAATTTGGAACTAGTTTCAATATGATTCCTCTGGAAGGTGCTGCTACCTGGAAGTCCCTTATAAAAGCTTCAACACAGGGAGATTTTCTACAACTCAGAACAATACAACTTTATTTATTTTGAATGTTATAAAAATATTACTGCTATGAGGGTAACTATTATTTTTTACTTTTAATGTTTATAAACTTGCCTATAGTAGAACTTACTTATGTTTGTTGAGGACGGCCATTTCGGGAGATGTGTCCCTTTATCAGCGTGTAGCTCACTTGAATATGGAATCAACAAATATTATTATTTTTTAACTATCTATTATGCTTGGGGTTTTAATTATAATCCATTAATTTTTTATTTAATTCTAAAATTCTTTTTTTATTAATTGAAACAATTTAATTTTCATTTATTCCTCAATATATACAAATGTATAGGCTATACATAAAATAAACATTTAAAAAAATATACCACCCATAAAAGCTCTATTTGAGAATCCAAGCTAAAAGTTCTTTCCATTGCTAATTACATATTCGTTAGTATACAACTACAGAATCAGAGTAGGATGAAAAAATAATTACAAGTAATGCATCTAGGGAGGAAACGTTTTGATTATTTTATGCCAACTATCTTGAGTACTGACCTGGTTTTTAACTAACAACAAAATGTTTTTAAACATTCTTTTTTTCATGCAAACACTCAGGATCAAATAGAAAATGTTAGTATTTGTTTTTATTTCTTCATACATTGGTTGATTTAATAATTATCTCAAATACTAGTAAATAGGTTATCCCACAAAATTAAGTAAAACATTTATATACATTTTTAAAAAAATAAGTTTAAAATTGGCAGCAAAAATTATAATAAAAATAAATATATTGGAATTTACCTGAATCTTAATAACTCCTGATTGTAGTAAGCCTATTCTAATCAACGTTAAACTTTAGATATTTAATTTCGTGCTTTAGAATTTCCAAATAGTATAGTTATTTTTTAAATGTTCAAAACTCTGTATATGGTTAAAACTAAAGTTGTATGAAATAGACTTAAATTACTGTATTTATCATAAGAAACTAATTTTCGTCATGATGCTTCTGTATATTTAAAATGTTTTTACCATTTATGTTGCCATATTACAAAAAAATCAGTTTATATGAGTTCCTTCCAGAGACTAGACTATTCTTTCTTTACCAGCATCATCATATAATTGTGAGATAAAATATAACAAGTATTTCATCCTTAAACTCAAACTGGATATCCTCCTATAAAGTTCCTCAAGTCTCTCTAATTTCATCATCAGTTTATGCTGGATAATCTATTAATTAAAATTCAATAAACCTTTATATATATATATATATATATTCTTGATATTTAACATTATCCATTGTTTTTCCGTTGCACTGACTTTATGAAGTTAATATATTACTATGTGAGTAATTTTATCCACCATTAAGTGCAATAATTTTACCTTGAGTGATGAGGCACCTTTCGGTCGTTGACCATTGTCGAATCACTGATTTTTCTCTGCTGTGGATGCTCGGTCCGTGATTCACGGACCGAGCATCCACAGCAGAGAAAAATCAGTGATTCGACAATGGTCAACGACCGAAAGGTGCCTCATCACTCAAGGTAAAATTATTGCACTTAATGGTGGATAAAATTACTCACATAGTAATATATTAACTTCATATATATATATATATATATATATATATATATATATATATATATATATATATATCACTTACAACTTTTTTTTAAAAAAATATTTTAACTTGCCTATAGTAGCACTTACTTTTTTTGTGTTGAGGACGGCCGTTTCGGGAGATGTGTCCCTTTGTCAACTCAGACCGTAACTCCGGATGAGTTACGGTCTGAGTTGACAAAGGGACACATCTCCCGAAACGGCTGTCCTCAACACACAAAAAAAGTAAGTGCTACTATAGGCAAGTTAAAACATTTTTTTAAAAAAAGTTGTGATTACTAGTAGCTCACGCGAAGATGGAATCAACAAATGTGGATATATATATATGTATATTCTTGATATTTTACGTTATCCATTGTTTTTTCGTTGCACTGACTTTATGAAGTTAATATATTACTATTGTAAGTAATTTTATCCACCATTAAGTGCAATGATTTTACTTTGTGTGATGAGGCGCCTTTTGGTCACTTGACAATTGTCGAATCACTGATTACTTTTTCTCAATTTTTCTGGTGTGGATGTTCGGTCCGTCGTGTTGGTCGAACATCCACACCAGAAAAATTGAGAAAAAGTAATCAGTGATTCGACAATGGTCAAGTGACCGAAAGGCGCCTCATCACACAAGGTAAAATCATTGCACTTAATGGTGGATAAAATTACTTACAATAGTAATATATTAACTTCATATATATAAATATATATATATATATATATATATATATATATATATATATATATATATATATATATATATATATATTCTTGATATTTAACATTATCCATTGTTTTTCCGTTGCACTGACTTTTGAAGTTAATATATTACTATTTTTGAGTAATTTTATCCACCATTAAGTGCAATAATTTTACCTTGAGTGATGAGGTACCTTTCGGTCTTTGACCATTGTCGAATCACTGATTTTTCTCTGCTGTGGATGCTACGTCCGTGAAGCCGGTGTTTGTTGAAGTTACGCGCACTATTTCTTGATCTGTGTGTATGATATTTCTGTATAGTATGTCTTCTGTATATGTTGTTTGTATATATATATATATATATATATATATACATACATATACATATATACACACTGAAACAGGGATTTTCTGATAGTAGCTACAGCAAAACTCAAACTTAACTGTTTTTGACTTTTTCAAACAGTTAAGAGAAGGGTAGAAAAACTTCCATGTACGCTACTAACTGTAATTTATCTTCAAAAATAAAGCTAACATCTTTTACAATAAATTAAAACTATTTCAACTTTATATAAGTGGTAGCTTTTTTATAAGCCACCAACTTACGTTCCTTCCCATATAATTAATTTCCCACTGGTTCAAGTACTAGAGATTTTGTATGGAACTTGTTCTATTGTGTATACCTTTCCTTAAGATAAAAGAATGACAGTTGCTCAGTCTAGAGCTAAACCATACATGATAAACAAAAATAAAAACTAATTTTTACTGGGGGTAAAATGTTAAGGGAGGAAGATAAAACATTAGGATTAATTAGCACTTTTAGTTCAACCTGTACTCAGAACTGATTTTTGGAGGGAGTTGAAACAGGCATCTAAATAAACTGTAAATATTTGAATAACATTACCTTGTTTTAAAAACAGGGTACATCCAGGTTTATTTATTGCAGATTTATCAATTATATTTTTAGGATTCCCCACCTTGCAAATTTTAGCATAATTCCAATGACTAAATTGTTTCGAAATGCATCAAACAACATTCATATTGCTATGGTGACAGGCAATGTCTAGAAAGAAAAGGGGATAACAAGTACATACTTAATAAAACTTCTAGTAATGTTTGTCTTTTTCTTATCTGTTATGGAAAATCTAAACTTTCAAAGAAAAACTAGATGTACAGAAATTCACTAGAAATGACAGAAAATTTTATTCTGTATATGAGCCCTAATAATTGTAGCATAGTGGAATGTATAAGGAAATAACACAATTTCTTTTTGGTGGAGGGAATGAGAAAAATGAATCTCGAAGGCAGCATCACTTACTTGTATGAGACCATCTTTGTAATTGCTACCCTGTCTTTTTTTTTTAATTTATCCTGATAGATTTAATTTAAGATACGACTCAAATTGATTTCCTTTATGATTTTAAGGCAATTTTACTACTGTCACCAATGAAGATTAAAACTTTTGTAATATTAAGGACTAGTGATGCATCATTAGCTCGTAGATATCATGAGTACCATAAGTAGACCTACTGTCTATTGTTCATAGGAGGTGGCAAATTGTATGGTTGTTTATATTGTTATAAGAATGTTAAGAAAATTATGGTTACATGAAAGTGATTAATACTAGTAATCTATACTATTATATAACAATCTAAGGGCGTCTGTTACTCAATCACGGAAAAAGCTACCGGACACAATGAAATTTTACAAGGACATTCTTAGGGTCCCTGGTTAACATGTAGACCTATTTTTATGTAGAAATTCCATCAGGCCACTGCCCCACTGGCCTTGAAAACGCCCTTAACACTCAATTACCATACTTTATTGTACACTTAACTTGCCTTAATCAGCTGATAATCACCTGTAAAAGTCACTTTTAAACAGCTGATAGCAATTGTTTATTGTTAATCATCTTTTGAGGTTAGTTATACTTTACCAATGTTATGTTACAAGCAGAAGCTTTGCCTTCTCTTGGTTTTTTAAAACAATAATTGGTAAATTTATAGTTTAATTATTTATTGGGATTTAATCTATACTATTATATAAAAATCTAATGGTGTCTGTTTGGGTGTGTTACTAAACTACGTAAAACTACAGGACCCATTGAGCTGAAATTTTATACGGTTATTCTTAGGTCCCTGGTTAACACCTAGGCCTATTTTTATTTAGAAATTCCACCAGGGTACCGCTTCACTGCCCTTGAAAACCCCCTTAACACTTAATTACCTATACTCCATTATATACTTGGCTTAATAAACTGATAGTAAATATGTTTGTAATCACTTGTAAAAGTTACTCTTAAACACAATTAAACAGGTGATTGTAAATGTTTGTTGTTATTCATCTTTCAAGGTTAGTTATACTTTACAAATGTCAGGTTACAAGCAGAATGCTTTTCCTTCTCTTGGTTTTTCAAGACAATAATTGGTAAATTTATAAACTATAGTTTGATATATTTATTGGGATTTAATTTCAGTAAATTAAATTCAGCCCAAATATAAATACAAATTAAATCAAAACAGATATATGCCAACCTTGTACGAAGGACGGGTACTCTGCTAGTAATGAATAATTATAAAAAGGTTAATATACTTATGTATATGTCTTATGGTTATGGTTATGTCGAAGATGTATTTGCTATTGAAAACAATACAGTGTGTGGAATAATTAAATAAATAACTACTTTTAACACTGTTATTTATTTACAAAGATTATTCACAGTACATACATAAATTTTAAACAGAATTTATACACATTAATTCTAATATGTACACAATATTATGCTACCAAATGTAAAACCATTTGATTTAATAATGGCGAAGATAATAAGACACGTATGATTGTCAAATTAAAATAAAGAAATGTTTAAAATAAAAATGTATAAAAGATATGATCATTCTCTTGCAACAACCTCCATCATTGCGCATGACTTTAAGCTACTATTTACAACTCTTATCACAAGTACTTAAAACGATTGAAACAATAAAAAATTAATGAATCTGGGAGCAGTATAGCAACTGTAATACATTCACTACAGTGCCGTACATCGTGACTGTACAATATAGTTTGAGCATAGATATTTCAATACTTGTAAATGAATAATGATGTCTAATAATTACACATTGATACTTTATATCAACGTTGATGTAAAAGGGGATAAAGAGCAATGGACAATTTAAAATATTTTCTTACAATACTTACAGTTATTTTGTTCCAATCTTATTATTATATAAAATTTTAAGTAATAAGACATTAAGTAAAAAAAAAATAATAATAATACAAATCAAACAATTTGTATTAATATGACTGATAATATTTTGTTTTACTGGGTTGTTAAAATTTTACAAAGAATTTTTCTTAAAAGTTAATCATATTCCATCAAAAATATAATTTTCACTCTCTTTCACAATATATATTTTTTAAATCATAGTATAAAAACAAACATTTAAATAAAACTATATGTAACATAGTCCAATGTTAATACAATTTTTTTTAAATTATAAGGTTTACAACTGAAATTGTGTGGTAGTTATTTGTATAAACTACACATGTAGAACCTAAAACTGGTATTATTTATATAAAAAATGTTATAAAATAAAGTATGGTATAAAAACACTTTTTTACAAATTAATCACATTTTTTATACAATGCTAGCAGAAAGAGATCATAACAATCAAAAAGCAAAAGAAACGGCTAAGAATCATGCATGCTTAGAGATTTAAACAAATATATATTTTTAAGTCACTCAGTTTTATTTCCCCTTGACTAGAATATATCGTTTATTTTCGTCTTGTGATAAAACTTTTGGTGCAAAGGTGGTAGTAAGTCACTTGACACTAAATGAGCACAGATCACAATTTTTAAAATAAACATCTTATTGAATGCCCACAATAAATTTGCAATGAAACAGTTTGTACTAACATTAATCAGTCTTGAACAGATTCCTTTGGTTCCTTCCTTTGATTCAAATTTTAAAATATTTGTTATTTTAATTTTGAAATACTATGGTTGTTACAGTATATATGGTTCATTTTTGTACGTATACAAACTTTTTTGCGTATACATAAAGGTATATAAAGTTACAACCCAATAAGAAATAACTAATTCAAATATTTAAAAAAAAATATAATATGTCATAATTTGTACAGATGAAGATCGAATGTACAAACAGAACAATCGAAAACATTCTCTCAGTAAGGTTTTACAAATTTACAAAAAGTTAAAGTTCGGATAGTCATAAACTAATGTAAAAGAGATAGTTTCACCAAACGTAATGGACTACAAAATTCAAATTATAATTTTTGTTAAAAAATGTTATTATTGAGTTCAATACTATATAAAAAATTTTAATAATTGTTTTAAAACTTGAAAAAGTTATAATAAATAGTTATTTTAATATATGAACCAAAAGGAAGAAATATTCAATTTCTCAAGTACTGATTTTTTTACACCATTGTGACATTTCTTTTTTTCCTGTCTCCACTGCTAACCGAACTTAATGATCCTTGTAGGCTTGGATTATATAACATTAAATTTCCACTGCGATGATAACCATTGATGAATTGACCGGGCGGGGGTAAAGCTTGATGGTGCATATTATTGCTTCCATAAATATTGTCTTGTTGATTGAATGAAGGTAATGGTGGAACAGGTGGTGCATATTGCTCTTGGCCAATGTATTCATCACCAACATGTCCATATGGGCTGTGTCTTCGTTCATGTTCATGCAGAAGTTGTGAAGCAGTCCATGACTGGTAAGGGCTTAAAGTACGGCCACGAACTAAGGTTCCATTCTGAGGATGGTTAGGATGTCCTTGACTGATAACACTCAAGTGTCCATTTGAGTTCGGACTTAATGTTTCATGTGGTATCATGTTACTATCATTATACAGAGCGACGCTGTAACGTTTCTTAGGGTCATCTGGATCAATAAGGCATGGTTCAAACTGTGGAGAAATGGTTCTTGAATCCATTTCAGACCGGATCGATGGACTATGGACTGGGGAAGAAATTGATAAGTTGCCGTTGCTTGTTGGTGTTGTGGGAACAATTGAAACATTGAGAGGTTTTTCTGGGTGTTTACCATTAGTCTGAGGGGGTTGCTTTTCTGGTTTTTTCCTTCGGATGACACAGAAGTAACAATAAATTGCCAGACAAATTGCTAAGAGTATTATACCAATCACAACTGACATAATGAGCTCTGGATTGAATTCAAGGGTGTCTCCAATGTTTGGAATAACACTTTCATCTGGTTGAGGCCATATTGTTTCAACTGGAGAAGAAGGGAAAGTGGAAGGTGGAGGTGGTGGTGGGGGTGGTGAAGGAACCATTACACGAACCCAGTTAGAAATAGGACCGAATGTTGTGTCATCTGATAGATCTCTGTAGCCACGGACAGCAAAATACAATGTACGATTTAAAAGAGACGGATTTCTGGTCATGTCCAGTGTGAATGAAGTTTCTGATCCTGGAGCTAAAGGAAATGGTGTTCCATGTGACCATATTACAGAATTGTCGAAGTTATCAAGGATTTCGCCAATTGATTTTGCATACTTCAATTCATATCGAGCGACTGCAGCTCCACCCATATCAGGAGCAGTCCAACTTAAACGTGCTTTTAAATCCATTGCTATGATTTCTACTTTCAAATCACCAATTCGCCCAACAGTAACAGGTGACGACACATCCATACTTGAGAAAACAATTGTAATTGGTGGAAGAACTCGCTGAAACGGTGAAAGTGGTTCAACAGTTGGAGAAGGCATGAAACTACCACAACAGTTAGGATCTGCAAAAAACAGAAACAATAATTAAACTCTATTTACAAATAAAATAAACTGTTAGTATGTTTACAGATATTGATAATGAAATGTCTCAAATACTTTTTTCAGTTATAACATTCACATCTGATTAAATTTTAAAATAAATAACATTTCTATTAAATATTTTTTTATTTTAACTGTCACTAAGAATGTCCTGGAGATTACTTACCAAGCTTTAAATCCATGTTCGAAGAGTGGCGTGTCTCATGTTGCCATGAATAAGCAGTATTGCCGTTGTCTGTAACGGTTATTTCAAATGTGTAAACACCAGGACCTCCGTTAGCTGCACTGAAGTAACGAGAATATATTCCATCTCCTTTCAATAGATCTGGATCTGAAAAAAAAACATAAATATTTATAAAAATTAAGAATACATATGTGATACATTATTTTAATAAATTTATCAAATAGTTACATTTTACAAGTTTTGTATATTTTCAAAAATATAATGTAATTATATCAATCCATTATTCACTGATATAAAAAAAAAGTTATAGAAAAACACCTGGTAATATAGAAAATCACCAGAAACACGGAAAAGTAATAATACTCAACTCTGACCCCACAAAAATTTTGAAACGACACATTTCCCCTCACTTTATTCACTCAGATTCTTTGGAGATAAAGCACCAAAGATACAATACATAATGTAATGTATTTGCATAGGATAGGTTTGGTTTAGAAAACAACTCAAGGTAACTGGTTATGGATGAAGTAAAAGATGGCTCCCGAAATGGAATAACATACACTAACATGGAGAGTAGCCAATCAATAGTAGCTATGTGTAAGCAATAGAGAACTATTTATTTTTTGCATAAAATCTATCTTAACTAAATACTTTGTTAGTAATATTCTGAACACATTATGACATAATATTCTATTTTGTAAAAAAATCTTGTATTTATAAAGCTGTGTGTATGTAAAATAGTGTTATTATAATTTTTTCTGAAATTTCAATTTGTAGGCAGTCAGAGACAAGTTTTGTTATTATTGTTGTATTCTCTATATAGAGGCATAATTTTCTTCCAACATCCGTCATGAGTGAGATCGATATAATTCCAATACAAAATTAGAAGCACTATATGTGCTTACTGTCAAAAGTACGAGGGCTGCTATTTTTGCGAGCCTAATCAACACTGATCTTTTTATTGAAAACTTCATGTTGTTAAACATTAAAAAATGTTTTTTATGAAACGCTTTGTAATTTTAAAAAATTTGGAGTGTTGTTTAAAGTAACTTATAAAGCTCATCTCGGTTAAAAAATGGAATCAACTAATGAACAGTTTTGTGTTGTTCAGTTTCTTAACTTTCGACCTGGATTAACATGACAAGAGTGTGCCGATGAACTTAACTCTTGTCAATGAAGCATCATCTTAGAGTGTTGTAAAAAAAAAATGAATTCAATAATGACAAATGTTGGCTCTAGAACACATTCCATGAAGGTGGTCTAAAATTGGTCGTTGTGACAGAAAATATCGATGGTGTGTGTATATATATATATATATATATATATTGATAAAGCAAGATTGTCATATGGTACATTGTGGAATTGAAGCATTGTGAAATCTTTCAGCATTAGTAGGAGTGCATTAATAAGATATTGCATGATTATTTGAGTATAAAAAAGATTTGTTCTCTTTTGATCCTACCTACATAATCTAACACTAAAAAAAACTCTATGTTGATGTGTGCAAAGAAAATTTTGAAATTCCTTAAGCATGCATCAAAAGCTGTTTATAATACCTAAATAGGGTCACATAGAGACAGAGATGTTAAGGCAACTTAAGACAGTCAACTTTGAATGGTACACAGCTACATGCTTACCAGAAGCTTTTGGAGAGCTTTGGGGAAAAATCAAAGAATTGACTCAAATTTCATCATGACAATGCAAACTCTCACACATCAGTTAAAACTATAGAATTGTTTCTAAGCAAAAACATTAAATTGGTAGGTCATCCGCTATAAAGCCCTGGTTTGGTACTAATGATGTTTTTTTTTTTTTGTTCTCAATCATCAAAAACAAACTACCAGGCCAACGATTTTGATATGTAAAAAACAACAAAAGATTATTAAGTCAATTTAAAATTGAATCTATGACATCGAATAATGCAGACAACTGTTAATATTCCATGTCAATTGAAGAAGATCCTTACATGTAGATAAGCAATCAGTGGGTATGATATTCATTTATACATCATAGATATACTTGAAACAAAAGACCAAAAGTGGCAGGTGTATTTACTACTCTTGTTACTTTAAAGGCAGGAGATAACATACTTTAGAATCAAAAGGCATTTTTGTTTTGCATACAAAATGTATAATAATAAAAGCCAGTAAATAAAAACAAATCTCTAAGGTTGTGCTGATTTGGTAGGAAAGCGTTTCAAAAAATGCTAATTTGTGATAGCATTATAGTATTTTTCAACGGAATTGCAATTAATTGGAAAATAACCTCGAGAGGAGATAATTGATGGAAACTTTTAGATTATGACAGAGGAATTATGTTCGTTGACAATAAGACGTCATTAGTATATTAACATTTACTAATATTATAGATTTTGAAAATAAATTTTGTTAGTAAGGAAACAAACATAATTTAGGTTTTATTTGAAGAAACCTAAATGATTTGATTAAAATATTGTAAACTTCACTAAATATAAGTTTATAATAACCTCCACTTCCAGTGTCAATCAGTTCAAACTTTTCCTTATGGATAGTAGTGCCATCTGGTTCAGGTTTGATTGCAGTTACTTCAACTCGAGCCCCAAGAACAGGCCAATCTCCTCGTTTAACCTAAAAATCAAGACAAATTATAATATTAATTTAATATTAGTATATCTTAATATTGTTTATTATATTGTAATAATATAAATAATTAAATATACTACTTAAATAATATAATAATTATCAACGATTTTTTTTGAGGTTAGATTGTGAAGCGAAGTTATATCAATAAAAAAACAAAAAAAAGTATACATAAACTCACAATTTAATAATTTTTTCACTCGCATTTCATCCTCATTATCAGTGAGTATATACTACAAACTCCAATTTACAACAACGGAGTGAATAATTATTAATTTGTGGGTTTGTGTATGTCTCTTTATTTGTTATTAGTATACTAATCATTAGTTACTAATAATATACTAATTAAAATTTTACTGATATAAGTACAGAACTGAAAATAAATTGTTTATATAGTCCAATCTCGGTAATTCGAAATAATAAATGTACGACCATTTCAGATTACCATTTTTTCGGATTACTAGAATGAACATGTACTACATATTCCTCTGACGTAAATACGGCTACATATATGCCTATATGGTATTATGAAGTATGTATAGGTTAATGTTAGGAATAGAGTTAGGTAAGTACAGTACTTATTTAAAGTTTAACACACTGCAATGACAAAACGATTTTACTATCTGCTTGCCTTAAACGTTGAAACTTAACTGCTGTATGCTGACTAATTGCAAAGTAAACAAAACAAACATCTTTTATAGCCATTTATTTCTTACTCATTTTGATATTTTTGAAAATAGTTTTGGATTAGTGGGAGTTTCGTACTACCAGAACTCGGATTACCATGATTGGACTTTACTTAATTTATGGTTAAAATTACAAGTCATTGATAGAACTATAAAATAAAATAATTATTAGAACCTACCTCAGCATAGATGACAAGTGGATTATTATTTTTACTAGTCCATACTCTCGCTCTAACAACCGGTGCTGTTAGGGACCATGGTGTTGCCATTACTTGAACGTAATGAGGTTGAGGACTTCCAGGAAAGCGCTCAATTGTATAGGTCCATGTTCCCGTCTACAACAGAAAGAATTGGCTAGTTGTAACTTGATAGTTTGCAATATTTTATAAGAGAAAATTACAAAGTTATGAAATTATAAAATTTATTATATATGTTTATTAGTCATATGTTTTAGCGGGAAGTTAAGAAAACCTGTGTACTTATACCTTTTTCAACAGATAATGTATTTTTGATATTATCTATCTGTTTTTTAATAGATATCTGATGATATAACTTCCTCATTTCAGAAATCAAAATTAAGAAGGAATGTAATTCTTTTGTCTTAACTTAAATTTGTTTGAAACAAATTCTAAAACACTTGAGGAGAACATTACATGCTATTTGTAACTATAAATATTCTACATTTATTAATTCATTTTTGAACTTATTATTTCATTTGTGTTAAATTTAATTTGTAATAGATAAATTACTATTCAAGGACAATATTAATTTACAAAAGCAATCTCATGAAACAGATATGATTCTATTCTAAAATATAAGAAAGTCATAATAGTGATAGTGGATTTTATAGCAGATGGTAGGCCTACTGGTTGTTTGTGTATAAGAAAGTATGATAGGGGAATATAAGATTGGTTACTGTTTATTCTTGTGATTTTATCTTAAAAAATAAATGTGCACAAATAAAATACTACATTCAGTTAAAGCTTTTGCAGTGTGAACAGAAAGATTAATGCACTAGATTCCCGAGAGTAATAAATAATGGCAATTTACATAAGAATAACAGGGTAGATTGGAGTGACTTTGCAAAAGCCCAAAAGCATAAAAAGGTTTAATATAAACATAAGATAGGGCATTTTTCAAACTTTAAACAATTTTCTTGTCTGTTGGAAATATAATATTTTGTTTAATTAGGATAATTTAATTTCAAGATTTTAATTTTCAACATATTTTTCAATTCCTTCTATTAGTTTACACTCTCCTTATATATATATCTCGTTCAAATTTTCAATTGTTAGTAAAATTCTTTTTATTCATCCGCTAAGTTCAAATACATTTTTTTAAACTTGTAGTGGATGACATTTGGTGCTAACACAGTTTTTATAAATATATTAATTAATTTATTGAATTTAATAAATTGATTTTAGTTTTAAATGGGAGAAAAACTTTTTACAAAAGGCACTCTTTTTGTAAAAAGTTTTTTTAGTGAGGCATGCAATGTAGATATTTTGTCATATTTGGCTTAAAATAAGTGATAACATATAATTTCATGAGGCAGCTAATTCTATGTTATAGGTTATATGATAGAACAGCTATTTTAACGCATGGGTTATGTTACTCTATTTATATTAATTGTAATTATTTAATAAAAGGTATGTGAAAAACGTTTTTCTTTGTTTTCCTAAGTAGGAATTGGCATTAAAGTTTTTTTGTTTGTATTACTGTTGTTAAAAATTAACTCAAAGCTAAATCTTATAATTTAAATTCATCAGATAAATAATGAGAGGTTAGCTAATTTTGATAGAAATCAGTTTTTGTATAAAATAAAATTTACCTCATTAATATTTGCAGGCAAGCTAAGCATTTTAAGTGAAAGCAAAGAATCAGATCTGGTCGAGTAAACTTTATGAGATGGACTTGTTAATGAAATAGCTCTTATTAATGGGTTCTCTGTATTATGCGTGAATACTGTGAATCTTGCAGGCTCCCCTAACCATTCCTCCAGTACAAAGCTGCCAGTCACACTCGACCTGCCGTCATCCAGGAGCTCTCGACGATGAATCTATTGCAAAACAGAGCAATTTAAAAAACTTGATACAACTAAATTTTGTAGTTAATAACTAAACTGAATTTATGGGTTTAAACCAGATCTATTATTTTTTATAAAAATATTTATTCAACTATTTTAAAATAAACAGAAACATTTTTTTAAAGCATAAATGTAGATTTGAGTTTGAGTAAAGCAATTAATTGTTAAAATTTATGAAAATATCAGTATATAATAAATTAAAGCAATGCAATTTTAAATAGATAGTATAAAATAAAATCAATTATCACAAATGACTTATTAACATTGTAAGTAACAGTGGCGGCTTGTGGTCAGGTTACCAGGTTGCGCAACCCCAAAACCAAATGTGAATAGCAAAAAAAATAATACATTTATCTATTATATAGGAATCATGTACACAGTTATGAGCGTTTATTCATCATATAACATATTCCATCGTTATGAATAATAATAAAAACGTTAGGACCGTGTGACCATTTGCTCAGTCGCAGACACTTTTCAGTCTCGTTCCGCCAGATTATAGGGAAACATGTGGACACTCTGTGACATCACTCCTAATGAAGGAAAAGCATTGGAAGGTCTGAACAGACTAAAACAGCTAGGCAGTGCAGAAAGGCTTCTTAGGTTTCACACAGCCCCCAACCTCGGGAGTGTTCGGTTATTTTGAAGAGACACATCTCCACTCCGCTCTGAGTTTGACGACATTCCCAATTAAGAATGAATTGAGATTGGTTTGTTAATAAATAAGCCCTTGACTAGAAATCCGGTGTCTTAAATAAGTAAAAATAAAATTAAAAATGCCAATATACTTCCTTCAATAGAATAAATCACAAAGTATTTATAAAATCAAAGATTTATGATCACAATTTCTTTGGCTACAAAAAAATCTAACACTTTACGATCTGACAGCCTCATAGGTATTATGCACCAGCCGCCACTGGTAAGTAATATTTAAATGAAAACAACAAATCATGTTTCATATAAACAAATGTTTTGATTATTTAAAATTATAACCTCAATTAATAAATCTCCGGCATCCCCTTGATAAAATCTCTCGACTATACTCCACATTATGTTGGTCAGTTTGAAGTATGTTGATAAGAAAGATGATGCCATGTTGTATTTAGCTTCATTAACAGTGTAAGCAATGCCTCCTGTAGCATTCGCTAACCAATCAAGAGATTTTGCTCTGAGTTGTGCAGGATAGGTAACAGCCGCAATACGGATCTTAGTTTCCACGGCTTCTTCAAGTATTTGATTCAATTCGAGAGACTGATCAGAGGTTCCAGGTGCGATTAGCACAATAACTGATGATGCAGGTCCACTTAGACGATTCTTTTCTTCCAACATCTGGAATTATTTTTAAACAAAATATTTATAAAGTGAGCTAATTAAATTCTATACTTTTAGTTAATAAAGTTTTTTATGTATCTATTGTTATCAAATGATTAAAGTTGTGTTTGTTAAATATTTCAATAATCTCTTATACTGATTGTTATGTTAATAACAGCCAATACAGAACATATGATACATTAATATAACTGAAAAATGAAACTAAATTAAATAAAAAAATGCAAACTAACCTGTATAGCTTGTTTGACTCCACAACTTATGCATGCTGGAGCTCTGGAATCTCCTGGAGTGTAAGGGATATTGGAAGCTACTTGATCCCGTGACCTAGAACTGTGTAGTGGAGATAATGCATGAAGACGGGTCGCTGAGCTTTCATTAACTGCAATAAGTCCCACTTCTGTATTTGGTGGTAAATCATGAACTGCCCATTTTCTCAGAGCCAAACGTAAAAAGCTCCAGGATTCCTAAAACCAAAGAGTTTTTTTTTAAACATCTATCTATTACTGAAAGCAAGTAATCAAAATTGTTTATAATTGAAATTGGCCTCCAAAGCAATATTTTATTTAATTTCAGGTTTTCTTTTGTAACAAATATTACAAACAATTTTAACATCAACCTTTTTTTAAGAATTCAAAATATTTAAAATTTTCTTAAGGTATTTACTGTTATTAGATTAATATTTATTTACCTTATTAGTTAAGTCCTAAATTATTTCTTATAATTTAAAGAAAACAATAAAAAATCTAAACACTGTTGTGTGTGTTCATCAAATACTTCTGTTAGTTCATACTCTCATATATATATATATATATATATATATATATATATATATATATATATATATATATATATATATATATATATATATATATATATATATATATATATATATTGTATACTTGTATTTGTATTTTGACTTAGTTCTTTATTAATACTCAAGAATAGCCTACATATTGTATATATATGTATATATATATATATATATATATATATATATATATATATATATATATATATATATATATATAGTTCAAATATCTTGTCTGTTAATAAATTACTTTTTATTCATCCATTCAAGTTCAAATAAATTTTTTAAAACTTGTACGAACACTATGATAATAAAGTTTCTTTCAAATATTAATTAATAATTTTTAGTTTAATAAATTAATTTTACTATAAGGGATAAGGTATGCAATATATAGTTATTTTCCCTATTTCATTTAAAATAAGTGATAACATGATTTTATAAAAAATTGATTTTATGTTATAGTTTATGTGGTAGAAAAATTATTTTAATGCATAGGTTATGTTTCTTTCTTCATATTAATTGTAATTATTCAATAAAAAATTAATAAATTAAAAATTTTTTGTTGGCATAAATAGCAAAGGACTAAAAAATTGTTTTTCATATTACCGTACTTGGTAAAGTTATATAAGTACATTTTTTAATAAGTATTTATCCAATTTAAAGTTTATGGAAACTTAAACTATCATAATATGGATAAAATGTGTTTAAAAAATTAATTAATGTTAAAATCATTTTAAAAAGAAAATGCCTATTTTTTTAAACTAAATTAGATAATTATTATAATGTAATATACAAGTTTCATATAAATATATATTTATTACAATTATCATATATATATATATATATATATATATATATATATATATATATATATATATATATATTTTTTTTTTTTTTTTTTTTTTTTTTTTTTTTTTTTTTTTTTTTGAAGTGAAAGATATATATATATATATATATATATATATATATATATATATATATATGTGTGTGTGTGTGTGTGTGTGTGTGACTGTGGTGTGTGTGTGCATTTATATACTGTATTTTAATTATACTATGTAGTAATATTCTTACAACACTAATTGTAACAGCATACTAGTTAATTTTCACTAATATAATCTTATATTATTTACTTACTCTAACAAGCATGTCTTTGGTGTCATCAATAATAACAACATATCTTGTCAACATTGGTCTTTTGTAAACAATCATGGGTGTAGTGTTAACAGGAAGATTTGCCTCAATTATGTTGAATCTAGAAGGTAAATAAGAAATAAAAACTTTAAAAGCCATTTCAACAAATATTTCAGCTAACTTTTAGTATTGCATAAATAACTTTTAAGCCTTTAATCCTATTATTACAGAACAACAATTTTTTTAAACAAATAATTTATACCTTTACATGGAAAAATATGGTGTTAATTGAAAAACATTATATTAGATACATATTTCTTAAAATATTATTTATTTCAAAGTAAAAATATTTTAATACTTTTTGTATAATACACATTAATAATAACAGACTGAAAATGTAAAATTGCTATTAATTTTGCTCATGTGTTATAGAATTAATATTTTGAGTGAGTACCCTAGGCCTAATAGTATAAATTGCCTACAATCTATGGTATAATGAAATAAAGTAATACAACAAAATAACTCTAACCTTAGGCTATTGTTAAGCCCATTGTAATCAGTTATTTTTTCTCTCATAAACTGCATTTCCAATTGTAAATAAAATAACATTTGAATATGAAATGTTAATTTAAAATACGAATTAACTTTCAAGTCCTTAAATACATTTCAACTTTAAAAAAGTTGTATTTAAATACTGAAGTAAGTTAAATAGAAATGGTTAACAAGAAAGCAAATATTTATTTCCTTTTTTGGCCGTTTGCATCTATATCTTATTGCCAAGCTTCAATTTGCCAAAGTAAGTTTGCCTACCTGTCAGCAAAATCAATATGGCTGTTAATAACTTCCATAACACTTCTCCGTCCACAGAGGGAGTTGTGCTTTGTTGGTGCGAACCTGTCATGGCTTGCTTGATCACAGAACTCTGTAATATGATCTACTTGTGTTGTAAACATTAGAGAAGTTGATGCCTCGTGATGAACAGCGTGTGACACGTTAAATGATAAACCAGATTCACACATCCTGCAACATTAGTAAAATATAATGAAATAATAAATAAAATTCTAAATATAAAAAAATCTATAGCTCTTGAATGCTAGCGATTTTGCAATTCTGTAATTTAATACACATAGCAATTCCTTTTTCAATATTTGGTGCTTATATTATAATGAAAGAACGGTTTCCTTCATTGTTATAAAAACTTTGTTATTATAATTATTTATAATGAAGATGAATTCGAAAAAAATTCTTTACTTACTTTTTTCCGTGGGTTATTATATTGTAAATATTTACATAATTAAAAACTTAGCAAAATTTCATTACTTTTTTGTGCGATTTTACAGTGATGGCTTCAAAACAATGAATTTGTTTTTTATAAAAAAAATAACACTTACTAATCTACAACCTAAATTCATGCCTTGTGTTAAACCTTCCTTTATGTGCCAGGCGGCGTTGAAAAAATGTATACCACATTTCAATTAACTTTTTAATAAGTTACCTTGTTTAGTTTCTTGCTTTATAACGTAATCTAGCCTATCTGAACACTTTAGTTATATATAATCTGAACACTTATTTTGTGAGCAGTTTTATTTTAATACCACTATAATAGTGTGATATAACAAAATGCAGTAAATATTTCAACATTTAATTCATACATACCTGTGCAACAGTCTGTTTTTCATAAAATCTGTGTACACAGTTTTCAAAATTCTTAATTTCAGACTGACACTATTATGGTCAGAGTTAAGGGGGGGCAAGGAAGCGCATTGCCCCCCTTTTCTGGACAGGTGTATTATTTTTTTATAATCAAGAGCTGACAATAAACTCATTAAAATACTACAAAAATAATAATAGTACTGGCAAGAAATACACTCGGGAGTATCAGTTGTTATTTTGACGCTATGTGAGTTATTTTCTAAATATGACAGTAAGATCAAAGAAAAATATGAACCTTATTTTAATCTTACAAGTCACGATGTTCAAAAATAAATTTTAGGAATTGTTTTAAACGAAGTTTGGTATTCAACGTTATGTTTCTCATTGAAATAAAATCAGCATAGTTTTGGACTCATGACTTTACAAAATTCCAAAATAATTTAAATTTTGCAAAGCTAAAAGGCGCCGATTTGCGTTCTATGAGAAACATATTGTTCAATACCATATCCTAACAGTAAAAAAGTAGTTTAAAACATGTACCTTAAAATGTAAGTTTTTGGATGCTGGTGCAATGTCTGCAAGCTTTTAAATGTTTTCTATTTTTAGGTAGGGAGTACCCTGGACTCATTTAATTCACCCCAGGACAATCTTGTGCCCCCCCCCCCCCACAGAACAAAACTTGTAACTCCGCCCATGGTGAGTGTCAATTATAATGTGTTATTTAAAATCGTGTTTTTTGTTTTATAGAGAAATATTGTTCGTATATAGTTATATGAGTTCTAAGGCGTAGGCTATTGGTTTAGTTTGTAATTTTTTCGAAATATAAGCATTATTTATGTTTTTTTTATTTTTAAATAATTTTTTTCCTGTTTAGAAAATATTTTAAAGTCATATATGTTAAAAGCAAAAAAAAACGAAGGCGGTGAATAAACTGTAAATTATTACCCATAATATGATCCTGTTACAAATGTTGGTTTGTTTTTTTAAAATATATTTGCACTTATCAAATTAACAAGTAGACGAGCATGTAATTTAAGTAAATTTTTAAACAAATTACTGAGACATAATTTCTTTGATTGCACTAAGAGATCTTCATCAGTGTCATTAGAGACAAAATATTGCACTTAAACTCACCCATTCTCTCGAAGGGGCTTATCAGAACAACCATTTATTTGTGCATCTTCTGTAAGGTCTCCATAGTAACAGGCAGGGTATACAAGATCTCCTGCATAGCCTACTTCGTCAAAAACGCCATATCGGTATTTTGCCCATTCTTTCACCAGCATTCGTCCTAAAAAAACCACACAATTATAACATCTCCGAAAGTTATTTCTATTTCCAAATAAACAATGTTTCAGGAATAGCAATATTTTTGTACTATAAATAATTAACGGTTAATTTCAATAAAATAAAAATGTGTACAATTAAATAAAATACCCTTCTAGCGTTTTTAGCAGTACCCACAAACATGTTATTGAATAATTAATCTAATAAACTTAGCAAAACCACTGTCAGGACCAAACTTATATAAAAGGTTTTGTTTGTGGGTCAGAGCATTTAACACTGTACTGGCCAAGGTCAAAATTTATCTAGGTATTACAAAAATTCAGTGATTATGGTGTTTTTAAATTTATTAAAATTAATGTCTAGTGAGCAGAAAACTTAAGATGAGCACCACAATAGGTTAAAATGGGATTCTGTTAGCATACTAATAATAAAATTATTTTGTAGAATATTGTAACTTTGGTACAAATAATTATAGTAGAAAAGTTTTAATCAAATTAGAGACAAATTTAACTTGAAAATCCATTATTTAACATTTTGACATTATTTAACAAAATTACAATATGGTAAAATGTCCATGAACAGTGAGTATTGTAAATATTGTTTAGATGTCAATATGGGCGATGAATTTTAATGTTAGATTTGTCTGTGATTTGATTGAAATATTTCTATTAAATAAAATTATTGTTTTTCAAATTATTGATTAATGTGACCATTACCTACAATTTTATATTTGTTTATGAACCTTAGAAAACTTTTGTTTTTAATAAAGATGAAACAAAATTGAGTTGTAATTAAAACCAAAAGAGCTGAATTTTACCACAAAGTAAATTAAAAACTATTACTTATTGACAGTGGTGTAGCCAGAGGGCAAGACTGGAGGCACATGTCCCCCCCCCCTAAACCAATTAATTTCAGCAAAAAATATTAACATATAAAACAACGCTATTTTTGTAGCAGCTTCTCGACAACCCAACAATTGTGTAATTTCAAGTGCCAAAATAGCATAAAATATGATTTCTAGAGATAAAAATGTTCAATTTCCCCAGGGAGGTTACACCTCGAGTTGTACCCCCCAATCCGCCGTTTTGGCTTTGCCACTGCATATTGGTTAATTATAAGTTTAGGTAATTAAATGGACAAATATAGAGCCTTACCTAAATCTCTAGGCTCCAACAACAATTTGTGGCTGAGGTACATGAAATCTCCCTGCTCGCCACATTGTTGCGACTGTTGAGTCCAAGTGGTGTCCCCATAAACAGGGTGAGTAATGCCCACTCGAATGTCTGGTGTTTCTCCATCCGAAGCTATAGAAGAATACCCATCAGGCAGACAGTTATCATCAGGCCAATGACTTGGAAGAAGCACAGTCACAGATCCAAATGTTGCTCTACCATCCAGAGCAGTGTATAAGGCTTTGGATGTGTTTTGCAGAGCAGCCTGGAACAGATGAAAGGTTTTTATTAGTAAGCAAGAAAAAAATTTAATTATATAACATGTATTTCAAATAATAAACATACACAACTCTACTAGTCTAAACTAAAGTGTAACCAGTGTTTTATAATTTAAAAAGTTAATTAGTTTAGCATAAAGTTTTAAATGTTTGATTTACGTTTGTTTTATACTCGAATATTACACCAAAGAAAATATTTCAATTTTCAATAGGGTGGATAATATAAGCACTAACACTGTATATATACTACTTTAAGGTCATAATATAGATTAAATATGGATACGTTTCAAACATGAGCTACCATATTTCTTTTCCGTAATAGAGAAGGCGCATTTATACCTTTGTCTTTTCTATATCCTCAACCCAAATCATATCTTTAACAAGTATAGTTCGTCACACAAAAAGCAAAATAGATATTTAATTATTTACAATATAAAAAAAACAGTATTAAATTATAATGGAAGCATTAGTCCTCTGTTTTGGCAATAGTTGACAAATTTTCACTTAAACACAACCCTAATCTACTCTCTCCTTTACTAAGTAGTCCTTTAGGAATTATACCACATTACTATATAACCGAATTAAAATATAACTACACAGTACCCAGCTGGGTTGCTTTTGAAAAATAAAAGTAGTTTCCCAATTTAAAAGAAATTATTGCTGCAGTGAAGGAGTTGTTGGCCGCCATTCCTTGCAACAAGCCAAACCGGTGGAAATTTTTCATTTTGTGATGAGTTTAAGGGCTTGTGTTACTGTAAAGTTTTTATTTTTACTTAACTGTATTAAAAATAATACAAAATATGGTTAGGACAAATTTGGTTATATTTAATATTAGCTAACCGTTGCTGATCTGAATGTTAGGTGACTGACAATTTTTTATAACCGAACCTATTCCAACTGGATATTTTGTAGTACAAATATATTTGTATGTACCATAAAATAGTGGTTTATTTATTTTTAAAAAAAACTGCAGTTAACACACACACATTTGTAAATTTAGGATACATTTGTTAAAAGTTTAACAATTTGTTAAAGTTCGTGAAATTTAAAAATGACTGTTTTCTTGTTTAGAATGTATTTTTATGTTTAGAATGTATTTTGTTAAGTAAAAAATCTCAGTTTATTTCAGTCTTTTTTAAATTTTATAACCCTTCTAAATTTACTCATAAGACTCTATTTAACCGTGTGGTTAAAATGAATTTGCCCTTTGCGACCCCAGTATCGGCTGAAATTAGAAATCAGAAATTCACAAAAATATTTTATGAATGACACAGCTGCTCTGCTTCCGTAGAGGCCCTAAAACACCTATCTAGGAATCTTTGCATCCGATCTAAACCCTTTACTCGATGCAGATGCGAGAAAAGCTACAATGTAACCGAAAGGTAAGCCAAAGTACTAATCTATTCCAATCTTTAAGCCCTAAAGACATGAATAAAGTAATCTAAGTAGAAAATCTTCTCTGGGCACCGAATAATAGAGAACCGAACGAGCTACGGCTCACAGATAATAACTATATTGAAAATGAAAGGATCTTCAATTCTTGAAAGAGTATGACGTTAGGCCATGAAAAATGACAGGATAAAAGATGCTTTTGTGCGTCTTTGTATGAGATCAGCTTCGCCTATAGAAATAGGATGTTACAGGGTCTACCTCCCAGCCACAGAAGTTTTAATTATTTCACAACGCCTAACTACCTCTGTGTCTTGTTAACGCTTGTTCTAGTTGTGTTCAGTAGCTTGTTGTAAACAACTTTATACATAAAATTAAACTAAGGTTATGGTAACAAAAGGAAAATTACTTTTACCGTACGGAAACAATTTTAATTTCAGCAACTACTACGGAATAATCAGGTGAATCAATTTATAATAAATAAAATTAACAAAACCATAATAAAACCTAACCGTTTTAAATATTTGAGGTTATGAACGCGAAATCCAACTAGTTAAAATAGGAATTAAACATTGTAATTACTTTTGTAAAATAACAGGCTAACAATAAAATTTAAAAGTCTAAATTATTTTTTACTAAAATTGGGCTATTTAATATCTTCTTAGTTTTAGAGCAATCATTATTTGGAAAGAAAATCCTTTCCAGCATTCTATAAAATAAGACCGTACGATAAATATTACACTGTTTTTCTTGTCAAACGTTTTCGTAGTTTAACATTTAACCAACAGAATGCTCTTAAGTGGGTTCTATACAATTTTGAGTGTAACTTAATGATCAAAGAATTTAGAAAACGTTGTAGTTTGTTTCTACTTAAAAACATGTACGACATATTTTTGGACATTTTGAAGTTTTAATTTGTGGTGAAAGTGATTAACGTAAAATCAAAGGTAAATTCTTAGAATAACGTTGCACTGAAAAATCGATTTTGCAAAGTGGTTTTAAATGTTCAATTGACAAACTCTTTCTTTTGAAATATGAATTTTAAAAATCCATCGATAGTTGTTCTTGATGTGGAGGTTTCATGTACTAACAACCATGAGCGTAAAAAAGTACCATAAAACGTTGCAATATAAATTTCCGTTACGTTGGAGTGTAGGTAGCGTTGTAAAAATACTTGGAATTAAAAGTTTATGCCACTATAAAAGTTGTCGTATTTAACTACGTTATTAGGGCATGACTAGTGCTTTTCTCGGAGATTACTGTTTCGATAAACTGTCGTGGTTTTCCGGGTGTTGTAGTTAAACAGTGACAAGATTGTTAATTACATTCAACTTTAAAGTTTAGCGCTTCTCAAAGAAAAAGAATTCTAAAAGTAAAACAAATAAGTGTAAAATGCCACTGTTCAGAAAACAGGAAGCGGCTGCAACAGATGAATAAGCATAGATAAATATGCCACAGCAATAGTCGACTTTAAAGAAGAGCCTAAGCGCATCAAAACCAGTTTCTATCTGTGACCTACTTCAAGTCGATCTTTGTGTTCGACGCTCCTCAATAAATGAAAGCTAGTTAGAGGAATGCTTTGACGATTAAATTAGTTTGTGCCGTCACAGTACTACCCACACAAGTTTTCTCTGTTCTTCCGAATTTCCTTGCTTTATGTACACAATAGGTTGCGAGGTTCAATTCGGAAAGACGAAGATGAATTTATTGTAGGCGATGGGCTATCGGTCCATTCAGTTTGTTTATTCCGTAATATTTAAATTGAAAAAATTTAATCTGTGCCAAGTTTAATACAATCTGTATTTCGACGATTGCGGTTAAAATGTTTCGGCCAATATTCGTTGATTTAGTGTTGTACAAGGGGAAATTTTCGGTCAATATTCGTTGATTTAGTGTTGTACAAGGGGAAATTTTCGGTCAATATTCGTTGATTTAGTGTTGTACAAGAGGAAATTTTCGGTCAATATTCGTTGATTTAGTGTTGTACAGGGGGAAATTTTCGGTCAATATTCGTTGATTTAGTGTTGTACAAGGGGAAATTTTCGGTCAATATTCGTTGATTTAGTGTTGCACAAGAGGAAATTTTAAAACTCTGTTCATAAAAAAAATTCGTGTGTTTACAATTAAAATTTTCTTTTCGTGACTGTTGACGGAATCTTGTAAATTAAATCGTACAATTCTGTCTTCTGCTGCATTGTATTTCAGGTAGTCTACTCTGAAGGAGAAACTGAGGCTGTGAGCTGAGAAATAACTGAGGAGAAATGGGGAAAGGTAAATAACGATGGTACAAAATGTTTCCAAGACAGAATTCGGACACGATCTGGATCCAGTTAATAATAAAGAAACTGTAACTTATCTAGTTTGAAGGAGACACTGAAGTTATGAGCTGAGGAGAAATGGGGAAAGCTTAATAACAACAGTAAAAAAATGTTTCCAAGACAGAATTCGGACACGATCTGGATCCAGTTAATAACAAAGAAACTGTAACTTTGGGTTATCAACAGGATGTTAATAGAAGCTAATACAGTAGAGCCTCGATTTTCCGAAGTAATGTGACCGAGGATTCTTGGATGAACGAAGACTCGGATAACACAGACAAATATCGAGAAGGAAACGTATGGCAAACTTGTGAGAAAAAATGGAAACGAGGTCAAAGGTGTGATAAAAGCAACTGCTTTAGCAATTTTTTAAAAAAATGGTATATAAATAAAATTAAATTAAAAATACAAAATGGAAAGACATAAGTCAAAAACGTCTTTCCTCACGAGTCAGAAAGTAATACAGGGCTATGAAATGTGCATTTTTTTACTACTTCGGTTAACCAGAATTTGGCTAGTTGAGGTTCGGATAATCGAGGTTCTACTGCATTTTGTTAAAAGTACTTTAGTTAAACTTTAATCTGATTCTGGATAAATGTAAAACATGATTCATGTGATGAATAGCGTAATGAACAATGACGTCAGATCTCTAATGATTCATACAACGCACAGATATGAGTTCACCTAGAAGCTTTAGTACTTGGTCGTTACAAATTTTAAAGACGCAATTCCGTAAACAATAATTTATAACGAGTTTGACTGTAATACAATACAAAAAACAGGACACATTATAAAAAATAACTGTTCTTTTCGAAACCTATGCAACAGTGACTTTTTCAAGCCAACATAACTTTCCCTTGCATTACATACGCAAGAATATAAAAAGGAGAAAGTTGAAGAAGCTAATTGATACTATGTGGGAATTTTATTGTTGAAAACTGCATCACTGATCGTTTCTCACGATGGTTTTGCATTATGTATACGATTAAAGAAAGTAACAGTTACATTTTGAGGAACAGGCGTTCCATGTCATCGCTGCAACGTAAGAATCGTGACAGAGGCGACTAAAAAATTGGATTTAAAATCTGGATTTAAAATCTAATTGGATTAAGTGGAACTGGAAAGAGAATTGTGCGGAAACCAAGAAAATATTATTACATAATTAAACACATTTATAACAATTTAAAAGATTGCGTCTTTGAAATAGTAGGGTAGAACCATAAAAAAATAGACGTGTAAATTGATGAAAACTTTAAAATTTAGTTAAAAAAAATAGGTTCTTGCGGGAGTGCCGACAGGGGGACTCTTGGGGGAGTGCCGACGGAAGTGAAACCTTTTATAGCCACATCTATATTTTTTGTGATTGAGAACAACATTTAACCTTCCATATTAAGAAATTACGTAATCATTAATACAATATAAGAAAAAGTAATATAAAATTTTCGCATTTAACACCAAATTTTGAACTACAACAACAAATTAGAGCTAATAGTTTTGCATATTTTTCAATGAAATTCGCCAGAAATATGAGTTTATACATTTTTCTTTCAATATTTATATATTTATTTAAGGAATGTATTTGATATAGGCTAATATTTACAGTAGTTAATAACAAAATAATGAAGGTAACAAAATACATTTGTTAGATGTTAACTAAATACAAATTTTTTAAAACAATTTCATATGAAGAATGTTTTCATTTAAAAAAATTGGATTAAAAATACATAACTTGATTTTATCGTATATTGAATTATTTGTATTGAGATTTATCAGAATTTGAATAAATTAATGTATTCATTAACTGATCAATAATAACGGTTTTCCTTAACAATGTCCAATAAATAATGCACTATAACCTACGTGTGAAACAGCTGTTCTACAACAGAATTTATAACACAAAATCAGCTGTTGCTTGAAATCGTGTGTTAGCATTTAATATACTTTGAGATGACTCGGAGATTAACATGATGGAAATTGTCCTGTCGGGAAATTGTATGTTTATATTTATCCAATATAAGTTTCTGTAGGCGTCGCTATAGAAGTTTTCACTAAACAAATTACGTAAGTGTTTAAAAAAGGATATTTAAAAATGTTATGCTTTCAAGGCACTTTAACTTACAGCGTTTACAAAAGCTATACTTGTCAGTAACACAAACCAAACCAATCGGAAAGCAATGAACCCGTTGAGATGATCAAGTCGCTCAAGTCGTCCTAGTAAGGCCGTGAATGAGGTTAGGACGGATTGAACGCTTTGTGACTGTCTCGTCAAATTGATTTACATACAAAAAACAGAATACTGCCTGTAGCCGCTGCTTAAATTACGGATAATGTTGTCTTGGGCCGTGCATTATCCGCTCTGCAGCGCTGCACGTGGTCTAATCTGGAACTGTACAGTCGGTGCCAAGACCGAGTTCATTAACATGGCAAGTGATAAAAGCGGGATATCAGGCCGCCTCTACAATGCACCGTTATTTTGTTTCATGATAAGAAAGTGTGTCATTAACTTTGACAGAAGAATCGAATTTCAAAGCGTTAAAACGTCGGAAATATGTTTGAATAGGAAAAACGCGCGCTTTATAGACGCAAAAGTCCTAAAGCGAATATCCCACAGAGTTTCAAATGTTGGCCCAAGAAACATTGACTGATGCGACAAAATGATAAAATAGTATTAACTTAGTATTTAATTAAAAACTCTAAATATGTGTAAGTTTATAATTAGATTGCGGTGTTTTCGTTCTGTATGAGGTTTGTTTTTTTGCGTCACAGTTTTTAATTTTGTTGTATTTAATTTGTGTTTCTGCGTAAACAAGCTAAAAATTCTTCCGCAAGCATATTGGGCAATCTATTTCTTACTTTAGGATAATTGGCGATGAGAATCAATTTACAAAATGCTTCGATGTTTATTACAAAATCGAAAGGTATAACAAGTTTTTATACGTATCAAGATGGCGGTTAGATTCTAAGCAAAGATAAGGCGGATCTGTTTCGAGAATTTACTCAGGTTCCAAGTAGCCTATATTTCTTGTTTAACAAAATTATATTCAATGATTACACCCCACAATACATTCAGGCACCTTAATTATTAAATTTTTTTATCCATTGCATTCATAACATTACTAGGTTCAAACTAACCCTAGATATTTCATTTTATTAAATCCTTCTATTAGCTCACACTCTCCTGATATATATCTTGTGAAAATTTTCATTCGTTAATAAAATACATTTTTTATTTAGCCAATCAAGTTCAAATACATTTTTTAACCCTGCAGGGGATGACAATTGATGTCAATACAGTTTTTGAAAATAATTTTTCATTAATTAAATTATAAAATTTCTGGGGGACTACCCGGATTTGAACTGAGAATCTTCATATTCAAAGTCTAGCGCGCCTTTATAGGTAATTACAAATGTTTAGAAATATATTTCTCAAAGACGTATATGAATCCCCCCCCCATCTGGTTGTCGTCGAAACCTTCATTGTACAAACTTAAACTGTTGCCATGGCTACCACACAATATCATAAACAGTGCTCTAAGGTAATTAAAATAAAATTTTTTCTTTGTTAACCTCTGTAAGAATTTACTTAAATTCTTTTTTTATATTACTTGTTTTATAGTCGTTAGTTTGTCTGTTATTTAATGTGTATCGAAAAGTTTGTACCACCGTTTTCGTGGGTTTCTCATTGGCTAAGATATGCTATATATCCTTGTTGTCTCCCCACGTAAGAAGGATTTTCAACGGCCGACTCCGCTTATATGGCCGTTACTCCTGCCTTCTTTTCACGGCTCTTAAAGTCTCACGGGTTGTTTTATGCCCCCTCAGGACCAAGTCCTAAGTCTGAAGGCCATACGAGAGTGGATAAAGGTTCTATTGCACTCCCTGGGTCGTTGGGGAGGTTTTACATGTCCCGAGTAATACTGAAGGGGTCGTCTCGTTCCAGGACAGGACAGGCCTTCAAATTCGTAAGGATCTTGCAGGGTCGTGGCACCAAGCCCCCATCTCAAGCCTGACGCTAGTCATCCGGGCTGGAGTCACGAGTTTGAGGTTGGATATGTAGGAGTAGGGCTTTCGTATTCTAGACTGGAGATACTTCCACATGAAGGATCTATCTTTGTGTTCCTTGACAAGGTAGTAGAGTTGAAGACAGATAGTCCTTGTCACCATCCCCCCCCCCAGTCTTTCTCTCTTCTTCACTCATTCCACAAAACACTGGCCAATGGCGTTTTCTCCGCCACCCATTCATTAATGTTTTCTACATCACATCTTATTTCTGTGTTTCTCGCTCTGTCCCTGAGTGTTTTTCATCAATTAAGGATTTTCATTTCTGCTGATTCCATCTTTCTCTTTCTCTTTACTGTGTCAGGTCTTGTTTCCGCAGCTTGATCTAACAACTGCTTTGTAAGCTCCGCTTTTCGTTTCTATCGCCATATTTTGTAAGTTCCGTCACGTGTTCCACTGTCTTACCCTCTAGTCGTAACATCGAACAATGAAACAAACTGACGACAATCTGGGACGTCGAGTAATTACACAAGGTTTAAATTAAATTTCCCAGTCGATCATTAAGTTTCGCTCTGACAATAGATTCAATTTGCAGCTCTTCGTTAACAACAGTTGATTCCAAAGGTAGAAAGAACCTTTTACACAAACACCCGTCATCCAGGTCTGTTCAAGTCAAACAGATCGTTCGCGAGTTACGTCGGCGAGATACGTATCTAGACAATTAAAAGTAATTGTTATGTCTCACTTCCGGTTGGAAATTCAAATCGTACAAAAACTGTTCCAATACACCGGCGCGAACATTTGCTACGCTTGGGGAAAACAGGAATTTCAATACGGTAGACATTAGGAGCATAAATAGGACAATGTCGTGTCTAATATACATCCGCGCATAAAGGCGTATAAAAAGGGGTGCTTCTTGTTTTATTCGAGCAAAACTAATTAACGTCGGGTCAAATGCAAATGGGTTGTGTGTACTGCGCCAAACAGAGCTGAGGCCGTAATTCTGGGCAAACCGGAGCCCGTTCCTTTACTGTAATGCGGGAAATGTAACGGTTTCCTGGTTGTTTGATTATTTTTAATTAGGAAATCTCCCTGTTTTACCTCTACGCACGAGTCCATAAAAACAATGGAATTCTTAAAGAAAAATATTTGTGTTCGAATAAAAACCTTTCCTTTTACAACTTGATAAAAAATTGTAGTAGAATTAAAATTATAAAGGTATTTGGAATTCAAGAATCGATGGTGTACTGCTGACCTTATCCCAGTTCAGGTCTCTACAGAACGCTCATGAGATGAAGTAAAGAACATGAAAACCCTGTATATGTTTTTGGCCCCCTTTCTGAGCCACCAAAGCCAACCCAGCCCTCATGACAGTCTTTCTTTGGCGAACTGTCTCCGTCTATTTGTTCATGTGGTTAGTAGCCATTATCGCGAGAAGGATTCAGGTATGATTCCAAGCTGATAAGATCTTTCCATGAAAAATCAGAAGATAGCGAACACAGTTCAAAGTGTCGAGCTAAAGACAAGAGGAAAGAAAGAAGCCCTGTCAGTTGTCATAAAAATCCCATGTCACAAACGTATTCAACCTAAACTGACAAAATAATTTTATTATTTTAATTATACTGTATTATTCCCCGTTATAAAATTTTGACTGGTACCTCGCGAGTTTGGTTGTAGGTGTTTTCTGGCTTTATCTATAACGATTACCATCACCTTGTTCTATGTTTAACCAGAATTCTTCAAATAATTTCTTCCTGCTATGAGAAACACGTAAACGTCTTGTGTTAATATTTTCCACGCCTAAAAGATATTTCAGATATGACAGCCTATATAAAGCTTTTGGTTTCAAAGCGTAGATAAAATTACAAACAGTTGTTGATCTTTTCTCAAACCAATTATATGTATATGTTAGTAAATTTGACTATTATAAAACTCCCTGGTGTGGGGTCTAGTATCACGTGACGTACTCTCTATTGGGGGTGTATTGGTATCATGGTCTCCCATGACTACCCGCGTGCAGAACGATGCAGAAAGGAGTGAATCTAGGACTTATGGAGAGACATTGTGTGCTGTCTGAAGGGTTGACTGAAGCCCCACCCCCCAAACATATGGCGTCATCACACTTGACTAACAGCAATGCTCGCATAGACGAACACAAAAAACGACAATCGTTTACTGCAGAATCGATTATTTAGTAAAGTTGCAAGCCTGAGACGTGGCTGGTCTACATTTGAACTAATCTAAATATATTATAGTGTTTTAAAAAAAAGACTGGCGATAAATCAAAAGTTTGCAAAGTTGGTAATGATTTTATACAGTCGAGATAAAGTTTTGGGAACGAACCGGTGAAAACTTTTTAAGCTGCTTTGCGTTCAACGTACCTAGAAGGGGTAATGAATGCTGGAAAATGTTTGGTCCTTCAAAGTTTTCCATGCGCGTGGTTAATTTTATAGAAAAATTACTAAAGGCAAATGATTTACTTCAAACACCTGGTGGAAACTTATTTAAATGTTGGCAATAAAGCCCGACAGCATTGTTTGAAAGTTAGGTTTGTCTGAGGGACTTGGGAAATGTCTTTTTGTGGTCTAAGCGTGGAGCTTTATTCTTTTCTGAAATTTTGTTTTACTACTAAGATATTTTTTTTAGTAGTCAATTCTTCTGTTATGTGCGCTACAAAGTCGTAAGTAGTTAATTAATAATCAGTACTAAAAAGAGTACAAGTGCTAAATATTCAGTGACAATAAGGTATTTTCAATGCATCATTTATGTGAAGTTATGGTAATTTTCAAGGTTTTCTGGCGTGTACAATAAACCTCCACTTTAGGAGCTGAATTAAAACTGAACGATTGAAATTTTGCAAACAAATGTACTACAGAAAACACAATTAAAAAAAAAATATGCTTTTAAAGTTCCCCCATTCACTCAAAGCCGATCAAACAATAAGCATGAAACGGCAAGATAAATAATATACTAGACAAGAATAAAGCTAGGCATAACATTAAAATAAAAATTGCAAACTTATAGTTTATCGTATGTAGTTTATGCAAACTTACATTTTATTATTACTATTTATACTTTATTAACTTGAGTTTTCCATACTTTAAGAATTATTACAAAGGTCCATCCCCGGGAAAAAATTGACAGAGTTGGGAATTTATTAAATGTTTTAAAGTTAAAGTGAAATGGTGAAACAACATCGGTGAACAATTAAATACAATCGGAACATTATGTAGAGTCGTACGTATAAAGCGAAATCCTAAAAGTAACAAAACATAGGGAAATAATAATAAAGTTAGAAAAGGGGAGGGGCTTAAATATAAATTGATAAGTAGGCGGAGTCTATTAAGAGAAATACAATTTAAGAGTAGTTATTTTAAATTGAGAACTAATGAAATTGATCAAAGGTATGGTCGATATATATCACTAAAATCTAAACGGCAGTTGGAAAAAATGTGACTATAACAACAAGAATTTTGTCTAAGTCGGTTTGATTTCTCCACAAATCTGCTCGCACGATTGGTGATTGTTGGAAATTTCAAATGGATTCGGTTTGTTCTACTTCCATGCAGTGCTGCCAACTAGCCGAAACTAAACGCGCTTTACGCAATTTCCATTAAAACTATTTCGGAAAATTATCGATCCATTGATAAGTGTAATCCACAGCTCCCGACCACTTAACCGCCGGAAACAAAGGAAAGTTTAGCGGTTAGCGAAGCGAAGACATTGCCGTGAGCAACTGCCTATGACAAATCACATGCTTTCCCTGTGACTTATTGCACAAGATCCGAACGTTTCGATACCGTGTACGGCTCAAAATGTTTATTGTTATAGAAACTTGGAGTGATGTAAAAATGCAACCAATTAACTCTCATAGTTTTGTACCATATGCGCCGAAATAAACAGTACTGAAGCAATTGTGAGATTTAATTTTATTTACATAGTTTTACAAACACATACAAGTAAAAAGAAGCTGAATCGGTTAGACTCGGGTATAAACGTGTTCTACATGATCACCGTTCAATTTGAGGGTTTTGAACTCGTGCCGTTCTTGAAGGTTTTGTAGTACGGGCAGTAGTTGGGCGAACTGAAAAGCTCTTCCAGTCAAAACACTGCCAGATCTTCGACATTTCTAACAGCACTAATAATCACGACGTTTTAAGGCGGGTTTAGTGAAACGAAATGCAGTGTGTGACAACCGTTACTCGCCCACTCGTCTGATACGCCACACGAATACGCGGCAACAATCAAAAGTCGGCACAGCTGATCTAGAATTCAACTACAGCTGATTCAGTTTCAGTACTGTTTATTTTGGTTCATACGATCGAGAAGGCAACTACAGCTGATTCAGTTTCAGTACTGTTTATTTTGGTTCATACGATCGAGAAGGCAACTACAGCTGATTCAGTTTCAGTACTGTTTATTTTGGTTCATACGATCGAGAAGGCAACTACAGCTGATTCAGTTTCAGTACTGTTTATTTTGGTTCATACGATCGAGAAGGCAACTACAGCTGATTCAGTTTCAGTACTGTTTATTTTGGTTCATACGATCGAGAAGGCAACTACAGCTGATTCAGTTTCAGTACTGTTTATTTTAGTTCATACGATCGAGAAGGCAACTACAGCTGATTCAGTTTCAGTACTGTTTATTTTGGTTCATACGATAATTTTGTGTTTACGACAAAGAAAATTACCTATTTTGTGCTTTTAAAAAAGGTATAGAGTCGCTATTTGTGGTACTTTCCACACGACTCTACAATCTAAATATTCATTTTCTATTATACAAATCATTTAAATAAGAAAATTTAACCCAACAATAAAAAAACTACGATCATGCGAACCTATAGGAATTAATAAGAACTACGCAGCTGGGTGGGGATGGCCCGGTAAAACTACAGAAGTTTGAAATAAATTACTACTCACGTAAACCTCGCTTTCAGAAACAAAATTCGCCTCCAGCGTTAAGACAGGTCAAATTTTATAAGCTGGCACTTGGGGGCTGCGGGCTTCGGCGCAGGGTAGAGGTGCTGGCAGATCATTTTCAAAAAGATCGATATTTGCACTTCTGCTGACTTATAAGGTTGACTCATTATTTTGTTACTTATTTATACTTTTAAATGTATTGTATATATAACAACAAAAGTAAATAGGGCGTTCACGGAAGCGTGAAGGATTGTCTGAGGGTTGGGACGGGTAGGTCGCGATTTATGATCCCAAAGACTGCAGTCCCTGATGTTTTATAGACGACAATTACACAATTTCTACCTCAGAGCTAAGTGCCAGTTTATAAAGTTTTACCTATAAACGAAGGTCTATATCCGGTAAACGACCCCGCTCAAACGAATCACCCCCCCCCCCCTTCCCAGTACGAATGGGTGATTATGTACGTCCCTTATATATTTACAATATATTAATTTATTCTTCATATGCATCATAGTGATTGCCTTATATATATATATATATATATATATATATATATATATATATATATATATATATATATATGAATGTTTGTATGTACGAGCCTTATGCGTTACTAAACCACTGATCCGATCGCCATGAAAAATTTGGGAAATTGTTGAGTACATTCCTGGGAAGGTTTCTGGTATAGTAACTCTCAAGGGGGTATCCAGGGTTACAGGGGGCACGTGACCCTCTCCCCAAACGAATTAATTTTACCAGAATAATATTAACCTAACAAACGGCGCTTGGTTTTTAGCAAAACAGCTTCCCGACGACCTAGGCTACCAATTTTTTTCAACGTGTATTTTTTTAAGTACCAAAATGGCATTAAATATGATTGTCTACCTTATTCTATCCTAAAGACATTTCATTTAATTCATTCCAAATATTGGTTGCTAAGCAACACTCAACCAATTTAAAATAATTGGACTTAAATTTGAAAATCCATGCTTCTCACATTAACAGCTGTATTTGGCTTGCTCACACGTCGGAAAACCTTCCGATTCATTTATGTATGCGCCAGAGAGAAAAACCAAAAATATTGTATATCCGAATGCACTTCAATAAATAACATTCAATTAAGAACTATTATTGTCACACTTTTCTCGATCGACTACTATAAGTTCAGCTATTATTATGTTCATAAAATACTAAATTAAGTTTTGCTAATGTTAACACGTCATTCATTTACTCCTAGGCGGTACGAAGTTCATCGGGTCAGCTAGTAGGAAATATAGACAATTTTAATTAAATCTTTCGCCGCTTGATGTCGTGTCTTTTTGAGATCTAAAAGATGAATATTTTACTAGATTATAGTTTATTTATGGGAGATGGCCTCGAAGATAAACTCAGTATTCGGAGCTTTATATGCCCACCCTAAGGGTGCCTAGTATTTACAATATTTTAATTTATCTTTCAAAGGCGTCATAGTGATTGCCTTAAATAGGAAAGAAATATAGACAGTTTAAAATTTTCGCTGCTAGATGTCGTGTCGTGCTAGATTCAAAACCTAAATATTTTACTGGATTATAGTCAATTCATGAAAGAAGACCTTAAATACAAACTCCGTCTTCCAATCCTAATGCAGGACAAGAGGCACACAAATGAACCATTTCGGTGTAACGCCAGACACATCTTTCACTTCAGCCTGGGATTTGTCTCGCAATTTGCAAACCCTAAATAGTCCGAGAGGCAATAAATATTCTAATTTTGATAATCCGATTGTACAGAGCTGACAACGCATTCATCATTTGCGTGCAATGCAAGAGTTAATTAAGACAAGCAAGATGCTATTGTCGATACCGGGTTTATGGTCGGAAAGTCGTGCGAGTGAAAGCTATCGATTAGTAAATATTTAATTAAAGGCAGACTCGTTATTCGTCAGTGCACTGTTTGCCTGCAAAGTAATGAGGTAGCCTACAAGGAATTTACCTATAAGAATCTTTCAACAATATTTCTTGATAGATTTTCTTTTAAAAATTTAAAACGTGGTCAAAACATTAGACGTTTAACAATAAAAAACATTATATAAATGCAAGAATAATTTTTTACTTTGATTTATTCTCAAATCAGTGTTATTAACAAAAAGATTCACAAAGTGATCGAAGCGCTCCAAGTAGACTACTTGTAAGCTTTTTTCGTGGAGTAGGCCTAATACTAGTTTATAAACTTTTGTGCAGGTTTTTTTCTAATAAACAAGATATTTATTTAAGTTTGAGAAAACTTGTTTTTTACTGAAAATACTCAATACTTGAACACACTATCATTCACGTAGCGCAACCTCTAACGACGAACTACTTTCTTCCGCGGAGACTTCCTACAAATTAATTACTTTAAACTTACTAGCTACAATTAGTGATACTTTTCAATTTCTTCCATTAGTTCACCCTCTTGTTCGAGATTTCAATCGTTTATAAAAAACTTTTTTTTTCATCCACTCAAGTTCAAATACATTTTTTTTAAATATTAATTCACGAATTAAATTAACAAATTAACTTTAGTTTTATATGCGAGGAAAACTTTTCACAAAGGGGGCAAGTTATGCAATACAGTTGGCTGAAAATAAGTGATAACATGATTTCATAAAACAGCTGTTTTAGGTTATGTGGTCAACAGCTGTTTTAAGGCATAGGGCATATTTCTTTATTCAAATTGTAACTATTTAATAAAAAGTAACTACAATTAAAAAATAGTTGACCTGAGTAGGAATTTACTTTAAAAGATTTTTGTTTATATTACTTGTTCAAGTAACAAGTTCCAAGCAGTTACTTGTCTGGTATTGCCCTAATTTCTCTCTCACTCGCAAGTATACACGGAGTCACGCTGGAAAGAGAGCTTTCAAAAAGCGTGTTCGAGCTCCAAGTAGAGACACCCTTGAGGGCACCGAAGAACCGTCGCGGAACCAGAAGAAGGGAGACGAAACAAACCTTACTACTCACTCGTAAGTACACACGGAGTCACGCTGGGAAGAGAACTTTCAAAAAGCGTGTTCGAGCTCCAAGTGGAGACACCCTTGAGGGCACCGAAGAACCGTCGCGGAACCAGAAGAAGGGAGACGAAACAAACCTTACTACTCACTCGTAAGTACACACAGAGTCACGCTGGGAAGAGAACTTTCAAATAGCGTGTTCGAGTTCCAAGTGGAGACACCCTTGAGGGCACCGAAGAACCGTCGCGGAACCAGAAGAAGGGAAACGAAACAAACCTTACTACTCACTCGCAAGTATACACGGAGTCACGCTGGGAAGAGAGCTTTCAAAAAGCGTGTTCGAGCTCCAAGGGGAGACACCCTTGAGGGCACCGAAGAACCGTCGCGGAACCAGAAGAAGGGAGACGAAACAAACCTTACTACTCACTCGTAAGTATACACGGAGTCACGCTGGAAAGAGAGCTTTCAAAAAGCGTGTTCGAGCTCCAAGTGGAGACACCCTTGAGGGCACCGAAGAACCGTCGCGGAACCAGAAGAAGGGAAACGAAACAAACCTTACTACTCACTCGTAAGTATACACGGAGTCACGCTGGAAAGAGAGCTGTCAAAAAGCGTGTTCGAGCTCCAAGTGGAGACACCCTTGAGGGCACCGAAGAACCGTCGCGGAACCAGAAGAAGGGAGACGAAACAAACCTTACTACTCACTCGTAAGTACACACGGAGTCACGCTGGAAAGAGAGTTTTCAAAAAGCGTGTTCGAGCTCCAAGTGGAGACACCCTTGAGGGCACCGAAGAACCGTCGCGGAACCAGAAGAAGGGAAACGAAACAAACCTTACTACTCGGCATTCCTACATTATACATAATTGTAATTTAAAAAATAATTGAAAATACCCCTTCCCCGACGCGCTACAGGAAATCCCATCCAATGAGCCGATAGGCCCAGAGTTCATCTATCATGCAGGCATTGGTAAATTGAATACGGACAAAAGGAAAAGAGCTGAAATATATAAATATTTATGAGAATAAAGAAGCAGCAGGACCATTACAAGCGCAGTGGGACACCTGTAGCGGAATATATTAGGGCGTTATTTATCGTATTAGGAGTGGAGACCCTCCTAGCCCTGTTTACAAATATCATTTCAAATTACTTTCGAAATGCATTAGCAGACATTTCAATTTTAAATAATTTATTCTACAATGTTGTCGCGGTGAAAAAATGATTCGCAGCCCATTAGCACACTCCTTACTGAAATTGAAATTTGTGAGCAGCTACAAGTTTTATTATTATTTTAATACGGTCGGGGTATTTGTTCGTTTTTGCATTAGAAAGGATTGAAATATCCAATATAGAAAGAACATTTAAAGTAGAATTAATTATTTTCAAGTACAGTGGCCTCGATTATCCGAACCCAAATTAATCACGTTAGGGTTAACCGAGATGATATATATATATTCTTTCGACATGCTCTAATAGCAACAACGTAAAAGACGTTTTCAATTTTGTACTTTTACACTGTTTTTCGTTTTAATTTGTCAATACAGTAGATGACATTTTACACCTCTGTTCACATTTTCATTCATTTCACCAGTTAACCAACGTTACCCGTTGGAAATTCAATTGAGTCTGTGTTATCCGAGAATACGATTATCCGATGCCCATGTTGCCTCGGAAAATCGAGGTTCAACCGTTAATTAAAAAAAAAAGCAGAATACAAAATCGACTGCTCTACTTATAGATTGTGATTTTTTTCTAGTTTCCCTCAATTTCGTTTACTAGTTCAAACTCTACTTATATATATATATATATATATATATATATATATATATATATATATATATATATATATAGATTTGAAATAATTTTGTTTAAACTTGTAGCGGATGAGACTTGATTTTTTCAAATTTTAATTCCTTAATTCCTTAATGAAAAATGGAAGAGCTTCAGGACCTGGAGGAATTCCAGCCGAACTATTAAAGTATGGTACAAATAAATTATTTACAAATTTGAAGGAACTTTTTGAAAAATGTTTGAATGGAGAAGAGACACCAGAAGAGTGGAAAATAGGCTATATATCCACATTACATAAGAAAGGTAATAAGAAGCAATGTGAAAACTATAGAGGAATAACAGTTACAAATACATTGAGCAGAATTTATGGAAAAATAATTAAGCAATATTTAGAAAATGAATACAAGGATATGGAGGCTGAGGAACAGGCAGGTTTTAGAAGAGGAAGATCAACGATAGATCACTTATTTTGCTTAGAACAAATAATTGAAAAGAAAGTAATTCGTTTACAACCTCTCCATTTAGTATTTATAGATATAGAAAAAGCTTATGATAATGTACCATTATCAAAGTTATGGGAAGTGTTAAAGTCAAATGCTATAAGTCAAACTATAATCAAGGCAATTCAAAATTTATATAAAAATTCTATTTCCAAAATAAAAATAGGAAACAATCTGTCAACAGGTTTTGAAGTAACAAAAGGATTACGCCAAGGATGCTGTCTGTCACCCACATTATATAAAATTTATACAGAAAAGGTTTTGAAAAATTGGAAGAATAAATGCAAAGGAATGGGAATCCCAGTAAACAATATCACAATTTATTCTTTACAATTTGCAGATGACCAATTGATTTTAGCTCAAGATTATGAAGACATTGAATATATGACTCGAAAGATAATAGGAGAATACAAACTATGGGGATTGAATGTTAATATGAATAAAACTAAATACATGGTCATAGGAGAAAAAAGTAAAGACTTAATAATAGAAGAAGAAAATGTTAAAAGAATATCACATGTTGAGGAATGTAAGTATTTGGGAATGAAAATTACAAATGATGGGAAACAAGATAAAGAAATTGGATCGAAAATAAATTTGGGAAAAACAACAATTTCAATGTTAAATGGAATTTTATGGGATAAACATATAACTAATCAAACAAAAACAAAAATTTTTAATACAATAGTACGAAGCATAATGACATATGGATCAGACGTTTGGATATTGAAATCAACATTGACAAAGAAATTATTGGCAACTGAGATGGACTTTTGGAGACGTTCTGCGAGAATATCAAGATTGGATAAGATCCGAAATCAAATGATTAGAGATAAAATGGAAGTACAAAATTTAATTACAGATTTTGTAGAACAAAAACAGTTAATTTGGTATGGACATACGAAAAGGATGAATGATGAAAGACTACCAAAGATGTTGTTGGAATGGACACCACCAGGGAGAAGACGAAGGGGAAGACCATCGAAAACGTGGATACAGGAAATTAGTTCATCTTTAATCAAATGGGATATACCAGAAAACTTGTGGACAGATAGGGATGAGTGGAAAAACAAAATTAAAAACTGTATTTCATTAGACTTAGGTTAAAATGTAAAACATTGTAAAAAACCTGTCATAATAATAATTCCTTAATTAAATTTAATTAATCAATTTTAGTATTATACGATAGAAAAACTTTTCACAAAAGGGGCTAGATATGCAATATATCCTAATGATTTCATCCTATTTGGTTTAAGTAAAAACATGATTTCATAAAACATGTGATTTTATTTTATAGGTTATGGTGAAAAAAAATCTGTTTTAACGCATAGGTTATGTTACTTTATTTATATTAACTGTAATTATTTAATAAAAAATAATTAAAATAGTTTTCTACCTAAGTAGAAATTAAGTCCAAACATTTGTTTTGTTTATATTACTTGTTTTGTCACAACTGTTTAAAAAATATGCCTGAAGAGACTTTCTGAAAAGTGAAACTACTCCAATAATATCTAGAACAACGGTGGTTGAAAAGTACCTGAAATAAAGGTCCGTAAATGTTATGCTGCGTATTGAGGGTTGTTCCGTGCAAGTGACGTCACGATGGCTTTCTAGGTCACATACGCGTTCGTACGGTTTTGCAAAAAAAAATAATTCAGAGAGAAATTCTCAGTCGGTTTGCACCAACTTCACAGCCCTCGCAAACACAGGCCTACTGAAAAACACCTGTTCTGAAGTACTCTATCGATCGGGCGTTGAATACAGCGCGAACGTTGGCGCTAATTAACCTGTGCGTATCTGTGCAGCGTTAGAATCTGTGCTCAGACGTGTCAAGAAATGTCAGTTTTAAGGAAGAAACCGCGTCCATTGTCCAGAAGCGAGTTTGAGAGATCGTGGGAACCTGCGGACTGCGACCGCCTATAGCGCGTGCTTCCTCTCCACGGCTTTATGCGATCTGGATTAGAGGTCCTGGTGTTACAGTGCTGCCAACCGAACAAAATGTTAAAGCACGTTAACTCTTCCTGCGGTTCTGAATTTTTTTTGAAGTTTGGCAGAACTGGAACATGGTAATAATTAGTTAAGAGTTGGACGGTATTTGCATGGCGTGATGCTTTGAATGTGTGCTTAAGCCGATCGGGCATTGTCGACTTGGGTTGCAGATAAATGCGTGACTGCAGTTGTCTTGCCTAGCATTGCCACATTAGTTTTTGTTGTGCGTTTCGGAGAACATCCGTCAGATAGCGCTCACTTAATGCTTCTGTGATTTAGTACCACGATTGCAGTACATCCTAGATGATGGGGATTTTCTGAAACGCGTCAATACAAACCAACGTGAGAGCAGTGGGAGATATATGGCTTTAAGGTTGGCGGGGGCTTTTACCGAGAGGTGTCTGGGGAGGTTTTTGAAAGTTGCAATCTCAAAACTCACTTTTTATGCTGTTCAGGACATATCAAGTTGAGTTACACTTAAAAGGTTGGTGGGCTACGTTGGGGTGAGGCATTAAGGGGGGGGGGTATCAAGGAGGAACATACTAATGTGTAGGCATTGGCCTGCACTGCTGGGTAATATTACAAAAATTTTTAGTAATTTACTATAAAATTAGTAGTTCTAGTTTAGACAAACACAGAATTACAAAAATTTTTTAAAAAATAAACGCTGGGAGATTGATTAATATGAGCCACTTGCCTATAGTAGCACTTCGTGTTTAATGAGGAACGCCCTATAGGGAGATATATCCCATTGGCAAGTAAAAACCGTAGCTCCATGACCTGACTGAGGGAGATCTCCCTCAGTGCTACTATAGGTAAGTGTCACATATTAATATACGTCCAAATGTTTAAGTGTAAACTGGTAGTTCGAGTTGAAGATGGAATCGAATATTAGAAACTAACGACATTTCAACAACCAGGCATCAGTGGCCACCAGTCTATATTCACTGACAGTTAGCCAATTTTCTCTCCAGATTTATTTAATTCGGGTCTAGAAAATCTCCCTATGGTAACAAATTTTACATTTCTTTATATCGTACTCTTCCTAAAACTGTATACAGTGACATTAACGCCTCTGAAATCGAAAGAAATGTAGGCGTGCCGCCAAAAACACAATTACAGTCCTTGAGAACATTCCTCGTGGAGGAGACAAATTGCCTTCTGCTATTTTATTTGCTTAATTTTTCTCTCCTAACGGCCACAGTAGTTACAGAATTACTTTATTATCTTTTTATGCAAATAAATTATACCGACAACAGATTTACGGCGGAGAGCTTTTCTGCGCTTATAAATAACAAAGGAAATCTTTTAGAATTCCTAAATTTTACAAGACCTGAACACGCAGTTCAGTTACTTTATTAAATATGCCTTTTGTGGGAAATTAGATTCAACAAATTATTTATTCATTTTCAAATATAGGCTATGTACCGTATGGGCCAAAATAAACTGTTGTACGTGTCTTTTATATAGTTTTACAAACACAAGTAAAAAGAAGCTAAATCGGTTAGACTCGGGTATAAAATGTTCTATATGACCTCATTTCAATCTGGGACCACACTTGTACCGTTCTTGAGAAGTTTTGCATCATTTTGGCGAAGATGTGTTGTTTCATGCTCGTTAACACATTGTTATTTTTTCCTGCAGTTGGACGATGGTGGTTGGTAGGTCATCACGGAAAATCTTCTTCATAATTTCTCAGACGTAGGGGTCAGGTGGTGTGGGCTGGGTTGGACAAGTTTGTCACAGCAAGGAACAGCTGATTCCGTTTCAGTAGTTTATTTTGCCGCTTATGGTATTTGTTTAAATCAGAGGACTCCCTTATGTTTCCTCCTATAAGGGGATAGAACGAGCAGACACCTGTTTATGGTCACAGTAGAGGTTAGGTCACGTGAGGTTATGATCACTAACTCGCAATCCCTCCTATCATTCGTAACAGTCACTGAATTAATCATAATTAATCTTTACATTGTACAATATGTAAATTGAATTTATAAAATAGGTTTTGTAAAATTATTGCTGTAAATGCAGAAGAAAATCGTGGAAATGCACGAATTTATTGAAGGACTATCTTCAAGCTTTCCATCGGGAATGTGGCTCTCGAGATGCTCACAGAGGTGCTCAGGCTATTATCGACAGCTCCAGAGCGGAACGCTAAGGAGCCAAAGCAGAACCACTCAGCGGCTGTTCTAATTAAGTTTTACTGTTAAAACTCCGACGGCCGCACGGCTTCAGACCGAATGGAATTCAAATCTCCACGGCTTCTTGTAATTATTTGCGCAGATGGTTTAGCGGCTACGAATATATTCCCAGAAGCTTCATGTAGTGACGGTTTGCTTTGCGACGACAAAAACCAATTCTGTCATAAATACCATTTTTGCATGAGATGAAAATCGACCTCATGAAAAAAGGGGAAAATTTGAGGGGCTGGCACAACGCCAAATTTCGTTGCGGGATGACGGCATGATGTAGTTATACTTGAGGGTGTTCTAACCTTATTATTTTTTTAAAACTGTAACAGTTTCTTTAAAGACAATTTAGAGAAGTTTTATTTACAATGAACTAAACGCTATTTATAAACCCTAATGTTAAAAAAAACAATGAACTGAGTTATTTTCTCCTCAAATAATCAAACGCTATGTTGTCATATAGAGGCGTGTTTCTATAAAACAGTTTATCATCTTTTTAATTATTTAGATTGTACTTTTACTTATACTTGAGATTATTTTATAGCATTAAAGCAAGTAATAGAAACATAATTTTTTTAAAGTCAATTCCTACTTTGGCCAACAAAGAAAAATCTTATTTTAGTTACATTTTAATGAATAATTACAATTAATATAAATAAAGTAACATAACCCAAGCTTTAAAACAGCTGTTCTACCACATAACCAATAACATAAAATCAGCTGCCTTATGAAGTCATAGGCCTATGTTATCACTTATTTTAAGAGTAATGGGACGAAATAACTATATAGCATATTTTGCCCCTTTTGTGAAATGTTTGCTTCAATATATAACTAAAATTATTTAATTAAATTTATTTAATGAATTATGGAAAAACACTGTATTAACATCAGGTGTCATCCACTACAATTTAAAAAAAAAATGTATTTGAACTTGAGTGGATGAATAAAAAGTATTTTATTAACGATTGAAAATTTGAACTACACATATAATAGTGAACTAATAAAAGGAATTGAATTAATAAGAAATCCTTTAGTATATCACATTAGAGAATAGGAACACTTTCGATCTGATATATTTTTTTATAAATTGGTGCAGATCAAGTGCGTGGAAATGATGACACAAGCCAACACCGCCCGGTGGACATTTGCCAAGTTACTCCCTTTCCGGAGCCAGGCATTTGTTGCGTTCAGAATGGTAACAGCGATCGAATGATGCGACAAATTCCATCCGGGTCACCTTCGCGTGGTCGCGTATTCCTCGTGTAACCTTCATAGCCATAGGCGGAAGTCTTCTCGGACGCCATCTTGAATTGTTAATGTCGCTTATTATTTATTGCAATAATATTGACGCAACTTAATGGGCTTCTTTGTGACGCTGCAATTCCAAGGTAAAACGCGTCCCAAAGGCAAGAGTTGCAAAGTTTTCCGCTCGTTTTGCGCGTCCTTGAAATGCTGTTGGTAGATGCACGATTTGTAAAATTTAATTTAAAAGCCGTCCCAATACTCTACTGCTTTAAAGCTATTGAAATAAATACGGCGCGAAGATAGATTTCAAATGTTTGCTATCCATAAAACTATCATCACATATTCACCAACACATTAAACAAAATTGACAAAACACACAAAAATGCAAATAATTACAAACAAGTCATATAAACAAACATGTTTAAAGGCAATTCCTACTTAGGTCAACAAAGAAAGGTTTAGCTGTAGTTACTTTTTATTCAATAATAACTATTAATATCAATTAAGTAACATTAACTATGCGTCAAAATAGCATTTCTACCACATAACCTATAACATAAAATCAGCTGTTTTATGAAATCATATGTTATCACTTATTTTCGGCCAAATGGGACGAAATAACTATATTGCATACCTTGGCCCATTTTGTGATAAGTTTTTCTGCCTTAAAAAATATAATTAATTAATTTAATTTAATTATTGAATTTATATTTGAAAAAATGTCATTAACAACAAGTGAAATCCATTACTAGTTTTAAAAAATGTATTTGAACTTGAGTGGATGAATTTGAAAGTTATTTTATTAACGATTAAAATTTGAACACCATATATATATATATAGGCTTAAGGAGAGTGTGAATTAAAAAATGGAATTGAAATATTTTCAAATATAGATATATTTTTATTTCTGTTGAAACGAATAAATAACTATGTCGTTAACTCAGTCACGTCTAAGCATACGTCAAGTAAAGGCTTTATCATCCGCGAGATGCAACAGAGCAGAGATTAACCAATCCGGCTCATGTTTGTACGTCGCATCAAAAACCTATTATGCCCCGTACTGAAGGAAATTGCCCGCACCACAAGTGCCACCGATCCTGGGCCTTGCAAGTTATTGCTTACGGAAGGGGGGGTAGGTTAAAGAAGCGCAGTAGGTTTTCCTGTGATCGGAAAAAGTTCATGAATAATCTGTACGAAGCTGCATATGTAATCAGTTTATGGCTAGAGGAACTATGTTTTAGAATAAATTACAAATAGGTTGCAGAACAAAATGGTTGTAGTAGTTTCTAATATGTAATTACCGTGTGCCCCAGAATAAACAGTAATGAAACAGTTGTTAAATTTTATTTTATTTACATAGTTTGACAAACACATACAAGTAAAAAGAACAGGGTGTCTAGTAAAGTAGCTTGAAGAAATTCCCTGAGTTTTCCCTGACTTTTCCAGGGTGTCTAGTAAAATAGCTTGAAGAAATTCCCTGTGTTTTCCCTGACTTTTCCTTTTTTAGATGTCTATAGAAAGCCCAGTTTACATTGGGCCCATCTATTGATATCTGAAGGATCTTGGATAAATCCAGACTTTGAAGAACGAATTGTGTAACTCTTTTGCTTTTGTGTCTGTAAGGAAACACAGAACCAAAATATCGAGCTTTCACTTCATCCGTCTCTGCATCCCAATACCTAACACTCAAATCCATTTGGGCTCTTTGTGATATTTTGTTTAAACTTTCATCAAAGCCAATTACATAGTTAGAATTTGAATTTAATGATGTCAATAACAGGTCTTTAATATAATTTGATAAACCTAATACAACACTATAGGAAATTTTATCTTTCCCCAATCTCATGTTCTGTGCAATGGTGCTATCAGGAAACATCCTTAGAAAGAGGCACACACTACCTTCTGCATTGCGTAAAGAAGTGTTGCATTACTAAATTCACGCACCATATAATCTCTGCTTCAGTCACTTCATCTTTTAGTTTATATTTATCCTAAGGAAGGAGGGGAGGTAATGACGACATCTGCATGACGCGCTTGCCCGCTACGGCAATGAAAACTGGAACCTTCCATGTTGAAATAAACAGTGTACAAATAATCACCGTCAAATAAAACACATACTATCACGCGTCTAGACAAATAGCTGGCTACGAATGTTTACACAGCGTTCTGTGTGGTCAGAAACAGACTGAGTTATCTGTTATCCCCCTGTCCATATGATAACAGAACCACTGCGCACCCCAAGGCCACGGTCCAGGCTAAAACCTCCCAGCTGTACCAACTCAACACGTTTAATATTTATTGACATAAGTCCTGAAGTCATAGCATTGGGCTTATCAAATAAATAATGGGCATCTAAATAAAGAAGTGTTATTTCCTGACTGCCCTGCCCCTAAACCGCTGGCTTACAATACCAAATATTCGAGAGCAATGGCCACTAGTTTTGTTTCTAATCAAAATAAATATTTTCCCGATTTTTTAAAATTTTCCCTGACTTTTCCCTGAATTTTCCAGAATCTTAAAATTCCCTGACTTTTCCAGGTTTTCCCGGTTTTCCCTGTCACTAGACACCCTGAAGAAGCTAAATCGGTTAAAATCGGGTATAAACATGTTCTGTGTGACCTCCGTACAATTTGACGCATCACTCGTACCGTTCTTAAAGGTTTTGCATCATTTTGGTGAAGGGAGTTGTTTTTTTGCTCTTTATACACGTGGTTATTTTTCCCGTAGTTGACGATGGTGGCTGGAGGATCAACGCAGAAAGTCGTCTCCTTCATCATTCCCTAAACGTAGGAGTCAGAAGTCAGGTGGTGTAAGATCGGGTGAGTGGGCTGGATGAGGAAAGTTTGTTCGAAGGGAGATGAGGCGGTTGCCAAAGGTTTCTGGAAGGAAAGTATGTCGTCTAAGGTAGTGTGCTGGTTACGCCATCTTGCTGGGCCCACTGTGGGCGAAAAGGCACAGCATAATCACCCATGAAACCAGCAAGAACTATAACGGCCATTCTCCTACAGCTGATTCACTGTTTGTACTGTTTATTCTGGCGCATACTGTACATGTAAGATTAGTACAATGTTATTGCATTATGTATCGATAGCTGGAGAATGTCTTGAGGTTTTCGATATATCGCAGTCAACGAATATAGCTACGCCAAACACACTCGCGATTATTTATCAGCCGCGCCTATATTTAGAAAAAAATAAATAAATATTGGCCGATCGTCGGGTAACTACAATAAACAATGGAGCGTTAGACTTCACAACTTGTTTATCTGCGGTTTGACAAGGCGCAGGTTTTACGGGTGAATCTACAACAACAAATAGTGACGGCAAAGGGACAGCTGTAGGACGCGGCCCTATTCCTTCAGTACACAACCATTGTTTTATTATATCTCCGACTCTTCCTTGGAGAATTATACTTTTGTGATAATCTTATTTTATAATAAAATAATAATTTTATTCAATTCCTTTTATTAATTCACACTCTCCTTACGTATTTGTATATCTTCTTCAAATTTTCAATGGTTAGTAAAATACTTTTTATTCATCCACTCAGGTTCAAATACATTTTCTAAAACTTGTAGTGGATGACACTTGATGTTAATACAGTTTTTCAAGTATTAATTAATTAAATTTAATTAATTAATTCTAGTTTTATATTGAAGAAAAAATTTTACAAAATTGACAAGGTTGTAATATAGTTATTTCGTCCCATTTGGCATAAAATAAGTGATAACATATGATATCATAAAGCAGCTGATTTCATGTTATAGGTTTTGTGGCAGAACAGCTGTTTTAACAAATGGGTTATGTTACTTTATTTATATTAATTGAAATTATAAAATGAAAGTAAATAAAAAAATATTGTTTCTGTGTTCACCTGACTAGGAACTGACTTTTTTGTTTATATTACTTGTTCTTTCTGTTAATCTATAAAATGAACAGAAAAGCTACTAAACAGGAAAGCTCTATTAAACAGGAAAGCTCTATTAAACAAAGAAAGGCCATTAGTAAAGCTGTATGGTGGTTGTCCATTGACAATTGTTAATTTGACTTTAATCACCTCTCAATACAGTATAAGTCTATCTATACACCTTAAAGAGATCCATAGTTGTGGCCTGAAACCTCTCGTCACCTCCTGAGCAAGACTACTTCGGGAAAGACCTGTACACGTGCCCCCACTTTATCTTGTGACATGCGTCGGTATGATGTGGAAAAGTGTGAAAAGTAAGAGAAGTTGTGAAAAGAGAAGAATGGTGACGAGAGGACCTACACTCCTACTCTAGCTCCAACTTGCCAAAGAACACAAATATATCCTTTACGTAGGGCGTATCTACAGATTAATCCAGTCTCAAACTCGTGACTCCCGCTCAGGTGGCTAGCGCCAAGTCCGAGACGGGTAGCAGAATGTAAGGGTCTTGCAACCTAGCTCTAAGACCTGGACTGGTGACCGACCTGCCCCTGGGACGAGACGAACTCCAACCAAACACTACGATTTCATTGTAAACATGGGAAAAGATAAATTGGAAGGACGAAGAAAATGGAGACAAGAAGGAAAAAAATGGAGAGACAAGGAAATAAATTGTGGAGACAATAAAAGAAAATATAAAATAAGATACCATTGTAACCACTACAACGGTAAAGGGTTGGTGTGAAAAAGGCATAGGATTTCCCGTCCGTATGGATGACAAACACAGCACCATATATTTACTGCACTTTTAAAAATGCGTTTGAATACCCTGATTGTTTTATTGAGCGCTATTCCCAACTGTAGAGCAGCTTTGCCATTATATTTTAGTTGCGGATATATTTCCCCCCCTTTCGCAATAAAAACATGATTTATACATTTGACGTCCAGTTCAATAAGTTTGTCCCGGATTTGCTGCCCCCAGTCTAATGGCTGTCGCTGTTGTTGCGGTATTCCTTCAACCCCCATTCATTACGTCACACGTCAGCTGTAAATAAAGCGAACTTTGGCGGGAATAAAGGATAAACATTTGTCTTAATGCGCAACTTGGCTGCAATATTTACGACCTTTCCGCGAGCCGGCCTCCGCAAATAGCTTATTAGTGCCCGCTCTCTCAGGCCACACACTTTATACAGGGTGTCCTGCCAACAACATCCCTCAACACGCCCGGTGTAAGTTCGTAGTTATAAAAACTTCTACTTGTATGACAAGGCCACGATGGTTACATATGAACTGAATTTCTGATAGGGGGAAAGATTTTATTTAAAATTTGTGAGCAGAAGCTGGGGTTAAAAACACGTTTCAAGGAGAGAAAACACGAGCATACCATATACCTCTACCGAACTGAACTAAAACAACAAACCATATACCTCTACTGAACTGAACTAAAACAACAAACCATATACCTCTACTGAACTGAACTAAAACAACAAACCATATACCTCTACTGAACTGAACTAAAACAACAAACCATATACCTCTACTGAACTGAACTAAAACAACAAACCATATACCTCTACTGAACTGAACTAAAACAACAAACCATATACCTCTACTGAACTGAACTAAAACAACAAACCATATACCTCTACTGAACTGAACTAAAACAACAAACCATATACCTCTACTGAACTGAACTAAAACAACAAACCATATACCTCTACTGAACTGAACTAAAACAACAAACCATATACCTCTACTGAACTGAACTAAAACAACAAACCATATACCTCTACTGAACTGAACTAAAACAAACAAAAATATACATGTAAAGGCCTAAAAATATTGACAAAGTTTAGTTTAGTTTAGCCGGTATTGGCATTTCAGTCATTCAACTAATGGCGCCCAACGAGGTCCTCAGAAGAGCCAGAGAGACCTGGACAAGAGCTTAGGAGTTTACTGTGGCAGAGGGGGGCAGCTAGGGTCTTCCACTGCGCCGATCCGGTGGAGACGAGTATTTAAAAATCGGATACAGTGGAGATGAGTGTTTAAAAATTGGATAAGGTATACGGTGGAGATGAGTATTTAAAAATTGGATAAGGTATACGGTGGAGATGAGTATTTAAAAATTGGATAAGGTATACGGTGGAGATGAGTATTTAAAAATTGGATAAAGTATACGGTGGAGATGAGTATTTAAAAATTGGATAAGGTATACGGTGGAGATGAGTATTTAAAAATTGTATAAGGTATAAAAATTGCAGAGAAAATGTTTGTGTGTGTGTGTGTGTGTGTGTGTGAGAGAGAGAGAGAGAGAGAGAGAGTATGAGGAGCAGAAACGTGAAACAAATGTAGAATAACGAGAAGAAAATAGAAAAATGAAGTACTAAAAAAGCAATGGAAAAAACAGAAAATAAATAGACAAGGAAAGAAGAGAAAAAGAAGGGGTTAGAGGGAAGAGAGATAGGCAAGAACGAAAGAAGAGGAAGGAAAGAGGTAAGAAAAAAAAGAAAATGAGAGGAGACAAAGGAGAGCAGAAAAAGGAGAGATAAGGAGGCAATATTGAGAGGGAAGACAGAGATACTAAACTGAAAAGAAGAGGGAAACAAAGAAACAGAGGAGGAAAGATGAAGTACTAGAGACAATAGGAAATGGGAGAGCGATGGAGCGAGGGAAAGGCAAGAAAAAAAGAAACAGGGAAAATATATAAATGTATGAATAAAAGAGAAGAGGAGGCATTTAAGATAGAAAATATGAAAAAGAAGGTTTAGGAAAAAAGAGAAGGAAATATTAAGGGAAAGCAAGAGCCAGGGAGAGCGAAAAGGGAAGCAATATTTTGCTATTTTACAGAATAATTTTAAAAACTATGCAACACACTGAATACAGCAATCTTGCATTCACCCATTTCTAAACATTAGAGTCAATATATTCCCCGTATCAACTTCACAGCCACTTTGTGTATTTTACATATTCATTATATCCGACTGAATATGCTTTCATATTCACCCAGACATTGACGCGTTAAGCATGTGGAGTGGATTTATACAGTTATCTCTAAACAACGCGATGTTCATGAAAACATGCATTTGCTAATGGTTGAGTTCGTTGCGCCAATGGCGGCAAATAATCACACTTATTGCATTATCTGGGCGCTATCTGCGTATTTACAAAGCAAAGCCCGAGCCATTGAATTAGCCAGGCTTCCACGGAAAAACATATATTTCCAGATTAAAGGGATGAAGGTGTAAAACACGGATCTTAGGGAATTCCTTTGTACACGTAATCTCTCTTTATTGTCAATCCTCACTCTCTCCATTAATACAACTTTGGAGGACTACCAGAAAAAAATAATAACATTTCTATGTTTTGAGGTTATGTATTTTCTAATCTATGCTAGAAGCATAGTTTCTCTGCGTCTATTCTGAGGTTTCGGACAGCGGGTGACAGCTCTGTGCGTCACGGGTAGACAGCATGTTTGTGACTCTACAAGCCATGATACTCTCAGCAAAACACATTATTTGTGTCCATCTTTATACTACCTGCACTAAACCATGTCCGTACCTTATCCCTACCTGCATTCACCCATCACGCCTTACCTTAATCCTAACTGCATTCAACCAATCTTGTCTCTACCTTAATCTATCCCGCGTCTTTCGCTGCATTTAATTAATCATGGCAATACCTAAATCATGACTGGAATAATTTAATCATGTCCCTACTTGAATCGTGACAGGTATTTTAATCATATCCCTACTCTAACCCTACCTGGCTCCCTTCAGTCACCTATACGTAGTATACATACCTCTGTAGGCCTTGGGAATCAACCCAGTACAAATATATTATGTTCCAGACCAAGCAAATCCTTATGCCTTTCCTATTGAAACTTACCACAATATCCCTCCTCACGTCCCAGCGTAAAACATTTTCGCGGTAGAAAAGATTAGGAAATTATTCTAAACGTTAAGGAAATGCTTGTTCGGGTCACTCCGTAAAGCCGACTTTTCTCGAAGTTCGTTCATCGTATGGAATGCTTTTGTGAGTGAAGTGCTCGAGTTTCTGTAAAGTAAATTCCAAACTGGATCCCTTCACGACCGCGCTCCCATTACGCGTCCAATCTCGGCCTGGTCCAGTTTATTCACCTCCCCGTGACCACAGCTCTAATGGTTTCGTTTTCCGCATCTAGATAATGCAGTGACGCGTTCGGATATTGAAGGGTAAAGCTTTTAAACAAGAAGTCAACGTGATCTAATCAAAGAAATGTTAATGGCCGAAGAGAGTTTAATGGAGCGAGCGGAACGTACGTCCTGTGGCTTACCCGTTTGGTGTGTATCGGGTGTCATGGCGGCCGACAGCTGGCAGGCGGAAGTCAACTGGGTCTTCATCACGCTGGACACCGGTGTTGCCAAGTTTGTAACACGATTGTAAGCTGAATTAAAAGATAAAATTAAATCTAATTAATGATCTGAGGGCATCTTTATACTGATCTTATGAGGAAGGTTTTAAAACCGAAACTAACGCGAATATTTTCTGATGTTGGTTTACACTCTCCTTAATATAGCTTGTTCAAATTTTCAATCGTTAATAAAAAAACCTTTTTTTTATCCGCTCATGTTCATTCAAATACACTCATGTCCACTCATCTTCAGCCATTCAGCCATACATTTTTTTGAAACCTGTGCTTGATGTTGATACAGTTTTATCAAATATTATTTGGTTTATTAAATGTAATGAATTAATTTTAGTTTTATATGGAAGAAAAACTTTTCACAAAAGGGGCAAGGTATGCAATATACCTATTTCTTCCCCTTTGGCTTAAAATAAGTGATAAAATGTGATTTACTGATTTTATGTTATAGGTTGTGTGGTAGAACAGCTGTTTTAACGCATAGGTTATGTTTTTTTTTATTTATATGATTGTAATTATTTAATATAAAAAAACTATGTCTTTGTTGGATTAAGTAGGAATGACTTTTACAAATGTTTGTTTATATAACTTGTTTTTTGTTTAGATTATATGTCATTTTATTGCGGTTGTTATTTTGTGTCGGTCTTTGGAATATCTTAGCACAAGTGTTTCGAAATACAGTATTGCAGTGGATTTATATTCTGTGAGTAGCTCTGTAAGTTACGTTCTCCACCTACATTTTTACAAAAGTTGAAAAATTATTTTCAAATTAAGTTAAACGGCGAACTTATATAAACAGAGCGGGGACTTGCTGGGCTTGTATTAATTTGCTTTAAACATGATTTCGACAAATATATCTACGACAGGGGTTCTCAATCTTTTTCAAAGATTGTACCCCTAATTGAAAATTATTATTTTCCGTACCCCTTTGTTGTTGGGGGGAGGGGTTTGGTAAATTAAAAACATTTTTTACATAAAATACACAACATATTTGGAAATATATTTGAAACGCAATACGAAAAAATATTGAGAAGGATGAGCTTGCTTGTTTTTACATAGTTCCTCAATGTTCGGCTCAAGTTTTGTTAAGTACAACCTTAAATCGTCTTCAACATTAAGCTTGTTTCTGTACTTACTTATGTTAGGCTCGAAAAGCCTATTTCACACAGGTATGTAGTTGCAAACCCAATAAGAATCTTTACAGCTGTATTTAAAAGTTCTTGCTACGCCTTTCCAACGCTCATCCAAGAATCTAACAACCTAGCACTGAAATATTTATTTTAAACGTCGGATCACATGATAGTTCCATCAGTTGTTCCTTCTGGAATGTTGTCAGGTTGCTCAAAGTTTCAATAGCATCAAACGAAAAGGGATCACGGATCCAGTACAACGTTTTGTCTGCGGGTGGGAATTATTCTCTTATACAGATCTTCAATGAGCTGAGGTGATGTCCGATTTGAGTTTATAAGGTCAGCAAAAGCGGATATGCTTTTTTCGGATTCTTTCAAAAATGGATTCAATGTTTCAAAAGCATTATAATTGTTGTTTTCTATTTCATTTTCCCAGAGTGTTATTTTTTTAATCACTGCGTTTCTTTTATTTTCAACATAGAAAATATCAGGGAACACTACCATGTATAGACTTATTCCAGATGTTCAGTTTTTTCAAAAATATCACTCAAATAATCCCATTTTTAAAGCCAGTCAAAGTTAATGAGTACTGATGATAAATTAGATTTGTGTTCTGTGAAGAAAATATTCAATTCTTTGTGGAGCTCAAACACGAACCACCACTTTTCCACGGGAAATAAAAATGGCTTAATTGTTCACTAACCTGCCTTGCGTACCCCCAAGGGGTACGCGTACCACAGATTGTGAACCCCTGGTCTACGAGGTACACGAGTAAAAGTTTGGTCGATCGAATTCACGAGGTTAATAAATTCTTTAGGCCTAAACAGGGTCTTTTATTAATAATAAAAATGTTCATTCATTTTAAGGAGAAACTGTCCCACTGAAGGATTTCTGTTCCTGGATTTGTGGATCTTGACATGGGTGCTTTGTATTATTTTGGTTAAAGATCCTATTCTTCTTGCTAAAGTATATTGAAGATATTTTGTGTATGCATGTCTGGGGGGGGGGGGTTGAAGGAATAATTGTAGAAAAGAGACGTTTTTATTTGGTATCTTAATATTATCTTCCCTCAATTACTTACAGCAGAGGTTCTCAATCTTTTTCAAAGACTGTACCTCTTAATGAAAAATTAAAATTTTGCGTACCCCCTTGTTGTTGAGGACGGTTAAATTAATAACCCTTTTTACATTAAAAAACACAATATATTTGAAATATATTAGAAACGCATTACATAAAATTACCGAGAAGAATGGGCTTGCTTCTTTTTACATAGCTCCTCAATGGCCTTGCGTGTTTACGAAACAGATAGAAATAAAAATGGTTTAATTTTTCATTAACCTGCCCCGGGTACTCCCAAGGGGTACGCTTACTACAGTTTGAGAACCCCTGGCTTGGACGTGATTAGGTTCACTGTCGCCACTCAGTGCTTTCTGCACACTCATCGCGGCCCTCCAGACTCAGACGCGACAAACCTCCCAAACCGAGGACGAAAAAAACGGCCCTAATTAAAATCTTCCTCGTCGTCAACGCTAATCAAATTAGCCGCCAAGATAATTGAATCATTACAGCTGATTTAATGGGCGATTGGAGCTAAACGCAATCCGAAGAGCAAGTAGTCCAAGATGGCGGCCGCTAGTTAAATCGATTTGTCTTCGGTTCGTGCATGTGAAGCACGTGCGCCACTTCGGAATGCCCATAGTCTCGCTCCTTCACAGGATAATCTGACTTTAATAGTTTCCCATTCAGGAGCACACTTCTTATTGGCCGCCCGCTTTTTGTGGCCTGCCCGGGGTGACAGTCACGAAATGGACAACGTGCCTTCGCTTCCTCTGGGAAATTCGAGCGCATTCGAAATAACACGATTAGATTTAGGATCACACGGGAATAAGACTTCAACTGTGGGATAGAAGTGGTCGCTTGTTTTCTTTGTAGGCCTACAAGAATCTTCTCTCGATGTGTGGTCACAGAAACTCTAGGTTGTCCTGTCGTCAGATATATTTTATTGCCCTGCTAAAGTAACCACTCTTAAAATGGATTTTTCTAGAGCTATAATTATAACCATCTGGTGGTTATAATAGTTGATAAATAACAGCATTAAGTTTTTCAGTGTAAGTGACTTCTGAAATGGAACAAATGTGACTGCCTGTGTGACAAGTCACCAAATGCTCCTTCATTTCAGATTTTCTACCTTTATCTAAATAGGTCCTCAAATGCGCTTTCATTTCAGCTCTTCCCTCTTTGTTTAATTTTCAAGTCATCAAATACCCTTCGTTAACAAATTCGTTGAATTGAAAAAATGTATGAAATATTGGTTTGCGATAAATAAATGTTAAATGAAAGCAAATGAATATTCTAATTTTATAAAAATTAAAGACGGGTAAATTGCAAAGTTATATTGAAAAAAAAAATAATAATTTTAAATTGATTTATGATTAATTTGTAAAATATTTTTAACTTCAAAAATATATTATTGCTTAGTCCAATTATCTCGTGTTTACAACCGATCCCCGTCTTTCTACTCCTCTAACTTTATTAACGGAATTTTACACCTAATTAATTTGTGGTGAAACTAAGGCACAACGCTTTGTGGCCGTTGGTTACTCAAGTATGTATAAGTGTGCGTCGGAGCCGCAAGATGGCGCGCGGGAAGTGTTTCTGCTTCCTGGAGGACATTCAATACCTTGGGGCTTCCTTCCTCCCTAGTATCAACAAGAGACAACAAAGTGTTTCCTTTCCCTACTTTATCACCTGTGATTTTATTTTCTCGTCAAACAACGATAAAACATGTTTCCAGATCCCACGTTTTGAGGACTGTTTAAGGATACGTCGATGAATCTGTGGCTGGAAACAATATTGCAGTCTAAATGTTTGATAATTATCGAGCAAAATTAAAAATAAATACATACTTTTAAGCTTTCTTATGCAACGTTTTTCGTGTTTATTTGCATTTTTGAATTGAAAGACTAATTTATATAGCATAAGCGGATTTGCGGGTTAGAAAAGTAATCAATTCTGATGAAAAAACTGTGTTATGCGGAAATTCCGGCAGAGCGCGTTTTAGAAAATTATATCCACAACTGAATTACATGTTTCCTCAAAGCGTAACCTTTATTTATTCAGAATGAAATAATAGAAACAAAAATGTGTTATTCCTACTAAAACGAACAACGTAAAATTTTATTAAAGTTACTTTTTATTAAATAATTACAATTAATATAAATAAAGTAACATAACCTATGCGTTAAAACAGCTGTTCTACTACATAACCTACGAGTATAACACAAAATCAGCTGTTTTATGAAATCATATGTTATCACTTATTTCAAGTCAAATGGGAAGAAATAATTATATTGCATACCTTGCCCCTTTCTTATAAGTTTTTTAACAGAAAGCTGACATTAATTCATTAAATTTAATTAACGAATTAATATTTGAAAAACATTAGGTGTCATTCACTACAAGTTAAAACAAAATGTATTTGCACTTGAGGGGATGAATAAAAAGTATTTTATTAACGATTTAAAATGTTAACAAGATATATATATATATAAGGAGAGTGTGAACTAATAGAAGGAACTTTATAAATAAAGAACTGCCGGAACTTATGTACCGAGTGTATTCGACAAACATGTTTACCAAGCACAATCTCCCAACGACCTTTCCCATCCTCCACCAATAAGTAAAACGCACTTCACAAGAGTCAGTATTGCAGCATTATCGGGATTTGCAACCGCACTACTGTCCGTATATCACCGCACGGCCTTTACGCCTCAATGAACCATCACAGCCCAGCAATAGCAATCGTACTGTAGTGATTACGACACGGCCGCTTCGTGGAACATCTCCGAGGACGTCAGGGAAAGGCGATGGAACGTTGCGACATTCTACTAGGTGACGGGACGTATTAGAAATGCCAGTTATGCCAACTGAATAATAAATATGCATCGTACAATCTTACCGTCAAAGTACCACAGTCCGTAACGTTTTTATGTTGGTCATAAAAAAAAGTCACTGACGACATAAAAGTCAGATTAATATATTAGTATACAGTAAGGGCAACTTTACGAACCTATATTCTTTATATTACTTCTTATTATTGTTTAATTTGGTGAATATATCTCTACAATACTTTATTGAAAAACACTGTAAAAAATAGTGTGAAAAGATATGTCAAATCGGGAAAATAGCCCCTGAGTTTATCACGAATACATGCATATCAGTTCCGGAGAGTTATGTCAAGGAGTTTATGGCAATTCTAAAGCCTCGCTTATCCGATTTATTGTCCTAAGTAGGCGGTCGACAGAACATTACTCCAATCGCGATTCTTTAGCTGAAGATGGCAAGTAAGGATGAAACAGATCAAGCAAAACATATAAGGTGACCATACGTTTCTCGTTTTATAAGGCTGTATGCCGGAATCCTGTAAAATAACATATTTGTCCCGAATTTGAAGCGCATTTTTGTAAGAATATATTTGTTTAGCTCGCACGCCACACGTACAATTTCGTTATCTAGCAGCGTTGTGGTTTGGAATAGAAAATACAGTGAATTATTTGCTCTTTATCAAATTTAAATTTTGAACAAACAAATAGGTCTAAAAAGATATTATCAACTGTTAGAAATTTCGTTGAGAAACAGAAATAAACCATTTTAAGTATATTTATATTATAATATACGATATGATACATTTCTAATAAATCTATTGCTTTTGAACTTCTGTAGGCAAGTTGTGTTTACATTCTATTACATCTAAAAGTAGGTTGTCCCGATTTTAACTAATAAAAATATGTTTCTTAATAAAAGTAGATTGATATACGAGTTAGGAACATTCATTTTCAAAATAACGGCGACGTTTCGACATCTAGTTTGCCATTATTATCAGACCCGTAATACTGCGCGTAGTGTTCTAATAATAACACTACACGGGGTATTATTGGCCTGATGATGGCAAACTAGCTGTCGAAACGTCGCCGTTATTTTTAATATATATATATATATATATATATATATATATATATATATATATATATATTGACTCATATATCAACGATCTTTTATTAATATTAAGACATGTGTGTGTGTGTGTATGTTTATAGGCATATATATATATATATATATATATATGTATAGAGAGAGAGAGAGAGAGAGAGAGAGAGAGAGAGAGAGAGAGAGAGAGAGAGAGAGAGAGAGAGAGTGAGTCACCGTACACATATATTTTATTTTTAGCTCAAAAGTAATAATATACGTATGGTCATATTTTGCTTGATCAGTTTAGGAACCACTTCGCCTCTTTAACAAGGAAGGGAGATGACTATAATGATTTGCCGACCGCTGTCAGACGGAGTTGGAGGATTTAGAGATACAATTCTTTTGGAATTAGCAAAACATTTATTCGATACAAAATCCACAATGCCCATCTGTCTTATAGTTTGCCCTACTGTGGCTTAACATTTATAATTATGTCCTTCCCTTAGTCCTGCCTAATTCTGTTTATTCTTTCTTCATTCTTCTTCCTACAAGGTGGTGTAACCTCTTTGATGACGTATGAATGATGCCGTAATATCTCTACATCCTGTACCTAAGGGTTTTACGTTCATTCCTCAATCCCGCTAACATGCACATTGTTTTCCTGTTTTTCCTCAGGGATAAGTCACACTAGTTTAAACCACACAGAAACAGTGTCTAGCGTTACCGAGAAGCTAATCAATTACTGACTGTTCAGTGACGTCACTACATATTTCGTCCTTCCCTTAACAATAACAAAGATTATGACACCCACTGTTACAATATATAGATCATTTGGTTAGACCCTGTACACATGAGGCTTTGCGTTTATAGGCCACTAGAATTGTGTGAGGAAATCAATATGTGAAAAGTCGATGAGATGTATGCAAATTGGACAATCATGTATGCGCATGCGGTAGCAGATGACAGCCCCAGTAAGAGGCTGGTCATTGTTGCAGAAAGAACCCCCTTCCCTCAGTGTGGTGGCCATAGGAGCCCCCTGATATATTAACAGAAGGCCAGAAATTCATATTTCTTGTACGTAGTTTCCGGGGTTGTAGTTACTGAACAAGCATTAATACAAATTCATGTTGCTCTAGTTTTCAAATATAGAATAATCGTTATCAGGATAAATAACTAACTTAATAAAGTCATCAATTTTAGGTATCATAATACGTTTGCATTTAGTATTAACAATTACTTCATGCCACTTGCTACTGGTTGTGGAGTAACCTGAGGCAGTAAGGAGTGGTTGGAGGGGGTCTGAATAGGTAGGGAGGGAAATTAATGCCTAAAAGTAGTGTTTAGCCATTATAATTTGTTAACTTTCTGCGGGAGTACGCCTCTTTTATGGTGGTTATCACACCCCCACTCTTGTTTTGCCCCCCCCCGAAATAATTTCTTGGCCATGCCACTGCCTCCCCTCCCTATTCTTCACGAAAGGTTGCAAGAAGATTCCCTCAAGATCGTGATAACCTTCCCGAGTTCTTCGCCCAACCCGAGTAAGCGTGCATTCCTGGACCGTTTTGCTGTTTGGCATACTAGTTGGAATAACGCACATCGATTATCCAAAACGATTCCATACTCTCGCGGTAGATTATGTAACTGAATCTTTGCCTCTTATCTCCTCCTAATTATCGTCTATTCTAGTTGAATATGGCTTTAACACTAAACACAACAAGTAGTTAGAGCAACTAAATCAGGTCTAAAGTGCAGGCAAGTGCGGGATCAGAAAGCAACAATGTGTTTACTGTGTCTCGAGCAGCTCCAATAAAGATAACCGAAGATATGATGTGTGTTCAGAACAAAGATGGCGCCGGGGCGAACAGCTTCCGCTCTTTGTTTTCTCTGGTTAACGTTCGTCTTGTAACGGGCTAATTAAATAACAGCGCATGCCTTCTTTGTAACTGTGGCCTTCGTTTCCCTAATTGCGAAATTGTAATTAGTATTTGTAAACGCGGCAGTCTCTGTACGCAGAAATGAGATTCAAGAGAGGGAGGGGGCGGACTTCTTGCCAGACAATGGTACAAGATGGGGTGATTAAATTGGGCTGATTGCGGGACAAAACTGTTTACAAAAACCACACAAACATGAATAGCGAAATTAAATGTCTGACGGCAATGATACAACGAACTGTTTGAAAGTTTCGCTTTACAAATACGCCTAAACAATTGGCGAAAATTAAGAAACAATTCCTCAATGATTTCTGTAAAGTCTAAGAGATTGCTTTAGTCGTCGAGAGAAAACATTTGGCACCAAGAAGGAAACTGAACAAGGCGTTTAGAATTTGAGGCAAACCGTCCAATCAGAAGCGTTGTGCTACTTAACCTTAATAAGTCATAACGATTAGGGTAATTCGATCTGAGCGGTTCCGTGGTGATTTGCTAAAAAACGTAGGCACTTAAAGCTCTTCGTGTAATGTCACAGCTCCGAGGCGCTGCTAGGGTCACGTGACGCAATGGATTGCAGGTGGTCCGCCATATTGTGTGAGTAACCACTGCCGGAATACGTTGTACAAGTAATTTGTCGAGACTTTATGATGGATGATCTTTAGCACTGAATCCTCGAGCAAGCAAAATCCGTTAAAATCTAAACTGCCAGGGGATAAAATTAACTCCTCAACAAAGCCGAAAAAAGTGTTGAATTATTGATTAAAAAAAAAAATTGAATTTAGGTGTGAGGTTAATTTCATGATACAAAATCTCATTGTAATACAGTAGAGTCTCGATTAACCGATGTACCGTGACCGAGTGTATCTCGGAAAATCGAAAATTCGGATAATCGAATACTACTCCGTTAATAATCAAGAGAAAAACATATGTTTAGACTGGTGAAATAAATGATAACGGATCAAAGATGTTTAAAAGGGCGTCTAATAAAGAATTGCACGAAAAACTAAAAAGTAATATAAACAAACATTTTTAAAAGTCGATTTCTACTTACGTCAACAAAGGAATATTTAATTTAGTTACTTTTTATTAAATATTACAATAATTATAAACAAAGTAACATAACCTATGTGTTAAAACAGCTGTTCTACCACATAACCTATTTAAAATCAGCTGTTATAAGAAATCATATGCTATCACTAATTTTAAGCCAAATGGGACGAAATAACTATATTGCATACCTTGCTCCTTTTGTGAAGTTTTCTCTAAAAGTTATAAAACTAAAATTAATTAATTATAATTAGTAAATAAATAAATATTTGAAAAACTATATTAACATCAGGTGTCATTCACTGCAAGTTTAAAAAAATAGGCTATATTTGAACTTGAGTGGATGAATTAAATGTTATTTTATTAACGGCTGAAAATTTAAACAAGATATACATAAGGAGAGTGTGAACTAATAGAAGGAAACGAATAAAAACACAAAATGAAAGACATACGTAAATTGAAAACATAAGAGCTGATAGCCGAAACGTTTATAAGTACTGTTTATATTATTTTACTATCTGGCTTAAACCGGAATCGGTTAATCGGGGCTCGGTTGATTGAGGCTCTACTGTACATCATTTAAAAATTAGGAATTTAAACATCTATATTAATTATCTAAATCTATCAATTAGTAAATGTCAGAGTTTTAAAATATTAGTTTTCTAACTAAACAACTTAATTAAGGCACGTTGTTGTGAAGCAGTTATTAGCGTTTATCTAGACTGCAGCGTGTTTATTGTTCTTCGCAGGTCAGCTGATTAAGCGCTTCGGACCCTGTTCGGGAACATTGCTACAAACAAAGGCCGACCGGAAGCAAAACTTTCAAGAACCTCGGCCCAACAATGCTGCTAGACTGAAAGTTTGTACGGTCACACAGACAGGGCCAACTTAACTGCCACTAAAAACTTTGTTTGAATGAATACATTATACTAGCTCTTTATCAGATAATATTTGCAAAAAAATAATTATATATTTTCCAAAAAATAATCTTTTGTTACAGTTAGTAGATATTTGCCAATTAGAAAGTCTTTTTATTCATCCACTCAAGTTCAAACACAAAACTTGTAGTGGATAGCACTTGATGTTAGTAGTTTCTTTAAAATATTAATTAAATTTAATTAATTAATTTAACTTATATATTCTGACAGAAAAACTTTTCGTAAAGGGGAGAGGTATGCAATATAGTTATTTCGTCCCAATTAACTAAAATAAGTGATAACATAAGGTTTCATAAAACAGCTGATTTTATGTTATAGGTTAGGTGGTAGAACAGCTGTTTTAACGGATGTTATGTTACCTTATTTATATTGATTGCAATTATTTAATAATTAGATATTTATAATTATGTCTTCCCGTTATTAACAAATATAAGATTTATTAAACATATACGGAAGATCAGGGGATTGTATTATTTTAGAAAATTTTATAAAAAATAAAATTGCCAGTGGTAGCAAATGACGTCAACATATACGAATAGCTACAAAATTCCGAATACTGAGATCTACGAACTCTCCCGAAGATTATTAAAAGTCAATATTTTTGAGGTTAATGCGAACAGCTGTTTTTGTCTTCATTTAGAAACTAATTGAGAGTTAGGTTTAGTGCAATAACAATAAGTAATCTGGCGATTAGCACAAGATAGCAATCTAACTATTAATGTTTTTAGGTAATGTTTAAATTCGTAGGTTGTGTTACTTTTTATATTTTACAAGAAGCTAAAATGCAGGTTTAAAGACATTTAAGAGAAGGGTAAATATATTTGTTATCAGTATATTAGCTTTAGCTATATTTCGGGCTCATTAAAACATAAAAATACTATGAATTGCAGAATTTCTATTTAAAAATATAAATTTATAATAATAAGTAAAAGTTATAATTTGTTCTATAAAGTTTTCCATAAAGACATTAATCAGAATACACAGTAAATACCTGAAGATATTACCGGTATTTATAAGGTAAGGTTGTTTCACCGACTTCCTAATGATTAGCATATTATTTTATATCTACTAAAGCAGGATTACTACCAGTTGTACTTCTGGCGACGTTTGCACGAATTCCATTTCTTTTGTGTTTTCTTTTAAAAACGAAGACATCTTGATAAAATTAAAAACAATCTGAAAACGCCCTTTTCTGTGTTATTGCCTCTGTAAAAACACACTTTCGTACGATGAATCGCCTCATGAGCCGGTGCGGGGGGGGGGGCTAATCCCATCTAATCCTGCCCGCACTACATTCACCTTACATGTACGAACGATTTGAAGCTTGAAGTTAAGACACAAAATATTCTTTGCACAAATATATTAGCAATTTTAATGGGTGTATTGCAATGTATGTTTTTAAGCAATTAGAACTTCAATAAGTGGTTAAATAGGACATCATTGTTGTAAAAGTCAACAATTAAACTAAGTGCATTGTTGTGAACATTTTTGTACTTACTTATTAAAAAAAAATTATGTCAAGTGAATTAGACAAGTACAGCGCTGGAACAAAAATAACGAAGAGGGAAATAGATTCCCATATATTTGACAGACTTCAATTTACATTTTGTTCAATTAATTCTGAAGAAATGATTAAAATCTTTTTACAAAATATCACGTTAGAATATGTTTTTATAACATAAATTGCTCCCTTCGTAGACTAGCCTATTGCCGAATTGAACGAGTTGCCTCCATTTGCCTTGATCTTGCAAAACCTATGGTAAGACGATCTGACCAGCTTCTGTTGATAAGCTTAATATTGTTTTGTTTTACTAAAGCCTCTTCTATATTGGAAGGTGGTTGGACTTCTTACAAACAGATGCAGACCAACTCACACAGACGTAGGGGATTAGGATCTTTATTTCCTCTGTAGGGGTGATATACATGGTTTAACCTAAATAGTATTAGTAGCTGACCGAGACTATTTTACAAAATCTTTCACTAGTTTATAACAGGAATTTTCTAGGTATTGTTGGATTCTTAACACAAATCTCTTGTTCTATTGTATTATTATATTTAAATTAAATCATGCGTCCTATATTGCTCGTCCACAAACAAAGCAGGTCTGTATTCCCGGAGCAATGACAAAGTGCGCCATTATAAGTGGACAGGTGTGCCTCCTCTTCCGCTCGTTCTGGTAGTAATACCTTCTTCCGATTTTACTTTCACTCTTCGATATATAAAAAGGCAATACTAATTTGTGAGAGTGCGCGAATCGATTCACACGCACACAGCCGAAATCTGACAAAAGTGGGCATGTATTGTGTTCGTGAGCGCCGATCGTCTACAAAGTGCTTTCATGTGAATCGGGCTTTGTGGCCGATGTGTTGGACAATAGAGATAGGAAAATGCAATAGCGCCGAAATACTTTCGCGGGTTACGCCACCTTCTTATATTTCCTCTTTGTGTTTACGTAAAACCTTTCGCCTCGTGGGGGCAGATGCCGCGGAAATCCGAGCGAAACATTCATTTCTATAAGCAAAGCTGTAGAAATCGTAGGATATTGTTAGTATAGTATCCCGCTGAAACTTTGCCTCTGAAGGTGTGGTCGGATATGTACTACAGGATCCCTATTTTGTAGGTAATATCGATACTATTTCGCCGTTAACTGTTTGTTCTGTGTGCTTTGTCCCTCGAGAACGTTGTCTATCCATGATGTATGATTGGTTGTTGTGACTTCATTTAGAAATGAAGGCCTCTCTCATTCAGCAATCGGTTAGTTTACGCAGGTAACTTAAAACTAATAAACCTATGCTAACCAGATACTTTGTAGCTATTGTAATATGGTTATACTTCAATGTACTACAACACAGTTTCTGTTTTATAAAGATTTCTTTCTATTTGTAAAACAATGCCAATTGTTAATAAAGGTTTTAATCACTATTTACGATTAACGACATTAATAATAATTTTTTTGTTTATTACATTTATTTTAAAGTCTGGGTCTCAGTCTTTATTAGCTAAGCACAACTACCAAATAAATTGCCTGAACAATGGTACAAATATTATTCATCCAATTCAGAAGACAACAATGGAATCTGTTTATTGTTGCGCAACAATATCAACGGAGACAAATTCGTCAGCATAGACATTGTAACCGGCGACTGCAGTGCAAACAAAACGAGTGATGAAACTCGCTTATAACAATACGACATTACGACATATGTTAGCCAACTACCGAATCGGAATGACCGTCCCGAGCCTAAGCCCAACTGGAATTGCTAATGCGATCCCAACGACCGTAACTCAGTCAAACGTCAACCGAACCCGTATTAGCCGTAGAAGGAGGGAATCATTCAAATGAAAAGATTTTCGTCCAGAGCCGCCGGTTGACGGATGTCTTCATGCAGTGAGGTTATCAACTGTACCTGCAGCGGACGAGGCGGGGAGGAATACGTTAGAGAGGGTTTCTCGACGAGCACGAAGCGAGAGGAATCGTGAGGGAGACGATCACGACAAAACAAGAGCAACGTTTCTATCCCGCTCCAACAGTCTCCGTCTTTGTTCCTCTCTATCAAGGAGCATCACGACTTTGAACGCTGCCGTCGCTTCTTCTTCTTTTTATTTTAAAACGCAAGAACACTCGAAGCAGTTACTCAGGCTGTTAAACAACATCGAAGATCCGAATTCAGGGTATTTTTTAATTAAATTTTATATGGGAAAGGTTTATTGTCAGATTTATAAGGTATGAAGTAAAAGTATAAGAAGGTTTTCAGCGAAGAAATAAAATATTGTAACAGTTTAGTATGTAATAAAATGTGAAATAAATGCGATTTTCCATTCGCTTTTATGGCAATAGTTATTATCGATGCATTCAAATCGATTCGTGTAATTTATTATTTTATATTCAAACTCTGCAAGAGAACTGAATCCAATTTAATGTTCATGTGTAACAGGAGGCAAAAACTGCAAATTATTTCCAGTTCGGGCGAAACTATTGGAATTAATGTGAACTAAAATAGCGATAAAGCCCTTGCATCATAATTAGAGTATTTTAAACGTTGAAATCATATTTTTAACATTATTTTTTTAATATTTGTTTAAACATTTTTGTAAAGAATATTTATAACAATGAAACTAAAATAGTATACTCATCAGTATATTTTTCCTATTCATTTGTTTTAATACGGTGGGCACGCACGCATGCAGACACACACACACACACACACACACACACACACACACACACACACACACACACACACACACACACACACACATACACACACACACACACGCATACGGATGCACGCACACACACACACGGCGTAGACTGACGCACGCACGCGCTCGCGCACACACACACACACATACACCCACAGGCGCGCGCGCGCGCGCGCGCGCGCACACACACACACACACACACACACCATATCAAAACAAATAAATAGGGAATTTCTTATATCTTAGGAGCATTAATTAATCTACTCGATAGTTTAAAAACAAGTCTATTGAGAACTGAAAGAAGATCGATCTGTGAGATCCCAAGGTGGGCAAATTTACCCAGAACAAAGTTTTTCGCCTGCGTGGAAGCACATTTGTACGTTTCTAAATTAGCTTTTCTGTTTCTCGCATTTACTTTATTGTTTATACTTCCCGTTTCGTTTTAAGGTTCGCTTGTTTCGACACAAGATTAATACGAAGGCGAAATGTGGGGGAAATCCGTTTTGTTCCGGCAGCAAAGTTATAATGAACAAAATTACCACATAATAACTTATAGCAAGCTGTAACAAAACAATTTGCAAAGTGACTTTAATGGTCGGCGTAAGGTATTAAGGTATTTTTTTCAACTGTCGCCACTTCCCGCCCACGTCAGCGTAAAAGCAAGTAATCCGACAAAAGACGCCTTTCCTAAGGCAAAACTCTGTTAGTTCTTCATATTTATAGTTATTGTTGTCAGTATTTTTATCATCGTTGTCACCATTATTTACGACGAAGCTTCTCCGTAGTTACATAGCACCACCGTTTTCTACACTGTGGAGAGACAGCGTTTGAATCATAAAGTTTCTAGTCGTGGACAGTTTTACAAAAATGTCTCAAGTTTATACTTGGCTTGAGGAAACCGTATAATCGAGAAGTTTTTCGTGATTTACTAACGGTGAATATTGCTTTTCAAAATCTGTTTTCAAACTTTTGTATTTCTGCATTTATTATGAAAAAATATTTAATAGTTAATTTTTATTTTTTTTCGGCGATCTTTCGAACGTTATAAGCGAAGGTTGTACCAAACGTTGCCAAGGATTTTAATCAACAATAAGAATGTAATAATTAAAATAAAGTGTAACAATAGAAATGTACGTCAAGAATAAAAGGCGAGAATGGGATCTTTTTATTATAACACATAAACATTGACATAATAATTAGTTGACGGTTTCTAAAAAAATACATTTAAGGGGCTTTATTAAACAAAATGTATAGCTTAGTAATATAAGATTTTTTTAACCCAAAAACAACCTTTTAATGTACTCACCTAATTTTGCGTATTTTACAGCATTGCTTTGTTTTTAATATAGCCTCCTTCGAATTTATATAGTTAATTTGTTCCCCTATTCTATTTGATCTTTAAGTAGAAAATGTTAATTTCCAGTTTTCCACCGAGAGGGATAAGCTTGACCCTTCGTGTCAAACATCGATAAGGGATAAGCTTGACCCCTCGTGTCAAACGTCGCTAAGTGATAAGCTTGACCCCTCGTGTCAAACATCGCTAAGGGATAAGCTTCACCCCTCGTGTCAAACATCGCTGAGGGATAAGCTTGACCCCTTGTCAAACATCTTTAAGGGATAAGCTTGACTCCTCGTGTCAAACATCGCTAAAAGATAAGCTTGACTCCTCGTGTCAAACATTGCTAAGGGATAAGCTTTACCCCTCATGTCAAACATCGCTAAGGGATAAGCTTCACCCCTCGTGTCAAACGTCGCTAAGTGATAAGCTTGACCCCTCGTGTCAAACATCGCTAAGGGATAAGCTTGACCCCTCGTGTCAAACATCGCTAAAAGATAAGCTTGACTCCTCGTGTCAAACATCGCTAAGGGATAAGCTTTACCCCTCATGTCAAACATCGCTAAAAGATAAGCTTGACTCCTCGTGTCAAACATCGATAAGGGATAAGCTTGACCCCTCGTGTCAAACATCGCTAAATGATAAGCTTGACCCCTCGTGTCAAACATCGCTAAAAGATAAGCTTGACTCCTCGTGTCAAACATCGCTAAGGGATAAGCTTCACCCCTCGTGTCAAACATCGCTGAGGGATAAGCTTGACCCCTTGTCAAACATCCCTAAGGGATAAGCTTCACCCCTCGTGTCAAACATCGCTGAGAGATAAGCTTGACCCCTTGTCAAACATCCCTAAGGGATAAGCTTGACCCCTCGTGTCAAACATCGCTAAGGGATAAGCTTGACCCCTCGTGTCAAACATCGCTAAGGCATAAGCTTCACCCCTCGTGTCAAACATCGCTGAGGGATAAGCTTGACCCCTTGTCAAACATCCCTAAGGGATAAGCTTGACCCCTTGTCAAACATCCCTAAGGGATAAGCTTGACCCCTTGTCAAACATCCCTAAGGGATAAGCTTGACCCCTCGTGTCAAACATCCCTAAGGGATAAGCTTGACCCCTTGTCAAACATCCCTAAGAAATAAGCTTGACCCCTTGTCAAACATCCCTAAGGGATAAGCTTGACAACTCGTGTCAAACATCGCTAAGGGATAAGCTTGAGCTATTGAGCTTCATGTTACATAAAACGGACAACAAAGCTACCAGCTACTATTTTCAAAGAAATAAGAAGGCCTACATACCATCTCAGATCCTGTGTTGAACAGAATCCAGGTGGAAAGCCTACTTTCTTTAGTTGTTAGCAAAAGTATTGTCACAATATGAGTAATAGCGGTTCTTTGTATTCTTTTACTTCTTGCGTCAAAGTGACTGGAAAGGTACAGAGACCTTTAATTATTGCCATTCACACATCTCGAGTTTGGAATTACTGGAAAACTTTTACAAATAAATACACTGGAAAGAGGATTTCGCATGCATGTCTATTTTTTTTACTTTAATTAGTATAAAGACCTGTAGAGGTTAACACTTTAAGCGTTTGAAGTGTATTTAAATCTTTAATAATAATTTTAAAACTTTTTAAACATTCTTTTTCATTCCTACTATTAGCGCACACTCTCCCTATATATATATCTTGTTCAAATTTTCGACCGTTAATAAAGTACTTTTTTTCATCCACTCAAGTTCAAATACATTTGTTTAATCTGTAGTTGATGACACTATATTGACACTATTGATGCTTTTTCAAACATCAATTAAATTTAATTAATTAATTTTATTTAATAATTTCGCTTTATATTTTTCCACTTAATATTGTGATTCTGTCATATGTATTTATTGTCATATTTATATTAATTGCAATTATACTTGAGTAGGAATTGAATTTTAAAAAACATTTTTCATATCACTTGCTAAACATTGTTTTTAAAAATTAAAAAAGTGGCGCTACAAAGTACTTATGACGATAAAAATGTATTTAACACGTGGCTAATTGAATTCTTTTTGGCATGATAGATATTTAATGTTGTTTAGTTTGATTTATACATTTATAAACTGATTTAAGGAAAATCAGTACACGTATATAACACTGCAGACTCAAAACATACAAAACAGCCTGCGTTAACTTGGATATGTGAATGGTGGTGAAATTAAGCTCTGTAATATAATCCAAACAATATTAACTAACAATCAAATCAATCTATATCTTAAAAATATTTTATTTTATTTTTCGAAAAAACTTTTTTAATATCTAGATGGTTATGTATTTTTAACGGACTGGCGGGATTAAAAATTTTAAAGTTTTCACACATCTTATGAAAAAAAACATTTTTATAAAAATCCGTTAGTAAACAAATTAACGGATGGTGAAAAATGAATTTTGTAATTATTTTAATAGAAACAAACTGCATTAGAACTAAAGCGCCATTAATAAATGTACTTATTGTAGAAAAACACTTGAAATTAACCTTCTTTAGTAAATTCAATGGTTATCATTAACATACAAAATAAAAATCTTTCAAACGCACGCACACGCGCGAGCACACACACACACACACACACACACACATTTAATTACTGCATGCACACACACATACACACACACACTTAATTACTGCATTATACTTATTTTGAAGAATTAATTATTTTTTGTTTAAATACTACAAAAAATAAATCGAGAAACACGTCCGAATGTTTTTCTATTACGCTGTCCATTCTGCTGTCATTTACAGAACCTAAGTATGACTAATTGGCATTGGCAGGAATATATATAATCTACGTGTCCGAATTAATCGTCCCCGAGACGGCTGGAACGAACGCTGCGCGCGGCACGCCCACCTCGTTATGCATGTCACTGCCTTATAGATTTCGAAGATGCTAATTACACAATAAGAAAACTTGATATTGCTATTAGAGCGGCCAGGATGTCCCGCTCAATTTAACTCGAAACATTAGCATTTCCATCCCCGACAAATAACACTTCCATTGTGTAGAGTTTTTATGCCGAATTTCCAGACGAGATCGGGCATTTCAGATAGCGTTCATATTACAAATAGCTTTTTATTTTTTTAATTACGGACGTAATAAAGTGTAACATGTTTCATTGCGTGCTCTGCCGGACATTTTTATTAAATAATATCGGAGGGGATTTGATAATATACGGGTTAATATTCTCCAAGCTACTGTGAAATTACCTTTGTAAAACCCTCAGTGCGGTAACCAAACTGGATAAATGTTAGACTACGGCGATGACGTAACTACGGTGATTAAATGTTTGCATTTTGTGCTGTAATGTAAGGGCAAATGAAGGTTAATCTGCTTATAAGCTTTCTTCTTATTTACACAAACACGTAATATATACCAAAATTTTTTAAAGCCAATTCTTCCTTAAGTCAACAAAGAAAAATGTAATTTGAGTTACATTTTATTAAATAATTACAATTAATATAAATAAAGTAACATAACCTATGCGTTAAAACAGCTGTTCTAAAAAAACCTGTAACATAAAATCAGCTGTTTTATGATATCATATGTTATCATTTATTTTAAGCAAAATTGGGACGAAATAATTATATTGCATACCTTGCCCCTTTTGTGAAACGTTTTTTCCGATATAAAACTAAATTGAATCATCAATTTAATTAATAAATTAATATTTGAAAAAACATTAGTAACATCAAATAATATCTACTACAAATTAAAAAAAATTATTTGAACTGCAGTGGATGAATAAAAAGTATGTTACTAACGATTGAAAAATTGATCAAGATATATATGGGGAGAGTTTGAACTAAAGGAAGGAATTTAAAAAAAAAACAAAATTCGACTGTTTTTTGGAGCTTTATAATGTTTGGAACTTATAAAACATTACAATGTAGAGGTCAGTGGGACTGGCGGACGTGACTGAATGTTTCAATTGGACAATGTACTTAGTATAGCTTTAATAGAACCTAGTTAATGTAGTTAATAATAAAATGTATGTATTTAAAGAAAACCTATATTTGATATTGAAAAATTTACCGGTTAAAAATTTTATTTAATACGTCTTAGACGGGCTATATTAAGAAGTTTTAATTTTAAAAAAATATAGAAAAAATTTAATAAACTTACTATACGGAAATAGCTGTATTTAAATATAAATAATAGATTTACTAAGAGATAAATATTGAATAGTAATATTTTAATATACAATAAATAAAGTAACATAACACGTGTGTTCAATGGTGTCTACACTTGTTTGGAGCTCGAACACGCTTTTTGAAAGCTCTCTTCCCATAGTGACTCCGTGTATACTTGCGAGTGAGAGAGAAATTAGGGCAATACCGGACAAGTAACTGCTTGGAACTTGCTACTTGAACAAGTAATATAAACAAAAATCTTTTAAAGTCGATCCCTACTTAGGTCAAATTCTTTTTTAATGTAAGATACTTCTTATTAAATAATTACAATTAATATAAAGAAACATAACCTATGCATTATAACAGCTGTTCTACAACATAACCTAAAACAGAAAATCGCCTGTTTTATGCAATCATATGTTATCACTTATTTTCAGCCATATGGAAAGAAATAACTGTATTGCATACCTTGCCCCTTATGTGAAAAGTTTTCCTTGCATATAAAACTAATTATATATCAGCTGTTTTATGAAATCATATGTTATCACTTAATGTTAGCTAAAATAGTTGTGTACAAAAGCGAGATAAATTTAGTTTGGCACCAATTCGACAATTTTTTCGTTCAGGAGTACCTAAATGAAATTCTTTTATTCAATTCAAGCTTAAAGTTTTTCATCAGTTATATTGGGATTATAGAGAGCCCCATTCACCAACCAACAGTAGAAATATAGCCTACTCCAACACTTTATAACCTCCCTTGTAAGTCAGAATAACTTTCTGAGCTCTTCAAATGTAAACATTAAATCAAAATAGCTCCGTGCGCTTTAGACGTAATTAAATTTGTCCGAAACGAAACAAAACGTTTTCGAATTTACATTTAAAGTGAGCAGAGGCGATCGCTGTCCAGGCCCGGCAGGATTTATATAAATCAACAATGATTAGTTAACTGCAACGTCCGAAACTATTTACCGACCGGTTTGTAAAAACGCAGGTCCCGCGTCGTGAGATAAGCACCTCCAACCTCAAACCCAACACCTTCGGCCATATCTGATCCTCCGTTTCCCAGTCACGCATTGCCTAGCCGTTGGCCTAATCACCCCGCCTAATAATACCAATTTAGTGCTTTGGTTTACACGGTCGATACGTGGCGCTGTGTGCATTAACGGATAACTTGCCGGGCATTTTGGTTCTATGTAAACTTCTTATTGCGAAGCGCAAAGCTTACAGAGCGATGTCGCTCGCAAAGCCTATTTTACCCATCACTGCTAAATCCAGTCTTCCACCGACCATAACTTTACATAGTCCGAATTACTTTCGGTAATTATTTACTTTATAGACGTCACAGATATAATAACACTTGGTAACGTTCCATATTAAAATTTTGAAGAAATATTAAGGAAATTGTTTTATAGAAATTCCTAATTAGGTCAACTATTATTTTTGTTACTTTTTATTAAATAATGACAACTAGTATTAATAAACTAAATTAGTCTATGCGTTAAAACAGCTCTTCCGCCACATAGCCTATAACGTAATATCAGCTATTTTATAAAATCACATGTTATCTTTTATTTTACGCCAAACGGGACGAAATATCTATATTGCATACCTTGCCCCTTTTGTGCCAATTTTCTCCCATAGTAAACTAAAATGAAATACTGTAATTAAATTTAATTATTGAATTACACTTGTGTAGGTGTTGTCCACTACAAATTTTAAAAAAATGTATTTGAACTTAAGTGGATGAATAAAAAGTATTTTGTTAAATATTGACATTTTGTTGTAGTCTATTGTTTAAAATATTCGACAGATTTTTGCAATATTAAAATCAAACGTTTTACCTGTTTAGTTGAGGCTTTGTTATGTAGTTCATTAAAAACAAAATGGCGGTGATCCTTACCTGAAAAATACAAAAAAATTTAAAATTTGTAATTATTTAAATAGAAACAAAGCATTACATTTAAAGTCCCAATAAAAAAATTCATAGCTATTAAAAAACGCATGAAATAGTAAATTCAACGTTTATTATCAACATATCACATGAAAATCTCTCGCTCGCACGCACACACACACACACACCGTGTTATTATACATTTCAGTTTTTTAATATAATATTACAGTTTTTACAATAACACTGTATAAGTGTCTGACCCTCAAACTGCTATTTTTATAACTATTTGTCCTCTTAAAACAAGAAAATTGGAGCGCTCCTGGTGTAGAAAATGTAAACTCATTTAGAAAAATTAAATGTATGTAGAATACTTTAGATTTTTTTAAAGAGATATTTGGAACATTTATACTGATTATTCCATGTTTCTGAAGACAGCTTCGTAATGTACTCTGATGGTTCGGCGAGCACGTAACAAACGTTTTACACGCAAGCACGCGCACGCACACAACCGCACGCGCGCTTTAAATTCAGAACATTTGTACTGATAACTCAATGTTTCTGAAGACGATTTCGTACTCTGATGGTTTGGCGAGCAATTGTTGAGGATTTTACTTGATACGGAGAGCCTCCAGATTTACATCGGACAGTCGTGGCAGGGAATTTCTTACCTAGCTGTCATAAAGCTCGGCAGAACTCAAAGGGCGCAACACTTTGAAGCCGGAACACAGGTGGCTGCTTGACGGCTGAGCTGTGATGCGGCGAGATATTGCGACGTGACCGAAACTGGAAATCGGCCAACGAGAGTGTGGATACGTAATGAGAAGCCGGAATGTAATGTAGCCCTACTCGATAGCCGTGACGTCAGATGTGTGCGGAGGAAGGAACAAACGACGCGCTAAATTATGGAAGGATTCAAAAAATATCAGGGTTAGATGCATTCCTATAAAGTGCTTACTACGTTAGTAATAGAGGAGTCAGGATCTTTAAAACCTCAAGGAAAGTATTAAATTGTATTACAGATGGTTAATTCTACAGTTATTGATATCACCTACTGACCATATCAAGTCAGTTTTGCTTCTGTCAAGTCCATAGCAGATATGTTTCAACCGGTTTTATTTTCCAACATCAAATTTTCCAAAGCTGTGAAGTCACGATCGTTCCGAATTTTAAAGCCAATACAACTATGATTATAGTAGCCTACATCAATAGAAACATAATTTCACCTTATTTTCGCTTTGAATTTTAATCGATTTCTTATTGTTTGCCGGATTTTTATTCACAATTTGGGGGCTCGGTAATGAATAAACACATACGCGCATGCTAATCAATTATATTTATGTTTACATGTAGATACGAGACTCGTCAGGACTAGACACTGTCATTTCTGTCACTTGAAGCTATTTATATCTACACGTATCTACTCTTACTTTACTAGTTCGACCCTTACCAAAGTAACTTTACGGTTACAAAGGACCGGATGCGAGTCTCCACTTACAGAAGTTTAGTTTGTTCCTTTTATCTCCAGCATGTTTACCTGGCCCTCCCTTCACAGGTTGCATAATTATTTTGTATTAAATTTTTTTACAAACCTCTTTTACTTTCTATTCTAATTTACAATGAATTATTTCCAGTGTCCGTATCGCATCTGTCACTAGATGTGGCCGGTACAGCATTAAAACTCACGTCCCACTCATTATTGTCCGCGACCTTCGAAGGTCCAACCACCCCATCTCCAACGCGCCGACTAAAATGATTTACCTTTTACGAAATAAATCAAGATACGTGGTATTGCTAGCTTTCAATTTAATAATAAAATGTCGAGGTCGTTTTGGGGTAATTATTACCGAGAAGCCACGTCCATACGGCACACCGTCATTACAGGAGTTGGATGAGTCACGTACAACGCCATTCGTTCCTTTCCCCGAGTTGAAGTCCAAATTGTACTGGCTACGGTCCTTAGGTTCAGAAGTACCATTTTATAATTCTAAACTCCTATAGGACCTTTATAGAAACTGAAAATTGTTTTCTATCGATAAAAGCTCCTTATGTATTAATCACGTCTACGCGCCATCGTTTCTTTCCCCAAGTTGAAGTCAGAATTGTCCTGACAAAGATCCTTAGGTTCAGAATTACCATTTTATAATTGTAAACCCCTATGGCGCCTGTGAGGAAACTGGAAATTGTTTTCTATCGAGCTTTTTATGTAGATTCATATGGTTGGTAAAGAAAAATGCCCAATAAACCATGAGGCTTATATTCGTAAGCAAAGAGCACAAATAATATCAAATTCTTCACTTTTGTTGATTCAACATGAATCTATACACCTACGCTGATTGTAATAGAGAAGGTTACAGTGTAAATACACGTTATCACCGAGGAGGACCGCATGGTTGTCGAAGTATGTTTCTTGTAAAAATGGCGTTGCAATAAATTTACTTTCAATTTATAAAAAAAAATGTTATTACATCTAAAAATCTCTAAAGATAAGAAGGGTTGGGGAAGAAAGATTGTTTCTTTTCTTAAAAAAGGACACTGCGGAAAAAAAATGCCGCGTGGACACTGCGTGGTGACCTTTATAACCACGTCAACAGATGTGTTGAATTGAGAAAGCATTTAGTTTTGAAATTACCTAAACATCTGTTATCAGACGCGCCTAAGAAGGCTTTCATTTCAAAACCTGGATTAAAAATACAGTACTTGATGTCGTACTATCGTTATATTGAATATTTCTATTGAGATATATCAAAATTCAAATAAATATATTTACTAACTTATCAAAACTATTTAATAATATATTTTTCCTTAATAATGTTCAAGAAATCGAGTAACATAACCTACGTGTTAAAACAGTTTATTTACAACATAACGTGTAACATAAAATCAGCTGATATATGGAATCACATTTTATCATTTAATTCGCTTTGAGGTGACTCACAGCGAAACCTGAAGGAAATTAAATTGACGCAAAATTGTTTATGTAAATCCAATAGGTTATTGTAGGCATCGCTAAACACGTTTTCACTTCAAAACTGCAAAAATATGTTTTCGTAGCAAGGAGTAAAAGAGAATAAAAACAAAGTGACGTGATGAAAGTGACAGAAACGGCCCTAATACTCTGTACTAAAGACTTACCTCAATGTTCTCGCTATAACTGAGTTTATTTTACAAATGTATTTACGTCCTGGTCGTCCAACAAACCGGGCTTTGCAGTTACTCAACTAATATCCAATTAACGTCGTTTAGCGAAGCATATAATATGTCCAATATTATCGCAGCGATATTGCCAATCACCGTACAAATATCGAGCGCTTGGACATCGGCAAATACGCGATTGCATTAACGCTGCATTATTTAGTTATCCTTGTGTAAATCTATTAATGTAGTCAGCGCGAGAGTAGCCCACTATATAAATATTTTATTTCTGAAGTATCTATCTATTTGCGCAAAACACTCTTCAAAAGCCGAGTGATTTAAAAGTTGTTACACAATTAGAGTAGAATTAAAATTACAAAGATATTTCGCCTGTCAACGTAAATCAAATGGTTCACCGCCGTCATAACAACTGAGAACCATCTTTCTAATATCACATCGCTTTCTTAATCTTTCACTCCCAGAAAGATATCATTCAACAAGGTATCGGGAGCCGCATTAAGCAGAAATAGCAGCACCGCATTCAGCCACCATATAACCTCGTTGACGCCTGAATACCTTTCTAATTTTATTTTACTAAGGCAAATTATAGACCTGGTTTCAGTGGCGGACATCCCATTAGGCACACTAGGCACGAGCCTATGGGCGCAGCCTCGGGGGGGGGGCGGCAGGCGGCAGCCGTTTTTTTGTACCGATGAGTTTTAGGGATAATAGTAATAGTACCTAGTTAAATTTGGTAAATGTCCTAATGTGAACCTCAGTTAAATCAGTGGCTGGTCCAGCAGGGGGGCGTCCCCCCTGAGAATATAAAACTTCCTTTTATTTTATTGTTTTTTAATTTTATCGATGGAGCCAAAATAAGTTTTTTAATTTATTTTTATAAAAATAGTCTTTAAATAATATCTTACCTTTAAATTTTTTTTAATAAATTGAAAATATCACCAAAAATGTTTAAAAATGTATACTTGTGTAATGTCAGTATGTGTAATGTCTGAGTGTACATGTATGACGTCACGTGTGTGTATGTATATATGTGTATGAGTATTATACGCGCTTCAAGCTGCGCCCGACGGAAAATTTAAAAATTCCAGGAGTACATGCCATCGGATGTTTTAGGTATCTCCAAATAAGGAGATAACGAAAAACATCCGATGCCATGTACCGTTAAATGCGAATCTCGCAGCCTTGAATGCAAGGCATACTAGGGCCACGTACTGCCTCCCACGCGACCTCTCCCCCAAATTTTCCGACCCTCCCGAAAACGCGAGGCCACAACGGCACTCTTGCTCCGTTTATTAATATTGCATTAGGACAGTAAACTATGGTCGGCACGGTAATCGGTAATTAATTAAAACGTAAAATGCATTATTGCATGAATACCAACATATTTTTTAATCTCAAAGCGCATTATTATTAAAAGTTAATTATTTTTTTATTATGCATTTCTTTTAACAGACATAAAAACGGATTCGTATGGTGAAAAATTAAAAGCATTATATTACGTTGGGACGTTGGGGCGCAAAGGGGCGGCCGGCCGAATTGTGCCTAGGGACAGCACCATGGCAAAGTCCGCCACTGCCTGGTTTTGCAATTTGTTCGCTACGTATAGGGACGGGGCGCAAACAAACCGCACATGGAGGGTTTCTTCTATGTAGTATTTCATCTTCAATCTTGTTAGCATTGTGTAGTACTACGGATAACATCTGCAGTCTAATTGTTTGGTTTTAGTTTGTCATGCATATACGTGCAGGAATACATAATCTCGACGCATTTACTCTCGTCGAATCACATTGCCTCTAAAAAAGAGACAGTAACGGTACCCATATCGCGGCCCAAGTACAATACCAAGGATTACTATATCTTCTTAGTACCCTTATACACACATCCTTATTAGCTTTAACTTTACGGCGACGTAACAGACATTTTTCTATGGCCCTGTCTGGAGGTAAGACTATTTCATGTACATGGATGCCTTCTCTAGATCCCAGACGGGTTGGTTTAGAACCTACCATAACTAACATTCCAAATCTTGAAGAACTTAACCATATTCTGCCACCTAAGCACTATTATTTTCTTCCTTTTGTCCCCTACTAAGTCCTATCGATATTTCCTTACCCTTCTTGGTACATGGAAGACTCTGGTTTACTTCAGGAAGGCGACCCAGTATCTTCTCGTGATCCTCCTATATCTTCTACTTACAGGTATTATGTATCTGCCATAACGCTATCTGTCTTTACAGTCTGTAACTATCCTTCGTAGGCGATTATAATAGTAAACTTCTTTTGGCCTACAAGAGATTAAAGCATAATGTAAATGCATGCACGATTAGGTTTGACACGAATCTGTGCTAAGACTGAAGGCGGGGTTAGAAATTTCGACGCGTGGGCAAGAAATAAGTACTGGTGACATCAGACAGTGTTACCAACTATTTAGCCTAATACTACTCTTTCGTTTAAACTAAAATAGAAAAAATATGTAAAATAGACAGAAATACCTAAAAAAACACCCACCCATAAACAAATTGAATGGTAAAATCTAAAACTCTATAGACTAATTGAAATGTCTAAACGCATTTATTTTACGTTTTTCTAAGACAATAAAACCTGCCTCGGCTCAAATTTATTTTATAATACACTACGTATTGTAAATCTCGGATTGGGCCAATTAAATCGGCCGGGTGACATCTCTGGCACCCATAAAGTGTCACACAATGTGTACGCAATCAGTTCGTCCGATCTGGGTAAGGTGTCCGCGGCGACGGCGACAAGTTGCCGGGCCGGGTCCGTGCATTATCAAGGTTCGGTGGGAACTGTGATGACGCGGTGCCAAGTCAGCTGGAACACACGGCGCTGGACTGATAAGCTGGTGGATGCCGAGTGTGGGGTTTTATAGTTGCATTGCTCTACCTGACGGTAATCGTACGCTTTTCGGGAGCATCAGTATGTTTCCGCGACTATTAGATATACGTATCAGCGTAATAAAGTTTTATTGTTGCAAACATCTTTATTGCTTCGACGTAGAGTTTTTATTTGTTTATTTATTATAAATATAGACGTTAAAATACTAATATAAATAAATATATTTTATACGAATTGGAATAATGTTCCCGATACAAATATATTAGCCTACATGCAAACATGAGATGTACAGAAAACGTTTGTTTTCGCTATTCAGCAGTTACAGCATTTTCAAATTTGATTTGATTTGTTTTGAAAACGCTGGAACTAGAAAACGTTTCAACTATTATTTTATATATTATTGCTTGTTTTACATATAATAAGTTACACGTAATTAGTAATCGAAAGTCGGCTCGCATATATACAAAGTAAGATTCTTGTAAGTACATTATAGTGTAAGTGATAAGTGAATTGAAGAAAACAGCGTTGCAAAGTTGTGTGTGTGTGTGTTTGCGTGCGCACGCGTGTGTCCATCATTAATAAAATAATATCTATTTAATGAAATTAATAATTAAGTTGCTAGCAACGTTGTATAACAGCAACGCCTATACAATTGCATTTCAATTCCTTCTATTAGTTCACACTCTCCCTTGATAGTCTATGTTTATATGTCGTGTTCAAATTTTCAATCGTTAATAAAATACATTATATTCATGCATTGAAGTTCAACTAATAATGATTGTATTGGAGAGAAATAATTTGGATTTAACGACAGTTTTAGCTTACAAAGCTCAACACGTTTAGACTGCCAACTTCCAGCGCGCTACACTTTTTGGTTCTTCTAGTCACGTACGCGTTCGACAAGTTTTATTTCTGTTCAGTTTAATAAGGAAATGTACATTCGTTTGGGACAAAGTTGTAGAAACTCTTTAGCTCTGACCTACTTAGAGCATGAGGTATCGTCACATACTCGGCGTTTTTCGGTTTTCGGCAAGACTGAGCAGCCGCTCACCCGGGACTCTGGCTCATAAAGCGGAGAGTTTTATGCTTTCATTGTGCCAAGAGACGTGAGAAAAATACGCTATAACCGAACGAACAAAACGAAACCACAAAGTCTGGCGTCGTGTTCTCTTGTTTAACGCGAATTGAAATCACCAATATACTCCCAGTGACGTCATTATCGCCGTTTAACAAGCCTTCTCGCCTGCTGTGTTTTCTGTTCTTTAAACATATTAAATAATTTAATATGTTTAAATTAATTTTCAACATATTAATAAACCTAAAAGTGCAGTGCTTGCTAATAATAAATACACAAAACCCAAAGTGACCCTGTAAGATTATTACCGCCTACGAAGGACAGGATTGTGGATGCGAGTAGGATTAAAGTAGGGGCGTAAAATCCTTCCGTTGCACAATAAAAAGGACATCACAGTACTTGGGTGGGCCTAACTTTAATACGAATGGTAAATGGGTTCGTCTGCCCGTTACAATCCTATGTAAAAAAATACAAGGAAAGGTGGTTTTGTATTTACATGGGAGAGACACAACTCCTCTGATCTGGGATATAGGGGAGGAATCACGGTTCACTTGTACAGCATGGTCCCATCTCTGTGATAGTGTATTGGTCACACTCTTCGGCGTTAGGCTACATTTATCTAACTCGAATGCTACTGTGATACTGGCATAACGCTCCCAATACTACATAATGCTCATCTGATACGGACGTAAAGCTCCACTGATACTGCCGTAACGCTCTCCTGGAACTGCCATAATGTTCTCCTGGACGACATAATGCCAATGGTACTGCCACAATGGTCCCCTGGTACTGACATATGTTCTCCTTTCGACATAACGGTCATGCTACTGATATAATGGCCCCTGGTACTGACAAAATGCTCTCCGGGATGACATAATGCCCATGGTACTGACATAATGGCCCCTGGTACTGGCATATTGCTCCAATAGTTTTGACATAATGCACCCTTGTAGCTCACCTAAGTAGCCTATTCTCTGAGACTGACATAATGCTCTCCTGGAACCGACACAACGCTCTCCTAAATGTCATAATGCTCCCCTAGAACTGATATATGTTCTCCTGGTCGGCATAATGTCAATGGTACTGACATAATGGTCCCTGGTACTGGCGTTATGCTCCAATCTTTCTGACATAATGCACGATTGTAGCCCACATAAGTAGCCTATCCCCTGGAACTGGCATAATGTTCTCCTGGACGACATAATGCCGATTGCGCTGACATAGTGCTCCCCTGATGATGACATAATGCTCCCCGGATCCTCTGGAGCTGACATAATGCTCTCTTGGTTTGATATAATGCCATGCCACTGCCATCATCCTCCATCGGTACTAACACGCCAACATTACGTAAAATGTTTTTGGAAATAAACAATTAAAACTTAACTTAAGGACCTATGTTTATTCTTTTTAGAAATTTGTCTTGGAATGATGGTGAGGTTTCGAGTGCGCGAGGGAACGGCTCCTGCCTTTACAATAGTAGCAACGAGGGGCCACAGTTCGGTTCTTTTGCCAAAAGCAGTCCTTCAGCCTTCATCCTTCAAAGTTTACTTTGAAGGAAATGTTACATGAAATTGCCGGAGCGGAAACACTATTTCTCCATTCTGTTGGAATAAGACGTTGAATTTCTTTGTCCTCGTACTTTTTACCTTGTTCTGTAACATCGTAATAAAAATATAAAACCGACCACGATAAAGGAATTCTTGAAGGTTTAAAGTGTGTAGTTCTAAAAATAGTTTTTAAATTAGACGTGTTGACTTAAAAAGAATCCTTATGCTTAAATAAAATTTAAAAAATTAAAGTAAATTCCTACTTAGGTCAACATAGAAAAAAATTATTTTAGTTACTTTTTATTTTATAATTACAATTAATATAAATAAAGTATAAAATGCTTTAAACCAGCTGTTCTACCACATAACCTATAACATAGTCAGCTGTTTATGAAATCATATGTTATCACTTATTTTAATCCAGATTGGACGTAGGCCTATATTGCATACCTTGCCCCTTTTGTAAAACGTTTTTCTCCCTCATAAAACTAAAATTAATTCATAAAGTGTAATAAATGAATTAATATTTGAAAAAACTGTATCAACACCAATTTTCATCCACTACAATAGTGTAAACAAAATGTATTTCAACTTGAGTGGATGAATAAAAAATATTTTATTAACGCTTGAAAATATGAACAAGATATATGGACAAACAAGAGAGTGAACTAACAGAAGGAATTGAAAAACTCTATATTCCTGCCTTTGCCTTCTACTGGTTTAATAGTTTTAGCCTTTGACAATGGGAGGAGAAGGATCATAACTAGCTGGGTAAGTACTTTAGGCAAATTTTAAGGTAGGTGTTATACGGAGGCTGTGTTTAAATTTTGTTTAAATGTAATATTTTGTATATTAAACAATTTGCAATTACGAGTGTTTTGATGCGTTTAATATATCTTAGCAGGCTTAAAATACCTTCGCTCAATAGTAACAAGGTGATATATCACGAAAATGAGAGTTGCATGGGAAAATAGACCCCGTGTAAAGGAGCGGTCCTACCTGACTGATTGAAACGTCTGCACGCAAATTGTAAACATAAGAGAATAAAGTCGATGATAAGGTGGTTAGGTGGACCTAACGTAACCGCCGCGGAACGGTACGGCGCATTACGCACGACCGGTGGCCTAGCACCAATCACGTAGCGACTGACCGTTATGCAGGTCTGAATACGGAATTGAGGTTACTGAGATATGACAATAACAGAGCATTTCTTTCTGCAATTAACGACATCCTGAGCTCTGGATAGAGCTGTCACGGGTCTATCACAGCGGGAGTCGTTATGCAAATTTCGCGTTTGATTTCTTCGCATTTCACGGTCCAGTTTCGTAATGACCGTTAGCATCTTTCCCCGGCAGACTAATTATGTGTCAAAGTTCGCGCGGACCGTTCGGTGAAAACCTGGGAACCGTGGCGAAACGCGGGGGAGAGGTCTTAAAAATAGTTTATGCCGTTGGGGTCCCCTTTTTATTTTTTCCCGTTGATTTACGGTGCCGCCGGCCATGATCGTAAATTAGGGTGAAAGAATGTTTGGGAATGCGACTTCTACCTGTCTGAACCCAGCGTTAAATGTTCCACGTTTGTTGTCTTCCATTCTTTAACATGGCTACACCTGCTAATAAATAACTGGCCGGACTGAAAATTTAATTAAATAATATAAAACTAAATTAAAATTGAAAATTTTAATTAAAAAAATCTTTTTTCAATTTCGTGGTTCTTGTTTTACACACGTTGTAAAAAAAAAAACATTTCAGAAGACATAAATATACTTCGAATAATGGTGTTGTTTCGTCTTTTTTGTTGAAAAAGCACAAAAAGAATTTTGTTTCTCTTTAACACGACGTCTGAAGTGAAACGTGAAACGGAAAATGCGCAGGGAAGCGGATTTCCAGATCTTGACGAGTTTATTCCTACCTTAAGGAGCTTTTAACAAGACGGGATTTTGTTTCTCCTTTGTAAAAAACAAAGGACGGAAAAGGTTTTATACTTCTTGTTAAAGGATAATAATTCTAAATGTCAGTTTGACCATGTGTTATACAGTATAAAAAGGTAAACATGGTGCTTTGAGGTATATATTTCACTAGCTGGTAAACACCTTATTATCTGATTAAATAGTGAAAGTACAGTATATTGGTTACCAGAATTAGGAACTAGATCAACTAAGCTGGAACTAATTATTTATAATTATATTATCAAATGGACTGTAAAATTAGTAATTGAATTTAAACTCTACACGAGTAGTTTTGTGTTATTATACTACCTGATGATGACGTAGCCACCGAAACGCGTATGAGAAAACAAACTCATTATTGTTGATTATTACTTAATAATTACCACTGCTAGAATTTTGGTACAATTTATGATGGTTTAAAACAACGCGCACTTTACAACCGGAGAGACATTTTGAAGATATATCTGCCGAGACGATACTTTATCGGTTTAAAAATACAAGCGCTCCTGTCTCCTACGTACGAGCAGTGAAGAGATATGGGGGTGAATTGCGTGGCAAGGTAGCATACCTAAATCTTTACAGGAGTGATAAGAGATGTCTAGAGACGGGAAATTTTAAATACATTATTGGTAAATTTCTTTAGAAAATGCCACGCTGTATTTAATGAATACAATAACATTGTTTCAGAGGGGGTAAAATTAAGAATAAAGAAAGACCTTTATGAAAGGAAGAAACGTAGTACAGTCCTTTGTTAAAGGAAAATGAATAATCTTATATTTATGTTGCATGGTGAACTCTTGAGCTTCGGTATAAAAATTGTGTATTTTTAAGCTTTCGTGTCTTCTTTATTAAAAAGATCCAACATTTTTACTAAAACGAACTAAAAACATTTTCTTCAAAAAGGTAACGAATATTAATATACAAAGGTTAATAAAGTCAGAAAATCCTGAAGAAATTGCTTTTTTTGTAGTGTAAAGACATGAGCCAGTATGAGTACGAAGGATTGTAAGGTATTGTGGATATAGCTAGCATTAAGGTATGGGAATGGGATAGAGGATTTAGGAGAGGCCCAACATCAAGTGCAAGGTCACGCGACAGGAATAGATCCTGTATCAGAGCCATTAGGAAGGCCAGTGGGTGGAGGTAGATCTAAGGACAGAGCACGATGATCCTCTGGTGTTAGTATCAGGGGAAGATATGGTTGGCGAGCCCAAGGGCGCCACAGTGGTCGAGGAAAGTCCATGGAGTATTGTGAACGAGTTGTAGACGAATGTAAGAAAATAAACTCCATGAAATCTTTACCTTGGAGTTCTAAAACAAACTTAAGATAAGCATCGCCTTTATCAACCTTATTCGTATTTTAAAACTATTAACAAAATAAAGCACTTTAAAACAACAAGTACTGTAGACAAACAACAAAGAAAAACCGTGTTATACTAAATTGAAAAAAAAATCTATATGTATATCTTTCTTTCTAAAAATTTGAGAATTCCATTAATATTCTTTATCAAGCTTTTGAAAATAAATATTGCTATTAAGGATATGTAAAATATTTTAAATTTCAATTAAAAATTGGATAATAGGCCTACTCCGATTGAGCCCGAAATTTCAAACATTATGTTTCACGCACAACGTGAGTTACATGGCAAAAGAAATTTTCACCTACTCCTTCCTTTAATCCTAGAGAATGGCACATATAGCAGCCCCTGCATAAAAACGGAATTTCTTAAGTCGATACCAATCAAAAGTTTGCCTCTGTGACATGAATTCTCAAGGCAAATGCTGGTCTAACTGGGAATTGATGTATTTGCATAGTACATCGAATTTAACTCTTGTGTGAGTTCAATGTAACTCTGGGAATATAAACTCAAAAGTTTTCGATAACTTGATGATTAAGATTGTGTTATTATTATTACTTATTAAAGAGTAACTTACCTGATTATTAATAAACTACTGTTTTCAATAAGTAACCCTACAGTAACTAAAATGACACTGTTAAAAATGTGCAGATACACCACTATAGTATGATGTGTTTAATTATAATAGGTTTATTTATATGTTTAGTTTATTTGGGTTCAACAATCAAATCTTGTTAATTTTAAATTGTTTTCTTTAAAACTTTTTCTATTTTTGTTTTAGTGCTGGTGATTTTAATGCTCGAGTTACAAGATTATAAATTTAATGATAAATGAGCCTTTAATTAAGAAAGTAATCCTTAAATTAAGAAAGCTAAGTGTCTGTAAAAGGTTTTTATTAAACAGTGAAGTCGGAAAGAATCTCTTTTAAACTCATTAAGTTTTGTAGCTGAAGAAATGTAAGTTAAACAAATCCTCCTACACCTGAGATACTAGCTTACACTTATTCGTAGCACTTATTCATACTTTAAAACAAATAATATAAGCAAAATATTTTTAAAGTTAATTCTTACTTAGATTAACAGAGAAAGAGTTTAGTTACTTTTAATTTAATAATTACAATTATAAATCAAGTAACATAACCAATGGATTAAAACAGTTGTACTACAACATAACCTATAACATAAAATCAGCTGTTCTAGGAAATCATATGTTATCACTTATTTTAAGCCAAATTGGACGAATAACTACATCGTATACCTTGCCCCTTTTGTGAAAAGTTTCCCCCCATATAAAATTATAATTAATCAATTTAATTTAATTAATGAATTAATATTTGTAAAAAAACTGTATTAATATCAATTGCCTCCACTACAAGTTTTAAAAAATGTATTTGAACTTTAGTGGATGAATAAAAATTGTATTAACAACTGAAAATTTGAACAAGATATGTATAAATAAGGAGAGTTGGAACTAATAGAAGGAACTGAATAAGACTGGAAGCGGAAAGATTGTGCACCAAGAGTGTTTCGACTTATATTTCTTCACATTGTGCATCTATGAGCGCATCTTTACATCTTCAGCTACAATCTTCAGGCCTTCACGACCTGGAAGCGGGGCTGATTCTTCGCCCACCCGGAGTCGTGTCACGCTGCTCATTGAAGCGCGTAATTGCAAGACGAGCTTTTGCCTCGGACTGTACTGTCTGAAAATAGAGTAATATCTGGAGCTGGGCAGTCGTGGTTTTAATCTCGGGCCCATTACGAAACACGGAGATGGCTCGATAGACCGCATGAAATATGGTCTAATTCCTCAAGCCGAAGCGGTAACGATTACCGTCCCGAGTTATCTCGGGTTTGTTGACCTTGGGATTAAATCCGATTTACTAAGTTCTCAGCGCACTCTGGGAAACTCGGGCCGAACTGGAAGGACGCGGGATCTCTTTAGTGGAAAAATCCGTCCTGTCTCGTATCTTTATATCAAATACAATGGATTAGTTATTAACATTGATGGTTATTAAGGTAAGAGATTTATAGTAAAATAGCCTGAATGGAAAACCCATCTTAAATTAAGGCGCGTTCAATTAATAAAGATTTGGAAGATCTGGACGTTTGTGTGCTCACAGATGAAACATTCCTGAACTTTTCACACAATAACTTGCGCACGCAGCAAATTGCTTCAAACCTGAGTGCTGTCTAAATCGTGCTAAAACTAGGCGGCGCAGTATCGGTAGTCCTAATTCATTCCTGCGCACTGAACTAATGACGAATGGTAACCAGGACGGGCAAAACTTGAACATTGCCTCCGCCAGAGCTATGTCGATTGTTGTCTGTTGTTTGTACATTGTGCAAGTCTAGTGTTACAGGGGAATTGTTATACATCAACTGTCTAAACGCAATTTGCAATAACTTACCAATAATTTATTGCATTGAATTTGTTGTATTTATAAAATTGTTAGACCATTTGGAGCAACATATGATACTACATCAAATATTTATGTCCAACAAAAATAATGTACAAATAAAACTTGTCAAATAAAAAAAAACTAAACAAATGAAAAACACTGTAGTGAACAACGAAATCTTATTTTAAAAAAGACAACAAATACAGTAGTCAGCAAAACCGATAGAATGAAAAACTGTGCAAACAAAACCAATGGCAAGTGAGAAACAACTGTAACAGACTAATAGGCTAACAAAAACCTGACAAACAACAAAATCTGTGACAAAACGACGAGTAACAAAAAATACATAGGCAAAAACCTCGATAGTATGAAAACATTACAATTACAGAAAAACGTGACAAACAACAAAATCTGTGACTAAAATAACGACGAGTGACAAGAAATACATTGAAAAAACTCTGATAGAATAAAAACACTGCAATCAAAGCAAGAAACAACGGTGACAAACAACAAAAAACAGTAACAAACAAAATCTGTGACAAAAACAAAACGATGAGTGAAAACAAATACAGTGGCGAGCAAACCCCGATAGGATGAAAAACTGTGCAAACAAGCCTATGATAAATAATAAAACAATAAATAACCAAGCATATAGAAAAAACATAAAAATAAAAACAAAGAAAACCTATGACAAACTACAAAAGCTAAGATCAGTACTTTTGTAAAGTAACCGCAGAGGTAAGATCCCACGGATGTCGACACTATAATAAAAATAATTACCCACCATTACTACTATGAAGACATGAAATTAAACACAAAAGGAACATAAGGGAACATGTTTTCAAGGCCAGATGTTACTACTATTTTGTTAAACTGACACAGTATTGAGAATAGATTCAAGTTGATTGGGAAAAAATAAGTTTCAAGTTTAAGGGAAATTAAATAGTGTATTAACCAGAAAATTACATAAAACTCAAATATTTAGATCGTAATTAAAAACCCTTGTGTTACAGTTTTTGTTGTAATTGAAGTTGTCACCAAATTCCATGTGTTCAGCGCACATCTGATTGCCCTTAAATATTCATGCCGAAGATTACCTTCCTCGTGTTTTGGATCCGAATGAAAAATGAAAGCGTAATCTTTTAATCCTTCACGGGTCTTTCCTTTAGTCTGCATCCACCAGTAGCACGAGCTTAGGGGGCTTTATCCTTAATAGCAAGAATTTATATTATCTACTTAATCAGCCAAAACAACTCATAACTTCATTTCCATTTATACTTGAAAAAGGTAAAAGTATTTTCTAAAAGAATTCCAAGGGTAAAGGTGTAATCCTTAACAATTAGTCTTCGTCAAAGTGGGGGAATTGCAGTACGCTTGGAAACAGACTTTGTCTTACGCTCAAAGTTGACACTGAAAAATTAGTGTTACAAGGAATATTTCAAAAAAATAATAAATTACCGGCGAAATTAGGTTTATATTTACTGAAACTGGGTAATTTATCTTCGGCGATACAAACATACAAGGCTACGTCAGGAATTCCTTTCTTTAGAAATACAGGCTTTCAAGTCTCTAATATAAGTACACAACCACTAGGCATCATAATAGCAATTGGAAATTTATTTTAAAAAACGTTCAAACCAAGATCGATAAGAAATAAATCAGAGATAAGGTGACTGAATAAAACACGTTCACTTGGTAAATCTTTAGCCTTTTACAGTAACGTATCGACAGTTCTGGCAAGCACTTTGTTCGCGATGTAACTGATACACCGAACGTGACGCGTGAACACACGACCCCGTCTTCACAAGTAATGCGATTTATAGAGCGCCGAGAGTAACGCTACCGCGCGTCTACTTGTCTTGCTTAGCTCGATAGATTTATATCTTACGTAACACTATTTGTTTCGGTTCCCGATCATCGCCATTATGTAACGAACGGTAAGGTTCTGTGTTTGTTTTGTTAAAAAAAAAACCGCCGAGTGAAAGTGAAGAAGGGTCTCTGTCGAAGCGAATCTTGAGATTAGTTCTATCAAGCGTTTTGTTTTACTTCTGCAATTATGGCGGAACTCAAGTGGGATACTTTAAAGATGGGATAGAAAGTATATCTAATTTCGTGCCGGGAGGGAATATGGGCAATGTAATTCAAAGCAACAAGTTTGTTTCGTAATTTTTATGCCATCAGTCAGTAAAAGTATTAACTCCTAGGATTGTGATCATTGCTAAGATTAAGGTAAGGATATGTACTACCAGGCAGAGGATTTAGGGAGGAACACATATGCATATTCTCGTAACTGAAGTAGACATATTCTCTATCAAGGCCATAAAGAGATGTATAGAAGAAGTTACTTTCTCTAGTAAAAATAAATGTAAGGAAGATGGTAGACAGTATTAAGGAAAGGATCAACGATTCCCTGGTACTGGGGAAAAGGAGGTAGTAACGATTACCTGAATTAGACCCGACATCACGCGCGGGTGGAGATACTACCCACACTAATCCGTACAACGTTTTTAATGAAGAATTTTTCAAAAGTTATGAGTTATTTAAATCATTTTATGTTTAATAGATAAAATGGGGATAAAATGTTTCTTCTTATTTAAAGCAAGGAGCTTACAGCAACGTAATATTTCCTCAACAGCAATAAAATGTTCCTACTCTCGAAGTTCATAAATGTACCAACGTTTAGTAAAAGCGCTAGTGTCAACGTCACTTTGGTCTAAAGAAATCTCTGCATCTCTGTGGTTTTTAAAACAGTTCAACAATGTAACCATTTGTGTTTTACTTTTGTAATATTTCGAAATGTGTGTGTTTTGACTGGACTTTTCCAAACATAACCTTACATTGTTTACAATCGTTTTTACTTTTTCCTTCAAGTAATTACTTATGCCCTATTTTACTAATATTTACAATTTTGTTTAACATATAACTATTATTAGATTATCTTGTTTTATTATTTAAAAACAGTATCGTCAGTTCAAAACACAAGGTACGATATTTAAAATCGATATATCTGTTGTCTGAAAATAATATAATATTAAAAATAATGGTATAGTGTAATATTACATTAGAATCAAAATTATATAAAATAATTAATAACTATAATTATTGTAATGAATAACTTGAAAACGAGGTCACTTGGATCGATGTGGTTATTACTAACTGTGAGAACTTGAGTAGAACTTGAGAAGCCACTTTGAAGTATTCGGCTTCCAAATATGTTGTTTATGTTAAATTTGAATACTAAATTCGATGAGTGTGAGGGAGAGGCTTTAAAGGTCACCAGAAGAGGTAACGATAAGGAACCAGCGGCTCTGTTCAGGGGCAAAAGTGATGATCATTATACTTGGCATTAAAGTCTCTACAAACGATACATCTAAGATGAGCATTCAAGATATATATTTGAAGACAGGTTCAGAAATGATGTACTTGGCATTAAAGTCTCTACTAACAATACATCTAAGATGAGCTTTCAAGATATATATTTGAAGACAGGTTCAGAAATGATGTAATGAGTTATTGAAAATATGCAGCAAAAACGTCTGGAATAATAAATATAGAAAGAATTTGCAATGAAATAAACCCTAGAGAAATTTCATAACACAGATCGAAAATCCAAGCGAGATTGTGGGATACTGATGGACTGAATTAACATGTGACAATTATTGGCATCGTAAAAATCATTGGAGGTCGCAACCATCGCGTTTAGGAAAAATGTGGAGGATGAACATATTGAGAAGGAACTGCAGGAAGAGAAAGGAATAGTGCAGCGAGAAAAAAAGGAATATAAGACGGAAAAAGAAAATAGGTTGAATAGGAAAACAAAGAAGCGAAGATTAGGAAGAATAGAAAAACAAACAAGATGAATAAATAAAACCTCTAAACCACAAATAACATTATATTTAAACCTTATGTACATTTCGATTGCCCAGCAATCATCTTCAGAGGTATTTAAAAAATATAACTAACTCTCTAACAGTTAGTTATATTTTTTAAATACCTCTGAAGATGATTGCTGGGCAATCGAAATGTACATAAGGTTTAAATAAAATGTTATTTGCGGTTTAGAGGTTTTATTTATTTAAAAATAAACATTACGCCACAGTTGCTTCATATAGTTATAAACAAGATGAAGATAAAGAAAAAAGGAGATGGAAGGAGGAATTGAAAAGAAATAGCGCTCAGAAGAATAGAAAAATAGAGGGACCATTAGAGGAATAGGAAAATGAAAAAAGGAGTAACATAAGAGAAGGGGAGAAATAGAGAAAATAACATAGGTTGGTTATGAGCGGAGAAGGAACTTAAACAAGCATAGATTTATTTGTTAAAATGCTATATAAAAAAGGAAAGTTTGCGTTTTCAAAAGGTGAATATTTACTTAACGATTTTAACTGTCATTTGCATTACGATTTATGCAATTTTATAATTAAAAATAAGAGAGAAAAGTAATTAAGTTAATCTAAGAAATAATTTTAATTACAAAATAAAGAGCACAGAATGGAAGTTATAAGCCTTGTTGCCGAACTAGCGCAGTTTCTACATTTGTTAAATAGTTGTGTATATCCGTGGATAAGACAGTCAGCACTTTAATTACGCTAGCTTTCTGCAACGTACGACGCAAACGGCCAGGCGGAGAATATTAAAACGACGTAACTGCGCGCCGAGATTGCATGTTTATTGGAACGTTTCATGATTACAATGAATAACTGAATTAAATTATTCTCGCGTTATGAACTTAAAACTAAATTTACTTGGAACTATGCTTTTGTAATCAGGGCGAAATGGAAGACGGGTTTAAGGGCGAGGGGATTACAGTGTCGCCATTATAAAACCTTTGCCTTTTTACTATACACAAAGCCCTGTCCCTCGTGTAATGTGCAAACTGATTTAGTTGGGAAAGTATATACCTGAGGTAGACAATGCGACAATACGGACGGAAAACATTCGCGTAAAATGAAACAGTTCTATAAGTTAACGCCGTGCACGGCCAACAAGGCCGGATTAATTAGATTCGAGTGGGAAAATTAAGAATTTCGTCAATGTTAAAATCCGTAACGTTTTACGTCAGGTAACTTTTGCAGATCAATTTATCGTTAACGCAGATTTGCCTTGCACAAATTCATCCCTCGGGGTTTTGCCTTAGCTGCAAAAATAAAGGACTGTAAATAAGCAAGTAACATACACAAATAATTTTTTAAGTCAATTCCTAATGAAGTCAAAAAAAATACTATTCTACTTATTTTTTAGTAAATAATTGCAACTAATATAAATAAAAGAACATAACCTATACGTTAATACAGCTGTTCTACCACATAACCTATAACATATAATCAGCTGTTTTATGAAATCATATGTTATCGCTTATTTTGAGTCAAATGGGACGAAATAACTATATTGCATACCTTGCCCCTTTTTTGAAGGTTTTTCCCTCAAAAAAACTAAAATTAGTTCATTAATAAATTTAATTAATGAATTGATATTTGAAACACTGTGTTAACATCAAGTGTCGTCCAATAGAAGTTTAAACAATATATTTAAACTTTAGTGGACGAACAAAAAATATTTTATTACCGATTGAAATTTTGAACTATACATATAAGGAGAGACTAAACTAATAGTATTTGAATAAAAAGAAACGACTTATGAACAAAGAAATGCGAGACTACAGGCTTCTGATTCAACAAATTCAACACAACTTCGGTTGTTGTACTTCTAGGACATCAGCCGATATGGGTATTGTTTAGGTAGGATATGATGATAGGGACATAAACCTCGCGACCAACTCTCTATCGGAGTTTACCTGTACGCCCTATCTAAAATAAAGGTGGGGAATGGTGGTAGTAGGGGTGGGGAAATATTATCACATCGTAAGGGAAGGGTTGTTTAACTGAAGTAGCCTCTCTCAAAGTCAAGAGGTGTCTAGTCTACCCGTTACAACCACGCGTAAGAAGGGCCAGGAAGGGTAGAGGGAAATAGGTAGTACTAAGGAAAGGGCGTGATGATTCCTGGTAGTGGGAGACGTTGCTGCTACCCGATTGAAAAACAGTTTATAATGATTTCATATACTTGTGACGGTAGTATCTATTAAATATATCAACAAGTGGACAAAAAACTGGGTTGAGTGGGAAGGTTTCAAAGAAGCTTCAATTTATGCAAATGGTACAAATGTCAACCATTTTTTTAAAATCAAATTAAGTGTAGGGTGTATATCAGAAATAAACAACACAGTGTCACAGTAAAACGCCTATCCAAGGCATACGCGTTTCGCCACAGCGTCTTCATCAGTAGTTGTTACATAGTATAACTACAGTTACTTTATTATCGAGACTTGTATGACACGTTAGAAACGTTTTTCTTACTGTACAAAATTATTTCTGATTTGCATCCAACATTAAACTGATCTCGCCAGCCAAGCTCTAAGCCCGCCTTATACAGATATATGAAAAGATAGATTTTGAAAATGACAGACCTCAGCACCTGTCCGCCAGTACTGGCCCGTATTAAAATCACCATAAATCAGGACCCCAGAAAAACACGGCCCGCGTAATGCGAGCTCCAAGCACACAGTTTTACAACTAAAAGCAAAATCGTGCTACACGAGAGTTAAAAAATTTCCGATTTTGTAGCCCTACACGAAGTCCGCGACTAACCTCGAATATTCAAACAAAACGTAAACACCGGTCAATAAGGTGCCAGCCAACACTCTAACGATGTGTATACAAACACGAAGAATATCTTTAAAGAAACAACTCATTAGTTTTCATGAATAATTATATTGGATAAATAGTCAATAATATCGACAGCATGAATAATACGGCGGAGGGGTCCCAGCCCTTGCACTGTCTGCGCCTGTATAATAAATTTGTTATGAGTACGGTGCGGATGAAATTAAACCTATAAAACGTTACACGTATTGGTTGCGAGTCGGAATTGTGAAGGGAAATTTCACTAAAATCAGAGGCAAACGTCACTCACTGTGTTTAGATTTTCAGAATCTACGTTTGCGAATGACGTTAAATTTTAATTGTTGGTGAATTTAACGAATCGGATATATCTGGTTGTGTATATTCACGATTTGAAATTATACACACAAAATGGTTAGGCTGAAAATTCCAGCTATAATTTGTAGTATCCCTGAAGTTTGTTTAAAACCCTGAATTAATTTCTGAGGACTAAAAGAGGAAAAGACGTAAACTTTACATCACGCAAAATGTCCTCAATTTTTCTTCTTTTGCTAAACAGTACATGTTCCGTTACGAATCAAATATTTTTCTGGTTTAGTTTTGCTTTAAACATGCATTTTTTTGTGATTGTCATTCCATGATCTACGTTTGGTTTTTGTCTAGCAACCAATACACAGTTCATTAACCCTCCATGCTACTAGCGAGTACCACAGTATCATAGACATATCTTGTTTTTCGCGATAATATACTAAACATTTAGATTAGCTAAAGCTAGAGGTACAGGTTATGTAGTCAGGTGTCGTAGAGAGGCAAGAAATCGTCGTAGAGAGGTTACGTGTCGTCATACTAATGTATACTACGAAGGCTAGATGGGGAAGTGGTAGATGGGCTAGAAGGGGTCGCATACTAACATACTATCAGGGAGGCTAGATGGGAACGTCGTAGAGAGGTTACGTGTCGTCATACTAATGTATACTACGAAGGCTAGATGGGGAAGTGGTAGATGGGCTAGAAGGGGTCGCATACTAACATACTATCAGGGAGGCTAGATGGGAACGTCGTAGAGAGGTTACGTGTCGTCATACTAATGTATACTACGAAGGCTAGATGGGGAAGTGGTAGATGGGCTAGAAGGGGTCGCATACTAACATACTATCAGGGAGGCTAGATGGGAACGTCGTAGAGAGGTTACGTGTCGTCATACTAATGTATACTACGAAGGCTAGATGGGGAAGTGGTAGATGGGCTAGAAGGGGTCGTCATACTAACATACTATCAGGGAGGCAAGATGGGAACGTCGTAGAGAGGTTACGTGTCGTCATACTAATGTATACTACGAAGGCTAGATGGGGAAGTGGTAGATGGGCTAGAAGGGGTCGCATACTAACATACTATCAGGGAGGCTAGATGGGAACGTCGTAGAGAGGTTACGTGTCGTCATACTAATGTATACTACGAAGGCTAGATGGGGAAGTGGTAGATGGGCTAGAAGGGGTCGTCATACTAACATACTATCAGGGAGGCAAGATGGGAACGTCGTAGAGAGGTTACGTGTCGTCATACTAATGTATACTACGAAGGCTAGATGGGGAAGTGGTAGATGGGCTAGAAGGGGTCGTCATACTAACATACTATCAGGGAGGCTAGATGGGAACGTCGTAGAGAGGTTACGTGTCGTCATACTAATGTATACTACGAAGGCTAGATGGGGAAGTGGTAGATGGGCTAGAAGGGGTCGTCATACTAACATACTATCAGGGAGGCTAGATGGGAACGTCGAAGAGAGGTTAGAAGGGGTCGACATACTGGTATACTACAGTTCCGAGCTGGAAGGAATGCAGAAAATGCGGTGACAAACCCATCTGTTAGTGTACTACCCTTTGCAGAATTGTAAAAACATCACCTCTCCTACCTGCTTATTGTTAGACCTTGCCGTAACACTGTCAATTAATTCATCTTGAACCTATTTAAATTGTCTAAAAGATTATATCACTTACGTTAGTGATAAACGTTTCAACCAAAGGCTGTATTTTTACTTTCTCACATGACACCGGCACAATATCAACTAAAAAGTTCAGGCGAATGTTCGTAACTGGGCTAGTATTAACTGGCGCGTGCGAGAGACAATACTTTGGGAGTGGAAGGGATGTTAGGTAGATGGGATTTTCTGAGAATACTTCCCTGCACCCCTCATACGTCGCCTCGGTTCTCGTGGTGGGCGAACTGTACTAGGGAGGCTTGATGGGATCGTCGTAGAGAAGCTAGAAGGGGTCATCATAGAGAAGCTAGAAGAGGTCGTCGTAGAAAGGCTAGATGGGGTCATCGTAGAGAAGCTAGAAGAGGTCGTTCCAGAGAGGCTAGAGTCGTGGTCATACTAATATAAACTAGGGAGGCTAGATGGGGTCGTCGTAGAGAAGCTAGAAGGGGTCGTCGTAAAGAGATTAGAAATCGTCGTAAAGAGGTTAGAAGGCGTCGTCATACTAATATACTACTAAGGAGGCTAAAAGGGGTCGTCGTAGAGAGACTAGAAGAGGTCATCGTAGAAAGGTTAGATGGGGTCGTCATAGAGAGGACAAAAGGGTCGCCACAAGGAATTTGGAGGGGTCGTAGAACATTTCGTTAAAAACGTTGTCGAAAGACAAACTAGGTCAAATTATTCGGGTTTCTGATTCTACAGAACATAAATGTAAAGTTCCATTTATCCGATCTATTCCTAAGTGAAAATGTACAGTACCGCGTCATATTTATTTGCAAACAGAAATATTGCCTTGACGATCGAAAACGTTTTTCTATAGCAACTCAACTCTTTTACAGTGTTTCATCTGAAACAAGTCCAAAGGTTTTTCCATATCGGCCTCCTTGAATGGATTTATCTAATTTCCTTTGCACGTATGATGTCGCCGTTCAACAAGTGCACGGCATTACAGTCTCTCGTGAACGCGAGCCTTTACCGCCAGGACAGGCATGAAGGCTAGCGAGATGAGCACACGTTTTTAATTAGCCGATTCCATCGCACGGTATATTTCCTATGAATCGTCTGATTGATCGTCGATCAAACCGGATTGATTGCACAGCAGCGGCCGACCAATCGGCGTCTAGCTGTATTGCGTCTAGTATTTTAATGTATTCCCTTTGTCTCATTGAAACGTCTTTGCAGGTGCAGGCAGAGGTTAATGGCAGACGGTCGTCGCAGGCATTTCGCAAGCATTTCTACTCGTAGGGATCCGGCGCCCGCTTTTTTCGAAGAGACGCGATTGAGGACTTTATAATTGGTAAAAACAGGAATCTACTTCCGTTTAGTGGCGGGAATATCGATCAATAAAAGTTGCTCTGTTCAAGGCGTAAGGCTGTAACTAGTTTAAGAAAATAATGATGTAAGGAAAAAACTTTCATTCAAGATAAAAGTGTATATGATGTTTCTGTATTCATAGATTTTGAGCAATTAATACACAACCTTAGCAGGTTTTTATTTTTAAAATAAAATTATAATATAATTAAAACAAAAAAAGCATTTTGTCATCCAAGGTTGACGTCATTCCCCAATCAGAAAGCCACGGTTTCCATGACAACCTTTATTTACACTGTTTCAATGTTTCTCAATACTCTTTAGCTTCATACTCTGAATTTAACGGGACATCGACATACTAAAATTACGCGCCTACGTTTACACCCACCATAACGACCGACAAATTAATTTATAATTTTACGTGTTACAATAGAACGGAAGCTACAAAAACGTCATGTTTAACAGGAAACTAGTATTTAAAGAGTCAAAGTCGATGGAAGAAGGAATTATGCTTTGCTTGGGGCAAATGAATAACAGAATTGTTCAAATAAGTGGAAAATTGTGTCTATACAAAACCGTGATTCGAAGCCGTCTTGGGGTTCCTGTGGACCAGTACCCACGTTTCCCAAAGTATGCTTGAAAAATAAGTCAAAATTGGAAGTACAGTCATGTGCAAGATGTAGGTAAGGTACAACACTAACACTTCAGGGCATATCTTCATGTTCTTCCTAAGAAAAGACAATTGGTAACAATGATGTATTGAGAGTTGTAAATAACGTGTGTAGTACTAATAGGAATAGATAGCATTTTGTAAAGATTATTATAAATAATATTTAGGCGCGCTTACATCCTCGAAGGTCACGCAAGTGCTTTCAGAACGTAAGCTTCTCTGAGGTTAAATATGAATTAGCGTCCTAATCCTTTACCGGACGTCGAAGGAGGCCCAAAATAAATTCGTCTTACGCTAAGCCTTCGTGCGCCGCTCTGTGACTGTTATTCGGTCGTGCGGAGACGGAACCAGAACTGCCTGATGAGGCGGTGCTCGTCTGTTCCACTAGGAACTGCTTTCCTATCGCATCCCGTCATGCATTTCTCGTACTTTCTCCGAAATATTTTTAAACGGTTCTTTTTTCTGTAACGTTCACCGCACTTTAGGGTTTTCCAAAGTATTCTAGGTTCTCTACCTAGAAATAGCAATAGTAGTTGAAGAACTGGTTATTTTACGAGTTTATAGGTGCAACTTGCGTACAAACTCATGATTATGCCTCCCGTTTAGTCATGCAAGTTTCATAAGAACTTGCTTAGCCTGGAAAAATGTTTAAGAAATGAGTTCTCCTCGGATATTTACAGAGATTGCTAGAAACAATGCAAAAACCCATAAAAAGCGGAACGAATCCGTTCTATTGTAATTTTATAGTTTTAGTTTCAAACTTATCTCCTGAGACCATGACAAGTAATTAAAAATTTAATTCGATTATTAATTTGAATTTCAATCTTATAAGAGGGCAATATGAAAGTACCTAGTAAAAGTTGCCAATAGTCCAACTTTCCTTACATATTTAGTAAATTTGAATGCCCTTCAAAAAAGCATAATACTTGTAATAAATAACAAAGCGTAACATTACTTATTGTCGTCACTTTACATTTATAAACTTTATTAAATGACTCCCAATATATTCCAACTACATTTAACGTTAACAAATTAGGGAATAATATAATGCTCTTTACACATACATTTTAACTCTGCCAATTACAATGGAGAAAGTAACATAATCCACATGTAATGAAAACAGCTGTTGTAAGTAGTCGTTGTATTTGTATAAACCTACTTCTTTTAATGATATTTCCGAATATGTAGAAAATTAATTAAACATAACCTCGACATAACCTCTATAGAAAACGAATCAAACATAACCTTGAAACAACCTCTAAGAGTGACAATATGTTATTAGGATTAGCCTCAGTGTTTGACTTTTGGAAATCTAAGAGGTAATCGTTCAGCTAAGGAAACTAACGTCTGCGATGTGGCGACATATTTGTTTTATTCTCGTAGAAAAACAATGAACGAAATTTGTTTAAAGTAAATTTCTGTTTGTGATAAGAAAGACAAATTTTAGTTACTTTTTATAAAATAATTACAATTATTATCAATAAATATAACCAATGCGTTAAAACAGCTGTTCTACCACATAACCTATAACGTAAAATCAGCTGTTTTATGAAATCATGAAAATATGTTATCACTTATTTCCAGATTGCCAGATTGGACGAAATTACGTACTCGTATATTGCACATCTTGTCCCTTTTGTGAAAGGTTCTATTCTATATAAAACTCAAATTAATTTATTAAATGTAATTAATGAATTAATATTTCACAAAACTGGATTTACATCAAGTGCCAACCCTACACGAAAAAAATCTATTTGAACTTGGGTGGATGAATAAATAGTATTTTATTAACGATTGAAAATTTGAACAAGATATAAATATATAATGAGAGTGTGAACTAATAGAAGGAATTGAAACAAACTGTAATAAAGACGTCTGGACTTCATGAGTGAAGCCTTTAAATGTATAAAAACAACCGCCTCCCACGGAAGATTGCTCGAAGGGAAGCCCCGACAATGCAAGCGACATTTGTTCGGACAAGTAGAGCCGCGGCCGCGTGTAGGTGCAGAGATCCACCCGGTCTCTGCACCGTTCCGCCGCCTTACAGCCATACACAACCGATTGGCTACGCTCTGGCACTTTCACTAGCCCCTGCAACTCCACGCGGATTAACTCGGTGAAAACTACCGCGGTTACTTCACAACGCGATGCCGCTTGTATTGAAAATGTCGCGATATAATGGGCAGTGATTGTTGGCGTTCTGGCGTTTCGAGATTAGGAAAATTGTCATAGATATTATTCAAACGTTGCTACTTGCATAACGTTGACACGTAACCGACAAAAAATGCGTTAGCGTTATTGCATTAGCTAAGTAAATAGTAACTAGTTTTCAGACTTGATAATGTTCGCCACCCGTAATAAGCCTGTAAAGATGTAGTTTCCCGAAACGCGCCATCTGATCTTAGACTACATTAAATATGAAGATAGAATATATTATTAGAGCTTAATTTAATTGGATTAAACTACGTAAATAGTATAACTGTATGAAGCAACTGTGGCGTAATGTTTATTTTTTAATAAATAAAACCTCTAAACCACAAATAACATTTATTTAAACCTTATGTACATTTCGATTGCCCAGCAATCATCTTCAGAGGTATTTAAAAAATACAACTAACTTTAAACAACATAATACAACAAATATAGTTTATGCCTATATATTTGTTGTATTATGTTGTTTAAAGTTAGTTGTATTTTTTAAATACCTCTGAAGATGATTGCTGGGCAATCGAAATGTACATAAGGTTTAAATAAATGTTATTTGTGGTTTAGAGGTTTTATTTATTTAAAAATATACGTAAATAGTAACAAAGATAAGATGGTAAGACATGATAATGTTCCCCATCCGTAATAAGGATTTAAAGATGTAGATTCTCGAAACGCGCCAACTGATCGTAGACTAAGTTGAGTATGAAGATAAAATGGGCCGCTTGTCCTTAATTTATTTGGATTAAACTACTTAAATAGTGCCTAAATGTCGGGGACCACAACGTTCGCTTTTAAAATCACGCCATAAGCCTTTGAAGATGGAGATTTCCGAAACGTGTCAGCTGATAGTAGGATACGTTGAGTTTAAAGTTAGCAGAGTCTGATTGTGTTTAATTTAACTGTGTATTTGTTAGCAAACCATAAACTTTTTATTGAACTATTGTTAATTTGCCAAGTAGCATTGGGTTGTTTTGACACCTGATCTGGTTCCAAAACCCGGGCAGGTCTCACAGCATCTAACCTCTAGCGAGCCATCCCGTGGAGGGCCCATGCTACAGCCCTCAAGAACTAGTGGCAGGTTTATGGTGGCCGGCTGCTGGACAAGTCCAAGTCCCCAGGGACTAGGTAAGGCCAACCGAGAAGGTATTCTGATAGAAACCGGGTCGTTCGGGAGGTTCTAGTTCGGCAGTTCTGGAAGGACGGGATGGGTGAAGCGAAACCGTAGTTAGGGATAATGGTTAGAGAATCGTCTCGTCCCAGGGTAGGGAGTCCTTAGGGACTAACATGCGACCTCATCCCGGTCACGCAAGTAGTCTGAGCGAGCGATCAGAGTTTGATGTTGGATTTATGGGCCAGGAGGTTCGTTCGGTATAGATAGTCATACATCAGTGTGAGGTCGGTCAGGAATAGCTATATCGACGCCATTTAACCGAATCACTACTGGCACCAAAATGTCACTATTCATAAACCCTGGTAAATTGTCACTAAAAAGTCCGGGAAAGAGGTGAATACTGTCTGGCGCTGATTAAACTCTACTTTGCATCTGTGCGCGGACACTGGACTCGTTGGAAATAATCTAATTCTAAAGAAGTATTAAAGCAATTGCAAATAATTTGTCAGATTTATAGAACAAAACCAACGCAATGAATCTGTGCTAGAGACACAGGAAGAACCCTTAATGGTACAACCGAACCGGATGAGGCGGGCGACGCGATATTTCTGTACGTTAATCGTCAACGCGAACCAGTTCTCCTCATAGGAAATTGCTCAATACAGTGGCGCGTGTAGGTGAGAAAAAAGTGAACTAATCAAAACAAAAATGTATATAATTACGGGAATCGGGCAATCTGTTTAATGGCCGACTGAAGATAGCTGGGAGGGGCAGAGACTAGTTGCTCCAAACACTTTATCAAAGGCGCGGTTCGTTTTGTAATGTATATGTCACCTACTAGCCCGCATTCTGTTGGTCAACGATATAACTACGGCGGACAAAATAAGGACGTCAATTTGTTGCAAGTTATGTTTATGTAATCAGACCGGAAATATATTATTGTTAATTGGATATGTAAATTGTATTGGATAAATGTGTATTTACAGACGACAAATAGACTGTATGCTAATTAGTCAAATGTTTAAGCGCGAAATTAACAGAATAATCAATGAAACTGATTCTCGTTCAATCTGGATTTTACTTCTGGTTTTGTTTTGTTATTTCTCTGTACAGAAGAGTCAGCGTTAGGGGCTTAGCATTATATTATATGTTTCCATCTTCAAGTCTATACACCTATAGACGTCATGTATATAGTAGGCTAGGTGTGTATACTTGCTTATAGTAGCACTTTCTGAATGAAGCAGGCGCTTTTCAAGTGTTTGATCCTTTGACAACGCAGAAAAAATATGAACTCTTGGTTTGTTTAAGGAAAGAGTTGGATTGGGGAAACTGAATGGAGTGTAAAGGACGTTTTAGGAGTGATGAAGTTAAAGTCCTTAAGAGCAGTGAACGGGCGCGCGCGTGTGTGTATGTGTGTGTTCGTAATAAAGTTCTTCAATTGTTTTTATTTTTCGTATTACTCGATAGTTTAAAGTTTGTTATTAAGGGGTTTTTGGATACGTTTGTGTATTTGCGGTTTGTGGGTGTAAGTGCATAGTTTAAATATAGTAACAGTTATACAACGCTGGTGTAACTGATTTATTCTATCTGTGATATGTGATCTATATAAAGTGGTCACTATACATAGATCACACATGACAGATAGAATAAATCAGTTAGGTCTATAAGCAGTTGAGGATTTTACAACGGACGAAAAAATACGCAAAATTGCTTAACGTAAGTGGTTGTATTATATTACTTTAAAAAATATATCTTTACAATGACCATTTTATTGACAACCAGGCAATGGCAGCAGATGTTGCGCCGACGAAAAGACTCGTGTTTTGGGAATGAATCGTTCCCATTAAGTTATAATGGCAGGCCCAAAACACAAGCCAACACGGGATGGTTACGGTTCTGTCTATTAAAATGCCTTTACTAAATTAGGCAACTAGTCACAATTAAACACGTGTAATCAATTAGGGACGCTGCTTGATTACAAGGTGATTAATTAAATTTACGTCGCGACTTTCTTAAGCGCGCATGCGCGGTACGGGAACACCGGCTGTGAAGAACGCCGGCTGTTTTGGAGACTTTAAATCAGCAGATTTATAGCACACGAACCGAGACGTTAGTAAAATTAATTTGCGGGTGATATGAAATAGTCTGAAAATTGTGTAACCTACTGCACTGTGTTTCGGCGGGAGCACAGAGTATCAATGTGGGCACTATTCGGTAGGGAGTATCTATCGATTCGCAACAGTTTGACGAAAGTTGAGAAGGACGGCCTTCATCAGTGGAGTAGGTATAATATGATTGTATCTATATCTTTTCATAATAAAGAACTTTTAAACATTTAAAAAGAAAATTTGAACTGATAGACCTACTGTCTGGGATGAAACCATTAAACATTCGTCAAAAATTGTTTCATTACAAAACATGTTCTATAGATTCAACCATGATCGATAAAGATCGTCCAAAAAGCGGGATAGTGTAGATAAATAAATTGCACCACCACTAATGTGAGCCCCAAAAGGATGTTTCACCATATTTTACCCTGATTCTTGCTGTAAATGAACTGGACGGACTCCCCAATTTACATTATTTGTTTATAAAGTCTGCAAGATAATAAACAATTGTACACTGGCGAACCTAACAGTTTTGTTACTGCCCGATTCTGAATGGAAATATAAGAAACAGCGTTTCAAATGTTCTCCTGTTTAGATAACTAACTATTCATGCTAGTGAAATACCATGTACACAATATGCATACTGATAAGGGGAATGGTGATGGGAGATAAGAAAAAGAGAACATACCGGCCAGTTGAATATCAAAATGTAATAAGTGATAGGGAGAATGGTTTGATGAAGGTAAGAGAGAGAGAAGAAGAAATAGAGAGTTAAATACTAGACAGGCATGAAATACAGTATGAATAACTTATATACAATTTAAAAATCATATCTCATTTATAGCCTACCTATTACCTTGAAAATGCTAATATAGCGAAATGTACATCACGTTTTAAAGGTCAAGTAAAAGGGGTTTCGTAGTAAAATGTATCATCATTATAAGCCAAAAGTATCAGGAACTGTACATGTGTAAGTGGAAAAAAAAATTAGATGAGCATAAAAGTAGAGAAAAGGGACAAACAATACACAAGCATAAGTAAAGACTACATTTCAAATCGGGTTAAATAAAATATTCTATTTACTGAAGACGTATTCTATACGCTCATTAAAATTACACATAAGAAAAATCTATACAATACGAAACCATTCTTTACAGCTTAACTTGAAATAAATAAAAAAATCCAACAAGCAGAAAAGAAATTAAAAAATAATAGACTACATGTATTGTAAGTAAACAACTGTCAGGAAAGCGGTGGCTTTTATTAACTGACAAAACAAATGGGAGAGATGTAGACTGGGGGTTGCAAACTCTTTAATTTGCCTGAAATAACTGTCGCACGTCCGTGACTACATTTGGAGATACAAGCGAGCCCGAACAAGCAGCCTAATTATACGTCGCTAAAGCGTACAACAAAAGACACGTATAAAAGGCAAACAGAACCCAAACCTAGTAACGCTTATTGCATGACGAGAAACACGCAAATAAACTGAATACGATAAACAAATAAAAAAACACTGATCTCAGTCACAGGTTAACCAATTTTATATCGAATAATATTTAAAAAATTTAATCAATTCCTACTTAGGATAACAAAGGAAAAAATTATTTTAGTTACTTTTTATTAAATAATTGCAATTAATATAAATGAATAGCATAACCTATGCGTTAAAACAGCTGTTATACTACATAACAACATAAAATAAGCTGTTTTATAAAATTATATATCAATTATTTTAAGGTAAATGAGACGAAATAACTATATTGCATACGTTACCTATTTTATGAAAAGTTTTTCTCCTACATAAAACTAAAACTAATTAGTTAAATTTAATTAATATTTGAAAAAACTTTATTAACATCAAGTGTTATCCACCACAAGTTTAAAAAAATGTATTTGAACTTGGGTGGATGAATAAAAAGTATTTTATTAACGATTGAAAGTTTGAGCAAGATAAGGGTAGTGTAAACTAATAGAAGGAATTGAATTAGAGGACAGTTTGAATAGACTAAATTTCATGTTAAAATAGATAAGACTTCTGTATTTTTTTTTTATAAAAAAAAATAAAAATTAAAGTAAATTCCTACATAGGTCAACGAAAATTTTTCATTTTTTATTTTAAGACGCCAGTAATTTTATTTCAGTTACTTCATATTAAATAATTACAGTTGTTACAAATAATGTAACATAACCTATATGCGTTAAAACAGTTGTTCTACCACATAAACCTATAACATAAAATCAGCTGTTTTATGGAATCATATATTATCCCTAATTTTAAGCCAAAAGGCATGTAATAACTATATCGCATACTTTGCCCCTTTTGTTAAAGGTTTTCTCCCATATAAGATATAAATTAAATTTAATTAATGAATTGTTATTTGTAAGAACTAATAACATTAAGTTTTGAAAAAACGTTTAAAAAATGTAGCCTATTTGAACTTGATTGGATAAATAAAAATTAGTACAAGATATACGTAGGGAGAATGTGAACTAATAGTAGGAATTGAAAAAATACACACACAAACAATTGCCTGGTTGTCGAGAGTATCGCATCTGTACAATTACTTGTGGCGACAGACGCGTGTGTCGGACAGAAAAAGCAGAAACACTGGTTAGGTGAGGTTAGGACACGTCGCGCATAGCGAGCGACGCGAGATCCACTTGTTTCATTCAGAAATTAGAGTAATTGAAACAATACGCCGAGAAAAACAGGCGCCATGAAAGAGACCATAACGAGCGGGCAGAAAGCATTCATTGTCAACCCGAGTTACTCGCCTAACGAGGTGCATAAGTGAATGCGTGCAAGTGAGTAAACATAATAGCAAATTTTAGAAGAGAATATTTATTAACAGTGGCCATAAGCACAAGTTACCGATTATTTAATACATCTACACCCTCTGATGTAGCCTAGGAGTATAAACAGCTTTCTAAGAACGCTGAGGCACCCGAGTTCACAACATGAAACAGCCTTATTTACACGCCTTATCTTGTGTTTTTATTTATTTACTGTAATCAACTGAAAGTGAAGTCTGTTTACAGAAAGATGAACTTTAACGTACGTGTACTAAATAACTTCAAAATGCTTTTCTTGACAAAGAATACAACGTAGCGCTTCATGAAACCGAGGCATTTTTCTGAGGCTTGCATTTTATGTTTGGCGAGGAATGCATAACCTGTAAGAAGCTTATGGATCTGTGAGTAATTAGAATTCTGAACATTTAGGAGTCACAGATCTAAAGAGACGGAGAGATCTTTGGGCCCTATAATTTATTAATTTCTGTTGAGAACAGCGCCCAAATTAAATTAGGAAAAAGTCAATCAGGACGTGCTTATAGTTAATAATGATAAAAAGAAAAAATCCGAAATTAACAAAAACGTTCTTGTAATGTAAATGGAAATAAGAATTCAATTAAAATCGTAAATTCCAACTTGAATCTACTGGAACGAGCTTCACATTCAACTTGAAACCAAATCTTTCGAACTAATTAGCAAATAAAAGTCTTGTAAGTCAGACAAATGGGAAAATTACATGCACTAATATTTTTTTGGAGTTGTTCCACTTTAGAATTTGTGCAAAGGCAGTGATGCCACTGTGTACAAACGACGCATCGCATCCTTTCTGCTGTTAATAGCTTTGCCTCTGAAAGGCGTGATGGCGTGGTACCATCATTAGGCATGACTACCAGCTCCTAGTCATAGTGCACTTTTCTCTTTCACTCGGACTACTTTACTATAGAAACGAGATAGCATTGCTTGGTGACGTCACCACACCCTATTCTCCGTTCCTATTTCACAGGCCTCTAAAGTCCCAAAAACAAAACACTTGAACAATACTATTACATTTATTTATAAAAACTTTAACTGTTAACTTAGGAAAGTTCACAAAATATTCCTTTATACATTTTCCACGCCTACATGTACTCCTAGAAATCAAAATATGGAGGGTGGTTAGGAATCCTTATTGTTAATTGGTTTCGTTTTGTTTTTGTTCACTGCTATTTCCTTAAGGTTTTAATTCTCTACCAACACTTGTATGGTCTACATAATGATGAACAACCTTACGTTGACGATGTTGACCGAGGTCTGTTTGTAGAGGAGGGATTTTAATGTAAATTTAATTGTAAATGGAATTCAACGGGGCTACCGTAACCACGCCCCCTTTCGCCTTCTGTATCCCTCCTGGGACTACGACACCGGCTTACCTGCATGATTTATACGTCTGTCAGTGTAAGCGTACAAAATTAGCTTTATGGGCGGCTTAGAGTTGATCACTTTCCTGGCAAGTCGTAAAATTTTAACACCTGATCCGCTGACTTGTCCTTTGATTTATGCTCAAAGTTTTACGGGTCCGAGCAAGTGATGGTTTTTTTAAAGGTGTCTGTTTTAATTTTGTAGTAAAATTAACATTGTACGCCCTTTGTAAAAAAGGACGATCCCAGCATTGTAAACGAGTTCTAAGGGCCAATTAATTCCAAGTGACTAATCACTTAGAGATAAACTCGCAAGACTTTAAACGTGTCTTTGAAGTGGGAAGTTTTATTTGTTTTTCCGATGTTTCTCTAAGGCCAAGTTTTTAACCCTCGCCCGGCGGAGAAATCCTTTCGCTTAGTTTGCCGGAAACTTGACTACGGCTAATTTAAAAGTTTAACAATACGGATTAGTTGAAAAGAAAAGATTTTAATGCCGATAAGTAAGGAGTTGTTTAAAAATTATTTCTTCGCCTTCATTGCGGAATACATTTTGCTAACTTCGCCTATTGTTAAGTTCTACACTGAAGTGAGGTCCTTTCAATCATTGTTAAATAAGACTAGACTCAATGTATAATACGTTTCTCTTCTTAAATTTAATGATCCTCGTTATTTCCTATCAAAGCAATAAAAAAGTAAAAAAAGGAAAGTATAGTGAAGAGCCTTGGAACTTTAATGCCAATATTAATATAATTAGGGTAATAGTTAGCAAAGGGTGATTCGAACGACGATGATTTTTGTTTACATAGGTTATGCCCTAATTTAAATATATTTTTTAAAAATTGAATTTAGATTTCGCACACAATAAGTTGTAGTTTAAATAATTGTGAATTATATAATTAAATTCTTTAAGTACAAGTATTTAGTTAGCGTTTCTTTAGTTAATTAAGTTTTTACAATTAAATATTTTGCTTATAATACGTTTTTGTGATTATGTTTTTTTTTGTATTTCCTAGTTCACATATTATCAACAAAACTTTTAAAAGATTTGAACGTCTTGATAGAACGGAGTACGTGATTTGTAGGTTTCTACAGTTATTTAATAACTTCACTGAAATACTCCTCATAGGAATGGTAGGTTTCTCCAGTTATTTAATAACTTCACTGAAATACTCCTTATAGGAATGCACGCGTTTGTACTCTATGTCTGAGAAGATTGTAAATGGCACAGAGGTATTAAACTGTCCTTAAATGCGTGTAAATTTTTCATTTAATTCGGCAAAAAAATGTGGTTAAGATAGCTCTGAACGTTCGAAAAGGCAGCAAACATTTCGGATGGGTTTACAACATCGCCCTCGGCACGATAAAAGTGACGAAACAACGTGGAGAACCGTTTTTATGACAAGATATCATCACAAATACCGACAAACTTCGAAGTGTCGTTAAATAAGGAATGGATGACCCGGAACTCCGGGAGAATTTTAGTTCCAACAATGCACCGCAGATAGCGCAACGGTAACATGAGTAGGGCCAAGCTGGCGCAGGTTATAAAATTCGAGCATTGTGTTTGACATGTAGACACGGCAATCATAGCTCTGGCGAAAGAGTTATAGGTTGAATTTAATTTCGTGAAGAAATATTTTCAAGCGGTCTACAGTTTTTGCTTCTGTACGCAAACATAGATGAAACATAGATCTAAAGCTATTTAATAATTATTACCAATGTAAACAAAATGCCTACATAAGAAATAATGATAGTCCATTGCAGAAATAAACAAACAACAGACTGACAAATGTTACCGTTTTCTACCAATCAGAGACCGTTGGTTTTCAAGACAACAAATATTAATAGAGTTGTTTCTTAGTGAATCTATCACACTGACACCAACGTCCTCCAGCGACGCCAACCTCCTCTTGCGACGCCAACCTCCTCCTGCGACGCCAACCTCCTCCTGCGACGACAACCTCCTCCAGCAACGCCAACCTCCTCCTGGGACGCCAACCTCCTCCACCGACGCCAACCTACTCCTGCGACGAAGCGGTATATTACGCCGCCCACGTATCTCAACATTTGATTTCAATTCGACTCACACGTTTTATGTGCAAATGGGTTGAAGTTGAGCTTCAAAGCAAACTGAGTAGTCTGCGCAAGTTATTGCAAGCTTTTTTGCCTGTGAGATCGCCACACCCACTGGAGATATAACCCCGCCCCTAAGACTTTGTTACCTATTCAGTTAGGAAAAAATACTTCAGTCATATCAAGAAAGACGAGATATGTAGATTTGCAGGTTATTCCGTGTAAAATTAAAAAGAAGCCAAGAGCCGGAGACATATGGCAGAAAACATTCGCAAATGGACAGGAAAATCAAAGTTTTTAGAGCTACTGTAAACAAAGCATTTGGTCTTGCGAGATCGCCACGCCCACTGAATATATTGCCCCGCCCCCAAGACTTTGCTATTTATCCACAGTTAGGAAAAAGCATTCTATATTTGTCATATCAAGAGAGGTAAGAAATTTAGATCGCCAAGCCCACATAAAATAAGGCGCTACCTATTACACTGAAAACGTGATGAGACGGTTTCAAGAGGGTACAATGGCAGAGTTTTTAAGAGGTTACATACGGATTGTTTTAAGAAACTACCAACTGAAAGTTATAACGATATACAAATAAATAATTGTTAAGGAGATACAAATGGAAAATTATAAGAAAATAGAAATAGAAGTAATTTTAAAAATACTTAACTAAGTGAATACGTAATTGCTTACTGGTTAGAAGTAGAGGGTTAGCTTCGTAAAAGGAACGAATGTTTTGAAACGCGTCAGCAAGTAAGCAATTACGTATTCACTTAGTTAAGTATTTCTAAAATTAGTTTAATCGGTGAATTCGAGATGATTACATCAAGCAACTTCAGAAATAGAAGGGTATATAGAGATACAAATGGAAAGTTATAAGGAGATAAAAATGGAAAGTTAGATACAAATGGGAAATTATAAGGAGATACAACAGTTACAGAGATACAAATGTAAATTAATAAGACTATACAAATGGGAAATTAAAAGGAGATACATTTGGGAAATTATAAGGCGATACAAATGGAAAATTGTTAAGAAGATACAAATGGAAAGTTATAAGGAGATAAAAATGGTAAGTTAGATATAAATGGGAAATTATAAGGAGATAAAAAATTATAGAGTACAAATGGAAATTTATAAAGATAAACAAATGGAAAATTATAAGGAGATACAAAAGTTATAAAGATACAAATGGAAATTTATAAGGAGATGCCAATGGGAAATTATAAGGAGATACAAAAAGATATATTATTTACCATGTCTTTGTTATTAAAATGTTTGTTCCAATTTGTAATGTATTTTCCAGATGTTTTTTTAAAACTTTGGTAAAAATATAATTCATTTTCTTCAACAATGTCCGGAGTTACGAAGAAATAAATAGTGCCTAAGTGCTTCGCAATAAGGCCTACTTTGGGGTTAAAGAATCGAAGCACTTGTCATCCCGCTCGGACATGTATCCCACTCGTCAGAGGCGTTTAACAATGGGCTGCAGTGAAAAATCAAATTTCAGCTGAATACGGTGCCAAAGATAAACTTTTGTTACTTGACAGGTGAGGTATTTTAATCCGCTCACGAAGCCAGACAGGCTAAGCCAGGACTGACAACATTTTAGACTACAAAATCCCCTTTGTGGTTTCAAACAATAAAAATCCCCTTTGTTCTTTGCCATATAAATCAACCAACCAGGAGGAACAAGGAGTAACCCCGGAACCGAAGCACCTCGTTTAAAGACGGTGCTAAAACTCCGGTTTCGGAAGTGTTTGTGAGGAGTTTTATTTATGCTTCACGTTCGTTGGTCTTAGCTCGGTTCAATTAAGCTTTACTGAGAAAAGTGAAGAGAATGCAACAACTTGACGCCGTATTAAGAAATCACTAAGAGCTTTCTCCGGGAGTTGGTTTGTAGGATCAGTTAACTACTTAATGCACTTTCTTTTATAAGAATTCATTTAACCGTAGTTATATCAAAGAGTTATTTTAAAAGACGTTTTTGTAAAAAGAATAACTTAATAAGATAAATCCAAGTACCCCTTCCCTCACAAATAATACTTCCACAACTTTCCTCCATATTTTAGAATCACGCCATATTCTTCATGACAAAGAAATTCCTTAATTCTAAATATAATCAATAAATTTCTAAATAGATTTAAAATGTCCTTTTTTTTCTTAGGCAAATGCATATAATTCTAGCTTTCTAAGAGCGTAAAAATTAAAATTAAGTCACTCTTATAATTGAATAATAAAATAGTAAATTTGTATAACTAACGAGAGCGACCATAGCCTGAACATATCTTGTACAACTGTTGCCCGGCTTTGGTAGCTTAGTGTCTATGTGTGTCGTAGAAAGAAAGCACTAAATGACATCATCGGCCAACCAGTAATTAAACTGTTTGCACTAATACTGATTTAAAAGTATCAGCAAAGTATTGTTGCTAAACAACAATCGTTATAAATTCGTTACCATGGCGACAAGAGAGAGTTTGCAGACGTCACCACTGCGAGTAGTTTACTGGTTGTGACGTCACTATTCCTTAAGATTTTCGTTAACAGATTAACTAACGCCCGCAAATAATTTGAACGCATTGTTATTGTTTTATTATTTAATTGTATAGATGTTGTTCAAGGATTCTACTTGTGTTAGTGCGTATAGAATATAGTTGACCATAAAAATGATTGAATATGTTCATGTAAACAGTTTACCTATTAAACCCCAAGTTTTAGCAACGCTTAATGGCAAAGGTCAGAACTTTTCGGTGATCATCATTCACCACCATACAGTCGGTAAATCTTAGGTTTTCAGACAAATATCTAATCTTGTTTATTAAAAAGAGATATATACTGATTCAGTGTGTGAGAAGTAAGAGAAATATGCAAGGTTTTATTGATATTTAATAGAAATAAATTATTTAGCAATACTGGTTTTTTTATTCCAAAGACCAGCATTTGTCAATCGCCATCGGTTAAACCTATTATCTCTCACGCTTTATTGGTAAACGCCCGTAAAATCATCTCTTATTTTCTAAATTCTTACATTTACCAACTCATCCTAAGATTTACCTATGTACATACAGTAACGCGTATAATGGTTAGTCACTCTGCGTATAGTTATTTCATTTGTTTAAGCCTGATTAATAAATGTTACGTCGAAGCTCCTGCTTTTCGCTAGTTTTTATTTGTTTGTAATGGTTTTCTGTATTCTTAATACAACTTTCTGTATTTTATGCTAGTTTGAGCAGAACTTAACGCCCACAACTTCATTCTCCTCTCCCTCTCTCCTCCCTCCCTCTCTCTCTCTCTGTTCCTCTCTCTCTCTGTTTCTCTCTCTCTCTCTCTCTCTCTCTCTCTCTCTCTCTCTCTCTCAAATCGGTTCTCCATGCAAACTTATCTTAAACAAATCTTTTTCTGTAACATAACACTGTAAATAATGAGCTAATCACAGCCATAGAAGTATAAATAGACGCCATTATTGCTGGAAGAAAATGCCAATTGACCTCTTCCATTGTTATAAGCAATTATTAAATGTATTTATATTACTTTCGAAGCAATTGTTTTATTGTGTTGCTGTCCTTTTTATTTCATTCTGACTTTGGATTCACACGTAATTAATTTTGTTTGTGTAATATTTTTTCTTGTATTTATTATTTTCCCCTCCTCTTCTTCCAACTAAGTACTTCAACTTATAGTTTTTAGACTGTAGAGTGTTTCCGAGCATAAATCAAGCCATCTTTCTCCGCCAGACAAGTTGGCATCTTGTTTGGGTAAACGCCGAAGGGTTTAGGGCCGCAGGATTTATGCCCTCTTCCGTTTTTGAAACGTGTAATTTGAGTGGAGATGTTTCCGGTGGATAATGGCCGGCTCGCTCTTCTTCTGAAGACAAGTGAGCTTTCAGTTTCGCCTCGGCGTACAAATAAAATAATTCGAGACTTTAACGATAACATTTGCATAACACTGCAGTCGTAGGTTCACAGGGATGGGAGAACTGTGGCAAGTTGCTCACCAGAGAAAGTAACTACGGAGAGGCGACGGTAAAATGGAACCGAGGTAATACTTTGCCGCAATATTGGCAGAGGTATTTTTATTGTTTTAATACGTTGAAAATTACAGTGGTACAGTGATGGGGCAGTTTCAAGGGGATACAATGGTAGAGTTTTCAGAAAATACAAATGAAAGGTTATAAGGAGATACTAATAAATGGTTTTAAGAAACTAAGTAGACTTTTAATGAAATACAGAGTTTGCAGGAAATATAAAAGCACAATTACAAGGGGATACAAATGGATTGTTTTAAGAGAATAAGTAGACTTTTAAAGAAATACAGAGTTTACAGGAAATATAAAATTACAATTTCAAGGGGAAACAAATGGATTGTTTTAAGAAAATAAATTTACTTTTAAAGAAATACAGAGTTTGCATAATATATAAAATTACAATTTCAAGGGGATACAAATGGATTGTTTTAAGGAGATACGGAGGGTAGTTTTAAGGAAATATAAATAATTAGTTTAAAGAGAATACAAACCCAATGATAGAAGTCAAAATTAAAAGAAAGATATAGTTTCAAGGAGATACAGAGAGCTAGTATTAAGAGAATGCAAAAGGAAGAGGTTTAAGGGGACAAAAGTAAACAAGGGGGCCAAAGTTTTGCGGTTAGTGGACAGATCTAGGATGATATAATTATATTCGGTGTGGGGCAGGATGCCCCTCTTAAAATTAATAAGATTCGTTAATTGTATAAATATCTATGAACTTTGCATTTGTTACTAGAGTGTATGGTTTTGTTAAACGAAAATTAACATTGCGCTTTGAGGTTAATAAAGCTACTTTGCGGAGCTTAAAGGTTGCTGTCAACGCTGACTTAATCGTAACCGTTTCAAAGGTGAAACCAAACATCAAGAAACATAGGTTTAAACATCTGATTCAAAAGCGAAAGCTAATTGCAGTCGGTTACTCCTCTCCAACAAGATAACGACATAAATATTCTACAACCCCAGCTTCCAAGTCTGTTAGATGTGATACAGCCTTCTTGATCGGGATTGCTTATTCATACAACACGCCATTAATTATTTCCAGTGGCAAGAGGGGGCGTACAGCTTCCACCCCTTTGATTTAAAAATTAAAACAGTTTGGCAAAACTTGTAAGCTGTTAGTTTTGAGTATAAATAACCCGGCATCTGATAGATAGGTACTCCCTCCTTTCAATTTCAAAATTCTCTCTAAAAGTTATCTTAATTAATAAATAAATGAAAAATAATGAGCCTTTCTATTTATTAAAATTAAAAGAATTTTTAGAATACTACCATTTCTGAAAACATACTTCAATGTTGTCAAAAATTAAGAAATTTCTTTACAATTTTTTAACATTAACATGCATTTTTCATAAATTGTATACTTTTGTAAAAGTCGAGAAATTTCTAAAAAGCATTGACTTTGAAGTACTTAAATTATTTATCGAGTTCTGGCCATCTCTTCACTCCTGCTACTTTGGGTAAAACGGTGCTACCCACGCAGGCCGTAAGTATTCAATCCTTGTACTAGATGTTTCATTTTTCTCCCTTTTACAAACCCCTGATCCTCCCTCGCTCTCGAGTAACCAGGGGTGTTATAGCCCTACCTGTTACTTAACTTACACGCCCACACGGCCGTTAGAAACTTTGTGTTGTCCGTAAGGAACTTTACTTTGCAACAAAATGCATATGAACAGCCTAACGTTTAAATATAGGACTTCAAAGAAGAGTGCGTTATGGATAACCTTTAATTCATCCATTTTTCAAATTAAAACAACAATAAATACACAAATTTAGTTCTGGCACTCAGGGAGGGGGGAAGGGCGACGAAATACTGTAAAACGTTTATAGCCACGTCTACAGAAAGTTTGAATTGAGAAAAACTTTTAACCTTACGCTTTGAGAAATTACCTAAACATCTGATATAATGTAAAAAAATTAATACAGCATTTGTATTTATTTAATATAAACTTTGTTTAACAAATTAATTTGAAATCAGTTCTTAAAAAGTATCAGACGCGCCTAAGAATGTTTTCATTTCAAAACTTGGATTAAAAATACATAACTTATTATTATCGTTATATTGAATTACTTGTTTTGGGGTTTATTAAAATTTAAGTAAATTAATATATTTATTCTATGATCAAAACTATTTAATAATAATATTTTTCCTTAACAATTGTCAATAAATAATGTATCATAACCTACGAGTAAAACAGCTGTTCTACAGCTTAACCTATAACAGACAATCAGCTGTTGCGTGAAATCTTATGTTGTCACTTAATTCACTTTGAGATGACTCAGCTTAACCTGACGGAAATACCTGAGCGAAATTGTATGTTTATGTCTATCCAATACGTTTATGTAGGCGTCGCTGTAGAGTTTTCACTTGGATAAAATAATATTAGCTTAGGGTAATCCTTCAATAATTACCACAAGGTATATGGACAAGACGTCGACGGGACCAGTAAAACCAATCACTGGAATTTCTGAGACCTGGTTAGAAGCCAGACTTACTGCACAGACGTGAGTGTAAACGTATTTCCGAACTCATCGCGAGTTTGACACAGATGTAATCTAAACTTTTATGGATTTATCCGCAGTAACAAACGGCCCGAGTTTCGTCGCACCTGTGTTGCTGACACGACAAATTCTCACAAGGAACCCTGCATTTGACACATGTGTATGTTTGCGGTCGTTGTCGTTTTTCTAAATATAAAACACAAACTAGAAATACAACCTAACTTTGTCTGAGCGAAGTTTCAAGTCTAATCCTACTTAGGACAACAAAGAAAAATTATATTTTACTTACTATACATTAAACAATTACGAATAACATAAATAAAGTAATATAACCTATGCGTTAAAACAGCTGTTCTACCACATAACGTATAATATAAAATCAGCTGCTTTATGAAATCATATGTTACCACTTATTTTAAGAAAAATGGGACGAAATAACTATATTGCATATCTCGCCCCTTTTGTGACATGTTTTACTCCTATATAAAACTAAAATTAATTCATTAAATAATACTCGAAAAATACTAATTGGATCAAGTGTCATTATTAAAAGTTTTAAAAAAATATTTGGACTCGAGTGGATGAGTAATAAGTATTTTATAACCAATTGAAAAATTGAACTATATATATTTTAACGTACCTTGCCTTCCACGTTGGGCGACAATTGTTATATAACGAACCTTCACTTAATGCTTCTCTACAGGATAATTTTTACTCTTAGGAATTTAAATTAATAATCCAGCTACTTGCTTTTATAATTACAGATTTATTTTATCCTGAGATCAATATTGCATTTACAGGTAGTTCATATAATTCTTTTACTAACTCTAATATTTGCCGATAGGCAATATTTTACTATTGACTGCACTTGGTTTGATAAATTTTATATTTCAATTAACTATGACTTTTTAATGAATTTTTAAAAGTTTAAAAGATTCTTAATGTTTGTTACTTTAAAGAGTTGGCTTTAAGTTAAAATAAATGTATTGTTTATTACTTGCGTGGTTCCTTGTTTTACTTCACTTGACACAAATTCACTTAGTAATACTTTCCTATCAATTTCACTTTTCTTAATTTCTCGAAATGCTTCTATTCCTTAACTGACTTTATTAATCACTCCCTTATTTTAATCTCACTTGTTACCCTTTAATCTCCCTCTTTATACTTCACTTTCTATTTAATAATCTCCCTGGCTACCCTTTAATCTCCCTCTTTTAATCTCCCTTACTTTAAAATTCCACGTTACTTGTTTGAATATGATATTTTTTTTTTACTAAAAACTCAACATTACTTATCCTCGATCCTACCATTTGACCCTTTCGAGTACTGAAAATTGACTGTCTTTCCTGAACATCCTCTTGGATCGTATCCGTTTGTGTTTCATCCCCTCTTCAAATTTGATTGGCTCCCTTATGGCGCTCAAAATCTTTCCAGCCTATGAAATTTTGACACTTCCCGCACTTTCCTTTTTTGGCTTCGTGGGAATTTGTTGAACTTTCCCACAGGTGCATGTGTTTTTCTGTATTCTCAGGGATTCCTAGTCATAAATCTCCCTGGTCCGTGGATGTCTAGGTAAAGCTTCTCTCCCATGAACGAGGCACATCTTGGTTTACTTACAATGAACCCCTTTCGAATTATTTTTATTTATGATTTGCAGGTGTGTGCAGTAACTTATTTCGGCCGATAGATGTGACAATAGACTAGCGCTCGCTAGGGATATTTCACAAATTCAAATAATTTTACTAACAGCCTTCTTAACTTAATGAATTTCGTTATTATATATATATATATATATATATATATATATATATATATATATATATATATATATATGCTGATACGTACTCCTTCACGGATGGAAAAGTATGATGAATAGTTACTATCTGGAGTACATCCGTTCATTCTGCAGTCCATAAATTCGCAGTTCCGACGTTTCGCTAGAATCTCATCCAGTATTGACGAGGTGAACCCAACAACAGTACAAGAGCCAGTAGAAACGTCGGAACTGCGAATTTATGGACTGCAGAATGAACGAATGTACTCCAGATAGTAACTATTCATCATATATATATATATATATATATATATATATATATATATATATATATAGTCTATAGGCTATATATACACAGGTATATGGAGAATGTGACCTAATGGAAGATTTGAAAACAAACGTAATATATGATAATATATGATATTTACAAATACTTTTTTCCTTTGAATTGGAATCAGAAAATATTGTAATTTTATAAAAAGTTAAAAACAATAAAAATATAATTATATATATATATATAATAAATAAATAAATTTATTCATTTAATTTATTTATTTCTATATAATATTTCTTCAATATTGCAGTCCAGAAATAGTGGCTATACCGGACATTATGTATCGGTACACAGACACAACCACAAGTAATTATTCATGCTTCAAGTTCATATACAAAAAAATTTCAATACAACAATACAGCTACTTTTTCTAAATTGTATCTAACCGATTACCGAAGTGTATCTATTTTTACCTAAATCTATCCCAACTTATAATATCCCACACTGCTATAGAGTAATTGAATGCAGTATAAAATGGTTTGTTTTATATTAAAAAATATAAAGTTTATATGCTCGTATTTTTTGTAAATCGAGGTTGTTTTTTTCAAATTTTTATCTCTATGCTCTGCGACATTTGAAATGAGGTTTGTCTTGTTTATAGTATAATTTAATGTCACAAGAAAACGAAAAATTAAAGTGGACGCTTTCTTGCTCAAGTATTACGATAATTATTATCTGTAAATAACTGTGAATGAGTTATATAACTGTCGCATCAAGTAGGGCAATCTGTCGGCAAATGTGATGCCAACACAGACGCTTCTAAAACCAATAAGCACTTGCGAGTCGGAACTTGTGTTGCAACATTGTGTTACAACTTCAGAATGTTGTAATAGTTGATTTAAATTGTAAATCTGTACAGAAATCTATTGGCTGGCCAAAAGGTCAGCTGGGAAGAATGTTCAAGCGGCTCATCCTACTTTCACTCCACCGTTAATCGACTGAAGGATGGTGGAGCTAGGCAGAGGTGTCAGGACATCAGATAACGTCGGACAGAAAACATGCACGGCCGATGTTTCAGATAAGCATTCCAATTAAATGACTCCGGGCCGGGGGCCGGAAACGCGCCCAAATCTCTGAAACGGGCCGACGAATATGATTGACCACTGACTTGTGTT
>JBAIZL010000002.1:193818041-193833041 GCA_036971475.1 Prosapia bicincta | reverse complement strand
AACACGAATATTAACTTTCTTGCGCGAAAAATATTAAAAGTAACTTTTTTTACATTTAAAATTTTAGTCTGTAAATGGTAGCGCACACGAACCTCATTAAAGGTTTTTAATTATAAAAAAATGTCCATTTGTTTATATTTTTTGTTACTTATTTATTGCTGCTCATACTTTCGAAATTATAGTCTATTTTTTTTATTTTGAAATATAACAGTTTTTTTCAAAATTCTCGTTTATTTTAAATTCGTACAAACAATTTCCCAAAATATCGTATGGTGCCGAGCTTCAGCATTTTTACCAAATATATATTTGAGTACGAATTTCTTTCAATTATAAATATCTACGTTACGTGTCTGAAATGAAATATTTCTTAAATATAGTTAATTTCTTGTACTTCTATCGGCGTAACGTTATTGGTTTGATATTTCATAGATCGGAGAATGTTTGTTACACCAAGTCACTGAACTGCACTACACAACGTGTCACTATAATTACAATATATCTAGGAATTTAAATTGAACATACCTCCAAGTTCCTGATCACCCGCTTGCACTCGTTGGAAGGGACGTTCCTGTCGATGGATACAACAATCCCACTGTAACTTACCCCGTTAAACTCAATCGGGCCTGCGTTTACAGTGAAGGCGGAAAGCAAACAGAAACACACAAACTCCAACAAATACATTTTGCACACGCGTTTATAAATACAACAGATAAATCCAAGATTGGAAACAAATCAAAAAATCATGGCAGTCTAATAACACACAAACTTGCGATAAGCCACCAGGAAGTGTCAGTACGGAGCGGTATTTATAGAATAAACAAATCTACTATAATTTCACGTGGCAATGTCAAACGTTTATTTGTCAGAGTCACGACGCGTATTATATCGAACCAAAGCCCGTCACCATAGCGACCAAGTCAACACACAACACTGGGCCGTTCTGTTCTATAAATAGCAGCCAAAACACTTATTTGATCACCAAACTCGAACAAGAACGTCTTATACAGATTAAATGTTATAATCACTTTGCAGAGGCGCGTTCAGGTAGGAGAGGTTAGAGCGATGCGACGTACGTCCGCACTGCAAGAGCGACAGAGTTGGACTGAGCGCTGGCACTGTGAACGCGGCTGGCGACGCACGCGGGAAGAAGAAGAAGTCGTGCGTGACGTTACGTACCACCCTCACTACCTGAGGCCCCTAACAAAGCGTGTTATTACTGACAGAACCATTTTACAAATCGCCAAGGGCCGGTTCCCATGGTATACCCTTTCTTTATTTTCGGTTTTCGGTGTAAATGGTCGTGAATCGTTTTAACTTTTGGTTTAATTTTTACCCAGCGGCATCGTCGCATTAAAATAAGCGACGTGCGTTGTTGCAATAATAGTTGAAAATTTTTATTAAATGTTTTGTTTAAAAAACTTTTATATTATAATTGTTTAGAGTTTTAATTGTTTAATTATTTTTAAAGTATTTTTCAATTCCTTCTATTAATATTATAGTTTGCACTCTCCTTATTTTGTACAAATTTTCAATCTTAATTAAAATACTTTTTATTCATCCACTCAAGTTCAAATACAATTTTTTATACTTATAATGAATGATGCTTGATGTTAATACAGTTTAAAAAAATAATAAATCGTTAATTAAATTTAATTAATTATTGTTACTTGTATATAGGAGAAAAACTGTTCATAAAAAGGGCAAGGTTAGCTATTTCGTCCCAATTGGCTGTTTTAACACATATTTTATGTTACTTTATTTACATTGGTTGTAACTATTTAATTAAAACAAACTATAATAAAGTTGTCTTTGTTGACCCAAGTAGGAATTGAGTTAAAAATATTTGTTTATAGTCCTATTACTTGTTTATTTAAAAAAAAAAAAACGAAATAAAGTATTTTTATTCGGAACATAATATATTAATAAATTATCATTTTTGAAATAATTAATAATATTGTTATTATATTTAACAATATTTTTTTAAAATATACAAACATAATTTACAGAAATCCTTTTAGAATTTAAAATATTGTTATTTATTTTTAAATGTTTAAAACATAACCTGTTTTACTATAAATTTTATACCAAATCAAACAACAAATTCTCAAGTAATTATGTAATGCCATAAATTCCAGTTTAGACATATACATTTCTTTATCGTTTAGGCTCTAGCATTATTTGTTTCTTTAAGTCATTCCCTACAAGGATAGCAAAAGGATTTTGAATATAGTTTTATGCGTGAGAAAAACGTTCCACAAAAGGGGGAAATATAGTTATTTCGTTACATTTGGCTGAAAATATATTATAACTCATGATTTAATAAAACAGCTGAATTTATGTTATAGGTTATGTGGTAGACAGTGGCGTAGATAAGACGATGTTTGGAGGGGGGACGATCCAGAAGCTCAGAAGGTGGAATCCGCCCGCGGAAAATTGTTATCTTTGGAAATCATATTTTATGGTATTTTGGCACTTAATATTACGCAATTGTTGAGTCGTCAGGAACCTGTTTCGCTAAAAATCTAGCGTTTTTTATACGGTAATATTTTTCTCCTAATTTCTCCTAAAATTAATTAGTTTGGAGGGGGTACGTGCCCACCGTGCCACCCTCTGGTTACGCACCTGGGGGTAGGACAGGTGTTTTAACGCATAGGTTATGTTACATTATTTTTATCAATTGTAATTATTTAATAAGAAGTAACTAGAATAAAATGTTTGTGTTAACTTATGTATGAATTGATTTTAAAAATGGTTTGTGTATATTACTTCTTTAAACACACGTTTTATTGGAACAGTGTTACCAACATCTATTTTAACGATTTTGCTAGTACGTTTATTAGGTAGCCATGTAAGGTGTTAAGGTGGCAAGAATGTCGCTTTTGTTAATTAAACCTACCACAGGAATTAGATTCAAACTTGGCCTAACCACACGGCGTTATCGATTGGGCCGAACATTTCGTCGCGTGTCGCCGGACCGACCTGCAGTGATTGGGTTGCAACTCTGTAACGTGTGTAATGCAGAGGGCATTATGTAAATATGTCGGGACAGTATCGCCACAACTGCGCCAGATGCAGCTGATAAGCAGCCGGCTTACTGTCAGCCAATTAAAGTGCATCTTGTTCTGCAAGGCGTCTTATCACGTGATATCTTTGTTCCCCTTATACTATAACGGTATGAGTGTAGGCATTGTATGCTTACAGCTTTCCCGAGTTGAGGAAGTGCTCATCTGTTTATCATAGAAAGGTAATTTTACACGATAATTTCCTAACCTATCCGCTTCCCAAGGCGAAGCTTGTTTTATTACATATATATGTACATTCAAAAGATTTAATTAAAAACTATACTGCATAGGCCTACTCTTTAAGGACATGTTAGAAATAAATTATAATTACACACACACACACACACACACACACACACACACACACACACACACAGATACACACACACACACACACATACACACACACACACACACATACACAATACTGGGTATATAGAAATGTATGTTGTTTCGATCGTAAGCCTACCTGTTACGTCACCCAGAGGCAAAGCTATAGCGATAGACTGTAAGAGTTTACCTAAAACTTTAAAAAATAATTAAATGTAGGAGATATAGGTGAAAGTTTGTTTTCCCGTGAACAGTCTGCCTTTGTTTGGAACATATTGAATTTGATTCAGAAATAATAACAACTCAGAAATATGAATAGAAAACACATAGACAACACACACACACACACACACACATACAACAATTACTAGCTAACGGACTTCTAGTTTATTTCATTAGTGCTTGTACACCTATCATATGCAACGTTTACAGCGGTAGACTATAGTCTATCCATTTTGGGACGGCGGGTAAAAGATTAAGTCACCGCCCGAGCTCCCAACCATAGCTTGGGTCAGGCGCTCGGCGGCCGGCCGCCCGCGCTAATGAGGCGTAAAAAGCACTCCACTCCAAAATATTATCACATAAAAGTAAGCGTATTTTTTAATTTTTTATTACAGTTTTGATGTCTACGTGTGATTTCATGAAAAACTAGTCCAAACACGACGGAGTTATGTCAATTAGTAAAATTAGTGGTTACAAAAGTTAAATAAGGCCAAATACAATTTTTTGCAACCACTAATTTTACTAATTGACATAACTCCGTCGTGTTTGGACTAGTTTTTCATGAAATCACACGTAGACATCAAAACTGTAATAAAAAATTAAAAAATACGCTTACTTTTATGTGATAATATTTTGGAGTGGAGTGCTTTTTACGCCTCATTAGCGCGGGCGGCCGGCCGCCGAGCGCATGACCCAAGCTATTGTTGGGAGCTCGGGCGGTGACTTAATCTTTTACCCGCCGTCCCAAAATGGATAGACTATATAGAAAGAAAGCTGAAATGAAAAACGAAATTAGAAGAAAAAATGTGAAAGAGTGTTGGGTTTCCCGAGTTGTATCTTTGTTTAACACATCAACAAATGGTATCAGAGATAATAACCTACTAGTATACATATTACTTACATATACAAATATAAAACATATAGTTAAATACACACACAAGCCATGTTTAGCTACTGGAGTTTACTCTGTTACCTGCCTCTCATAGGCAGTGTTATCAGAAGCAGAATAGAAAATAAAGGAGAAATAAGAGAAAGCAAACCGGCTTTGCAGTAATCAGGCTGTCGCTTGGAACTTTATGGAATTGTTACACTAATAATACAATCACAGTAAATATTACTGTATTTAATACATTTCACAAACCTCGCGTCGGTAGAAACATAGAGTCAAAATCATGTGAAGTGTATTCAATAAAATATAATATCTTGAAAAAAAACTAAAACTTTTTAAACAATTTGGTTACTTTAAAACGCTCCTTTAGTATAAATAAGAGAATAAATATTTCTAAATACAGTATAAATATATTAAAGAAGGGTTGAAGAAGGAAACTGTAATGCTGAGTAAGTACAACTCTGGTGCTGGAAATTGCCCCGTCTATCGAGTGTTATGCATCGCTTATAGAACCGACGCTACAGAGCCCTTTGTAATAGGCCTACACTGTACACCTGTGTACACACAGACTTAGTCAGTTGTCGGCAGTTTGTATTGAAATGTTCAGGTGCAGGCTTTGTAGCTTTTACAACAATAAATGTTTCGTTTCAAAGCGATAGAATTTTGCAAAATTTTAATTATGTCCGACAACAATCCCTTTTCATCTCAATTGGTTTACGGGCGTAATTTTACTGCTTTTAAACCTGACAAAAAATCTGCAATATTCGGTATTTCTAGATAATTTAAAAACAAGTAATGTAAACAAATTTTAAAAAAATTAAAATCCGACTCGGAAAAAAATTATTTTAGTTACTTTTTAATAAATAATTACAATTATTATAAACAACGTAACATAACCTGGGCGTTATAACAGCAGTTCTACCACATAACCTACAACATAAAATCAGCTGTCTTATGAAATCTTACGTTACCACGTATTTTAAACCATATGGTACGAAATAACTACGTATATTGCACACCTTGTCCCTTTTGTGGAAAGTTTTTCTCCCATATCAAAATAAAATTAATTCATTAAATTTACTTTATGAATTATTATTTGAAAAAACTGTATTAGCACCTAGTGACATACACTACAAAGAAAATATATATATTTGATGAATAAAGAGTATTTATATTAACGATTGAAAATAATATAGTTATATAAATATACAGAGAGTGTGAACTAATAGAAGGAGTTGAATAATTTACTTTTTACGCACCATAGGAAATTGTTATAAAATTGTTTTAAAAACATCGCTCTACGTTTCGGCCTCCATCTGGAATCATCTTCAGGAGCAAAAAATTTATTTATGGTATTTCCCATAAAACTTGACATACTAAAACAATAAAAATCATTCACGTACACTCAACGCACACGCACGAGGTTAACTTGTGTGCATTTATTTCACCGAAGACAAAGTACAAGCAAAAAAATAGTTCTAACACAATGAATACGTTTGACCTACAGCAGAATGTTTTTGCTCCGACCATTAACAGCTTTAAAACTGATTAAAACGGTTTCTTTGTAGTTTAAACTAATGGATCAGTGTAGAAAATGATGCGCAGTATCAGCTGATGCGAACGTAACCTAATTCAAAGAAACACAAACTTTGGACACGCCCACCCCCACGTGACCATCACAACTTTATCCAGCTGTGCTTACCCACATCGTCTTTTCGCCTTAAAATAATATAACAAAAAGGTAGTGAATTATGGAAGAATCTTTGCGGGGGTCCTGTCTCTTTTCTGAAACAGGAAGGGAGGTGGCCAACATTTGCAGCAACATTTGGGGAGGGCAGAATTTCATTACATTCTTGATCCTGATAATTATCATAAATTAATTGGATAAAGGGTGAAATTAAAACTTTTGCTTCAATATTTTTCACTTCCTTCTATCAGTTCACAGTCTCCTTATACAAATCTTGTTATAATTTTCAATCGTTAATAAAATACTTTGTATTAATTCACTCAAGTTCAAATACATTTTTAAAAAATTGCAGTGCATGACACTTAATGTTAATACATTTTTTCAAATAATAGTTCAATAATTAAATTTAATGAAGTAATTTTAGTTTCATGTAGGAAAAAACTTTTCACAAAAGGGGCAAGGTATGCAATATTATTATTTCGTCCCATTTGGGTTAAAATAAATAACATATGATTTCATAAAACAGCTGATTTTATGTTATAGGTTATGTGGTAGAACAGCTGTTTTAACGCATAGGTTAAGTTGCTTTATTTATATTAATTGTAATTATATAATTAAAAGCAACTAAAATAAAACTTTTTTTTGTTGACCTAAGTAGGAATCGACTTTAAAAAGTTTTTTTTTTATATTACTTTGGTCTTTCTTTCCTAAGTATTTAGGCGTCAAATTTAAATGTATTACAACCTATTTGTTTAGCAGGGCAGTATACGGATTGATGGGGACAGTAAAGGAGGGCCTTTTGAGGGGGATAGTTTACCCTCTGCTGAAATGAATCCACTCTGACGATGATACACTAAGGCTTAATATGCGTAGGGACTACAGTATATGCACTTTAAAATGTATGGATCTAAAATTACAAGACAAAATGTTCTTACAAAATTATTTACCTCAAAGAAACAATCGGAAACTTTTGCAGAGGTTTTATCGCGTTCACAGAGCGATACTTCAAGAGTGTTTCTCTTTTTACACCTTTAATTCCAGCGTCCGTTCTCGACACGGAACGCGCACTAAAACGGCGGTAAAGCGTATTTGACAATACAGAATCGTTTTATGCAAAGAAATAAAGCGAAAACCTTGCGCACAGATGCAGAGTTGTAAAAGTGAGGTTATGTCAGCATTACGCCCAAGTTTGCGGGTCAGAAGCTTGCAAACAAGGCAACTATAAAACCGGCAAACTAAAGCAATAAAAGTACTTCCACCCCGGGCTTAACGAATTGCCTTTCCTAGTTTTAGTTTTATGTGTTATGGCGTTCATTATTAATTACACGAGGTAATTGTTTGTGCAAAACCGTCGGTTTTTTAACAGCCATACGAGCTGCAATAATTCCAAACTGCAATTAGCCCTAACAAGAATACCCGGAGCCCGGGGGGGGGGATATATCTACAGGAATTTCCGAAAGCCCAGCCTTGTACAATCCAATCAACACCAATACACGAATAAATTAATATTGTTGCTGTTTGATTGTTGCGTTAATTGCTGCAATAATTACCTAAATTGTAACTCACTAAATTTCGAACGATCGAAGATGGGTTAGTGTTATCTTTAAAATTTGAAAATAGTCTTTCGACAAAGGTGAAAAAAATGTAAAATTACAGGAACTTAAATAACATTGTCTTTTGCTATGAAAAGTTTATTAAACAATTATATTTCACGAAACTCAGAAAAGACGTTAGGTTTGTTGGTAAAGAGATTAGGTGAATTTAATACAGTAAACATAATTTCAAGTTTATAATCAAATAGGCTATGAAACCGCATAAGCGTGATGCAGGGTTTAAAATAATAGGCTTGTTTATTAAGTCGAAACAGTTCTGGTTCATTAAATTACCTTCAACTAGAATCATAAGTGTTAGAGACAAGATTTATATAGTTCCCATATACGATGTGTTAAAATAATCAGATATTTAATTACCATACATACACACACATATATATATATATATATATATTAATAAAACATCATAGGTTATTCAAATACAAGAATATTTATTAATTTATATTCAAAGCTTTTCGTTGGTAAACAGTTATAAAGATATATAATCACCAAATGACTAATTAATTACCATCTACTTAATACCAAATATCTAACAATCACAAATAAAACTACAATCACCAAATGATTAATTAATTACCATATATTTAATATCAAATATCTATTTATCACAAATAAAACTTCAATCACCAAATGACTAATTAATTACCATCTATTTAATATCAAATATCTATTTATCACAAATAAAACTTCAATCACCAAATGACTAATTAATTACCATCTATTTAATATCAAATATCTATTTATCACAAATAAAACTTCAATCACCAAATGACTAATTAATTACCATCTATTTAATATCAAATATCTAACAATCACAAATAAAACTACAATCACCAAATGATTAATTAATTACCATATATTTAATATCAAATATCTATTTATCACAAATAAAACTTCAATCACCAAATGACTAATTAATTACCATCTATTTAATATCAAATATCTATTTATCACAAATAAAACTTCAATCACCAAATGACAAATTAATTACCATCTATTTAATATCAAATATCTATTTATCCCAAATAAAACTACAATCACCATATGACTAATTAATTACCATCTATTTAATACCAAATATCTAACAATCACAAATAAAACTACAATCACCAAATGATTAATTAATTACCATATATTTAATATCAAATATCTATTTATCACAAATAAAACTTCAATCACCAAATGACTAATTAATTACCATCTATTTAATATCAAATATCTATTTATCACAAATAAAACTTCAATCACCAAATGACAAATTAATTACCATCTATTTAATATCAAATATCTATTTATCACAAATAAAACTTCAATCACCAAATGACAAATTAATTACCATCTATTTAATATCAAATATCTATTTATCCCAAATAAAACTACAATCACCAAATGACTAATTAATTACAATCTATTTAATGCCAAATATCTAACAATCACAAATAAAACTACAATCACCAAATGATTAATTAATTACCATATATTTAATATCAAATATCTATTTATCACAAATAAAACTTCAATCACCAAATGACTAATTAATTACCATCTATTTAATATCAAATATCTATTTATCACAAATAAAACTTCAATCACCAAATGACAAATTAATTACCATCTATTTAATATCAAATATCTATTTATCCCAAATAAAACTACAATCACCATATGACTAATTAATTACCATCTATTTAATACCAAATATCTAACTATCACAAATAAAACTATAATCACCAAATGACTAATTAATTACAATCTATTTAATACCAAATATCTAACTATCACAAATAAAACTATAATCACCAAATGGCTAATTAATTACCATCTATTTAATATCAAATATCTATTTATCACAAATAAAACTTCAATCACCAAATGACTAATTAATTACCATCTATTTAATATCAAATATCTATTTATCAGAAATAAAACTACAATCACCAAATGACTAATTAATTATCATCTATTTAATACCAAATATCTAACTATCACAAATAAAACTACAATCACCAAATGACTAATTAATTACCATCTGTTTAATATCAAATATCTATTTATCACAAATAAAACTACAATCACCAAATGACTAATTAATTACCATCTATTTAATACCAAATATCTAACTATCACAAATAAAACTATAATCACCAAATGACTAATTAATTACTATCTATTTAATGCCAAATATCTAATTATCACAAATAAAACTACAATCACCAAATGACTAATTAATTACCATCTATTTAATACTAAATATCTAACTATCACCAATAAAACTACAATCACCAAATGACTAATTAATTACCATCTATTTAATACCAAATATCTAACTATCACAAATAAAACTACAATCACCAAATGACGAATTAATTACCATCTATTTAATATCAAATATCTATTTATCACAAATAAAACTACAATCACCAAATGACTAATTAATTACCATCTATTTAATACCAAATATCTAACTATCACAAATAAAACAATAATCACCAAATGACTAATTAATTACTATCTATTTAATGCCAAATATCTAATTATCACAAATAAAACTACATTCACCAAATGACTAATTAATTACCATCTATTTATTATTTAATTGTCACAAATTGAAATAATTACTAGTTATCTAATTAACTACCCTATATGTAATTAAGAGACATCTAGTAATTATTATAAAATTAGCAAGTATTATCTAGTTAGTAGTTATGTGAAATATCAATCATCAAATCACGGATATTTAATTAGCAAATATTCAAACAAAGTATTAACAGACATTTATTGGAGAGATTTAGTTACATTATTTCTAAGGAACAATTGTCTATTTACCATATATTTAATATTCATTTATCTAACACATATTTAACACATCCTTTAACACATATTTAATTACTTGATATACTCGTATAATGATCACAGATCTAATTATCATTTTACTAACAAATGTCTATGTAATACGCATTTATCACCAGATATATAGCAGTTGTTATATAATTAGCAAATATTATCTAGTTACACGTTATCTAACTATCGGTCATCAAATCATGGATATTTAATTCCATAATACCCAATCAAAATATTAAATCAGCAATTATGGAGTTATCGAGTTCTTAGTAACAGGTATATTTGCCATATATTTAATCCTCACATATCTAATTATCCGATATTTAAATACTGGATATTTAATGACCACCTATCTAATATATATATCAGATATTCCCCCTTTTTACTTCACTACCTAAAGCAAACGTTTTATACGACCATGAAATCGCGCATGCGCCCGTGCCCTACTGTATGGCTGCAATTAGGATGTAAACCTGTAACGGGACGTTCTGGAGTGTATGAAGTGCGTTTATGGAACACTTCGGACATGGAACAATACAAGCTCCCCAACATGCAAATCCAGCCGGAAGTCCATAACACAGGAAATTCATTTCAATATTGCATGCGCACAACAGCGCATGTACCGCCCGTAATGACTTAGTTTTTCACTGCTTACCCTACTTGTTTCGAACGAAGGACAACATTTTTAAACAGAAATGTAAATAAACTGCAAGAAAAACGAACATGCAAGAGAAACTGTCGACACGTGCTATTCCAAGTGACAAGAATTATTTCTGTGGCAAATGAATGTATTAAATAACAATAATAGAGTCGTCTGTAATGTTTAATGAACGGAAGGATTATCTATAGCCTACCTGGGTTGTAGAGGGTGGCTGCCATCTACCTGGGAAGTCTTCTATCTTTGGGAGCGCGCATCAACGAATATAAACCTGAAACATTTAGAAATAAAATACGTCGTGCATAGAAATTTTAATTTTCCATGAAACTAACATTTTTAAAAATAGTAACTAAAATAAAACATTTTAAATTATTATTTATTTTAATAATAATCCAATGGTTATAGAATTTTTATTAATAAACAGCACAACTAGACGCGTTTTAGGACCAAGATGGCTACTTAAGGCAAAGATGGAGCCAAGCTATGGACTTGGTGCCAAGAGGGACTTACTGCCAAGTTGGCAACTTATAGCCAAGATGGGAACCTAGAACCAAGATGGAGACTTAAATCGAAGATATAGACTTAGGACCAAGATGAAGTCTCAGGGCCCAACTAAAAGCGTCTCAGGGGACTTCCATGTTCCACGTTGGGGACTTATAGCAAAGATGGGAACTTAAGGCAAAAATGTGTCTAAGGGCCAAAATAGAGACTTAGGTCCAAGATGGAGACTAGGGATTAAGATGGGGACTTATAGTCAATATGGAGACAGCCCCAAGATGGAGACTTGGGGCCAAGATGGGGACTTGGGGACCAAGATGGGACTTGGGACTAAAATGTGGATTTTGTGAAAGATGGGGACTTAGTGCCAAGTTGGGGAATTATAGCAAAGATGGGAACTTAGTGTCAAGTTGGGGGATTATAGCAAAGATGAGGACTTAGTTGCTAAGTTGGGGGATTATAGCAAAGATGGGGACTTAGTGCTAAGTTGGGGGATTATAGCAAAGATGGGGACTTAGTTGCTAAGTTGGGGGATTATAGCAAAGATGGGGACTTAGTGCTAAGTTGGGGGATTATAGCAAAGATGGGGACTTAGTGTCAAGTTGGGGGATTATAGCAAAAATGGTAACTTAGTGCCAAGTTGGGGGATTATAACAAAGATGGGGACTTAGTGCTAAGTTGGGGGATTATAGCAAAGATGGGAACTTAGTGTCAAGTTGGGGGATTATAACAAAGATGGGGACTTAGTGCTAAGTTGGGGGATTATAGCAAAGATGGGGACTTAGTGTCAAGTTGGGGGATTATAGCAAAAATGGTAACTTAGTGCCAAGTTGGGGGATTATAGCAAAGATGGGGACTTAGTGCTAAGTTGGGGGATTATAGCAACGATGGGAACTTAGTGTCAAGTTAGGGGATTATAGCAAAGATGGGGACTTAGTGTCAAGTTGGGGGATTATAACAAAGATGGGAACTTAGGGTAAAAATGGGTCTTAGGGCCAAGATAGAGACTTAGGTCCAAAATGAGACGTTGGATCAAGATAGAGACTTAGTGCCAAGATGGAGGCTTGGGCCCAAGATGGGGACTTAATGCCAAGTTGGAGGCTTGGGCCAAGATGGGGACTTACTGACAATAATTATGAGTGATAGACGCTCACTCATGTTCCAGTCCACTCACTCAAGTTTTTGCGGGTAATTGATTTCAAACTTGTTTCACTGGACTTAGCATTTAAACTTGGCACAGAGTTTTGTCTGGGTGCTATTTTTACATATTAGGGCTGTGCACACACAAATTCAAGCACTCACACAAACGTATGGCACAGGGGCTTTATTGGGTCCGCTTAGAGTTCCTCACTCACTCGCCTATTGGATGCTTTGAAATTCGATTCAAAAGATTTTTGTTTCAAATTTTATTTCGTAAATTCTGTTATCAAATACTATGTACAAATCCAACCAAAACCCATTTAGGAAAATTTAGTGTAGGCTTAGCCAGCTAATGGCATTAGTTTCTCGTTACAATAAACCTTGTATACTCTCTGAACGATTTAATCTAAGTTATATGAAGTATTTGATTTAATTTTAATTAGATTTTTACTTAGAATTTTTAGCAGATTTTGTTAAATAATAATGGAAACAAAAATTTTAATAAATTTCCAAACATCCAGTAGGTGAGTTGGAAACATCCAAGTATCCACTTTGTCAGGCTTCAGCTGTGTGCGTGTGAATCGATTCGCGCACCCCCACAAATTACTGTTGCCTTTTTATATATCGAAGAGTGAAAATAAAATCGGAAGAAGGTATTGCTACCAGAGCGAGCGGAAGAGGAGGTACACCTGTCCACTTATAATGGCGCACTGTCACTGCTCCGGGAATACAGACCTGCTTTGGTTGTGGACGAGCAATACAGGACGCATGATTTAATTTAAATATAATAATATATTGGAAGAAGAGAATATATTTATGTTAGGAATCCAACATATACTACAAAATTCCCGTCATAAACTAGTTTTAGTCAGCTGCTAATACTATTTTCTCATTAACTTAAACCATGTATATCACCCCTGTAGGGGCATTAAAGTCCTTAGTCCCCTACGTCTGTGAAAGTGTTTGTATGAAGCCCGACTGCCTTCTAATATAGAAGAGGTTTTAGTAAAACAAAACAATATTAAGCTTTTCAACAGAAGCTGGTCAGATCGCCTTAGCATATGTTTTGCAAGATCAAGGCAAATGGAGCCAACTTGTTCAATTCGGCAATAGGTTAGTCTACGAAGGGAGCAATTTATGTTATAACAAACATATTCTAACCTGATATTTTGGAGGAAGATTTTAATAATTTCTTCAGAATTTATTGAACAAAATGTTAAATTGAAGTCTTTGTCAAATATATGGAAGAAAACTATTTTTCGTTATTTTTGTTTCCGCACTGTACTTGTGTAATTCACTTGATTTAATTTTTTTTTTAAAAAAAGGAAGTACAAAAATGTTCACAACAATGCACTAGTTTCATTGTTGACTTTCACAACAATGATGTCCAATTTAACCACTTATTGTTGAAATTCTGATTCATGCATAAAAACATACATTGAAATATACCCAATCGAATTGCTAAGTAGATTTGTGCAAAGAATATTTTGTGTCTTAACCTCAAGCTATCGTCCGTAGGGCCTACGTGAAGGTGAATATAGTGCAGAGAGGATTAGATGTGATTAACCCCCTCCCCCAGCGCCGACTCATGAAGCGATTGATCGCACGAAAGTGTTTTTTTACAGAGGTAATAACACAGAAACGGGCGTTTTCAAATTGTTTTTATTTTTATCAAGATGTCTGCGTTTTCAAAAGAGCTAATAGAAACCCTGAGACTGCATAAAGCACGACGGCCTTCAAATATTGAAGCAAATATAGCTCATGATTTATGGACGTGGATCTTGGGCCACGCGGAAACGTCGCCGAAGTAATATACAGACATCGGAGATGAGATTTTGGGAGGTGGTAAATGGGTTGATACGACGTTTTAGAAACATAGGGTAGCATAAATCAAAGGACTCAAGAAAATGGAGTGGAAGGGATGGAATTAGGATTCACTTCAGTCGGCCAGTCCTAATTACTTCCATACTGTAATTTAAAAAAGAATTTTTAACAGATACACTTTACGACTATTCTAGGAATTGCTTACAATAGTTCCCAAACTTTGATCGAGGTCAGTT
>JBAIZL010000002.1:193720541-193813041 GCA_036971475.1 Prosapia bicincta | reverse complement strand
AAGTTTCAGATAGCGTTATTTGACAAAATACTATTTTTGCAATTTCTAGAAGTAAATTGAACAGCAACAAAACACAGACGTCTATAGAAACAGGAAAGGTGAAAAGGTTTAGCGCTCACACAAACAAATTTAAACATTTAGAATTAAACCTAAAGTTGTCTTGGTAAAGTTATGTGTATATAAAACAGTAGCCTACAACTATTCAAGATGGTGTAACAAACGCTATTGTACAACACCAAAAAGTATAGCGCGGTGTTTCCGAAAACATGTCACATATTGAGAATGTTCGGTACAACAGCTTCTGCATCCGATATGTCTACATATATTTCAGGAATGTTTGTTATTTCGTACCAAAGCTAATTTTACTAATATTGGCAGTCTCATGGTTGACAGACCTTATGTTTGTCGGGAAGTATATTTCTTTTTATACTTACCCTCTACCTCCCGTCTGGCCTACTGCTATCTCTCAAGGCAAAGTGGAAGGCTACGTGGTCCGCACTAGACATACAATAAAAAAGTGAACAATATGTCCAAGATTAATATTGTTTGATTCCAATTTTAACTGGATCTTCTAGTTTACACTAAAACACTTGAACATGAACATTCGAAAAATGTTGTACGGTATATGTTGAATATATATGTACAAGTATTTTAGGCGGAAAGTGTATTATTATATAATTAAAATTAATTTTCAGCTCAACCTACATTTCCTACATGTAAATGTTCAATACCTTCAAGGCTGTAAAGCTTTAGCAACGCCTCTCCACTGCGACCAATCGTTGACATTTTACACAGCAAAAAGCAATCACGGTTTTTTATAATAGTTGGAAATGATTAAATTTTCGAATTTAATATTCTCTCTGGCGACCGGCGAGTGGTCATTAAAACGGAAAATTTAATATTAGATATTGTCTACTGAAAAAAATTGAGACAATAAAAAAATATCGATCCCTACTCTGATCCAAAGTTTGTAGAATTCAAAACCGACATCGGCCGAACTTGACAGACGCAACAAAATGTTTCGGATGACGTCAAGGGACAACGCAAACGTTGATTGAGTTACGAGAACTTGTTTCGATAGTTTAATTACTGGCTGCTGGTAACGTGGTCTTGTTTTCATTACTGGGTACAAGTTTGACGTGATTTTTCCCCTTCCTCCACGACAACCGGGTCACTGATTTTACTATTCCGAACGGCCGGCCGTGGTTTACAGCTAACAGTAAATTATGCCCCTTCACCCCTTTCCCTCAGCTACCCTGTATTAAATTTGTCCGTACTGCAGGATATTGCATTAGCGGTATAATTTAACTGTATAATCAGTGATATACTGGGTTCATGTTATAAATTATAATGCGGTGCAAGCAGAGAGTGCGGTAATACTGGCAAAGTCAAGATTCGATAGTGGTAATACTATTTATATAGGAAGAATACAGAAGTATTTCTTTTAACATGCTATTTAGTCTATTCAAACTGCCCTCTAATTCAATTTCTTTTTTCAATCGCTAATACAATACTTTCTATTCATCCACCCAAGTTCAAATACATTTATTTAACCTTGTAGTGGATGACACTTGATGTTAATGCAGTTTTTTCAAACATTAATTATTAATTAAATTTAGTTAATTAGTTTTAGTTTTATATAAGAGATAAACGTTTGATAAAAGAGGTAAAGTATGCAATATAGTTATTTCATTCCATTTGTCTTAAAATAAGTGATAACATATGATTTCATAAAACAGCTGATTTTATGTTATAGGTTATGAGGTAGAACAGCTGTTTTAACGCATAGGTTGTGTTACTTTATTTATATTAATTAGATTATTTAATAAAAGTAAGTTTAATAAATTTTTCATTGTTGACGTAAGTAAAAATTGACTTTAACATATTTAGTTTATATTTCTTTTTAAATATGCGTATTATAGTGCTTGAATTTTTGTTTTATTTTCATCAGACCCCTACAAACTTCTTAAAACATACTCACGAAAATGCTTTATTGAAAAAAATCAATAAGTTTTAAATAATTATGAAACCCACACGAAGCCTTTTGTGAAGCTCACAAAAGGAAAATGTGGACTTCATGTTTATTGTAGCTAAAGTGACTGAACCAAACTTGCAATGCACCATTTTTTGTCTGTACAATCAACCCAGGAGTACAGTGGGTTTAACGGAAACTCTTCAAGGACGTTTTCTCGAAGACGGCTATTAGTTCAAGTGTCTACACAGAGTGAGATATTTTAGGCATATTGTGACTAGATTTGAATTACAGTCTCTCACTATCACCATTTTGAGTTTCTAAGTTGTATACTCAGCTATTGAGTAGTGAATGTGTGACTACTATTGGCTCCCATAGGCAAATAGAAATGACAGCACGGAGTACCTGAATGTAAGAATGTTACTATTGGAGCCTATCTGTGACGAGTGATAGAGGAATATCGCTCTGTGATGCTAAGCAATTCTGAAGAGATATAGCAGCGCTAGAGGAAATATATAGGAGATATATAGCTAAATGGAAAAAAAACATCTGATATCATAAGATATATAATCACTAGTAGCAGCGAGGAGTTAATAAAGAAACAATACAAAGAGTGAGTGAAGAATACGCGAATGAACTAAACATTACGAAAAAGAAATGACTGTTACTAAGGAAAATTCACCTCTACTGTGCGATTAAAGGAATCTATATAAACCACACTTGAGCCTTAATAAAGTTTAGTTTTTTATACTAGGAATGGATATTTCCTAAAAGCGTGTTTCATTCCCTTTACGAAAATGAATAATTTGTTGTAAATATGGTATTTTAGGCTTCCTAACATTTTCGTAAAATAAAAATGCACTCACAGTTTAGCGAATATTGTGGTAAAGGTTATCTATTCAAGTGAGAAAATATATTTAATCTATTTTGGTTTTGCTCAAGTTTATCCTTAAAGCTTTTGTGGTGATTCTTTCTCCCATATAACGCTAAAAGTAATTCGTTAAATGTAACTAAAGAATTAATATTTTTTAAAAAACTTTGTTATCATCAATTGTCATCCAGTACAAGTTTTAAAAAATGTATTTGAACTTGTTTGGACGAATAATAAGTGTTTTTAACGATTGAAAAAACAAACAAGATGTATATCAGGAGAGTGTGAGCTAATAGAAGGACTTGAAAAGTTAGGAAAAAGAGGAAAAATACACAAGTACATACAGTTAAAGGAAACGACAACAAAGAGAAACGATTGGCCTCCTGTCTCCAGTAGAGTTACGCTGCAAGTATTCAATGAAACTAAATTTATATAGGTAAGCAAATTGCTTGCCATATGAGCTACAGATTAAAACAGAATTATTTCTATTGCAATGAAAGTATTTTCTACATCGCCTACTGCATATCCCCAGCGTACACAGCCTGGCAGTGTTAGTATAGCGAGTGTATAAAATGTTTAATGGCCTTATACCTGAGCGTACGAGGTGTTTATGATGGGTAGGCGCTAAGTTCAACTCCAGCTGTACCCCAGGTAAAGAGGCCTTGAAGAGTACGTGAGGCCGCATCTACTCAGCGCATCCGCGGACATGACTTCGCATCAACAGTCGAGTTTAGTGCCTGTGAAAATACTCTTGGTTCAGCCTAGCGGGCAATACGCCTTCGCTTCTGTTGTTTGTTAAACGTACCTCGCCTCTATATGCGGTCTCCCTAACTTCTAAGTCACAACAGATGTTAACAAGCTGACGGCCATCATGAAGACAAAAGCATTACACGTTCCAACGGCTATTATGCACTTCTACGAAAAAAATAATACTTTTCACGCCCTGTAATTGGGTTTAGTCCAAGGAAATTTGAAACAGATTTTCCAATATTTTCGCTGACTGAATGTTGTTTAGATACGACATTCCTTAGATAGGTGAACGAAGATTATATTCAATAAAGGCTTTAATAGGACTTACGTATATAGTCAACAAGAAATCTATACTTATAGACATTGAAAAATGCATTGAATAAAAATTGTATTTAATAAATTGGGTCTTTAATTATTTGCTATAAATTTCTATGGTTAAATATTAACAAATAATACACAAAAACCTCTAACCACAAATATTTAGTACATCTCAGTTACCAAGTAACCATCCTTAGAGGCATTAGTATTTGGTATTTGTCACGCCTCTGAGGATTACTTGTTAAACGAAATATACATCTGGTTAGAAAAAAAAATGTTGCGGTTAGAGGGTTTATATTAACAGTTAATTAAGTTCTTAAAAATCTGTCAGACGCGTCTAAGGACGTTCTCATTAAAACAAATACATAACTAAGTATCATATTGATATCTTTATAGTAAAGTTACTGGATTTTAAAGTTTGCGCCAAAATAAACAGTAATGAAACTGAATAAACTGTAGTTGCCTTCTCGATCAGCTGTGCCGACTTTTGATTGTTGCCCACCAATCATTATCGTCCAACTACAGGAAAAATAACCATGTGTATAACGACCATGAAACAACCCCTCTTCGCCAAAATGACCCAAAACCTTCAAGAACGGTACAAGTGTTGCCTTAAATTGAACGTAGGTCATATAGAACATGTTTATACCCGAGTATAACCAATTTAACTTATTTTTACTTGTTTGTGTTTGTAAAACAATGTAAATGAAATAAAATCTTACAACTGTTCAGTACTGCTTATTTTGGCGCATACGGTATTTATTTTCCGTTGCTTTCCAGATCGAAGTTTTCCTTACCCAAGGCTCAAGAATGATTTCTAGTTTTTGCGTAATGAATAAACTAATGCATCATCTATAGTGGTAACTGCGAAGTGGTGGTCTCGATACTTCTTAGGGCCGCGCAAGCCAGACGTGAGTATCACCTTGTAACTATGTTATTCTTAACGCATCACTTTATATCTCTCCCACAAGGTTACAACCTCGTTATACTTACCGCTGTAGGGTAAAGCCGGAGGGAGACGCTATTCCTGGAGTTGGTGAGTAGATTAAAGTGGAATAAACTACTCGACCTGGTGCAGTGACGTGTTGCAGTTAATGCAGGCAAAAACGTGTGTAATGGGCAAACGTTAGTTGTACAGTCGAGCGTCGTTTATCCGGACGTCAATAATCTAAATATGGAAAATATGATGAAAGAAAATATTATTTGTATAGCGGTTCACACGATGTAGAGTACAGACTTGCGTGGTGCGTGAAAGATTTCCCCAAGTTACGTGTTAACAATTATCCCTTGTTATTCCTTTGCAATGGCAGTACTACTGTACATAAATACTGTAGTATGTGTAAAATACTTACTGTACTTTAGGCCTACACATTATTATATATAGATTTCCCCAAGTTACATGTTAACAATTATCCCTTGTTATTCCTTTGCAATGGCAGTACTACTGTACATAAATACTGTAGTATGTGTAAAATACTTACTGTACTCTAGGCCTACACATTATTATATATAGATTTCCCCAAGTTACGTGTTAACAATTATCCCTTGTTATTCCTTTGCAATGGCAGTACTACTGTACATAAATACTGTAGTATGTGTAAAATACTTACTGTACTCTAGGCCTACACATTATTATATATAGATTTCCCCAAGTTACGTGTTAACAATTATCCCTTGTTATTCCTTTGCAATGGCAGTACTACTGTACATAAATACTGTAGTATGTGTAAAATACTTACTGTACTCTAGGCCTACACATTATTATATATAGATTTCCCCAAGTTACGTGTTAACAATTATCCCTTGTTATTCCTTTGCAATGGCAGTACTACTGTACATAAATACTGTAGTATGTGTAAAATACTTACTGTACTTTAGGCCTACACATTATTATATATAGATTTCCCCAAGTTACGTGTTAACAATTATCCCTTGTTATTCCTTTGCAATGGCAGTACTACTGTACATAAATACTGTAGTATGTGTAAAATACTTACTGTACTCTAGGCCTACACATTATTATATATAGATTTCCCCAAGTTACGTGTTAACAATTATCCCTTGTTATTCCTTTGCAATGGCAGTACTACTGTACATAAATACTGTAGTATGTGTAAAATACTTACTGTACTCTAGGCCTACACATTATTATATATAGATTTCCGCAAGTTACGTGTTAACAATTATCCCTTGTTATTCCTTTGCAATGGCAGTACTACTGTACATAAATACTGTAGTATGTGTAAAATACTTACTGTACTCTAGGCCTACACATTATTATATATAGATTTCCGCAAGTTACGTGTTAACAATTATCCCTTGTTATTCCTTTGCAATGGCAGTACTACTGTACATAAATACTGTAGTATGTGTAAAATACTTACTGTACTCTAGGCCTACACATTATTATATATAGATTTCCCCAAGTTACGTGTTAACAATTATCCCTTGTTATTCCTTTGCAATGGCAGTACTACTGTACATAAATACTGTAGTATGTGTAAAATACTTACTGTACTCTAGGCCTACACATTATTATATATAGATTTCCGCAAGTTACGTGTTAACAATTATCCCTTGTTATTCCTTTGCAATGGCAGTACTACTGTACATAAATACTGTAGTATGTGTAAAATACTTACTGTACTCTAGGCCTACACATTATTATATATAGATTTCCGCAAGTTACGTGTTAACAATTATCCCTTGTTATTCCTTTGCAATGGCAGTACTACTGTACATAAATACTGTAGTATGTGTAAAATACTTACTGTACTCTAGGCCTACACATTATTATATATAGATTTCCGCAAGTTACGTGTTAACAATTATCCCTTGTTATTCCTTTGCAATGGCAGTACTACTGTACATAAATACTGTAGTATGTGTAAAATACTTACTGTACTTTAGGCCTACACATTATTATATATAGATTTCCCCAAGTTACGTGTTAACAATTATCCCTTGTTATTCCTTTGCAATGGCAGTACTACTGTACATAAATACTGTAGTATGTGTAAAATACTTACTGTACTCTAGGCCTACACATTATTATATATAGATTTCCCCAAGTTACGTGTTAACAATTATCCCTTGTTATTCCTTTGCAATGGCAGTACTACTGTACATAAATACTGTAGTATGTGTAAAATACTTACTGTACTCTAGGCCTACACATTATTATATATAGATTTCCCCAAGTTACGTGTTAACAATTATCCCTTGTTATTCCTTTGCAATGGCAGTATTACTGTACATAAATACTGTAGTATGTGTAAAATACTTACTGTACTCTAGGCCTACACATTATTATATATAGATTTCCGCAAGTTACGTGTTAACAATTATCCCTTGTTATTCCTTTGCAATGGCAGTACTACTGTACATAAATACTGTAGTATGTGTAAAATACTTACTGTACTCTAGGCCTACACATTATTATATATAGATTTCCGCAAGTTACGTGTTAACAATTATCCCTTGTTATTCCTTTGCAATGGCAGTACTACTGTACATAAATACTGTAGTATGTGTAAAATACTTACTGTACTCTAGGCCTACACATTATTATATATAGATTTCCCCAAGTTACGTGTTAACAATTATCCCTTGTTATTCCTTTGCAATGGCAGTACTACTGTACATAAATACTGTAGTATGTGTAAAATACTTACTGTACTCTAGGCCTACACATTATTATATATAGATTTCCCCAAGTTACGTGTTAACAATTATCCCTTGTTATTCCTTTGCAATGGCAGTACTACTGTACATAAATACTGTAGTATGTGTAAAATACTTACTGTACTCTAGGCCTACACATTATTATATATAGATTTCCCCAAGTTACGTGTTAACAATTATCCCTTGTTATTCCTTTGCAATGGCAGTATTACTGTACATAAATACTGTAGTATGTGTAAAATACTTACTGTACTCTAGGCCTACACATTATTATATATAGATTTCCGCAAGTTACGTGTTAACAATTATCCCTTGTTATTCCTTTGCAATGGCAGTACTACTGTACATAAATACTGTAGTATGTGTAAAATACTTACTGTACTCTAGGCCTACACATTATTATATATAGATTTCCGCAAGTTACGTGTTAACAATTATCCCTTGTTATTCCTTTGCAATGGCAGTACTACTGTACATAAATACTGTAGTATGTGTAAAATACTTACTGTACTCTAGGCCTACACATTATTATATATAGATTTCCGCAAGTTACGTGTTAACAATTATCCCTTGTTATTCCTTTGCAATGGCAGTACTACTGTACATAAATACTGTAGTATGTGTAAAATACTTACTGTACTCTAGGCCTACACATTATTATATATAGATTTCCCCAAGTTACGTGTTAACAATTATCCCTTGTTATTCCTTTGCAATGGCAGTACTACTGTACATAAATACTGTAGTATGTGTAAAATACTTACTGTACTCTAGGCCTACACATTATTATATATAGATTTCCGCAAGTTACGTGTTAACAATTATCCCTTGTTATTCCTTTGCAATGGCAGTACTACTGTACATAAATACTGTAGTATGTGTAAAATACTTACTGTACTCTAGGCCTACACATTATTATATATAGATTTCCGCAAGTTACGTGTTAACAATTATCCCTTGTTATTCCTTTGCAATGGCAGTACTACTGTACATAAATACTGTAGTATGTGTAAAATACTTACTGTACTCTAGGCCTACACATTATTATATATAGATTTCCGCAAGTTACGTGTTAACAATTATCCCTTGTTATTCCTTTGCAATGGCAGTACTACTGTACATAAATACTGTAGTATGTGTAAAATACTTACTGTACTTTAGGCCTACACATTATTATATATAGATTTCCCCAAGTTACGTGTTAACAATTATCCCTTGTTATTCCTTTGCAATGGCAGTACTACTGTACATAAATACTGTAGTATGTGTAAAATACTTACTGTACTCTAGGCCTACACATTATTATATATAGATTTCCCCAAGTTACGTGTTAACAATTATCCCTTGTTATTCCTTTGCAATGGCAGTACTACTGTACATAAATACTGTAGTATGTGTAAAATACTTACTGTACTCTAGGCCTACACATTATTATATATAGATTTCCCCAAGTTACGTGTTAACAATTATCCCTTGTTATTCCTTTGCAATGGCAGTATTACTGTACATAAATACTGTAGTATGTGTAAAATACTTACTGTACTCTAGGCCTACACATTATTATATATAGATTTCCGCAAGTTACGTGTTAACAATTATCCCTTGTTATTCCTTTGCAATGGCAGTACTACTGTACATAAATACTGTAGTATGTGTAAAATACTTACTGTACTCTAGGCCTACACATTATTATATATAGATTTCCGCAAGTTACGTGTTAACAATTATCCCTTGTTATTCCTTTGCAATGGCAGTACTACTGTACATAAATACTGTAGTATGTGTAAAATACTTACTGTACTCTAGGCCTACACATTATTATATATAGATTTCCCCAAGTTACGTGTTAACAATTATCCCTTGTTATTCCTTTGCAATGGCAGTACTACTGTACATAAATACTGTAGTATGTGTAAAATACTTACTGTACTCTAGGCCTACACATTATTATATATAGATTTCCCCAAGTTACGTGTTAACAATTATCCCTTGTTATTCCTTTGCAATGGCAGTACTACTGTACATAAATACTGTAGTATGTGTAAAATACTTACTGTACTCTAGGCCTACACATTATTATATATAGATTTCCCCAAGTTACGTGTTAACAATTATCCCTTGTTATTCCTTTGCAATGGCAGTATTACTGTACATAAATACTGTAGTATGTGTAAAATACTTACTGTACTCTAGGCCTACACATTATTATATATAGATTTCCGCAAGTTACGTGTTAACAATTATCCCTTGTTATTCCTTTGCAATGGCAGTACTACTGTACATAAATACTGTAGTATGTGTAAAATACTTACTGTACTCTAGGCCTACACATTATTATATATAGATTTCCGCAAGTTACGTGTTAACAATTATCCCTTGTTATTCCTTTGCAATGGCAGTACTACTGTACATAAATACTGTAGTATGTGTAAAATACTTACTGTACTCTAGGCCTACACATTATTATATATAGATTTCCGCAAGTTACGTGTTAACAATTATCCCTTGTTATTCCTTTACAATGGTAGTACTACTGTACATAAATACTGTAGTATGTGTAAAATACTTACTGTACTCTAGGCCTACACATTATTATATATAGATTTCCGCAAGTTACGTGTTAACAATTATCCCTTGTTATTCCTTTGCAATGGCAGTACTACTGTACATAAATACTGTAGTATGTGTAAAATACTTACTGTACTCTAGGCCTACACATTATTATATATAGATTTCCCCAAGTTACGTGTTAACAATTATCCCTTGTTATTCCTTTGCAATGGCAGTACTACTGTACATAAATACTGTAGTATGTGTAAAATACTTACTGTACTCTAGGCCTACACATTATTATATATAGATTTCCCCAAGTTACGTGTTAACAATTATCCCTTGTTATTCCTTTGCAATGGCAGTACTACTGTACATAAATACTGTAGTATGTGTAAAATACTTACTGTACTTTAGGCCTACACATTATTATATATAGATTTCCCCAAGTTACGTGTTAACAATTATCCCTTGTTATTCCTTTGCAATGGCAGTACTACTGTACATAAATACTGTAGTATGTGTAAAATACTTACTGTACTCTAGGCCTACACATTATTATATATAGATTTCCCCAAGTTACGTGTTAACAATTATCCCTTGTTATTCCTTTGCAGTGGGAGTACTACTGTACATAAATACTGTAGTTTGTGTAAAATACTTACTGTACTTTAGGCCTACACATTATTATATATAGATTTCCCCAAGTTACGTGTTAACAATTATCCCTTGTTATTCCTTTGCAATGGGAGTACTACTGTACATAAATACTGTAGTATGTGTAAAATACTTACTGTACTCTAGGCCTACACATTATTATATATAGATTTCCCCAAGTTACGTGTTAACAATTATCCCTTGTTATTCCTTTGCAATGGGAGTACTACTGTACATAAATACTGTAGTATGTGTAAAATACTTACTGTACTCTAGGCCTACACATTATTATATATAGATTTTCCCAAGTTACGTGTTAACAATTATCCCTTGTTATTCCTTTGCAATGGCAGTACTACTGTACATAAATACTGTAGTATGTGTAAAATACTTACTGTACTCTAGGCCTACACATTATTATATATAGATTTCCCCAAGTTACGTGTTAACAATTATCCCTTGTTATTCCTTTGCAACGGCAGTACTACTGTACATAAATACTGTAGTATGTGTAAAATACTTACTGTACTCTAGGCCTACACATTATTATATATAGATTTCCCCAAGTTACGTGTTAACAATTATCCCTTGTTATTCCTTTGCAACGGCAGTACTACTGTACATAAATACTGTAGCATGTGTAAAATACTTACTGTACTCTAGGCCTACACATTATTATATATAGATTTCCCCAAGTTACGTGTTAACAATTATCCCTTGTTATTCCTTTGCAATGGCAGTACTACTGTACATAAATACTGTAGTATGTGTAAAATACTTACTGTACTGTAGGCCTACACATTATTATATATAGGTCTGTGTAATTATATAGTAGAATTTGTTTGTGTCTTCGTGTTTTTCCGTTTACTATACCTTTAATATGAATATTATATAGAATAGAGTGATATAATAAGCCTATCTTTACTTAATAACTAATCAGTGGTTGCATTACAGTAATAGGATGTAAAGTACTGTACATACAGCTCAAAACTGCATTCTAAATATTTTATAAAAAGTAAGCTGTAGTATTATATTTAATAAAATATTAATGTTGGATTATCCGAACACCGAATTAGTTCGGATAATCGACTCTACTGTATGTACTTGTAGTGGTTATGGGAGGAAAATATGCTCGGCCTAATAAGACCAATTTTAATATAAAATATTAAATAAAAACAATCAAATTCTTTAGTTTTAATCCAGGAATTTATTTGTGAGAGAGCGCGCAAAGAAGCCACATACTTTAATGCGTTCCAAATCCATTTTCTTGTCATTTTACAGAGATCGGTAAAAATGAATATTAAGGCTATGTGAGCACAGATTAGCATCGAGGAAGGGTTCAGATTGTCAGCATCTACCCGAAGTTTGTAAAGAAAATAAATTACTATTAATATTTATATACTAATAGGAAATTTCGTGACACGAGCGGCCATGTGACAAAATTATTGAGTATAGTAAGAAGCGAACGCTTAATACATTAATCTATATATATATATATATATATATATATATATATATATATATATATATATATATATATATCACATTCTTCTGTCTTTCCTAACATCAAAATAGTATTCCTCGTTGACGAGTTTCACATTAACTTCATTATCAAAACTTTATTCTATATGCTTTATTTAACAAAACTTTAAACTTACTGCTTTATTTAGCAAAACTTAACTGTATGCTCTAATTAGCAAAACTTTAAAACGTATGCTTTGATTAGCAAAACTTTAAACTGTATGCTTTAATTAGCAAAACTTCAAACTTTATGCTTTAATTAGCAAAACTTTAAACTGTATGTTTTTAGACTATACTATTCGTTAAAATAACACTTTAAAGTTTTGATAATGGGTTCAATCCGAAACGCGCCAACAAACAGTAATGTTTTTATGTTAGGAAAGGAAGAAGAATGTATTCAAATGAATACAAGTAAATCCCATTTAATTGATATAATTTTCTTTTGACTTTACGCTCATTTCGACGACGTACAACCGTCTTTAGAGGTAAACAAAGCTATACAAATCAGAGGCAAATTATGTTTTTTGACCTTAAAGATATTTTTGTTTGTAACCGAAATTAACTTAAAATTAATAAAAAATTCATTAAAATTTGTAATGTGTTATAAATTTACGATAATGTTTGTCTTCAAAATAAAGTAGTGGTGTATGTTTTACCTTCACTTCTCAAAAAGTCATCCCAAACTACTGGCTTACTCTGGTAGTCCCTCCCCGAAACCCCTTGTTACAGCCAGGATTTCGATATAATAAAGTAGGGGTATCTAAACGACCCTAAAGTATTAAAACACAAAGGTTTCGGAACTGTATTGCCACAGACGCTGATCCCAACGGATACACGAAAGATGCGTACGTACACCAGGAATATTGCGAAAGATGCGTACAGGATCAGGTTTTGATAGATAACGACGGTAGGCTATGACGTCAGAATATTGTGCCAGGCGAAAAATGCGTACAACGTTTATTCATACACGGATTTTTTAAAATCATTGAGCTACATAAATGAGTTTACCTCTAAGCTAACATAGGTGTCACGTAGTTTCTCGGGACTACAGAACCTTAAAACTCTATCTATTAAACCTGATTTCTATCACACTTTTACATTATTTTGGCGTGTTTAAAGTCAGCTAGTAGTCTCGGTAATTTTTTTGATTTTAATTAAAAACTATTTTTTCGTTTTAGAGAATTTCTCATTTTAATCTATTTTACAACTTGATCAATTTATTTGATTTTTCCATCTGATTTCTTGGGTCTAATCTAATCCATTTTTTTTTATGTAGGAAAGAGACCACAAACAAGGCATAAATCTCCAGTTTCTAGGTATTTTTGTACTGTTTTTTAAATTCTTTCATCTGACTTAGTATCCTCTGTTTTTCTTTTCATTCTTTCAAAGTGTAACTCCGGTCCCACCTGCTTAGGAGTCGTAGTTTCATCATTTTTTGATAAGTCTCTTTCGATTAAGTCGAACTTATCACCTAGATAGTAAAAAGCAAAGTGACCACTGACAAAGTGGAAACCTTTTTTTGACCCCATTTTGATTGTGAAGAGTCCAAAACTTTGAAAGTTATTAGCAAATAGTTTACGGGTAGATGAGCTGGGTTGACAACTGGAATTTGCTATTGTTTCCTCATGTACGCATATTTTGCTGTACGCATTTTTCGTGCCACCTTCCCAACTTCTTCCATACGAAACTTTCCACGCGTGAGCAGATATAAGAATGCCATTAAAATATTTTTGTTTATCCCGGCGCTCCGCGTCACACGTAACGGTTCGAACCATTTGGAAACACGTTCTATAAATAATGTCTGCCTAATAGCACAATTAAAACTCCAGTCGCTAAGTAAATTAATCGGCAATTAATAGCAAATGCAATTATTCTACTGTAGTCGGTCAGAAACGAACTGTATATATACGTTTACAGTTTTAACGCTCCGTTGACTCAAATTGCTGAAATCATTACACAAATTAATCTATGCTCAACAATCAGGCAGCGCCGGTTTTAACTAAGCTCGCGTGTAACAAGTTTGAATATAGCTGTTACAAATGTGATTAATTTAAAGGGAAAAGTGTTCCTATATCAGGTATAAACTTAAACTATAATTTTGTGCTTTTTGTTTACATCCCTATTTTCTAGTTCTTTATTTCATATAAATTTGTTACTTGTGACTCATTTGCGTTTTCGTGAGGCAATGTTTACACACGTATTCTTCACTCTCTCTTTGTATTGTTTCTCTATTAACTCCTCTCTGCTACTCCTGACTATCACATATCTTATGTTAACAGGTGTTCTTCCATTTAGAGTTATATATTCGACACTATCCTCTAGCGTTGCTATATCTCTTCAGAATTGCTTAGCATCACAGAGATATATTCCTCCACCACTCGTCACAGATAGGCTCCAATAGCAATATTCTTACACTCTGCTTCTCCTGACTATCACATATCTTATGTTAACAGATGTTCTTCCATTTAGAGTTATATCTTCGACACTTTCCTCTAGCGTTGCTATATCTCTTCAGAATTGCTTAGCATCACAGAGATATATTCCTCCACCACTCGTCACAGATAGGCTCCAATAGTAATATTCTTACACTCTGCTTCTCCTGACTATCACATGTCTTATGTTAACAGGTGTTCTTCCATTTAGAGTTATATCTTCGACACTTTCCTCTAGCGTTGCTATATCTCTTCAGAATTGCTTAGCATCACAGAGATATATTCCTCCACCACTCGTCACAGATAGGCTCCAATAGTAATATTCTTACACTCTGCTTCTCCTGACTATCACATGTCTTATGTTAACAGGTGTTCTTCCATTTAGAGTTATATCTTCGACACTTTCCTCTAGCGTTGCTATATCTCTTCAGAATTGCTTAGCATCACAGAGATATATTCCTCCACCACTCGTCACAGATAGGCTCCAATAGTAATATTCTTACACTCTGCTTCTCCTGACTATCACATGTCTTATGTTAACAGGTGTTCTTCCATTTAGAGTTATATCTTCGACACTTTCCTCTAGCGTTGCTATATCTCTTCAGAATTGCTTAGCATCACAGAGATATATTCCTCCACCACTCGTCACAGATAGGCTCCAATAGTAATATTCTTACACTCTGCTTCTCCTGACTATCACATGTCTTATGTTAACAGGTGTTCTTCCATTTAGAGTTATATCTTCGACACTTTCCTCTAGCGTTGCTATATCTCTTCAGAATTGCTTAGCATCACAGAGATATATTCCTCCACCACTCGTCACAGATAGGCTCCAATAGTAATATTCTTACACTCTGCTTCTCCTGACTATCACATGTCTTATGTTAACAGGTGTTCTTCCATTTAGAGTTATATCTTCGACACTTTCCTCTAGCGTTGCTATATCTCTTCAGAATTGCATAGCATCACAGAGATATATTCCTCCACCACTCGTCACACATAGGCTCCAATAGTAATATTCTTACACTCTGCTTCTCCTGACTATCACATATCTTATGTTAACAGGTGTTCTTCCATTTAGAGTTATATCTTCGACACTTTCCTCTAGCGTTGCTATATCTCTTCAGAATTGCTTAGCATCACAGAGATATATTCCTCCACCACTCGTCACAGATAGGCTCCAATAGTAATATTCTTACACTCTGCTTCTCCTGACTATCACATGTCTTATGTTAACAGGTGTTCTTCCATTTAGAGTTATATCTTCGACACTTTCCTCTAGCGTTGCTATATCTCTTCAGAATTGCTTAGCATCACAGAGATATATTCCTCCACCACTCGTCACAGATAGGCTCCAATAGTAATATTCTTACACTCTGCTTCTCCTGACTATCACATGTCTTATGTTAACAGGTGTTCTTCCATTTAGAGTTATATCTTCGACACTTTCCTCTAGCGTTGCTATATCTCTTCAGAATTGCATAGCATCACAGAGATATATTCCTCCACCACTCGTCACAGATAGGCTCCAATAGTAATCTTCTTACACTCTGCTTCTCCTGACTATCACATGTCTTATGTTAACAGGTGTTCTTCCATTTAGAGTTATATCTTCGACACTTTCCTCTAGCGTTGCTATATCTCTTCAGAATTGCTTAGCATCACAGAGATATATTCCTCCACCACTCGTCACAGATAGTCTCCAATAGTAATATTCTTACACTCTGCTTCTCCTGACTATCACATGTCTTATGTTAACAGGTGTTCTTCCATTTAGAGTTATATCTTCGACACTTTCCTCTAGCGTTGCTATATCTCTTCAGAATTGCTTAGCATCACAGAGATATATTCTTCCACCACTCGTCACAGATAGGCTCCAATAGTAATATTCTTACACTCTGCTTCTCCTGACTATCACATGTGTTATGTTAACAGGTGTTCTTCCATTTAGAGTTATATCTTCGACACTTTCCTCTAGCGTTGCTATATCTCTTCAGAATTGCTTAGCATCACAGAGATATATTCCTCCACCACTCGTCACAGATAGGCTCCAATAGTAATATTCTTACACTCAGCTACTCCGTGCTGTCATTTCTATTTGCCTATGGGAGCCAATAGTAGTCACACATTCACTACTCAATAACTGAGTATACAACTTAGAAACTCAAAATGGTGATAGTAAGAGACTGTAATTCAAATCTAGTCACAATATGCCTGAAAACTCTTATTGTGGTGACACGTGGACCAATCGCCGCCTTCTAAAAAAGGTTCCTTGGAAAGTTTTTAATGAACCAACGGTACTAATACTCTTGGGTTGATCGTACAGAAAAGATTAAACAAAATGTTAGCTCTATAGTTGCAGGATCGGGGAGAGATATATGGTTAGGTCACTTTTGGGAATAAACCCAAAATTCCCATTTACTTTTTGAAGCTTCACAAAAAGCCTCATTTGGGTTTCAGAACTATTTTAAATTTATTGATTTTTTCTATTAAGAGTTTTTATGAATTTATGTTTTAAAACATTTCTAAAAGTTTGGTAAAACGAAAATTCAAGCACTAAATACATATAAAACAAGTAATATAAACAAAAATTAAAAAGTCAATTCCTACTTGGGTCAACAAAAAAAATGTTATTTTAGGTACTGAATAGTCTTGTTAGAGATTCACAGCATTAAACAATGCACTGCTCTAGTGCGAAACGCGTCTGCTGAAAAAATATCAGTAAGTAGTAGTGTTTTTGCCAAGTGATGCTGAAAGTAGTATTGTACTTACTTTTTATTAAATAATTACAATTATTATAATTAAAGTAACGTAACTTGTGCGTTAAAATAGCTGTTCTACAACATAACCTATAAAATAAAATCAGCTGTTTTAGTATTTTACTTACTTTTTATTAAATAATTACAATTGATATAATTAAAGTAACATAACTTGTGCGTTAAAATAGCTGTTCTACAACATAACCTATAAAATAAAATCAGCTGTTTTAGTATTTTACTTACTTTTTATTAAATAATTACAATTAATATAATTAAAGTAACATAACTTGTGCGTTAAAATAGCTGTTCTACAACATAACCTATAAAATTAAATCAGCTGTTTTAGTATTTTACTTACATTTTATTAAATAGTTACAATTAATATAATTAAAGTAACATAACTTGTGCATTAAAATAGCTGTTCTACAACATGACCTATAAAATAAAATCAGCTGTTTTAGTATTTTACTTACTTTTTATTAAATAATTACAATTAATATAATTAAAGTAACATAACTTGTGCGTTAAAATAGCTGTTCTACAACATACCCTGTAAAATAAAATCAGCTGTTTTAGTATTTTACTTACTTTTTATTAAATAATTACAATTAATATAATTAAAGTAACATAACTTGTGCGTTAAAATAGCTGTTCTACAACATAACCTATAAAATAAAATCAGCTGTTTTAGTATTTTACTTACTTTTTATTAAATTGTTACAATTAATATAATTAAAGTAACCTAACTTATGCGTTAAAATAGCTGTTCTACAACATAACCTATAAAATAAAATCAGCTGTTTTAGTATTTTACTTGCTTTACATTAAATAATTACAATTAATATAATTAAAGTAACATAACTTGTGCGTTAAAATAGCTGTTCTACCACATAACCTTTAAAGTAAAATCAGCTGTTTTACGAAATGATATATTATCACTTATTTAAAGCCAAACGGGACAAAATATCTATATTGCATATCTTGCCCCTTTTATGAAACGTTTTCTCCCATAAAAAAACTAAAATTAATTAATTGAATATAATTAATTAATATTTGAAAAAACTGCATTATCAAGTGTCATTCAGGTCAAGTTTGAAAAAGTGTATTTGAACTTGAGTGGATGAATATAAAGTATTTTATTAATGATTGACAATCTGAACTATATATATAAATATCGCAAAATGTATTCTTGTGTATTAATAAAAAACATAAGTCAAAATACAAATACAAGAATTATAATTGAATTTACAATTCAATTAAATTCAATTATAATTCTTGTATTTGTATTTTGACTTATGTTCTTTATATATATATAAGGAGTGTGTGAGCTGATATAAGAAATTGAAAAAAGCTATACAAATGAAGCTATTTGATTACACTAAGCTCAGGACTTCTGAGATTTACTAAATACAAATCTATTTGACAATTCACTCTTTAGACAGACAACCCAAACGATCATAGATTTTGACGGGCTAACACAGTACCCAAACAGCTGATAATTCACTTATTCATTGTTGCCGTCTGTGACTGTAATGACATCAATTGTTAAGACAGACGGGCAAACACTGGTCGTTACCAAACACGTCTAAAGCACGACTCGAGACTTCAATCAACGACACGGCCTTGCATTACCAAATTATACCATCTCTGGGTCTGTTGTCAAGTGCCAACATAAAGCTTTAACGAAACGCGTGTTTTGTTTCTGGGCGCCATTAGCGGTGGCGCCGAATAAGTGAAATCTCTGGAATGTGCCAAAGTTTTGAATCACGTTTGCAATGACTTTGCAAAATATTATTCTGATTAAAAGAAAACCTTTTGTACCTAATCTAAATCGTTGATCAGAGAGACAGGTTTTTCCTACAAGTGAGCGGCCCATGGCCCCCTACCTTACTCCTAGGTTTACAAAAACTAAAAACATATCTAAGCGTCAAATGTACTTTCCTCAAGAAAGTTATTTTGAAAATTGGTGAATTTTATGATATGAATTTGGACTAAAATATTTATGTACACAAAAGTGTATTTCATTATTATTTAGATATTATGGTTTTTTAATAAAACGTACGAGTAAATAATGTGTTTATTTTCTTCATACATTAGTTACCTAGTACTTGGCCTAGTACTTGTCCTAGTTGGCCTAGTATTTTATAAACTACTTTTTAACTGCTTAATTTGTTTAGAACGTAATGACTTCAAGTCGAGCCCCTACAAACTTTCATAAGGACGCTATGGTGCAGTGAACCGAGTAGGCACTGTACCGCACTGAGCAGCCAGACATGACAGCGGAACCGAATGCGGCCAGAGCATTAAGGGGGCTTAAGGAGGTTCTGAAGGGAGGCAAGTTGACTTTGAAGCTGAGAAAAAAACGAATTCTTCGGCGCCTCCCAGGCTCAAACACAGCACCTTCAGGTCAGTAGCTAAGCTATTTACTCACTGGACCACCTAGTCGCCTGAGTTGTTATTTCATCTAACACTAAAAATATTATAGAAACCTCCCTTTAAAGAGTCAAAATAGGATAGATCTTTCTATAAACGAAAACATTACTTTTTTTTTAAAAGTTTTAAGTAAATCGTTCAGTATGCTTGAAGCAGCCTACGAAGGATTGACAGTACAGGATTAAGGAAGGTACGCAAAACTCCCTGGTAGAATCCATATGGAACTCCTAATGCTTCGTTATTATTCTGCTCGGCGTGGTCCACAAATCCTCTACAGTTGATGATTCTACTTCAATAAAAGCTTCTATTGGTGTTACTACTTCTCCTTGTCAGACTTATTTATAGCTCTCCACCTGTTTCAATATCTCAACAAATATTTTAAGTGATTTAGCCTTTAACATGACGATAATATACGTAGTTGAGCTTACTTGTGAGTTGAGGTTTAATATAAATAAATAAATGCACAATAATTAATAATAAAACAATATACTTTATTGCAATACGCGTTCAATGACTTATCATTATCAATGATACTACTGCTATATACATTTGTAGTAGTGTCACTGATGTTGATGACATAAGTCATTGAAACGCGTATAGCAATAAAGTAGTTCGTGTGCAGTTATTTACTTATTTATGACGATACCAGATTACTAATCAAGTAAACATTCCACCACAAAAAAATTAATGTTAAAATTTCTTTCAGGACAACCTTTGTGATATTTAATATATGTATATATATATATATTATTAAAGTTTTTGATAGTGTAATGAGCATAGCATTTTACGTGACAGTATAGGGGACTTAAATACGTTAACCTCCGTGCGTGCGTGTGTGCGTGCAGCCTATATTGCTTTCTTCCATATTAGGTTTCATATTTTCTGTTTTTAATTGACTCTAAAAACAGCGTTTAGTGTTATCTAAGTTGGAGGTATACATTATAATATTTATTTTTACGTCTGCACAGTTATTACCCCCCATTACTCCTCTTTCTTACTCCCTTTTCTTTCTTTCTATATTCATCTATGCTATTCTCTTTCTACTTGATTAATTTCTTGCTCTATTCTGCAGACACTGCATTAACGTTATTAAAATAATGTTTTTGCATTTTTAACGAATCGGAAAAAGCACCTAAGGCCCGTTTCCCTCCAGTTCCGGTTAATTTCTGGACGCTTGGTTGCACGTGGGACGGAATCCCTTCACAGAGCGAACTGAACACGCCTGCAAGGTCCTTTCCCTCCATCTCTATAGACTTTGGTACGAAAACGAAAAAAAAATATGAAAAGATTATTTATTATAAAAGTAAATTCAAGGATCCGCAAAGACCCGATCTACGGTAGTAAAATATGAGGCCAAACATCCGAGCACCCGTTCCTACAATAACACAATGTCCTAGAACGCAAATTTCGAAATAAAAGTGGTAACACATACCGAAAAATTATGTGTTGGTCCCATAGTATCCTTTTTAGTTGAGTAATAGCTCTTCTTCCCTGTATATATTTTTCTCTCATGGGTGCTTCTACAGTCCCATCATTTGTTATCTTTAGGGCCAGATATCTATACTTCTCTCACCCTTTTATCTTTCTTCCATGTTCTAAATAAACATACAAGCCTAAATATTCAAAATGTAACACTTATGCAAAATTAAAATCGATTATTATATATTTTATCAGTTCAGAAATAGGCCAGAGATATTTGATAAGACGTTGGACCTATACAATCAAAAAGTATCCGTTGCAAATTGCGAGAAATATTTTTACAATGTTTTCTATTAGAGGGGAGTAATTAAAATGCTCGAAACCGGTTTATAATGTACAAAAAATATGCACTTTGATGCTCCGACATTTTTTAATTCGCACGATACTGTTTGAAAGCATACAACCTGCGTGACCCCACAAGTTAGTCCCCATAACGCCAACCACTAATGTAAACAGGTACGTTTGTAAAGGTCACAGTACGCTGTGGTCGCTGTGAGTCCATTAAATACTTAAAGGGGGGGGGGCAATATTTAGGGGTAATTGTAGCCAACCGGAAGCGGAACTCATAAAGTGCGAGCTAAATAACTCATTAATTAGCCACTGAAATATGTGTACGGAGCTAGAACTGTGCACCGCTTTAAATAGTTGCTTAAATCAGCCAGAGGGGATGCAAAGTTGTACCTTAGCATGAACAACTAACCCAAGTTCTGATTGTTGTAAACTTATTTAGTTTATACTTAGAGAAAGGAGTTAATTTCGATATACATAGTCGGGTAAAGCTATAAGTTCTCTAAATTGTGAAAATCAGCCTAACGCAGAATATAACTAGTGACGTATAAGGCGGATCTACGAATGATTTTGAAGTAGAATAAAAAACAATAATAGGAAATAAGAAACATCGATTAAGTACAGTACATAGGCTACATAAAAAAGTCTAACACAACAATAAACACGCCTAAGACCCAGTGGCGGATTTAAGGGGGGGGGCTTTGGGGCTCAAAATCAAGCCCCTCCCAAAATATGGGAATGTGAAAATTTATAATCTATAAAATAACCCTGTAAATGTAAAATAAAATTGCCATTTATGATGTTTGCATTCATCCCCAATCTAAATCTACATAATAATTAATAGAACATGTTTACGAACCCATATTAATCACTATAATACCATACTGTAATCATTAATAAATACGTCCACTGACAATGTAATAAATAGGCGGTTTACATTGTAAATATATGGTAAATGGAGCTAAATAATGCGTGTGTAATATCACATAGCAGGCCTATAACTACTTCGCTCAGATAGAAGACCCTTAGAGTTTACACTATATTTACCATAAATATTCTCCGGACGGGGGAAACCCTTTTCCTCCCCTCACACCAGCCCTCCCCAAAATATTTTTCTAGATCCGCTCCTGCTAATACCTACAGATAATCAAAATAATGGACTCAATGTTTTGTGCTTCTTATGCTGAAACTACGGGATCCCACAGCACGAAAGCGGCTTGCAAAATTAAACAGTCAAAATTGACAGATTTTTTGCCGAGAAATAAATTGCAATGGAGTTTAACTGTATATACAATATGTGGGTAGACGGTATCTGAATGGGGGCAAGTAAGGTTCTACAGAAAACATTAAAACTGTACGACCCTTTCATAGGTAATAAAACACTACTGTCAACCTTTGTGTAATGAAGCGTTAGCCCCCATCGAGATGCTTCTAGGTACTTTTATTTTGGAAATTCCATAAACTCTATCGGTTGTCCGAAATACTAGACTTGCACTAAACAGTCATTTGCTCTGCAACTCTCGGTGCAACATGGAGTTCCTTCATAGTTTAACAAAATGTAAAAAATATTTAAACCAGGAAGACATAATTACGTTTTTATTAATGTACAGGTTAATTGCGCAGCGAAGAATCTGTCCATCTTGTGGTAAAACCCAAACTATACAGTCAAATGGCAAGTATTTTATAAATTAGTATAATTATTAATATTGTACATTTTATAAAATGTGGTATATTTTCGCTAATATTATAAATAATAGAGAATAGATTTGCTGGAAATCTTGATTTTATTAATCTCTTTTTTAACATTTTTTTTATCAACTGTTCTGTAATTATTGTAAGACATAATTTTGAACAAGGAATTACACTATCAAAGGTTAATAAAATATATTAATTTATTTCTTTTCTAGGTAACGGATTTGAACAGAATATGAGATGCAATAATAGAACCTCCGGAGGAAAGATTCGATTCGAAATGCAACCATTTTCGCAAGCTATACAATTTCAATGTCTAAAATTGTATTAGTTTTAGTGGGTTGGCTTCTTAAATACTAAAAAAATCCCATAGTTAGAGAAACGGGGTTAAATGAAAAGACTGCAACGGCTTGTGAACGATTTTCGGGATTTACTAACGGTTTTGTTGATTGAAACGAGTACTAAGTTGGGTGGTGTCAACAGCGTCGTTTAAATTGATAAAAGTGCTTTTGGGCGTCGAAAATATAACAGAGGGCGAGTAACAAAATCAAGATGGGTTGTAGGCGGTATTGAAAGAAACACAAAAAATGTTTTCTCAAAGTAGTTGCAAAAAGAGATGCACTCACATTAAAATTCGTGATTCGTAAAACTCGTGGTACAACAATAATTACTGATAGTTGGAAAGGATATAATAACTTCTTGAATCCTAATTATCGTAGCATACACATTCAGGGAATTGAATCAAACTGGGCTAAAATAAAAAAAGACATGAGGCGGCGAATCGGTAAAATACCTTCTCCTAACATAGAGACATATCTCACAGAACACACTTGGAGATGTCTTCATCCAACAACTGAGGAGTTATTTATTGATTTCATAAATGCAGTCAACAATTTTTATCCCGTTTAAGCCTAATATGTAAATAAAAAGATTTTGAAAAAACAAAAACAAATAAACTCAAAAAAATTCATTCTTCAACAGAAAAATGTAAAAATGTAAAAAAAATTATAAAAGTATAAAACAACAAAAAAATTTCAAGACGACAAAGCCCTATGGGTCGTTAATTTCATGAATTGATTGGGTAGTTTTATTACAGATGTCAACCACTTTATGTTTTTTGCGGCCCTGAGCAGAAACAACACTGATTATTTGAGTAAGTTTGGTAGATATATAAACGTTAGTTTTTAATGTAAGCTATTTATTAATGTTTAATTTCTGTAGTCTATCTAAGAATTTTGTATATGCGACTAAAACCATTTGACTGGGGGCTAACGCTTAGCTATTGTTGACTGATGACAAGGGTTGACAGGGTGGTGTCGTAAACTCAACTGGTGTCATAAAAGGCCATTGTCACTCACAACCTTCCTTGCCCCCATCCAGATACCGTCTACCCCAATATGTATGTTCATTTACTGTGCATAATACTCTTTGTGTATTAAATATAAAGGTTTTTTTTCTGTAAGTACAATGTCTTCTTTTAATTTGTTCTGTTAATGTCCGGCTAACCCGGATTTTCGATAATCCGGATGGGCCACGGTCCTAGTTAGTTTGAGTTATCGAGGTTCTACTGTATAGCAATCGGAGGGTTGCTCTTTCTGAATAATACCTCCTTATCTGCCTTATACTTCTTTTAAGTCGCAATATAAGTCCCATTTACTTTCAGAGTTCCATAATGGTTTTTTTAACAGGGTTGGCTTTTCTATTCCCGGTGGGAAAAAGCAGTCAATAAAAGAATGACTTGCATATTGGTCTTTGTCTCTGCAGTGCAATCACTGATCACAAGGGATGAATAGACTCGGCCCGGCCGAATTGTGGAAATGTCTACGCCTTTTCATCGCCTCGGATCGAGGTGTTGAAATCTTTATTAAATTCCAAGCGTTCACTCCCCTCCGAAAATAGCTAACCTCAACCACTCCCCGCGATGCACCGGTGCAGTTGACATTCAGCCCCGCCCCTCTCTGAACAAAGACCCATTATATTAATTATTGCCAAAATTAGCGGCTATTGTTAGGCACAATCGAGAAAGCTGCAAGAATGGGAGACTCCATTTCACTTCCTGGCTGGATGTTTACTTCATTTCGGTTTAGTTGGAAACAATAGAGAAACGTTGCATACTTCGAGTTGGATAGTTTGTAAACTACGTTTGCCGCCGAATTTCCGAGAGTTAACTATTCTTTGCTCCCAGTTTCTGCTATCCGGTTTTTAACGGTGCAACATAAATATGTGTTTAAATTATAATCGTGTTTGTAAGGATATAAATTGTACTTCGCTGCTTACACGTCTTTATTTCACAGGAGTCAACACTTGATAACTAGAACGCCGCGAAAGAAATGGCCCTCATATTTCCCCGGCATTATACGCAAACATTGAGTTTTACAATTTTCTATATTACTTGGTTGGCAGCATTGTATAAGCGTATTATATTGTAATATCCCTTGCTCGGGAATAATAATATTCACATAGCAAGCTTACCTGTTGTTTTGGAGAGTTAGTTTTTGGAGATGTGATTGTCACTGGAGTGTCAAGGGTAGTAAAGTGAAACTTTATACATTAAACTTTACGTGCATTTAATACAGGCATATGCATTAGACTTTATTCTTGAGAGTAGAACAACACGTCTCGCCAACACAAACAGTAAGACTCTTGTTAAGTGTTTTACATTACATGGGCGTGAATAGGGGGTGGATGGGAGTTGTGCCTCCCCATAATGTTCTTTGTATAAGGTTGGTAAATAAGGTTCCTTTTTTCAATTACTACTATTAGTTTGCATTCACCTTATGTACATCATCTTCAATTTTTCAATTTTTATTCATCCGCTCAAGTTCACTACATTTTTTAAAACTTGTAGTGGATGGCACATGATGTTAATGCAGTTTTTTTAATATATTAATTCATTATTTAAGTATAATAAATGAATTTTAGTCTTATAAGGGAGAAAAACATTTCACAATAGGAGCGAGCTATGCAATATAGTTGTTTCGTCCAATTTGGCATAAAATAAGTGATAACATATGACTTCATAAAAAAGTTGATTTTATGTTGCAAGCTATGTGGTAGAATAGCTGTTTTAACGCATAGGTTATGCTACTTTATTTATACTAATTTTTATCATTTAATACAAATAAATTAAAATAATATTTTTTTACCTAAGTAAGTGATGACTTGAACAAATGTTAGTTTATATAACTGGTTTCTATCGTACCTTTAAAAGTCTTTCTTCTTAAATAAGTTTCATACATTTGTATTTTGAAGTTTGAAATGCCTATCTATCTATTGGTCTAAGCAAAAGGGTGGTAAGCAATGAAACTGAAGAGTTATCGATCCGAATAAATCTGTTTATACGATCGACTTAAAAATAAATCGACTCTTTCGGAGCAAGGCATCAATTGTAGCGTGATTGTAAGCAAACGAATATCCACAAAAAGCTTAGGGCATATAGATTTTTTTTATGACAAATAAAATGCTTTAAAAAGGGAGGTGAATATACAGTATGTTTGATGGTTAAAGAACATTATTGAGTTAGCGAAATTTAGAACGACGATAAAAGATTTCTTTTCACGTTTCTTACCAGCCAATGCCCGCCCTCGCCATTTCGTCCATTTGGTGACCAGTAGAGACGGACATCCAACAGAAACCAGTCCTTTCGCGTTTTCTCCCTTCCTTAGGTTCAGGGCTGATTCCCAAATGGTACACCAATGCGATAGAGCCGTGCTACAAAGATAACTGTAGCCAGTGATAGTTCTGAAAGCTGCCACGCTCGCATTTCTAGGGAGGGTACTAGACAGTTTTAGTAGAGTAGTGGTCACTTCTTCTCTTCGTTAGTCAGGGCATCTGCTTTGACATGACTCAGTCATACGAGTTTGCAGCCCGATGTGGCTGCTTGACTTCAACCAGCAATATTGCCCGTGATGAGCACCCTTCGCCTCTTCACCTTCAAAGGTACCCCTTACTATCAGGCTTCCATTTATATTCAGTTAGACGAAATACCATGCACGTATAGAATAAAGACAACCGCATCTTTTATTTAAATTCATCGCCAAGATTGGTGGCCCTGAAGTTGGTGCAGAGCCCCCTCAACCCCTCCCGCTAGTTCCCGACACTGTGCCAACCAAGTAATATGCTGGATTTACTCCTTTGCAGAGTTAGTGAAGTGAATTAGTGAATAAAATCAAGTGTTGCTGTATAATGACAGTAGTATCGCAAAAATATAGTTGATTATTTTCTTGCTTTTCAAATGATATAAACATTAGTTTAAAACTCAAATCTTGGAACATTTTTCCAACCACTGTTTCTTTTTTATTATTAAGCACCGCTGTGAAGAAGAAATTATCTATACCGGAAATTATAATTAGAGGTAAATTATAGTCTATATATATATATATATATATATATATATATATATATATATATATATATATCACTTTCACTTATGTACTTAAACAAGAATCTTACTTGGAATTTATGCGAGTACTTTCAGAGACTAGTAAGTGCCTCCATCTTCCGGCATACTAGAGTATACCAAGTAAGATTCTTGTTTAAGTACATAAGTGAAAGTGATAAGTGTATACAAGAAAACAGTGTTGCATAATCTACAAATATATATATATATATATATATATATATATATATATATGTACATAATTAAATATTAATTATAATATTAATAATATTATTATTATTGAATAAATTGTCTTTATTAGGGAAATTGTTTAAATTACGAAACTTAGGAGGAACTGTAATAGCTGCACGATGGAACTTTCGTTTGACAACGTAGAGGCGCTAAGAATAGACTGAGTAAATTTTTTATTTTAGGGGATTTTCTAAATTTGGTCACAGAACAGCTGTAGCAATGAACTCACGTAAACGGCCAGATGTTCCAAACTAATGGGATTAATTAAGTATCTATCGGTATTGTAACAATGGAACCTGTTTAGTTGAATGTCAATTGGGAACATATAACTCTGTTATAATTCCTATTGTGGGGGTGGTATCTTTTTCCTCTGTCTCTGTCTTACAATGTGGGTAATGCACAAGAAGAAAGTACTCAGATTCATAGTGTTATACATGGCATAATACTAGGTTGGATTTGCTGATGTTTGTGATTTTATTCAGTGAAAACGTTTAGTTTTATGTTAAGGGTGCAAGTTAATGAGTTATAAATAACCTTTGCTATAAATGTTACTAGATCTAGTTGCCTCGATCACTCTGGGTTGACGGGAACAGTTTCGTCCGTTATCTTCGATCTCTCAGCGGCCATTAAATGCAGTAATTTCACCCGGCACGAAGCGACTCAACGTTTCCATCACAATATTTTCTCATAACACCAGCTCGCCCTCGCATGTGTCGCAGTGACCCTAACATCTCCTGTTGCATGTGGCGGCCACCAGTTTGTCAAACTTCCAGCTGGCCGGAACAGGAAGCCGCCACATGTGCAGCATCCATCAGGTAGTCTCGGGCAGGCCTGACAAAGCTGTAATGTAGGCTATGCTCAAACTCTTGGAAATATCCAGACCCTCAGACATTGTTGTGAGTGTTACTTCAATGCTTTAACTGATTAATGTTTATCTTAGATTAATAAGCAAGTACCACGGATCAGGTTTTTGTCGAAGCCTTAAGATTTTTGAAGTGTAAGTCCCAAAAGGCGTGTCGGTAACTCTTTCGAGTCCATCACGTGTCAAGCTTTTCGCGTAAACAAATCCTATAACATATGATTTCTCACATCAGCTGTTTTCCAACTTATTTAGAGGTTATGTTTTGTGTTGTACATCTTGAGGTTTTTTGTAACAATTGCTTTTATTGGTGCAAAAAAGCACTTGGCAAAAAACACTACTTACTGATATTTTTCAGCAGAACGCACACACAAACCAAAAATTAACACCACGAACCCACGTAACACAGATGTGTGTGTGTGTGTGTGTGTGTGTGTGTGTGTGTGTGTGTGTGTGTTTTAATAGTGAGTTCATGGAATGTGTAAGTGTGGAGTTAATTTTAGTTTGCCTTTGATTTTTGAGTTTATTAATTTAAAACATTGAACAATGTAGCCTACTGATTTAGTAGGAAACGCGTCTGCTGACAAATATCACTGTAGCGGTTTTTTTGAGAAGTGGTATCAATAAAAATAATGGTTATGTTTAAAAACCTTCTTAATAAAACAAGTAATATATAAAAAAAATTACTTTTAACTAAAACATTACAAATAATAAAAATATGTACACACGGCCTACATGTGACGCAATCACAATATTAAATAACAACACAGAAAGCGAAATTAATTATTTAAATTAACTAACTAAATTTAAAAAAATGAATTATTATTTAAAAGTACTGTATCAACATCCAATGTCAACCACTACACATTAAAAAAATATGCATTTGAACTTGAGTGGATGAATAAAAATTATTTTATTAAAGATTGAAAATTTGAACAAGATATATATATATATATATATATATATATATATATATGTGTGTGTGTGTGTGTGTGTGTGTGTGTGTGTGTGTGTGTGTGTGTGTGTGTGTGTGTGTGTGTGTGTGTATCGAGTGTGAGCTAATAGAAGGAATTTATTGAGTTAATGCAAGACACAAAAACAGGGGCAATATAATAAACATGTGAGGAACGTGGAACTATTGAAGATTTTAAATCCTTATATTAAGTTCTTTTTAAGGAAGGTTGGAAGACCAGATAGTTATTATTTTAATTAAACATACACGAGTACACAAGAAAATTATTTTTATTCCAATTCCTTCTATTAGTTCGCACTCTCCTAAGTGTGTTCAAATTTTCAACGGCTTCTGTTCAGGGCTGAGAGAATCGATGTATCAAAGGATGAAGATTCTAACAGATTTTCAGAGAGGTCTAATAGATTCGGTAATTTTACTAACCAGTTTTGTTAACTCGGCTGTAGTATTGGCTACGCGAATTTTTGTAACAAATTTAATATAGCCTAAAAGTTTTTCAAGACCTGGTCATTTCATGCAGCCTTTTACTTATTTCCAAATAAATGCCATTTCCTACATACGGGTAACTTTATGTTCGTTGAGTACTCTCTTAGATTTGTAGATTTCTTTAATTTAAGAGAAAATTTAATCACTCATTTTGTCAAATTGTGGCGATATAGTGGCACATAATTTTAAAACGTTTGCCCTGGGATGTAAGTTTACTCCTAACTCCTCCGGGAACGCCCAATGCCCTCTCAGGTACTAACGTATCCCCAGAAGAACCGCTTTTGGTACTAACAGATATCTAACATTATAATTAATATTCTAACAATACATAATAGGTTAGCATTCGCATAGGATTTGGTTCGCGACTCAACCAAAGTCAGCTGCTTTATGGAGGCTATTCTGGATGTTTCGTAAGGCAATTCTGTGTCACTCGACAACTAACGGTCGTGCAGTTAGGTGCGTTTAACGGACGACAAGGGCGTATAAATAAAAGCTAATCAGGAGCCGGGATTGCGTCACGTCGCAGGATCCGTTACGTGGCGGCGCGTGCGTCCCGCGGCTTCCGTGAAATGACGGGTCGCATTTTTGCCGCTTTGTCAAAGCTTGTGAACGTCAGTTAGTACGACAGGTACCCGCTTCCAATGTAAAGTGGGGTCTGTTTGGTCCGGGAAGGGCCGGGTCGTGGGGACAGTTTCATCGGGCCGCAGAAAGGACAGTTATACTGATCAGTGGGGACAGGTCCATCAGGTAAAGAGGATAGTTACACATGGCAGTGCGACGGTTTCATCGAGCAGTGGGGACAGTTCCATCGTGCAATGATGTCGGTACCATCGGGGCGTGGGAACAGTTTCATCGGGCCGCAAAGAGGACAGTTAGGCTACACTGAGCAGTGGGAACAGTACCATCAGGTAAAGAGGACAGTTATACATGAGAGTGCGTCAGTTTCATCTGGCAGTGGGGACAGTTCCATCGTGCAATGGGGACAGTTCCATCGGGGTGTGGGGACAGTTTTATCGTGCAGTGGGGATAGTTCCAATGGGCAGTGACGTTAGTTCCAAGGGGCAGTGGAGATAGTTCCATTAGGCAATGGGGACAGTTCCAACGGGCAAATAGGACAGTTACACCAAGAAGTGGGGACAGTTCTATCGGTTAACGAGGACAGTTACATATGGCAGTGGTAACAGTTACACCGGGCAGTGGGAACAGTTCCTCCGGACGATGAGGACAGTTCCACCATACAGTGGAGACAGTTCCAACAGGAAGTAAATAGGGACCGTTCCATCGGGTAGTGGGGACAGATCCATTGAGCAGTGGGGACAGTTTTATCATTCAGTGGAAATGGTTCCAATGGGTAGTGGAGATAGTTCCAAGAGGCAGTGGGGATAGCCCCATTGGCCAATGGGGACAGTTCCAACGGGCAAAGAGGACAGTTCCACCATACAGTGGAGGCAGTTACACTGGATAAATAGGGACCTTCCATCGGGCAGTAATGGCGGTTACACCGGGCAGTTGGGGCAGTTCCATGCAAAGGAATACTCAAGGGGGATGAAGGGACAGACAAGGGGATAATAAACGCTGAACAGGTTCAAGCAAGAATTCAGAGTAACAAAAATCATGTATTACGGAGGATACAGAGGAAAGCAAAACAGATTATTGTACAATGTACGCCAAGATGATTTGAAACTCAATGAGCATAGCTTATGAATCGAAAGTTCAAAAAATGCAAAATGAATTTCCAATATTATAAAAGTGGCCATGCACGTGTATTCTACTGGGCACAAATAAGATAAAACCTTTAGCTACCGGGAAAATGGGTCTAGCGGTGATGTGTTAGAGAAATGCGCGTTTAGGTGTTGTTAATATTTAATTTTCCTTGTATATTCACGTTTTTCTTGTTAGCATTGTATTACACAATACAGCGTTCCATTGTTAGACTAATGTATTCTTCGTGTTTGTTGAAATGACGTATATCTGTTAATTACAATTGTAACTAGTTTCCTTGCGTCCATAACAAGCAGGAGTCTTTCATGACTTGAGCTACTTTGCCACTTTACGGATAGACAGAATCTCAAGTGCAAGAATAAAAAGACAATTTGAATTGCATATCATTGTCTGCGGTGCTTCGTGCTATGCTCACAGCACGATTCGTACACTCTGGCCTCTCTGTACAGTCACGTGCGAAATTAGAACAATAGGCAACCGAAGGGTGTTCTCCTTGTGGCGAGGTATGACGGGAGGGTCGGCCGTGATTTAAAGCGTCACGTGAGCGACATGACAGTTTCCAGTTTACTAGAATTTGTTGGTTCACAAATACCATCCCAACTCTACTAAAACACCCTTCTTTGTCTAAATTATTCTTAACAAAAATCCGCAGTGCCTTTAAATACTTGTTTTAAATATCATCTGAATTCTTATTATCCAATGAGAGCGTAGGTGAGAACGTGGGACATTTTGTTTAAATGTTATGTTGATTTATTAAAAAAATCGTGTTAAAAATGAAAACGTTTTAAAATCTTTCTAAAACATGTAATATAAACATAATTTTTTAAGTCAATTCATACTTAAATCAACAAAAAAACTATTATTTTATCAATAAAGTAATATAGCCTATGTGCTGAAACAACTCCTTCCACATAACCTATAGTCTAACATTATATCAGCTGTTTTATGAAATCATATGTTATCACTTATTTTAAGCAAATGGGACGAAGCATATAGATATTGCATATCTAACCTCTTTTGTAAAAAGGTTTTATCCCATTTATAACTAAATCTAATTATTAAATTAATATTTGAAAAACTCTATTAACTTCAAGTGTCATCCACTGCACGTTTAAAAAGTGTATTAAACTTGAGTGGATAAATAAAAAGTATTTTATTTATCATTGAAAATTTGAACAATATATATATATATATATGGAGATGGAGAACTCATAGTAGGAATTCTACTATTAAAGTTCTACGTAATAATATTATTTTTTAAATAAAATTAATGACTTAATTTTAGTTTTATATGAGAGAAAACGTTTTCACAAATGGGGCAAGATATACAATATAGTTACTTCGCCCCAGTAGGCTTAAAATAAGTTATAACATATGATTTCATTAAACAGCTGATTTTATGTTATAGGTTATGTAGTAGAACAGCTGTTTTAACTCAGATTATGTTACTTTACATTGATTGTAATTATTTAATAAAAATAACTAAAATAAAATTTTTCTTTAACCTGAGTAGGAATTGAGTTTAAGAAAATTTTGTTTATATCACTTAGGCTTATTTTTTCATTATTTTGCATGTATACATTGTCGTATGATTAATGCGACGCTTGAACGTCACAAAGCGCTCCACATAACATGAACCTACGCAAGGTTGCATCGTTGCATCGCCGCGAGTGGTTCTACTCAATCAGCGCGCGATCCCACTTGACTGTGTTTACAAACAGAAGGTTCTGTGTTGTCAATACGCCATAAACCGTTCAACGCCACTTGAAATGTAACCGACTCAAATAAACAGCGCACCAAAGCGGATACAAAGCCACTCTTGTTAGTGGGTCGCTGCCGCGGGAGTTACGTTGTGTTTGCTGGCATATAATAATTAATCGATTAGTCCTCAGCAACACGAGTCAAACGCTCGTCTCTCGCTAACGTTATATCACACAAGTTAACCCGTTTAGCTGTTAATAATATTGCTGCATTTAGTTACTACTCCGACTTGTATAATAACAAGTTTTGAACAGACTTCCTTAAAGTTTAGGAGCCACCGCCTTCACAGAGGAGTTAAGGAACTCGGTGTTTATCTGTGCTTCACCGCTCCTCCTTCGACGAGCAGGGCCAGAAAAGACCGAAGTAACGCTGTGCGCTGTTGCTATTCAAACACGTTTAATTGCTACCATCGCTACCGGCCTCATTTAACCGCTCCTCCTGCGACGAGCAGGGCCAGAAAAGACTGAAGTAACGCTGTGCGCTGTTGCTATTCAAACACGTTTAATTGCTACCATAGCTACCGGCCTCATTTAACCGCCCCTCCTGCGAGGAGCAGGGCCAGATAAGGCCGAAGTAACGCTGTGATGGTGTGGTACTGCACTGTTGCTATTTAACCCCGTTTAATTGCTTTCTTTGCTCTTGGCCTCATTTAACCGCCCCTCCTGCGAGGAGCAGGGCCAGATAAGGCCGAAGTAACGCTGTGATGGTGTGATGATGCACTGTTGCTATTTAACCCCGTTTAATTGCTTTCTTTGCTCTTGGCCTCATTTAACCGCCCCTCCTGCGAGGAGCAGGGCCAGATAAGGCCGAAGTAACGCTGTGATGGTGTGGTACTGCACTGTTGCTATTTAACCCCGTTTAATTGCTTTCTTTGCTCTTGGCCTCATTTAACCGCTCCTCCTGCGAGGAGCAGGGCCAGAAAAGGTCGAAGTAACGCTGTGATGGTGTGGTACTGCACTGTTGCTATTTAACCCCGTTTAATTGCTTTCTTTGCTCTTGGCCTCATTTAACCGCTCCTCCTGCGAGGAGCAGGGCCAGAAAAGGTCGAAGTAACGCTGTGATGGTGTGGTACTGCACTGTTGCTATTTAACCCCGTTTAATTGCTTTCTTTGCTCTTGGCCTCATTTAACCGCTCCTCCTGCGAGGAGCAGGGCCAGAAAAGGTCGAAGTAACGCTGTGATGGTGTGGTACTGCACTGTTGCTATTTAACCCCGTTTAATTGCTTTCTTTGCTCTTGGCCTCATTTAACCGCCTCTCCTGCGAGGAGCAGGGCCAGATAAGGCCGAAGTAACGCTGTGATGGTGTGGTACTGCACTGTTGCTATTTAACCCCGTTTAATTGCTTTCATCGCTCTTGGCCTCATTAACCCCGCCCCTCCTGCGAGGAGCAGGGCCAGATAAGGCCGAAGTAACGCTGTGATGGTGTGGTACTGCACTGTTGCTATTTAACCCCGTTTAATTGCTTTCATCGCTCTTGGCCTCATTTAACCGTCCCTGCTCATTATAAACCTCACTGCTCTACGGAACAGATACAGTTTCCGATATATTTAACAGACTTCCAACTTTTAAAAACACTTTATTGCAATCAGTTTTTAATGAGAAATTAATCATCTTTTAATTTACTTGAATATTTCACATTAAAAAATGAGGAATACAATGATAAAACGCCTTGTTAGTGGGTAGACACCCATCTTTCCGGTATCAGCCTTACACTACTCCACCCAGGACCGATGGTAGATACTGCCTCATCAAACAGCGGGTAAACACATCACTAACCCGGGTATCAGGAAGGCTATATACCCAGAAAGAGGTTAGATACATTTCCTCGGATAGATACCTATCTTTTCGGTATCAGGTAGACACTACTCTACAAAGAGCCTAGGGTAGACATAACCTCTTCGACAACGGGTAAACACATCACTACCCCGAGTATCAGGGAAGCAACACTCTACCCTCAGAAAGAGGTTAAGCACAGTTCATTGGATAGAGACTTCGGTATCAGGTAGACACTACTCTACCCAGGACCGAGGGTAGACATAACATCCTCGGACAGCGGATAAGCACATCACTACTCTAAGTATCAGGGAAGCAACACTCTACCCTCAGAAAGAGGTTAGACACAGTTCATCGGATAGAGATTTCGTTATCAGGTAGACACTACTCTACACAGGACCGAGGGTAGACATAACCTCCTCGGACAGCAGGTAAACACATCACTACCCCTGAGTATCAGGGAATCAACACTCTTCCCTCAGAAAGAGGTTAGACACAGTTCATCGGATAGAGATTTCGTTATCAGGTAGACACTACTCTACACAGGACCGAGGGTAGACATAACCTCCTCGGACAGCGGGTAAACACATCACTACCCTGAGTATTAGGGAAGCAACACTCTACCCTCAGAAAGAGGTTAGACACAGTTCATCGGATAAAGATTTCGTTATCAGGTAGACTCTACTCTACAAAGAGCCGAGGGTAGACATAACCTCCTCGGATAACGAGTAAACACATCACTACCCTGAGTATTAGGGAAGCAACACTCTACCTCCAGAAGGAGGTTTGACACAGTTCATCAAATAGAGACTTCGGCATCAGGTAGACACTATTCTACCCCCCGAGCGGACGGCAGACATAGCCTCCTCAGGCAGAGGGTAGATACATTTCCCCTCCAGGAAAGAAGATATCATTTTATCCCCAGGAAGAGAGAACACATCTGTCTCACGGATTATGCAGCTCTCTTCCTCCAGGCCATGAGTAGACACCTCCCTTAACTCAGTAGAGAGTAGACAACGTTCTCGTATTACAGGTAGACATATATCTCCCCACCCTCAGGAGCACGTCTATCTATAAATAAGCAACTCTATCCACGCCATGCCATAATTAGTCCCTATCCCCAGTACCAGGTGTCAATATGTCCTTCCCTAGTCCTACCTCAGTACAACCATCCTTCTGTATATTTCTTCTTTGGAAGGGATAAAGTGGGTAGCCATTTCTCCTTACCCCTGTTGAGATATCTACTTCGGATAATCCACGCTAATTACGCAATGGCATAACTTCCGCTAGTCCCTCCACCAACAATTAATTACTGTTTAACCCAAACAAGTAATGTTAACAAATTAAAAAAAAATTCAATTCCTATTTAGCCCAACAAAGATAAATTTTATTTTAGTTACTTTTTTTAAAAAAATCACCACAGGCCTATATAAATAAAGTAACATAGCCTAAGCATTAAAACAGCTGTTCTAGCACATAACCTATAATATAAAGCCAGCTGTTTTATGAAATCACATCTTATGCCATATGGGACGAAATAACTATATTGCATATCTTGCCCCTTTTGGGAAACGCTTTTCTCATAAATAAAACTAAAATGAATTAATTAAATATTATTAATGAATAATTTTTAAAAATAAAACTGTATTAACATCAAGGGGCATTCACTACAAGTTAATGTATACAAATGTATTTGACCTTGAGCAGATAAAAAGTATTTTAATAACGATTGCAAATTTGAAAGCTATATGCTTATTTAAGGAGAGTGTGAAGTAATTGAAGGAATTGAATTAACAGTTATTTTCAGGCGTTAAATAAAAAAGTCTGATACAGAAATACTTTGATAAGTCTTATAAAATTTATTAGATGTTCTTATTTCACTTGGTTTGTTTCTTGTAGTAGTTTCACGTAGTTTGGTAGCAAGGGAAAGGTTTTATTTCCAGTGGAGTGTAAATTTATTTTGTGTTTTCATGTTATTAAAACAACATGTTACATAAAATATTAGAAAAAAACAATAAACACATACAGTAACAAATTATTATGATGAAATACCCCAGTCTAGTATTAACCTTCATGCATAACGAGCTATTGTTCTAGTACTTTTTGCAAAGAGGTTCAGTCGAGCAAAGAGAAGACCCACGAGCAGGTGTCAACTTGTCAGCGCAGAGGGGTTGTAAATACACCCCACCCAATGGTTTACGTGATTCCTCACAAATCACGCTGCTTAAAAATAGGCGCTTAGGAAAGTCAAGTTGTCCAAACATTCAGTGTGGTCGGAAGTAACAGCTGTGGTACTTTATCCTGGGCGCGGGCATATCCTTCCAGATGGGGAATGTCTAAGGATGACCCGGAAACAAAGGCCTAGGGGAGTAGGTTACAGGTTGGAATTAAGGAATATCTCTTAATGTACGAGGTTATTCAGCCCCGTAAAGTTTAAAGTTCACATGAGAAATAAATTTTCCTTGATATTTACAAAACAATATTTTAAAGTTGAAAGCTTGTAAACTGTATTTTGGATATAGTCGAGTTTTTTTTGTAATAAATTAAATGAATCTTTATGTTTTTATTACGAAAAATATTTTTACGGGTCTGAAAAAGTCATTAACATCGATAAAATTCAAATGGTATTTTTTAAGGTTGCTCCGGTGTGTTAAAAAAATCTTTTCTTTAAAAGTTCGAATTAAAACGCGCAGCTTAGGAGTTTGCAAAGGAAGCCACTTAATGTTTTAATGAGGGAGTTCTAGAGGGAAATATGTCTTGCTGCCTTCTTTGGTCGAGTCCAAGGAATGCTTTTAATGCACGAGTTGTAGGCTCGCGATCATCTCTTCATTATACTGAAATCGTTCCCTTTTTTTACTGGGGAAACTTGATATTTAAATATTTCGGCACCAAAATATTCCGGAATAGGCATCGGTCAGATTCGGCGAGTTTGCCTCATTTATAAAAATACGTGGAAAGCACATTAAAATCGGAAAGTAGGTATTAATGTAAACAGATATAGGTTTTTGCAGACATGTTTAGGAAAGGGTTAAGCACGTGACAAAAACAAAAGATTTATCAGCTCTCAATAGTGAACGGAAACATATGTTGCTTGGGTTTACCAAGAATTTCCTTAGTAAGGTTTTGGAGTGTTAGCACTAACGTATCCAGGTTTCAAGTTAAGGTCTCAAGTGTCGTGTCTAGTTCTCCACACAGAGCACTTAATATATAAGGGCTTCTGTGGTTCACCTATTCTTAATACAAGTACAAATGTAAATAAAGTTCATTTACCAAAGGACGACATACGAGTAGTATTTGGTAATACGAATAACTACCTCAGACTTTCTCTTGCCTAACTCCTACAAAAGCCAGGAGCATATCTTTCTGACTCCTATAAAGAGTATGTTCTTGCAAAACGGAACCTTTTTTTGAAGCTCAGTGGAATTTTATGTTTCTGTTTGCAGCTTACCGACGTTTTCCGTCCTTCTCGCATCCTTATGAAGCTATGGTCCTCACTCACGCTTGGTCCCCACACCTAAACACTCTGACTGTCATGGAGTTGGAGCCGCAGGAGAAAGATGCTCATTTAGCGAGGTAAAAACGTAATTATACAAGCGTAACACCACAGTTTCCGGTGAAATCTTTCATATTTTTACGTTTCTTTATTAAAACTCTTCGGTATTTTCTGTCCAGAGAAAGTGTTTGAAGCAATAAATCTATCAAGGCCGAGTAGACGCAACGCAGAGATTGCTTTCCATTTCATTTCTTGAGTGTATTCAATTCTTATTCCTAGGCTTAGCGAATTGTTTCAATAAAATTTTGTAAACTCTCTAATGGAAACTCAAAAGGAGTTGTAACAAGTAATATAAGCAAAAAACTCAATTCCTACTTAGGTTAACAAAGAAATATTTTATAATAGTTACGTTTTATTAAATAATTATAATTAATATAAATAAAGTATTATAACCTATGCGTTAAAACAGCTGTTATAAAACATAACATATAACATAAAATCAGCTGTTTTATGAAATCATATGTTTATCACTTATTTTAGTCCAAATGGGACGAAATAACTAGATTGCATACCTTGCCCCTTTTGTGAGTTAAAAAATTCTTTTGTGGATAGATAAAAAGTATTTTACTAACGCCCAGAAATTTGAACAAGATATATGCAATATAAGGAAAGTGTGAGCTAATAGAAAATTTTATTTTCCCTAAATATTATACAGTCATTTCAGTGAAATCATGAAAAATATAAAAATTTCAAACCTCACGGAAAAACAATGAAATCTTAGTTAATCTGTCAATCCTGCATATTTTGATAGGCGTAATCCAAAATACTATTTTTCGTTGAAATTCAGCAAAAATCATCATTTTAATTCTTCGGGAAATATTCCGAGCGAATATGGGAACTTTGATTATTCCAAACACTATGAAAAGATCCGAAACAGGTTACATAATTTTGCACCTTATACATACCAAACCCTTTAGAAGATGGACAGGTCCAAATAATGACAATTTCAATAAAATAATTGTGGTGACTAAATCTCGTCTCCTTAGGTAAACATGTGAAATGTACAGATATAGGTACTGAACAAATAATTAACTGTAAATGGGAATGTAAAGTAACCGTGTGTGTAAAGAATTCAGTATGAAATAAGTCTGTGACTTGTGAAGGAAGGGATAGGTAAACGTGCTAGAGACAAAAGAAGCAAACTAACCGTCAGAAATGAGGACTCGTATCTGGTCCTTCATAAGCTGAAAACTTTCAGGGAAGTAAAATCAAACGTGTTTAAATACAAATATATTCTCGCGACGTAAATGTCCGTGTCAAGCCCTAGTAGGTCTCGTATACAGGTGTAAACAAAGAATACGCGCGATATGTAATTAGCGTGCTCTTGTGTGTTTATTATTGTCGCTGTTCTCGGGTCTATTGGATAGACTATTAAGTGTTTTTTAAGTAAGTTTCTCTAAACTTCGTTAAATGTCCTGACAACCGGCCTTACCTACAGTGCTGCGACAGGACTGTACAGGATTTCTCGCAGTGAGTCCTTGAGTGGAACCATTCCTCATTTCAGTATATTCGCGGTGACATCTGGGTATTCCAAGATGTGATTGGGAGCGAGTGAACTTCAAGGCAGTTTTTGCAATGGACATATGATCTAGTTTTGTCCGAATGAATCTTCATGGCCTTGTTCTACGCATAGCAATGGTTGATGCAATAACTATGTCAAATTCAGTTAGGAGACGGTTTTTTGTATTTATGAGTCTCTATTCTACATTTGACCACTGAGTTAGCACCAGCAAGTGTGATGGCGTTGCACTTTTGATCAAGATATCTTGCTCTTTCGGCTAATCGCTCCGCACATTCATTTCCCTCTATGTTGCCGTTAAAATTACAACGTATTACCTTGAGAAGGCACAGTAGGGATGAGGGAGAGAAATTATAAGAAGTAATGTAGGGACATACATCTTACACGGGGAGACGAGGGAGATCAATTCGTCAGTATCGTTTCACTGGGTCCGTAGACAGATGGCTGCCATTTTCTACTTGTGCAGGATAAGATAATAAACACATGTTTAAACTATCAGCTGTTCCAGCTTATTAAACTATATTTAATAACAAGAAAATATTCATCTCTACAGCATTGGCATCGCTTAGGAGAGCCAAGGTAGATCTGCCTTACTTGAGCCACACCGTATACAAGGACCCTGCTAGTTGGTACCGTCTTCCAATTACTTTGCTTTTCTGTGGTTATTGTATGTTTGTTATGTTATTTTAGAAATTATTATTTAAAAAATTTATTTGTCAACTTTTTAGAAAAAACTCATATGAGAAGAAGCATTCTTATTTAGAGTATCATAATTACCTGCCATTCCCAGCATCGTCACACTCCCCGTTGACGCGTTTCGGAGGAACTCCATCTGCCAGAGCTTTTTATGAACTGTTCAGATAGTTCATAACAGGTTCTGATAGATGGAGGTCCTCCGAAATGCGTCAAATATTCGGACAAGTAAAAAACTATCAGAAGAGAAGAAGCACCTCAAAAAATTGACATTGCTGTAAAAAAATTATTACTTGAATGTTTACGTTTCAGTTTTTTCAAAATGAATTATTTCTTCTTTACCATTAACATTAGAAATATTTAAATAAACATATTGAAATAATTACCTTATAATTACACTTGTCTATATGTTTCTGAAACCGAATATATACATATATATATATATATATATATATATATATATATATATATATATATATATATATATACGTATATTTTACATATAAACTGAATACGTTATTGTCCATTCAATACAACTAATACAAGAACCGAAAACACATTTCCAATTGCCAAAAAACAACAGGCCATGCTTGATCTCTGCAAAAATTAAGGTTACGCAAAACAACTAATATAAACAAATATGTTTTAGTCAATTCCTACCTAGGTCAACGCAGAAATATTTTATTTGAGTTACTTTTTAATAAATAATTACAACCAATGTAGGTCTAAATAAAGTAACATAACCTATGCGTTAAAACAGCTGTTCTACCACATACCCTGTAACATAAAATCAGATGTTTTATGAAATCATATGTTATCACTTATTTTAACCCAAACGGGACGAAATAACTATATTGCATACCTTGCCCCTTTTGTGAGAATTTTGTTCTATAAAAACTTAAATTAGTTAATAAATGAATTAATATTTGAAAAAACTGTATTAACGTTAAGTTTTATTTATAAGTTTAAAAAAATATATTTGAACTTGAGTGAATGAATAAAAAGATTTTATCAACAATTGAAAATTTGAATATATTTAGGAGAGTGTGAACTAATAGAAGGACTTGAAATAAAAATAATTTTCCCGTCTACTCACGTTTCTTTAATTAAAATAATAACTATCTGGTCTTCCAACCTTGAACGATTGAAATTCGAACAAAATATATATGAGAAAAGTGTGAACTAATACAAGAAATTGAAAATGTGAAACAATGACTATATCCTTGTTAAAACGAGAAGTCAGTGTGGGAAAATGTGTAACGCACATATTGAGACTGTGGACAGTGTCCGTAGGATTGTTTATTTGTTGCTCAGACATGCATATCCTTTTATACATACATAGGAAGAAGTGGACTGTAGCGGTATTAAAAAATAATATAAAAAAATAGCGAAGGAATGTATAGAGGAACGAGAATAAAAATTTTTAACCATAGTTTATTTTGGTTTTGATCTTGTTTTAAGTCCACATTCTAAATGATTTACAACAGAAAGCTCTTCTTTAATAAACCATAATGTTGACTGAACCTAATTTATTTCTATAAATTTAAACAACGTCTACAATCCTATTCTTACATTGTTGGCGTGACGACAACAATACCGCGTTACCATGGTTACAGTAGCGTCCTGCCGCACCTGGCCCAAGTAGGCTCCAGAACTAATGTACTTAACTCGAGGCTGTATAATTGATAGCGCCCAAAAGTCATCTGCTAAAGGCGTGACCCGGTCGAGACGCGGAAGATCAGCGTCCCGCTGAGCCCCTTTGTAGAAAGGGCAGCCTGCGAAACACCTTTCATAAGATATAAATCTCTAGACTCTTCGAGCCCCGATCACTGTATCACCTTGCATCTAACGAGTTATCCTCATCGTGAATGACGGCTTATGACAATAGCTATTCGAAACGCGCTGCTTTTTACGAGTGTTATTGTAACAATGCAGCATTGTACGCGGCCTATGCCGATCCGGAGAGAGACGTCGAGAGCAGTATCTGATTACTGAGAAATGTCTCTTCCCTGGTTCACATTCCTAGTGCCGTTCTCAAATAGAAGAAAGGAATTTTTTGATTTTTTTAAACGGATAAAGGTTTAGAAATGTCGCAATATATTTCATGCATTATAAACGTTTTCTAAATCTATTTATTACGGAGAAATACAAATTTCCTAATAAATATACTCAACATCATAAGCCAGTGGCGTATATAGATCTTATTTGACGGGGAGGGGGCTCTACTCCCATACCAAAAATAAAAAAATCAAATCACTCTTGCTTTCTTAGTAAACAGTTTTATACTCGTACTTGGGCGGTATTACAAAAATCTGTAAATAACTGTATTACATAAGTATAATATATCAGACACGTTTTTGATATACAAATAATAAAATTGCTAATAGAAATAAAAGACGTACACAAAATTCACACACTAATCATTTATTAACTTAGAAAAGTTTTAAGGATAGTCATCATCATCATCAGTGGGTGTTGCTATTATAAACTGTAACTTTTACTGGAGTTTGTAGTCATTGGAGTTTGTAATAGTAACACCCACTGAAGATGGAATTATCGTTGAAACGCGTCTGAGTTAATAAATGATTAGTTTGTGACTTTTGTGTACGTCTTTTAATTGTACTAATACTGTATAACCTCACTAGTTATTTGACCTCACAAAAAAATATTTGAATAAAAAAAAATGGCTTTTTTTACTAATTTACATTAGTTTTTTTAAACAAAGAATAATAATTTCTATCTTTATAGGGCTATTAATGTTTTTATTATAGGTTCTACTTTACATATTATTATTCTTCATAATTCTCGGTTCGTCTTTAATAAAATTTATTAAAATGTATAATAAAAGGAAGTAATATAAGCAAAAACGTTTTAAAGTCAATTCCTACTCAGTTATTGTTTATTATTCCTACTAAGTGTTTATTTTAGTTACTTTTAATTAAATAATTACAATTAATATAAATAAAGTAACATAACTTACACGTTAAAACAGCTGTTTTATTACCACATAACCTATAACATAAAATCAGCTGTTTTATGAAATCATATGTTGAAACATTTTATTCACAATGGAAGGAAATTGCATACCTTGCCCCTTGTGTAAAACGTTTCCTGAGATATAAAACTTAAATTTACTAATTAATTTTATTAATGAATTAATTTTTTTAAACTATTAAGATCTAGTGCCATCCACTACAAGTTAAAACAAATATATAATTGAACTTGAGTGAACGAATAAAAAGTATTTTTTTAATGATTGAAAATTTAAACAAGATGTATATAAGGAGAATGTGAACTAATAAAAAGAATTGAAAAATAGAAGTTTTACGAAAATAATAGAATTCCATTAGAGGTCCGTGCCCCCCTCAGTCTCTTTTTATACCCCCACTAACATAAGCAATAGCACGATACAAGATATTAATCAAATAATAATTCACGTACACAATTATGTAGATTATCCCGAACGTAGGTTCCGGTGAGCAGGTCATTATTTTTCAATCAACTACATTGACGTTACAAACTAAATAAATTAAACGTTGAATTTATACAACTTTGAAAATTAACTATTGTTTGATTAATTTCTTGTATAATGGGTTTGGGTTTATAGTTAATTACGTGGCGACCGCCTCTATCCATGTTGTAGGAGTACAGTATCACTTACAGCCTCTGTACTTACATTTACATTCACTGGCCTAGTCTTTACTCTTGTTGGAATGTTTTTTTGGGTATAAAGAACAAGTTGTAAGAAAAATGTTCGACAGTTAGTTTGTTTCTTCTGCCTTCAGCACGTTTACTAATCTCTTTTATTACTTATTACGTAGTGAATTATATAGAAAGTACGATTGTAAAGCTGCTTGTAAGCAAATCAGCATTTGCAACCATGTTAACATGTTGGAGACAAAAAAAAAAACAATCTAACCGTCAGAAGTGGGGACTCGCATCCGGTCCTTTGTAACACGAAAACGTTCTGAAAGAGTAAGAGTATACACGTGAAAGTAATCCCGAGTAAATATAAATATTCATAAATAAATGTTTCATAACTAAGTGAATAAACTATATCAACTTAATTTTCCATTTAGTGAAAAACTTTTTATATTTTTAAACATTTCACTTTTGGATTTACAAAACATTTACCTAAGATATTAGTGGCATGTCCAGGTACGGGTTCAATGATTTGCATTTAGAGAAAACCTGGTATTTGTTTAACGCCAATGAAGCTCAGAATATGTTTTAAAGTGACAGTCGGGGTGACAATGTGTGTAAGAGTAAATCCACCAGATTGTTTTACTTCCGTCTTATGGTAAAACCCGTCTTAAATAAAACCAGCTTCCAATATATTAAATAAGTAAAAACAATTTACCGTTGTAAAGTAATGCAGTATGTACATAAGTGTGTATTCAACTTGAAAATAGTCGGCCATTTTGTTTTTAGCCATAGCTTCCATATTCTGTTCTTGCGGAGTGGTTGCGTCTTCTTATGGCTAGATACTTCCGGCATTGCACCCACTCGTTACACTCAGCACAGCCTCTCAGTGGCAACTGGTTGCTCTCATAAACGTAAACCAAATAGCCAAATAACGTAATCGTAGTCTGACAAGTTTTTGTTTCGCTCTTACAGCGTTGATGGTTAACCGAATTTTTATTTTAATTTGTTTTTGGTTTTACGTTCTCTTACTGAAAGTACAGTCCAATCAGTCTTACAATCCAATCCGATTGTATAATCTGCCAAACAGTGTAACAACTTTAGCTGTTGTAGCAACTTTACACTTGAAACACTTAGAATAACAGACGAATCCCCTTTAAATTATTTATTTATTTCCCAGTATCTACTTGAATTCTACCGCTTATTCGCCGCATACTTTTCAAGAACCTGGGAGTGTACTGGATAGACATCCCTCAACAACCCCTTAAAAAAGCAAATATGCTTAGGAATCATTTCCACCCCAGTATAAGGGAAACATGTCCCTGCATTAACTCTACATATATTGTAGCATATCTCTTCCGTCCCCGATCCTGGATGTGTACTCTAAGCCTCGAATAACCATAAATCGTCCCTCTAGAGCAGAGATTCCCAAACTGGACGAATTCGCCCATTAGTGGGAGATTAGTGGTGTGTTAGACACCAGAGGCAGAAACTGACAGAGTGTGAATTCGATGGGCGATTTGAAAAACTTCGTGGGAAAATAATTTAGTTTTTAACTTATAAAGGTCTCCAGGTAAGGTAAACAATCCTTCAAATCTCTTACTTATATTTATAAAATATTAACACCCAATAGTTTTCTCCAACTATTTTGGGCTACCTAGCATTTTGGCTTCAAAATTAAATTCGCCAGCTCTATACTGGATTGTGGTGCATCACAGAAACGTTGTGATGCCTCAGCCTTTCCTCCTTCTTACGTGGTTGATAGGGTTTAGTGCGGAAAATAATCTTTCCACGATGTCTAGGAATAGGTTAGAAATTAAAAAGCGAGGAGATTTTATAAAATTCCTAACAAAAATGGCTCCTAAATTCAACAAACTGGTTGAAACTCACCAAATCCATCCCTCACATTAATTAGACATAGGCATTCACGTTGTTTAATTAATTAAATATAAAAATTCATGTAGTTTGTATAAATTATGATTGTTATTCCTGTTTTAGACTCTCTGTTTGTAAAATTTTAATGTACATAATTATACTTAAATAAACATAATGTACCTATTAAGATAAAAATGTCCTTAAAAATCCTCATTTCTCTACTTATACTGTATGTAGATATTTGAATGTATAAGTTGATAATTTTAAGATTGGTGAGTTTTTTTTTAAATTCAGGTGGGTGAAAAAAAATTACAAAATCTCGAAAGTTGGCGATGGTCAGAAAACGTTTAGGAAACAGTGCTCTAAAGGTTACTAGCTTTCATGCCCAGGCTTCCCAACACTACAGAACTTTGTGTTTACTTCTTATATCCATATAATACATACACATTTGCAATGTAGACGATTCTACATGACTGACTGAAAGTAGCAAATTTTATTAATTAATAAAGAAGTGTCATGGAAATATAAGCAGGCCATCGTACCTGACCACCTGTTGTAGACCTTCGCAAGGTCGCACATTCCTCCTACACAACTCGTCCATTCATAAATGTTAGGAAGCCTCCAATCATGTTGGCTCATTTATATTGCTCAAGCGACACCTAGAAATAAAGCTAGCGTACCCTGGACTTTTTGTTTTACCCCGGACTTGAATGCATTTCTAAAGCATTAAGTTTTGGTGCTCTTTTGAGCAACAATATAACGTGTAAATATTATTGTTATCTTGTCACAACTCTACATACCTTTGCCCCATACCTATATATCAGTTTCCCATTTCCTCCCTATTATGTACTGTACATATTACCTGCACACTACAGTCCGTGACGTTTTTATCATTTTACAGCATCGATCGCAGTTTTTAAGGCCTTTGTATGTACTGTAGACAGATCCAGACACCGACTAAATGGCCCTTAAACAATAAAGGAGCCCCACGGTTGGAAAGTCCTAAAATATGTATGAATGAAAGAGTTGTGTAGCAATAAAAGACAACAATAGGTGACCTTTGACGGTTCTAGTCAGATACGATGGCCCCCCCCATTTCCATAACAATAAAAAGTTACTAACATTACCATTTAAGGATAGTGTGTTTGGATAATATTTTAATGATGTTTTGGAAAAAAGAAATTATTAAATTAAGGTTGCGTTTTATATTGCAAAACGTATTACGAAATATGTAACTACAGATCTGATTGAACAATTTTTACAAAACCTGAATATAAACTGTTACAAAAAACGCATAAAAGCCACTGCCTAAACAATAACGCGCACCCACAAGAAACTTTACTGCCTTGGACCCATAATGAGAGTAGGCTAAGTGTACTACCAACGTAAACCATGTTTGCCCCCCCCCCATAACCATTATCAGCTGGAACCCTGTACCACATCCATCCTTATCGTCACGGGTTCATATTTTTGCTTAAATTAAATTTTAATTTATGGTTTCTTAAGAAAGTTGATTTATGTTGTAGCTTATGTCGCAGAACAGTTTTATTTAGTAGATTTTTATATTTGTTGATTCCATCTTCACGTGAGTTACTAGTTTTCACTAAAACACTACAAACGTACCTATAGTAGCATTTACTTATATTTGTTGAGGACGGCCGTTTAGGGAGATGTGTCCCACTGACAACTTAGACTGTCAGACCCATTGACAGTATGAGTTGACAATGGGACACATCTCCCGATACGACCGTTCTCAACAAATATACTTAAGTGCTACTATAGGCACGTTTGTAGTGTTTTAGTGAAAACTAGTAGCTCACGAGAAGATGGAATCAACAAATATACTTAAGTGCTACTATAGGCAAGTTTGTAACATATTTACAAGGGTTTTAGTAGTAGATTTTTAAGTTAAAATGTTATCTATTAATGCCACTTATCAGTTAATAAATACATTAATTTATATTTCGATAAATCTCACTGCATTGAAATTCAATAGAATGAAAATGAGTTACATATTTTTATTCCAACTTTTTAAATTAAAACTTCCTTAGGTACTTCTGCCTCTTTCAAAGAATCTATTTCAGTTAATTAAATAAGTTAAATATAATTTATATCCCCTAAACCTTTCTACATCTAACAACTATGAGGTGTTTTATATTTAATAACATTTTTGTTTTCTATAATCTATATTGTTTTATTACTAACTATATCAACTAGATTCTAATAAAACCTTTACTAACTACATTCTTCTAATGAATTATTCATTGTTGTATTCATAAAACATATGAATATAACAACAATAAAACATATACGGACATAGTTGCGTCTGTTAGCTGATAACGAATGGTAACATCCGAAACGTATCAACTACAGAGGAGATAACAAATCGCGAAAAGACAATACTTTTAGAACACGCTCATTTATACAACTGTTCTTTGAGCTTAGCTTGTGAGTCTATGTTAAAACCAATAAAAGGCATACATAAAACTTACAAATTAATCATTTATTTACTCATAAAGTCATTATCATCAGTGAGTATTGAAACTCTAACTTATAACTCCATGTGTAAAATTTGTGTGTTTTGAGTACGTCTTTTATTTGTTTTAAGCTCATTTATATAAATTCAACGTAATAATGTAATTGAAATAAAGTCCGTTCAATAAATAAACCTTTAGACGTCATGATCAGCAAATAGAGGTTTTTATATTTCATTTTAGCCTCCAGTAACGTCTTTGCGCCTGTCACTTCTCTTTACGAGCGTTTTTACTCCATCGTAGAACTTTATCAAATATTTAAGGTTATTTTCTAGCGATTTACTGTTCTCGCTACGACGGGCCGCCGTAAAATAATTAAGTACATTGTCGAACAGCTGATCTAAATTCACAATGACGACGCCAGGTAATCTGCTAAAGGTTTCAGTATCTGCAACAATAAGTTTGTATTCTACAGCTGTTTAAATGCACAGGGCTATAGAGTACTTTAACTTCTTCATAAATTCAAAGCTTGCTCCTTGTATCCAAATGCCTAACAAAGAGCACTTCAAGTGTCTTTACCCTGAAGCTACGTTTTACGTTTCTTTCGTTAAACGAGTGGTTTTAACAAAACAGCTAATGGAAGTAGGCTATTTAGCATATAAATATCATAAGTAATTATGGAGTAACTTGAGTGTAGACTACTTGCTGACGTTTTTAGAAACAGACGTTTCATTGACGAAGGCAACTCCAAAATGAGTAACGGGTTGGTTTCGTCAATAAACGATTGTTTCGAAACGCGTCAGCAAGTAAGTTAATAGTCTTCACTCAGTTAGGCAATAACTTCTTATGCTGTATTCAGTGAATTCAAGATGATTACAACAAGCAACTTTCATTCAAATATCCTGACCTCTGCTAATGAGGGTACAATGGAGGGATGACGTCGGTTGGAAAGGAAGTGTTTGTAGCCTACCAAGCATAGTCATACATAATCTTGAGTAACCTACCAAGCATAGTCATACATAATCTTGAGCAGCCTACCAAGCATAGTCATACATAATCTTGAGTAGCCTACCAAGCATAGTCATACATACCCTTGAGTAGCCTACCAAGCATAGTCATACATACTCTTGAGTAGCCTACCAAGCATAGTCATACGTAATCTCGAGTAGCCTACCAAGCATAGTCATACATATTCTCGAGTAGCCTACCAAGCATACTCATACATACCCTTGAGTAGCCTACCAAGCATAGTCATACATACTCTTGAGTAGCCTACCAAGCATAGTCATACATAATCTTGAGTAACCTACCAAGCATAGTCATACATAATCTCGAATAGCCTACCAAGCATAGTCATACATAATCTTGAGCAGCCTACCAAGCATAGTCATACATAATATTGAGTAGCCTACCAAGCATAGCTATACATTTTCTCGAGTACCCTACCAAGCATAGTCATACATATTCTCGAGTAGCCTACCAAGCATAGTCATACATAATCTTGAGTAGCCTACCAAGCATAGTCATACATAATCTCGAGTAGCCTACCAAGCATAGTCATATATATTCTCAAGTAGTCTACCAAGCGCAGTCATAGATAATCTTGAGTAGCCTACAAAGAATAGTCATACATATTCTCGAGTAGCCTACCAAGCATAGCCATACATTTTCTCAAGTAGCCTACCAAGCACAGTCATAGATAATCTTGAGTAGCCTACCAAGCATAGTCATACATAATCTCGAGTAGCCTACCAAGCATTGTCATATATATTCTCAAGTAGCCTACCAAGCACAGTCATAAATAATCTTGAGTAGCCTACAAAGCATAGTCATACATATTCTCGAGTAGCCTACCAAGCATAGCTATACATTTTCTCGAGTAGCCTAACAAGCATAGTCATACATATTCTCGAGTAGCCTACCAAGCATAGTCATACATAATCTCTAGTACCCTAGCAAACATACTCATACATAATCTCGAAACGTAATAAAAAACCAAACAAGTAATATAAACAAACAAATTTTTAAAGTAAATTCCTATTTCGTTCAACAAAGAAAAAATTTATTTTAGTCACTTTTTATTAAATAATTACAAATATCACAAAAGTAAAATAACCTATACGTTAAAACAGATGTTCTACCATATAGGCCTAACCTGTAACATAAAATCAGCTGTTTTATGAAATCAGATATTATCACTTATTTTAAGCTAAATGGGAAAAAATAACTATATTGCATACTTTGCCTCTTTTGTGAAAAGTTTTTGTTACATATAAAACCAAATTTACTTCATTAAATTTAATTATTGAGTTAATATTTTTTTAAAATTTCATTTACATCAAGTGACATTCACTACAAGTTAAATAAAATGTATTTGAACTTGAGCAAATGAATAAAAAGTATTTATTAACGACTGAAAATTTGAACAAGCTATAGCCTATATGTAGTCTATATAAGATCCTTAAATAAACAGCTGTGGAGGGTAACAGTTGTATTTAATAGGGGAAGTAGATATTTTTAATTTTGCAATGTAGGCTACTTTACAGAAACGTCTAGCAGTTTGTCCTTCAATCAAGTTTTCATAAAGTCGAGATTTGTAAACATGAGATATAAAATTTAACTGCTAGTTTAGAGTATTTTCTGTGACCAATTATAAATTTCAATCACTTTAAGAGCATTTTTATTCAATTGTAGACGTTGCCCAATGTTTTGGAGTATTTTTGATCGACCTACTGCTCTCCATAGAAAGAATCGGCGTAAAGCTACAAAATACATTGTTGAACAGGTGATCAAATCAGAATGACGTCACCAGATAAGCTGCTAAAAGTTTCAGTTGAAAGTGTTTTCGGACCATGAAACATTTAAATGTCTTAATAAGTTCAAAACTTACTCTTTAAAAATGTAGTAAGGAGCCATGCTCTGCCGATGCCCTCAGGCACTATTTGTAAGCTTCTGCCGATACAATAGGCTTAAAAGGCTTAAATACTTAGTAAGGAGCCATGCTCTGCCGATGCCCTCAGGCACTATTTGTAAGCTTCTGCCGATACAATAGGCTTAAAAGGCTTAAATACTTAGTAAGGAGCCATGCTCTGCCGATGCCCTCAGGCACTATTTGTAAGCTTCTGCCGATACAATAGGCTTAAAAGGCTTAAATACTTAGTATGGGGCCATGTTCTGCCGATGCCCTTAGTCACTATTTGTAAGCTTCTGCCGATACAATAGGCTTAAAAGGCTTAAATACTTAGTAAGGAGCCATGCTCTGCCGATGCCCTCAGACACTATTTATAAGCTTCTGCCGATACAATAGGCTTAAATACTTAGTAAGGAGCCATGCTCTGCCGATGCCCTCAGGCACTATGTGTCAGCTTCTGCCGATACAATAGGCTTAAAAGGCTTAAATACTTAGTAAGGAGCCGTGCTCTGCCGATGCCCTCAGACACTACTTGTAAGCTTCTGCCGATACAATAGGCTTAAAAGGCTTAAATACTTAGTAAGGAGCCATGCTCTGCCGATGCCCTCAGGCACTACTTGTAAGCTTCTGCTGATACAATAGGCTTAAAAGGCTTAAATACTTAGTAAGGAGCCATGCTCTGCCGATGCCCTCAGGCACTACTTGTAAGTTTCTGCCGATACAATAGGCTTAAAAGGCTTAAATACTTAGTAAGGAGCCATGCTCTGCCGATGCCCTCAGACACTACTTGTAAGCTTCTGCCGATACAATAGGCTTAAAAGGCTTAAATACTTAGTAAGGAGCCATGCTCTGCCGATGCCCTCAGGCACTATGTGTCAGCTTCTGCCGATACAATAGGCTTAAAAGGCTTAAATACTTAGTAAGGAGCCATGCTCTGCCGATGCCCTCAGGCACTATTTGTAAGCTTCTGCCGATACAATAGGCTTAAAAGGCTTAAATACTTATTAAGGAGCCATGCTCTGCCGATGCCCTCAGACACTATTTGTAAGTTTCTGCCGATACAATAGGCTTAAAAGGCTTAAATACTTAGTAAGGAGTCATGCTCTGACGATGCCCTCAGACACTATTTGTAAGCTTCTGCCGATACAATAGGCTTAAAAGGCTTAAATACTTAGTAAGGAGCCATGCTCTGCCGATGCCCTCAGGCACTATGTGTCAGCTTCTGATGATACAATAGGCTTAAAAGGCATAAATACTTAGTAAGGAGCCATGGTCTGCCGATGCCCTTAGGCACTATTTGTAAGCTTCTGCCGATACAATAGGCTTAAAAGGCTTAAATACTTAGTAAGGAGCCATGCTCTGCCGATGCCCTCAGGCACTATTTGTAAGCTTCTGCCGATACAATAGGCTTAAAAGGCTTAAATACTTAGTAAGGAGCCATGCTCTGCCAATGCCCTCAGGCACTATTTGTAAGCTTCTGCCGATACAATAGGCTTAAAAGGCTTCAATACTTAGTAAGGAGCCGTGCTCTGCCGATGCCCTCAGACACTACTTGTAAGCTTCTGCCGATACAATAGGCTTAAAAGGCTTAAATACTTAGTAAGGAGCCATGCTCTGCCGATGCCCTCAGGCACTACTTGTAAGCTTCTGCTGATACAATAGGCTTAAAAGGCTTAAATACTTAGTAAGGAGCCATGCTCTGCCGATGCCCTCAGGCACTACTTGTAAGTTTCTGCCGATACAATAGGCTTAAAAGGCTTAAATACTTAGTAAGGAGCCATGCTCTGCCGATGCCCTCAGACACTACTTGTAAGCTTCTGCCGATACAATAGGCTTAAAAGGCTTAAATACTTAGTAAGGAGCCATGCTCTGCCGATGCCCTCAGGCACTATGTGTCAGCTTCTGCCGATACAATAGGCTTAAAAGGCTTAAATACTTAGTAAAGAGCCATGCTCTGCCGATGCCCTCAGACACTACTTGTAAGCTTCTGCCGATACAATAGGCTTAAAAGGCTTAAATACTTAGTAAGGAGCCATGCTCTGCCGATGCCCTCAGGCACTATGTGTCAGCTTCTGCCGATACAATAGGCTTAAAAGGCTTAAATACTTAGTAAGGAGCCATGCTCTGCCGATGCCCTCAGACACTACTTGTAAGCTTCTGCCGATACAATAGGCTTAAAAGGCTTAAATACTTAGTAAGGAGCCATGCTCTGCCGATGCCCTCAGGCACTATGTGTCAGCTTCTGCCGATACAATAGGCTTAAAAGGCTTAAATACTTAGTAAAGAGCCATGCTCTGCCGATGCCCTCAGACACTACTTGTAAGCTTCTGCCGATACAATAGGCTTAAAAGGCTTAAATACTTAGTAAGGAGCCATGCTCTGCCGATGCCCTCAGGCACTATTTGTAAGCTTCTGCCGATACAATAGGCTTAAAAGGCTTAAATACTTAGTAAGGAGCCATGCTCTGCCGATGCCCTCAGGCACTATTTGTAAGCTTCTGCCGATACAATAGGCTTAAAAGGCTTAAATACTTAGTAAGGAGCCATGCTCTGCCGATGCCCTCAGGCACTATTTGTAAGCTTCTGCCGATACAATAGGCTTAAAAGGCTTAAATACTTAGTAAAGAGCCATGCTCTGCCGATGCCCTCAGACACTACTTGTAAGCTTCTGACGATACAATAGGCTTAAAAGGCTTAAATACTTAGTAAGGAGCCATGCTCTGCCGATGCCCTCAGGCACTATTTGTAAGCTTCTGCCGATACAATAGGCTTAAAAGGCTTAAATACTTAGTAAGGAGCCATGCTCTGCCGATGCCCTCAGGCACTATTTGTAAGCTTCTGCCGATACAATAGGCTTAAAAGGCTTAAATACTTAGTAAAGAGCCATGCTCTGCCGATGCCCTCAGACACTACTTGTAAGCTTCTGACGATACAATAGGCTTAAAAGGCTTAAATACTTAGTAAGGAGCCATGCTCTGCCGATGCCCTCAGGCACTATTTGTAAGCTTCTGCCGATACAATAGGCTTAAAAGGCTTAAATACTTAGTAAGGAGCCATGCTCTGCCGATGCCCTCAGGCACTATGTGTCAGCTTCTGCCGATACAATAGGCTTAAAAGGCTTAAATACTTAGTAAGAAGCCATGCTCTGCCGATGCCCTCAGGCACTATTTGTAAACTTCTGCCGATACAATAGGCTTAAAAGGCTTAAATACTTAGTAAGGAGCCATGCTCTGCCGATGCCCTCAGGCACTATTTGTAAGCTTCTGCCGATACAATAGGCTTAAAAGACTTAGATACTTAGTAAGGAGCCATGCTCTGCCGATGCCCTCAGGCACTATTTGTAAGCTTCTGCCGATACAATAGGCTTAAAAGGCTTAAATACTTAGTAAGGAGCCATGCTCTGCCGATGCCCTCAGGCACTATTTGTAAGCTTCTGCCGATACAATAGGCTTAAAAGGCTTAAATACTTAGTAAGGAGCCATGCTCTGCCGATGCCCTCAGGCACTATTTGTAAGCTTCTTAAAAGGCTTAAATACTTATAAAACAATGAGACAAATGTATTTGGATGAAACGCGAGGCAGCTTTGCGCAGACAAATGTGTTCGATACACATAATGCACTACAGTCTAGACTACAAACTGCTTAGCGAGGTTTTTATTGCGAGCACATCAAACCCAACCTTTTAGATAAACAAATATTGGAAAAGCTTTGCCCGGCGCCAAGGTGGAACTTTATTGCCCCTCTATATTTACTCTCATCCTGGTCTACCTGTTTGCCGTGCTTTGTAGCGGGCACTAAATGTATTTCAAACCCGATCGAGGCTTTAGTGGACGTAGATAAACATATGCCATACGGAGTGTCATATATCAGATGGACAAATATAAAATGTGTATTGTATTAACTAGGGATGGGCCGATTCCGATTCTCGATTCCAGGAATCGTCGATTCTAGGTGGTATCGAGGAATCGTCGATACTCGATTCTTCATCATAAAAGTGTCGATTCCGATTCCTATTTTGTTAACTATTAAAATATGTGTGTGGAGTAATTTATTAGAAAAATAATTAATTACCAACTATATATCTTATTTATGTATTGGTTGATATCAATGAATTAAATGATTAAAGTAAACGAAACAATAACGAAAATATTATTATTTATGAAGCAACAGCAATCAAGATCGTAACCATTTCTGGTCGTTTGACATCGGTCCTCTCTCTCTCTCTCTCTCTCACTAGAGCGGGTTCGATACTCTCTCTCTCTCTCCCCCCCACGTGTCTTACTGCCACTGATTTATAGATGTCAGAACAAAACACAAAAAAGTACAGTAAAAACTCGATTAACCGTGGCCATGATGGTTGAGCGAATAGACGGATAACAGAAACACCGTATTATTCCTCCGAAACTTAACCTCCATAAAATATATTATAGACGGTATTCGGTTCAGGGTACTGGCCGTCGCGTCAATTCGATGACAGTTAACAGAAACTGACGGTGGAAAACCACATAATATATCAAATATGAAAAAGCAATTAAACAACATTCATTTTGCCCAAATTTATCAACAAAAAAGATCTATACTTGAAGAAACTTTATCCTCAGACACAGGACCTATAAGTGATAGTCGGTTAAAAATCAACTGGGATTGAGGAATAAATACAAAATAGTCCTGAATCAGTTGCACTTGTTCCAGACACCTGTAGGAAAAAAGGTCCCACCAGTTGTGGAGAAGGTATGCCCCACTAATCCAGAATGTTGAGGAAGAAGGTACCCCAGGGGAATTGACAGTAGAAGAAGAAGTAAACAATTATCTGGGGGAACCATTAGCCAGTCCAGATTGTGATGTTGGAAAGTATTTGGCAGTACAAAGTGCTAAATACCCTCATTTAAATGCTATGGCAATAAAATACCTGTCTGTCCACTCGCGACTGTGTTTTCTGAAAAACCTTTCTCAACTTCAGGAGCTATATGTGACTAGCGATGAAACTAGCTTAACCCACAACGTGTTCAAATGCTTGTGTTTTTGAACAGAAATGTATATTACCTGCCAGACTTTTAAATATTAAAAACTATCCTATTTGTATTAATTTTTTACTTTTTATGTTGTTTGTTTTTAATTTTTGTTTTGTTTTGAGAGACAATGTAAATAGGCTTAGGAATTTTTTCAAACATCATAAATTAAGTAAAGTTCACATTGTTAACTTTAAAATAAGTCATTACTTTTATCTGATATGTTTTTATGCTTTTAAAAATTCCTATTGATAAATCAAGGTTGAAGGTTTTGTGTAGCCTATTACATTAAAACAGAACTTTTAAAAGGTTTTGCCATATGACCAAGATGTTAACTAAATTAATTATTAGAGAACTAGAATGTAAGCTAATATAACTTGAAAGAATCGAGAATCGAGTAAAGAATCGAGAATCGAATGGAAAATTTTAGAATCGGAATCGGAATCGGAATCGAAAATTTTAGGAATCGGCCCATCCCTAGTATTAACTTAGAGATCATTTAGACTCAATGGCGTTTGGTGACGAAATTTTATTAACAATCGACACTTTTTAAAAGTATAATAAATATTTTTATAAATATTATTTGATGCTATCTTCAGTTTCAGGTGCTAGTATACACGTTGACATATATTATTGTGACATTTGCCTACACTTACTTTCTTCCTGTAATGAGGACGACAGTTTCGGGAGATGTGATCCATTGAGCTAAGAGTTACGTCAGAGTTACAATGGGACACAGCTCCTCATTAAATAAAGAAAATAAATGCTTTGGCAAGTGTCACATATTAATATACAAGGTGTGTTCAAAAAATTAAGTGACTTCACGGGCAACGTATATTCGACTTACATTTTTTGTTTTTGTTGTGTTGGTACACAAGTCCCGAACATATCTTCAGAGTTAAAAAAAATAGCATTAGTCATTTTTTTTGACAAATATAAAATTTAAACTTTTGGTGTGCACGGCTACTTTCTAATAATAAAAAAATGGATTGAAGAATTTGCTTCAAATTTTGTGTAGACATTTTAATTAGGTGCTCCAAAAATACTTGACATGTTGACAGTTGCTTGCGGTGAGTCTGGTCTGGGTAAAAAATGTTTATAAGTGGTACAAGGTTTTCCAAAATGGCCGAAAAGATGCCAATGAGGGCTCTGGACGCCCCAGTACGTCAACAACAGACGATAACGTTGAAGCAGTGAGGGAAACTATTTTGGGAAATCGTAGAATCACTATTAGAGATGTAACTAAGGATGTTGGCGTAACTAAGGATGATGGTAGGCTCATGCCATGCAATTCTGATAAAACACTTCATGACTTTAGCATAACGATAACACACTTGCTCACTTATCGTTACTTGTGAGGGATCTTTTGGACAAAACAACACCAGAATCATGCCTGTCCTCGTATTCACCGGATTTGGCCTCACACGACTTTTCCTTTTCACCAACATTTTTTACATAAAATTTTATTCCAATTCTTTCGCTAATTTTTAATATAAAAAAATAACCGACAATTCCAAATAAGTATAAGCTTTTGTATCTTTCAAAAACAAACGTAACGTTCTATATTAGTGAAACTGTAAACATATGTTGGGACATGTGTACCAACACAACAAAACAGGAAAACGAAAATCGAATGTACGTTTCCCTCGAAAATTGAAAAGCCTCCTTACTTTTTGAACACACAATGTCTGAGCGCTTAAGAATATACTTTTGATTGATTTTGACATGATAATATTTCTATTAAAAGAGGAGCAAAACTCCAGAAGAAACCAAAATAAACACGGGTAAATGACCTATAATAAAGAAGTTGCTTGATGTAATTATCTTGAATTCACTGATTAAACTAATTTTAAAAATACTAAACTAATGGAATACGCAATTGCTTACTTGCTGACGCGTTTCAAAACATTCGTCCCTTTTTCTCAAGCAACTCAAACAACCGACCCCATTCCACAGTCATAAATCCATTCCCGTTAGAGCCTTAACACCCAATGCCGCCAGTAGAGGGTTTGCTTCGTAAAAGGAACGAATGTTTTGAAACGCGTCAGAAAGTAAGCAATTACGTATTCACTTAGTTAAGTATTTTTAAAATTAGTACTATAATAAAGGCTAAAAAAAATTAAGTCGGCTCTTGCAACGATTTACAACTTCTAGCTTGGCATTTTACAGTATGGACTGCACACAGATTGAAAACATTCAGTTCATGGATAGTTCTATCTGTTCTCAGTGTTAGATCTATAATAAATCTACAAAATCAGTATTTAAATAAACTCTTAGTTGTTAAATCAATCCCAACAACATTACTGGTTCAAAACAAATTTCATCCCTTACAGTTATTGCCTATAAAGTATATGAATAATGAGTTGAAACCTGTTTTTACCCCGTAATGAATAAATATCAAACGTTACAACGCACGTTTTTGCTAACTTAATTTTTTTACAAGATTTAATTTTTCAAGAAATCTTTAAAAAAAAAGAATGAATTAATATGTATTTGAGTCCATTTTTCTGCTTTTCCTAACATTACAATATTTTCCTCAGTCAATGCGTTTTGAAATGACTATATTTTAAAAACTTTAGAAGAAAAAAATAACAAAAATATCAGACATTCTAATGTATAGAGTATATGAGGTATGTAGATGATTCGCTACTAATAATCAAGGACCTACAAGTAAATAAAAAAAGATTTAAACAGAGCTTCAAGTTTAATAACGACTTATATAAACCAAAATACGGCCAATGGAAGGGTAACTCTTAATCCGGAATTTTAAGCGAGATTTTTATGCAAGAATTAGAAGAAAGAAAAATTACAAAAATATTACAGAAAATCGATTGTGTACATAATGTGTGGGGATGATTCGCTATTAATACAGAAGGAAATAAACAAGTAATATAACAAAAACATTTTTAATGTAAATTCCCACAAAAACAACAGAGACAAATTTTATTTTTGTTACTTTTTAATATATTATCATTGTACAACTAATATAAATATGTTATGTATATGTATGACACAATCACTATAAAATGTGGTAAAATAGAAAGTGAATTTCCTTGCAATTTTCCATTTCCCTCTTCATACAGTATATATATATATATATATATATATATATATATATATATATATATATATATATATAACTTGGCAACACTTTTTTCTAATATTCACTTATCACTTTCACTATATATACTTAAACAAGAATCTTACTTTGTATTTATGCGAGTTAACGTTTGTTGATGCTCGACAATGGAGATACTATCAATCATTGAAAGTTAACTCGATAAATACCAAGTAAGATTCTTGTTTAAGTACATATAGTGAAAGTGATATATATATATAGTGAAATAAAATAATTTTCATAAACAAGGATATACGAGTATTACTTCATTTTATTGTTGATTGAAGCTTTTCGCTAATTTACATTATTAGCATTTTCAAAATTTATAAATCACTGACCAGTTATGTGACTAGAGTAAGACTGACTAGAACAATCGCAAATTAGTCTTACTCTAGTCACATAACTGGACAGTGATTTATAAATTTTCAAAATGCTAATAATGTAAATTAGCGAAGAGCTTCAATCAACAATAAAATGAAGTAATACTCGTATATTCTTGTTTATGAAAATTATTTTATTTCACCATACATATTCAACAAGAAAAAATAATTCATCTAAGGATTAATACGAGTATATATATATATATATATATATATATATATATATATATATATATATATATATATATATATATATGGTGTTGGACTATTACTTTTGTTTATTACTATTTATTCCCTTTCTTTTTTTAGTTTTATCTAAAACTTTAAGCCATGAAGTTTCTTCTTTAAGCTATGAAGCTTATGGTATCTATAAATTCTCATTCTATCCATCTCTTGCAATGCTTCACTAATGCAAGGAACCTTTCGTCTTTTAATTTCATATAGCCCACATCTTGAGGTAAATGAATTTTAACTATGGGAAAATTGGCTCAGTGTTAAAGGGCTGAGTTTGAAATATGGTTTCATTCAGTACGAATCCCACCGAGACATAAACTTTTTGAAATTTAATTAATGAATAAATAATTATAAAAACATTAATTGTCATTTTATATCATTTGTCTTAACATTAATTGCCATCCACTACAGGTTACCAATAATCTATTTGAGTGTGATTGAATCAATAAAAAGATATTTTATTAACCACTGAAAATTCGTAGGAGAGTGGGAATAAATAGAAGGAAGTTAAAAAAGGATACTATTTACATTTTGAAAATGGAGTCATTCTGAAACGCGTCGACAAAGAGAAATATTGTAATGTTAGAAAAGGCAGAGAAATGTACTCAAATGTTAACAAATATTCCTAACAGATGTTAAGATGAGTATATTTAGAATTTCAATATAATAGTAACCGAAACAACGTTTATAGACATAAAGGAATATCGAAATCCGGCGTCGTTCAACTGCTAAGCCACATGCACAGTAAATACACGGACGTCTTGTCTTTCCCCTGGCTTGGCTCCGGATCTCATATTTTATTCATACGCAAATCCTCCTGTCCACGTGGAGACGGCTTACCGCATAAAAGTGAAACTTTTTCAATTTTGTGACAACCATTCGTCGGCCCGGTTAGAGATGGCGTTAAACAAACTTTCGCAGGGCATGAGAGATTGCCCTCTCCTGACGCGGTCCCACCTCTGTAACTACGTAGTTGTTAAACTTCGGAACACCTTGAATAGATAATAAGACAATTTCATACGAGACACGATTTCTTGAACATATGTTCTAAGAATATTTGTGCGGAGTACATAAAGAAATGTTCTGTATTACATCTTATTTCATTATAAGAACGCTAGGGATATAAACACTGTGAATACAAAATTTAAATATTAATTGAAAATTTTACTTTTGAAAATATTGTATATTGAATTACCTGTTGTCATTAACAAGCTGGTCCTTCGAAGTGGTTGTTCTGCAAAGATCACGTGCTTTCTTCAAGTGACTTTTCTTTTTGCATTGTTGTCAGATTGTTAATGTGCAGTGTTGCCAAATTGTCTCTGATGAACAAATTTTAAATATAAATATCTATACCTATTATAGGTGTAGGTAAATACTGTACTTATAAAAAATTAGTTTGAGAATAAAAGTATTATCATTGTAAATACGAGCATTAGAATAACGTACCGGGAGTGGGTAGACACCTTACCCTTACCCTGGATATTGGGTAAACACCTCCGCACAAATCCATGGTAGTCGATATACATTCATTTATTTTACCCCGGATGGTGGGTAGACACCTACCCTTACCCTGGGTATTAGGAAAACACCTACGCACAAATCCCTGGTAATCGATATACATTCATTTATTTTACCCCGGATGGTGGGTAGACACCTACCCTTGCCCTGGGTATTGGGTAAACACCTCCGCACAAATCCCTGGTAGTCGAAATATATATTTATTTATTTTACCCCGGATGGTGGGTAGACACCTACCCTTACCCTGGGTACTGGGTAAACACCTCCGCACAAATCCCTGGTAGTCGATATACATTTATTTATTTTACCCCGGAGGGTGGGTAGACACATACCCTTACCCTGGGTACTGGGTAAACACCTCCGCACAAATCCCTGGTAGTCGATATACATTTATTTATTTTACCCCGGATGGTGGGTAGACACCTACCCTTACCCTGGGTACTGGGTAAACACCTCCGCACAAATCCCTGGTAGTCGATATACATTTATTTATTTTACTCCGGATAGTGGGTAGACACATTATTATACCCTGAGTAGCGAGTAGGTGCCTCCAACTTGTGAATAATTACGTACTTTATCTAGTCCTGCCTAATTTCATCGACTCTATCCTTTTTTTCTTACGAGGAGGCGTATCGGGAAGACACCTCTTTACGACGCCGATAGAGAGTGATTCTACTACACAGACCCTGCTTACGAAATGTTATACCCTACATTCACTCGCCTTACCCATTCTTTAGGGCAAGTAGTCGTACTGCATGACTGACGTAACAATGCATTGAAGAATAGCATAAGCATAACTATTGGTAAGTATAAACAAGGCTTCAAGTATAAGTGATGAGCTTATACAAATCCTCATGTATTTATAAGTAGGACGTTCCATAAAGCAGGGATATTTTATTCCGTGTACTCTCGCTACAAGTAGCACCCACTTGGTGTAAGTAGATTACAGCAGATACTACACGAGTTTAAGCTTAAATGTCATACACTGTAATGTCTTGCCGAGTACACTGTGTTTTATCTCCTGTCTATTGAGTAGCTGCAACTGTATTCATATAAATTAGGATTTACAATTTACCGACGTATTTATCTCTATACTATAGTGTTGTTAGGTAGCTGAATGGCCAAGCGATAAGAGCATTACGCCATCAGGGAATTATAAAAAGAGTTATAATTACAAAACATTGAGAGTTTACTCTGATAAGTTTTAATAAAATTACTGTTATCTTATTTCGACTACATTTTACCCAAACCATTTAGTTTGGACATCATAAAGCATCAACAACTACTATTTGTTTTACAAATTAAAATTCTAGAGGGTTTGAACTTTATAATTATAAATAGCTGTGTTGGTAATTAGTTTTTCTTCTCTCAAATAGATTTAATTTCGTCACTACCTATATTCACACAATATCTCTCTCTCTCACACACAAACACACACACACACGCGCGCGCGCACACACACACAGATACACACACACACAGACACACAGACACACACATACACACACACACAAGCTTTCTATTTAAAGATATTAGTTCCCAAACACCAAAGCTTTACAGTTATCCCCTTTATCTCCTTCCATCCTAATCGCCACTTTGCGCAAGCTATGTTTGTTTACAATCACACGGTACCGCACGCTCCCAGTGTCGCCCAGGAGTAACCTTTGGCCTAGTCACGGAGAAAGCACAAGGCTCTCGCATGGCCGAGATGGACTTTCTTCGGTAAAAGCGGTCTCTGATGATTTTCTCTTCGGCAAATATGGGATAATGACTACGCAAAGAGATTTCGTAATGTCTGCTGTACGTGACTGAAAGCTGTGGACAGGTGGCTCGTACGGACTCAGGCTACTTGATTCGAGCGGGATTACATCTGGCATTTCATTCTAGCGCAAAATAAACGATACGAAGTGATTTGAATTGTGTGTTTCACTAAGTATTGGCTTCAAAATGTTTTACTTGCCATATTCGGCAGAGTAGGTTTATCCTGTCAATTTTGAATAAAACAGCGACAATGGAACCAAAGTGAGAAAAAAGTAAGGCAAATTAGACAATGTTTGCTAATCCTGTTTCTTTGTTAACACTCTCGTAAATTAAACTAACCGTATAATAAAGATGATCGAATTCGGTTTAAACAACAGTAAAAGGTTTGCTCTAATTTAAAAAGATCAGGTGGTATAAAACTTTTAGTGCGGGTTTAAAACTACTTGGTAGACACATAAAACCTTTCGTGGGGTAGAAAACGTCTGAGTAGAGACAAGAAACCTTTGATGGGTGTAAAAACTCCTTGGTAGAGAAATAAACCTTTTGGCAAGTGTATAAGATTTCTTAGTAGAAGACATATAACTCCTTGGTAAAGATATAAAACCTTTAATAGTTGTATAAATATTTTGATGAAGGTATACAACGTTTGTGGGGACTTAAACTCATTGTTAGAGATATAAAACGTTTTGGAAGGCGTATAAAACCATTAGTGAGGTTATAAAACCTGGATGGGGGTATAAAACCCCTTGGTGAAGACATTAATCTTTTGGTAAGAGTATTAGAGCCTTTGGTAGAGAGGAAACCCCTTTGACAGTGGTATATAACCTTTGGATGGGGTATAAAACCTATAGGGAAGTTACAAAACCTGGATGGGGGTGTAAAACCCCTTGGTGAAGACATTAATCTTTTGGTAAGAGTATTAGAGCCTTTGGTAGAGATAAAACCCTTTTGATAGTGATATTTAACCTTTGGATGGAGTATAAAACCTTTAATGACCTTATTAAACCTGGATGGGGGTATAAAACCCCTTGGTGGAGACATTAAACTTTTGGTAGGGGTATTAGAGCCCTTGGTAGAGAGAAAAACCCTTTGATAAGGGTATAAAACCTTTGAATGGGGTATAAAACCTTTGATGGGTTTATAAAACTCCTTGGTAGAAACATAAAACCTTTGGTAGGATTATAATACCTTTGGTAGAGACATAAGGCTCCTAGGGATATAGGGAGGAATCAGAAGGACAATCGATCTAGGCTACTCTCTATCGGAGCCATAAATAGGTGTTTAGACTTCCTACCGTTTACACCTTTGTAAGAAGAAAATTTAGTAGAGGTTGTTGGAATTAGGTCCTAGGATAGGATCGGATGTAACGATCAATGGTACTGAAAACTGTTTAAAACTATGGCATCGCATTGCAACGCTAAAGGGTTGGAACACTTCATTTTCACATATTCTCACGGAGGGCGACCAGTGAAGGAGGTATTCTGTCATGGTTTAGCTCTTAAACAGGCCTTCAGGAAGGTAAACGAAGCAGGCATAAGGCCGGAACTGAACTCACCCGACATGGCTCAGCAAAGTGGCAAGAGTGAAGCTTTAATAAGTGGCAACAACTGAATCGCTGCGGAACATTTCGAATCGTTGGCTTCGCGTCGACACAGAAACTAGGGCACAAGGTCGAATCAAATCACTGAGTAAATTGATTTAGATAAATGTAGGCAAGACCGACCTGATGTCTTCTGTAATTCCGAGATCAATTTGTCAAGGATGATTGAGCTATCACATGCGATTGTAAGAATAAACACATGCAAAAATATCAATAAAATTGAACATTTTCTGCCAGAACGTGATTTATTCATGGGAAAACACGATGCAATGATCTGTTGGACAATACTCGCATCTAAGTCAAGAGATATGTAATTATTATGATACAGAAGCGTAATGTTGATATTATATGCAAGAGTCGAAATACGGCCGGAAGTCGGGTGTCTTGTACCTTGGCCCTTGTCTCTCGAGTCAAATATTACGTGTATTTATTTTAAACATACTAAAACTCCTAATCATATCAGAGATAGAAGATGGAGAAGAAAGGGAAGAGAGGGAAAGATAAAAAGAAGGCGCAGAGGAAATGGAGAGGGGAAGAGAGCCTGTAGAGGAAGGAAAAGAGATAAGGAGGAAGAGAAATAAGAAGAGAGAAGGAGAAGAATCAAGAGAGGATAGTGAGCGAGGAGAGAAAGAATAGAGTGAGTGAGTGAGAGAGAGAAGAGAGAAATAAAGAGATAGGGGAAGAAACAGAGAGTAGAGAGAGTTACGATGGGAGAAAGAAAGGGGTGGATTCTCTATACTTTCAGTATGTATAGGCCTATACATTTACTTGGCATGATATTTCTAATTTAGATATTTCACAAACTTTTCGGCTATGATGGAACAAACCGTAGATTCTACTAAAGCATAACAGAAGTGGTTTATGTGCGAAGTCGGTGGAAAAAGGATGTGCACTGTTTCTTACAGAAGCATCCGCCAGCGGGAGAAAGTACGAACCGCACTAGGTTTCCCTTCCATTAGGCAATCAGGATCTCATTAAGGGCAAGAAGATCACCCGAAGTAGCAACCTTCTTCGGCAATTATTTTCCGATTCTAGAGAACTTAAAGAAATCGTCACGCAAATATGTCACGGACGTGATTCGGCGCCAGGTTAGGCGAGCGGGCACTATTTACATGTTATTAATCAATGACTACTAGTAAAGTTCAAAGATATTTATGAAGAACGGTTTAATATTTAATGGCGAAATACATTTTTAACTCTTAAAACATGTTTTGATTAAAGGTGTTTTATCTCCTGAAAAACTGTAGCCTATCGTCTTTTTAAAAGCCTAAGCAAAACAATTATACAAGACTTCAATTTTTAATACCGTATGCACCAAAGTAAACAGTACTGAAACAGTTGTAAAACTTTTATATCATTGTATTTTATTTACAAAGTTTGACAAATACATGCAAGTAAAAAGCTAAATCGGTTAGACTCGGGTATAAACATGCCTCCGTTCAATTTTAAGCAACACTCGTAGAGTTTTTGAAGGTTTTGCATCACTTTGGTCATTTTCATGCTCGTTTTACACATGGTTATTTTTTTCTGTAGTTGGACGAAGGTTGTTTGTGGGTCATCATGGAAAATCTTTTCCTTCATCATTTGCCAGACGAAGGCGTCAGGTGGTGTAAAGGAGTGGCCTGGATAAGGTTTGTTCTAAGGGAAGCAATGTTGTGTAAGTCAGTCTAGTTCAAAATGACTGAAAATATTCCTCTACGATAAAAGTTTTCTCTGCAGTAGTTAGCACCATGTTAGCAAAACCTAACCTCAAATGAAATACGTCAACACGAAGACGCGGCAACAATAAAAAGTCGGCACAGCTGATCGAGAAGGCCACTACAGCTGATTCAGTTTCAGTACTGTTTATTTTTCGCGTAGAGGATATATTATTTTAAAAAAATGTGCAACGCCACTGCTACAAATTGTAAGTAACGAATTAATCAAATAATTCTTCAATTTACATAAAGTAACACGTTATATTAGAAGTAGAGTATTCACTCTAACAGTGACAAAATATCAGTGTAACAAGTCCTGTCTTATAGTGCGGACCACGTAATCGTGCACTTGGCCTTGAGAGATCGCACGAGATTTCTCGTGTACTACCACTTCTTAAAACACGTAACATATTCAGAATGTTCTATACATTAACAGCTTCTGCATCCGATAAGTCTACACATATTTCAATATTGTTATTTCATAACGAAGCTAATTTATCATCGGATTTACCTAATATCGACCACCTCATGCAAGTAAGTGTTTTGACAGTCCTTATTATGTTTGTAGGAAATTATTTATACTGACCCTCTACGCTTCGTCTCGCCTACTGTGATTTCTCAAGGCCAGGTGCACGGTTACGTAGTTGCATTACACAAGAGTAGCGTTCATCGCCTAGAAATGTAATGACGCGTTGTACATCTAGCCCGTGTTAGTTTGTAGGTACGCCACCCACATCGGTGCTAGACGTCCGTTGCATATAAATGTTATCACCGCCCTAATAGCGAACCAACTTCCTTTCTATGTAATGTGTTTACTCAGCGTTTGGTTAAAGCTATTCTGCGCGCATTCAGGCTGACTCAGTCTATAGCCAGAGACGGGAAGCTATCGTGATGACAAACTGTATTAAAGTCAGGTAATACATTTGTCTGACATTAGTTTTATATATGATTAACAACACATTGCGTTTACCTGGAAGCCTTGCTAAAAATTTTGTTCTTGTAAAGCTGGCATTCTCAATCTTATATGTCTTGTCCCCCCCCCCATTAAAAAACCATAAGGTTGCGGCCCTCCCAAGAATATGACCGAATACGAAATTAGGTATTACAAGAACATTAAAACGTATATCATAGCTTTCCCAAATAAAACGGAGGAAAGGTCTGTTTAAAGAATTAAGAGTCTTACCTAAGCTCTAGAGAGGTTATCCTTGAGTACAGAGGTCATAACTCTATAACAACAAGACTAAACACCCTACAAAAACACAATGACGTACTCCTGTACGCACATGTTACGTCAGTCTACCCGCTGGTACAGCTAATTGTGGACGCACTCCTTTCGTCTGTAGGCACTTAAAGTGCACTCATCCACGCCACCCCTCTGAAAGCTTTCTACGCCTCTCAGTTTTACATTAAACCAAACTTTATATTAAGTTATGTATTGGGTCCTTCGAATGTACGAAGCGATTAGAACAAAACATACGGTAGACACCTCTTTTCGCCCCGCTTGAGAGTAGGTATCAGGTACGCAACTCTATGATGCCATAATCTTCCCCTATTCGCAGGACCAGGAGATCCTTATGCCCCTTCCTTAACCCTGTTTAATTCAATCTATACTCTACCCTTCTACTTATAGCTTTTTTCATCCCGCTTGACAGGTAATTGTCGTTGCCTAAGCGAAGAGAAATTTTTACCCTATTCTCAATACTAGGGGAGGATTCAACCCTTCTCCAATTCCCAATTCTTACCTAATTCCAACTACTCCTCCTTGTCACCTCCCTAATAAGATGGTGTAGATATGTCTTTTCACCTCCGTAAAGGTAAATCGTCTTTAAGTATACGTGATATCAATATCTCTCCTTTATCGTCTACCAGGAGGTTACGTCCTTCCCCATTCCTACCAATATTCACAACCCTTTCTCATCCTTCCTAGGCAACAGTTGCTTTCATGTTATACTACCTGATGAAAAATATCAAACTATTTCTAAGGGAATGTTTTTATAAAGCAACAATTGATGCTTGGAATTGAAACAAACGTTTAAGAGACGTGTCTTTAGATAAGTCCACTGTTGTTACCCAATACATCCTAAACTTCCGGTCGTCATCTTCTATAAGCGTGGATAGACAGTTCACCACAATGAATTGACATTAATTTCCCCAAGGAATTTACCCAGCGAGAGTGTGTTTATGTAGGACACCAGTGTAAATATTGTGGCTCCGGTAAGGTTGTTTGCAAACGCGAGAGTTGTGGAGTCAACATCCTCTGCCGAGAAGTAAACAGGGACTCCAGCTGTCCGCCACGGCCACTGACTGTTGCAGGGCTGTGAATAAATATACAAGATATAACTGTGTCAATAATAATAAATAAGCTGGGATACGGGACAAAAAGCTGGCCTTTACAAACTGCTAGTATAGCCAATTAATTAGTGATGTAAATCAGTATAAACGTATAAATAGATAAATTATTATCTTCTGTATTCTTTCTAAAGCGAGTAATTAAATAATTACTCCAAGCAAGTTTTATTAAATAATTACAATTAATATAAATAAAGTAACATAACCAATGCGTTAAAACAGCTGTTGTACTACATAACATATAACATGAAATCAGCTGTTTTATGAAACCATATATTTAGGCCAAATAGGACGAAATAACTATATTGCATACCTTGGCCCTTTTGTGAAATGTTTGCCTCCCATATAAAACTAAAATTAGTTCATTAAATTTAATTATTGAATTAGTATTTGAAAAAACTTTATAAACATAAAGTATCAACCACTACAAGTTTTAAAAAATGTATTTGAACTTGAGTGGACGAATAAAAAGTATATATACATATATATATATATATATATATATATATATATATATATATATATATACTGTTGTAGTCAGAATACAGTTGACTAGTAAACAGATAAACGCACTGAAGTACTGTCACCGGCGCAGAAGAGCCCTGGCGTAGAAATGATTCACGCTGGGCTTTCAGTTCTGCGCATGAGCTGTAGATGTATTCTTGACTTACAAACATAATTTAACCGTACGGTAGTTTTTTAGTTCTTACATATTTTATCACTTTCACTATATGTACTTAAACAAGAATCTTACTAGGTATTTATGCGAGTTAACTTTCAAAGATCGGTAGTATCTTCATCATCGGGAATCACTGACCTGGGGTTGTAGTCTACTACAACCTCTTGTCACTGATGCCCGATGATGGAGATACTACCGATCTTTGAAAGTTAACTCGCATAAATACCAAGTAAGCTTCTTGTTTAAGTACATATAGTGAAAGTGATAAGTGAATACAAGAAAACAGTGTTGTAAAACCTAGAAATATAGTTATATATTTTAGTAAGTACAGTAAACTCCCGATTATCCGTGAAATAGGGTGGCCCGGCAACGCCGGATAATCCGCTATGAACAAAGAATACGCAAAACGATCGTGAATCGATTATTAGACCATAAGTTACACAAATAATGACCCCGGTTAATGCAATTCACAAATATTCTTAATCTCACAGAGGACAAATTAAATACAGAAAATAATTTAAAATGTTGATGTATTTGACGGATTAAAACATGTTCATTTATATGCCTAACTATTTACAATACGTACATAAGTATATGTCAAAAGTAAGTATGTATGTACATATGTAATTTACTTTACACATAATACTTTCACATTATAACAAAAAAATCTGTCACTTTCGTCTGTTTTTTTTGTGAGCATTGATTCAGCTTTAATGTGCGATCTAAGTTTCTTGAGAACCATTTTGTCGCACAGTGTCTACTTGTGTCACAAAGCCATAAAGATCGATAATGTATATGACAGACATAGATAATGCATATGTCACGTCCTAGACTATTTATAGCCGAGATTAGCTGACATTTGTTACAATCTGTGTATCTTACAATACAATCTTACACATTAGGTTTTCGGGCGTCCATGCATTTTGCCATTGTCTCTTATATACAGTAGTCTGCTCGCCCCATTTATTTCGCTGGCCCACGTCGGGATGCTTCCCTTTCAATGTAAAAATTAGTAAGTACATATTTACATATCTATTCCCTTCATCTTAACTTCTATTAAGCCTTATATTTACGTCGTAATTCACCGTTAGGAAATTTAAACACAAGAATCTGACTGGAACAAAAATTGGATACTTGTAAAACAATGGCAGACCCCCGGATAATCCGCAAACCGGTTAATCCGCCAACGGATAATCGGGAGTTTACGGTATTTACAGATAGGTAAAAGTACTAATTGTATTATGAAAGGGTGCCCAAAATAAATTATATATGATCCCGTTTCTGCATTATAATTTTCTGTGAGTCTGACGTGTTGTTTTAGAAATGTTTTTGGGAATGACCTTATCGTTTTGACCTGCCTTGGGTCAGGATCTTCTTGTGCACCGGAGACAGTAAGTTATTAACAATGTTTAACCTCTCCGGTTGCCCGCTCTCCGGTTGCCCGCAGGTTTCTTTGCGTTATCATTTTACTACTTATTAATAACTCTTCCTTTGTTTGCTTCACTAATGTGATCATTTTCCACCGGATTGCACTTTAAGCCTCCCCAGGAAATGGCATTACAATTTGAGGTTTTTCAAAAGTGAACTAATCGGTTTGATTGCCTGATCTGATCTCTTTCACTTGGTTTGACTCACACGGGAACGTTTTCCCCTCGGAAAATCAAAACAGTTTGATTTATAAAATCAGCGACGCTGCTTGGATTCATCGAGTTACTCTCTTCATCCAGCCATGCTGCCCGAGCATTTGTCTATTCACAGAATTTTATCTTTTTATTAATATTTGAATGGGCTTATTACAAAAGAGATACAGATATATATATATATATAAACACGAACCTCATTCGATATTTTTTTACTTTCAAGAGATATGTTATAGTGCTGTCATTTTCGAGCAATAGAAACACGCGTGCGTGTCTATATATATATGTATATATATATATATATATATATATATATATATATATATATATATATATATATATATATATATATATATATATATATATAGGGGGAGAGAGAGAGAGAGGTAGATTGTAATGTAGCTAGATTCTGTAGGTTACCAGAATTACCTACAGATTATCTACCTATATTATTTATGTATAAATTGGGCTAACTGTTACATTTAGGGTGCAAACAGAACAAGTGGGTGGCGGTGGAGATGTGTAGCTCGCACATGTTGACAGCACACAGCGAGGAGGTCACCTGCGATGCTTAGTCAAGATCAGACTGCTGTGGGGCTGTTTTCTATGCTGTAAATTATTATTTTGTTCGCTATGCTGTGTGAATCGGGTGGAGATAGAGACATGTCTGCGGCAGTTAAGTGGTGGATGATCGTAATCTACCTAATAGGCGATATCCAGTGCATCCAATAAACAAGAAAAGAAGTAGGCCTAGTTTAGGGGAATACCATTACCTTCTTACTGAACTAAAAGATGACCCCGAACGATTTAATTCCTACATGGTGATGACACCTGAGACACTTACTTATCTACTTGAAAATATTGTTCTTCAGTTGGAGATCTGCGTTTCTCACCACAACTCTAATCATACTCCGAATTTTTCCGAGGAAAAGCTAGTAGTAACAATAAGGTAGGTTTCAAATACTCTTTAACATATTTGTTTTCAAACTACAGTAGTGTGTAAGTAGTATATTATATATATATATATTTATTGTTTCCATCCTCACATGAGCTACTAGTTGTCACTAAACACTTATGTAAATATTGACACTAAAAAATGCGGTGTTGCAGAGCGTTTTAAGATAGGTAAAACGAGTGCAGCAGAAATAATAAGAAACAAAGATATGATTTTCAAGCAATTCAGTGAAAACTGAAACCAAAGTGGGCGAAGTAACTTTACTGGACATGAGTCGGGTACGGCAGAAGATAAGGTAGTTTTTCAAAAAGTTTCAAAAGGTTAGAGCTCAAAATATTCCAACTTCCGAGCTCTTGATCCAAACAAAGGCCTTATAAATTGCGAGTGAACTCGGAATAGATGATTTCAAGGCATCTAATGGATGGCACGAAAAATTCCGTACACGACATATGATTTCTTTTAAAACAATTTCGGGCAAAAGTGCTTTGGTAGATAGAAATACAGTGAGTGAATGGGAAAACAAATTGCCAGGAATTATCAAATCATATGCAGATGAAGATGTCTTCAATACCGATGAAACGGGACTGTTTTCCCGTGCTTTAACCTGAAAAACGATGTGTTTTAAAAACGAAACTTGTGTTGGGGGGGGATTTTAAAAGAGCGGCTAACTGTTGTACAGTCCCAATGCTCATCAAAACAAAGGATGATTAATCTTTATTTTAAAAAATCATAGGCTAGGCTCTACAGTAATTCCCAAATTAAATTAATGTACAGTACTGTATTACTGTTTGTTTCAGTGTTTTTTAAATTTGATTTAGACTTTTTGTTTAGTAACAGTACAGCACAGTATTTATTGTACTGTATACAGTGTTATAAAAAGTAACCTACGTTATTAATTAAATACTGTACATTAGTATTAGGTAAATACTGTAGCCTGTAGCCTATTATGTATTGGATTAGAAATACGTATGCAGTGAATAAATACTGTACATTAGTATTAGGTAAATACTGTAGCCTGTAGCCTATTATGTATTGGATTAGAAATACGTATGCAGTGAATAAATACTGTACATTAGTATTAGGTAAATACTGTAGCCTGTAGCCTATTATGTATTGGATTAGAAATACGTATGCAGTGAATAAATACTGTACATTAGTATTAGGTAAATACTGTATCCTGTAGCCTATTATGTATTGGATTAGAAATACGTATGCAGTGAATAAATACTGTAATCATTTTTGAGATTCGGCCTCTTCTAACCCCCTCCACTAAGCGGACACCTCTCATGGACGGACATAATATCGAGAACAGTATGTGTCCGTTTAACAGATGTTTCACTACATATATATATATATATATATATATATATATATATATATATATATATATTATATATTTTAAAGCAACATAGGTTATTCAAATACAAGAATATATTTATTAATTTATATTTAAAGCTTTTCGTTGGTAAACAGTACCAACATCATTAGGAATGAAAATTACAATAATGCAAGCTATAGGCCTTTTTCAGCCTGTTTACATGCTTTTTTAAGCTATATTATTTTCGTTTTTTATTATAATTTTTGCGTATTATATTATTTATAATACATTGTTTATTAAAGTATATATTACAGTTTGTATTCATTAGTTGAATTATTGTAATTTTCATTCCAGATGATGTTGGTACTCTTTACCAACGAAAAGCTTTAAATACAAATTGATAAATATTCTTGTATTTGAATAACCTATGTTGTTTTAAATTATTAAACAAGAAAATGTATTATATATATATATATATATATATATATATATATATATATATATATATATATATATATATATATATTGCACATTGTAGAATTTGAAAAATTCCTATGTATTTAATTATTAATTGCCGATAATTTTAAGTTTTTGCATTCCTTGAACTTTGTATGCTGTCCATGTAAAAATAAATAAAGACTTACAGCATAAATAAAGACAACAATTTATGGCCCATTGACCTTCTGTCAGACGTTTAAACATAATAGATAGCTCTAGCAGTTTTTCTGCCAACTGGAGTGAGAAGCTCAGTACATAGGCATATAGATTTTACTCGGTGTCGGTCAGTAGTGTAAATAATTTTATAATTAATGTATTCTTGTTTACATACGAAATGAACCATAATAGTGGAACACCCGTAATAAAAAATATATTATTAAGTGAGTATATTTTTGTAGTTGAATACAACTAAATTGACACGAGTAATTAATTTGTACCCGCTAGTGACCACGCCGCCCACCCATATATACACCAACCGTATACAAGCAATATAACAATATTACTTAATATATAAGCAGCAATGGTAGACTTTCTACATGAGGAAATTGAAAACGTGTAATTTGAAACCAACAGTTATTATACTAAGTATAAACAAATTGTGGCAATTAAAAAATATGAACGCTTTTTATGAATGAGATTATGAAAATCAGTGAACTAAAAGATGACCCCGAACGATTCTATTCATATAGGAATATGAGGATTACAACTGAAACATTCACTTATTTACTTGAAAATATTGCACCTACTAAGTACTAAAATGGGGTAAAAACTAAACTTAACCGATACAGTACTACCGATGACAGTCAAATTTCCCTCACACGGTGTGTTGTGGCGTGGACTGGCTGGACGACCTTGAACTGACCAATCAGAGCGAAGCAGCGTGCTAGGCATCCTGGTAAACATCCAATTAAAATAAAATCAGTTTGTTTTAAAAAAGCATTGATGTAAACATCCAGCTCTGTACCTCCCCCTCGACCTAACCGTTGTGATCGTCTCCATCTGTTACAGTGCATTTGATTTACATGGATGTTGACATCGACATCGACCGCAAGCTACTAATCTACCGCGACCCACTTGTTCTGTTCTGCACACCCTAACACTAAGGTACTATAAACTCAAAACTACTTCATGAACCTGAACGGTGAAATACTAGGTACTATTCAGAACCCGAGTAACGGAGGAGAGGAATATGGGGTTACGAAAGAAGGAGAATAAGTTGAAGGAGGTGATGAAGGAGAAGGCGTTTGAAAAGTAGAAGACTAAGGTGAAGAGGAATTAATAGGATGCGTACGAAATAAGATGAAGAATAGGGAGTGGGAGTAGAAATAGAAAAGGGGAGGAAAAGGAAAGGGAAAAGAAGGAGTAGAAAGAGAAAGGGGCAAAGGAATAGAACGTGGAACTGGAAGAAAAAGATGTAGGAAATAAATAAAGAAGGAGGTGTAGGAAGTGGGATGGGAAGAAACACAAGTAGGAAGAGAAAAGGGAGAAGAAGGAGAAATAAGATATACAACATGGGATAGAAAGAGGGAATAGATAGAGGACTGAGGAAAAAATAGGAAGAGGAAAGGGAAGCAAATAGAGTAAGAAAAGGAATGGAAAGAAGAGAAAAAAGGAGATGAGAAAAGAAGGAGAAGGAGAAGGAAGAGATATTGAAGAGGAGTAGGAAGAAGAATAAGGATATTAATAGAAAGATGAGTGACAAGAAGAAGGAGTAGGAAGAGGAAAGGGGAAGAGGGACGAATACTTATGAAGGGGATGGGGGAAATAAAGAATAGAAAGGGGAAGAAGAGGAAAAAGAGCAGGATGACCTTGTATAGATGGCTCATTCTGTAATACATTACTTCATTTAGGATCCAGAATTTATACCGTAAATTGAATTACAAGATCTTTTCGCCTTTGTATTATAATCTGGGAATCATGAATCTATAAATGATTTGGACTTCCCAAATAGAAAATGTCTTGCTGGAAACCATAATACTTGCATGATCGCTCATGTCTAGTTACGACCAATGGCATTACGTTTTATAAGTCCCGGCTTTATGTTCCGTGTTTAAACGGAATAAAAATGAAAACCGACCTTTTCGAAGAGAAATAAATTACCCGCTCTATATACTGGCGCAATAAAGGTTTTATTACGTAAAATTTATTAGTACTCCGCTGAAATAAATTTCCAATGCAAATACGATGTTTTCAATGTTATTGTAACATATTGTTCTAGTTGGCGGTCACCAAGCCGAAGTTGGCTCCTCAGATAATGAGAGCCATATAGTTTATAAGATTTACGTTAATGCAAATTTAAAAGAAAATAAGTGTAATGGGATATATTATGCGGGTGTGTTTTAATAAAACCATCGACAAAGGAACCCCAATATCACAAAAATTATTCAAAAAGAACCATTTCAAATGTTACCAAGATTAACCCTTTTATTTCGATGACTACGTCATCATTATCATAAACTAGATTCTAGTTTGGAATTTTATTGTAATAACCTTTCTAGAACGTATTTTAGTAACAGGACCCTCTGAGGATGACGACATTGCTATCGAAATGTACATAAAGGTTAACCTTTGTAATTTTTGTATTAGTTATTCAATTCCTTCTATTAGTTCACAGTCTCCTTATAAATAACTTGTTAAAACCTTCAATCGTTAATAAAATACTTTTTATTCATCTAGTCAAATACAAATACATTTTTTAAAACTTGTTGTGGATATCACTTGATGTTAATAAAGTTTTTTGAAATGATAATTCATTAATTAAATTTAATTATTTTGGTTTTATATGGAAGAAAAACTTTTCACAAAAGGGGCAAGGTATGCAATATAATTATTTCGACCCATTTGGTTTAAAATAGTGATAACATATGATTTCATAAAACATCTGATTTCAAGTAGTTTTTGTAGTAGAACAGCTGTTTTAACGCGTAGGTTATGTTGCTATGTTTATATTAAATGTAATTTTTTAATGAAAAGTAACTCAAATCAAATATTTTTTTCTGTTGACCCAAGTAGGAATTGACTTTACAAAATGTTTTTTTTTTTTTTTAATTAATTTCAATGGTGTTATAATCAATGCTAGTATAGTTGTATTGTAATATTGTCACGATGCTCATTATGCTGTACCACTAACACTGAGGGAGTGATACTTTGCTTGTATTTTCATTAGAATACAACACAGCTGAAGAGGCGGCTCCACTTTATATCACTCGCAGTTTATATTACTAGGAAAATAAATATCAGCCACACGAAAATACACTTGTTACTCACGGCTGAAGAAATGTATTTGCGGTGTTTGAAAGTTTTGTTTGTCCTTTCTTGGAAATGTATTTATTTATACATCCTGTGATCAATTCAGGGGTAAGTGCAGGCTAAAAGCTTTTTAGGAACCCACGCAGGATTCTTGTAGTACGTTCGCGTAATAAAACTGAAGACCTGTTCCTCGAGAAAGCAGGATCAGGGAAGTTTGATTCTGTAATTATTGGAGAAATGGTAGTTTTGACTATCCTGTCAGACTTCATTCATTTTATGACAAATTCGCACCGGTTTTATTTACTTAGGTGGAAAAACCCGTTAAAGGTCTTGGGAGGGTCCATGACCTGTGCACCCCTTGTCCCGTATTTGCCACACTGTCACAACTTAAAACATTTCAAAATGGACACAACGATACTGCTACCGACCACAGTGAATCACCTCCTTCAAAATAATGTCAACCTTTTCAGTTTGTAGAAGAAACCATCAATTGCCAAACGGTACCTGCAGTCTTGTAATGTGACCGACAAAGTATGGGGGGGGGGGAGAAGATCTTTGAGGTAGGCTGATTAAAAGGTAAAAAGAGAATTGGAAATCAACATCCAATAAATGGATAGAGAGAGAGAGAGTAATCAAGAAAGTACTCTTTCCTAAAGAAGAGAAAAGTTCAGAATAGAGGACTCGATGAAATTTCTAAAACCATTATTTCAGATGGATGCCAACAGGCTCGCAAAGCAAGTGACGACCAGTAATACAGATGCAAGGAAACTCCAAGGCGATGGTGAAGTCTACTTGGATGCCAAACGGCTCGCAAAGCAAGTGACGACCAGTAATACAGATGCAAGGAAACTCCAAGACAACGTTGAAGGGTACTTGGATGCCAACAGGTTCGCAAAGCAAGTGACGACCAATAATACAGATGCAAGAAAACTCCAAGGCAATGGTGAAGGGTACTTGGATGCCAACAGGCTCGCAAAGCAAGTGACGACCAATAATACAGATGCAAGAAAACTCCAAGGCAATGGTGAAGGGTACTTAGATGCTAACAGGCTCGCAAAGCAAGAGGCGACCAGTAATACAGATGCATGAAAACTCCAAGGCAATGGTGAAGGGTACTTGGATGCCAACAGGGTCGCAAAGCAAGTGACGACCAGTAATACAGATGCAAGAAAGCTCCAAGGCAATAGTGAAGGGTACTTGGATGCCAACATGAAATAAAGAGGAAAACATGGATGAACCAAGAATTCATCTCAAAGAAAGAGGTTATAACTTTGTACAAACTTTTCTTTTTAATACCGAATGCACCAAAGAAAACAGTACTGAAACAATTGTCAGATTTTATATAATTTTATTTATACAATTTCACAAAAGCACAAGTAAAAAGAAGCTAAATTGGTTAGACTAGGATACAAACGCTGTAATACCTCCGTTCATTTTGAGCAACACTCGTGCCGTTCTTGAAGGTTATCAATGTAGACAATAGTTGGGCAACCTGGAAAGCTCTTCTGTTGTGTCAAAACACTATCTGATCTTCGACTTTTCAACAACACAGAGTTGCTAGAGAGGTTTTTAGGTGAAATTGTTCCTAAAAAGGTAATGCAGTGAGTAATACAGTCAGTAAAAACCAACCTCAAATGAAACACGTCAACACGATTACGCGGCAACAATGAAGACTATTCACCCATGCTGATCGAAAAGGCTACTTACTACAGCTGATTCAGTTTCAGTACTGTATATTTTAACTCATACGGTACAACCTCAAAGCTTTAGTTTTAAGAAAACTTTAAATTTAGTAAATTCTAATTAAAATCCCACTTTTCGTATAATATTAACATCGCCTGTTCATAAACATTACAATTCACAGATTTATTTAAGAATATAGAGTAACAAAGTACATACATCTTAATGTCTGTCTTACTATGAAAATGTATTCATATGTGCGTATGATATAGGATTTTTCGTTGTGAAACCGGACCTGTTTCCGAAAAGGCAACTCTCGGATCTTCAGCGCCCTTACTATTTAGTAACGTCATCAGGATAAACCTCAAAGGCGAAAAGCTTCCCAGAGAATTTGAAAAAGCTATCGAACCGTGAAAGCCTGCATTAGAAATTCAAGTAGGGGCAAACAACTGTAGGGCAGAAGGAGCGATGTTAATAGGAGATAGTAAATCCTGCTCCGCGGAGATGTAACCGAGTTTAAGCCAGCATTAAATCCTCGGCGAGGCAGGCTATGGTATCAGTTAAAGCCACCACTTGGGCCTTATTGGTCGTTATGGCTGTTTCGTCATGCGGAAAGTTGAACACCTGTCGGTGGGCTGGAGACGTACGGAAGGAAAGTGCATTAACGAGTCTGCTCGCGTCTCGGAAACACTCCGCTCTTACCGACCGCTCTAATGCTTTCCATTGCCAAGAGTACAAGATCAAACTACTATAAAACATACCATACAAATGTACAAAATAGAGTACAGTCTGCATGTGTTATAACAAGTAATATTAACAAGAACAAAGAAACAAATTTAAAGTAAATTCCTACATAGGCCAACAAAGAAAAATTTTATTCTACTTACTTTTTATTAAATAATTACAATTAATATAAATAAAGTAACATAACCTTTAAAACAGCTGTTCTACCACATAACCTATACCATAAAATCATCTGTTTTAGGAGGTCTTATGTTATTTCTTATTTCAAGCCAAATGTAAGGGAATAACTATATTACATACCTTGCCCCTTTGTGGGTTTTCTCCCATGTATAACTAAAAGTAATGAATAAAATTTAATTATTGGTTTATTTTTTTTAAACTGTAAAAAATTTATAATAATTACCCTTCACGAAAAATATACGTCACATGCTTTATTTCTTTAACGGATTAACGGGACAGCAAACGAAAAACTTTTGCCACAACACGTAAATATGGACAAACTGTCTATATGTGAAATTCCCGGATGAATTAATAAGGAAACAACGAGGACTTGTGTAACCAAATGTGCAAAACAATAAGAGTTGCATTTATCGCTAAAATTACAGCACATGTTAGCAAACGCTTTCTTCAAATCGTAACAAATCGATGACACAAACCGAAACAAAACAATGGAACAATGGCTTGACATAGCGTACGGCAGAACAATACAAGCACAGGGATTCAAGTGCCTTACAAACACTTAACGTGGTTCTGCATTGATTTTGTGTAAGAATATTACAGTAATTTATTTTGTTTACTATAAGGATTATCAAAAGCTAGAAAACCTTCCCCTGGACACTTATTGGTGTAGCTAGCAAGGCCAGTTATGGTGTATAATCCTCTCTTTGGGCCCACGCCTTTAATACCATAGCAGAGAAAGTTTAAAGAAACAAGGAAGTTGAACATTCCAACAGCAAAACAAGGCTGATCCCTGTGGAATTACACAAGGCAACTAGAGAAACTCAGCCGTCGCAAAACAAGGCTGATATCTGTACAATTACAAGGCAACTAGAGAAACTCTTAGCCATCAGAAAAAACAAAGCTAATCCCTGTGGAATTACACAAGGCAACTACAGCAACTCCTAGCCTTCAGCAAAAGAATGCTGATCCCTGTGGAATTACACAAGACAACTAAAGAAACTCTAAGCCTTCAGCAAAACAAGGCTGATCCCTGTGGAATTACACAAGGCAACTAAAGAAACTCTTAGCCTTCGGCAAAACAAGGCTGATCCCTGTGGATTTACACAAGGCAATTAGAGAAACTCTTAGCCTTCAGCAAAAAACATTTCATGTCTACCAGGAGCCAATATTCCCTTCCAACCTTTCTGTAAACCGTGAAATTATGATGAACCTCCTAGAACCATTCATTAACAATGGGTCCAATGACATCATTTAGGGAAGAGGTTTTTGGGCCAATACACTTTGTGTAATGTAACTTTGTGGCTTTGTGGATGCCTTTACAGATGCTTTTTAGATGATAAAATATCTAATCACTGACTGACCCATGAGGTACCAAATACCAGCTGCGCAGAGTTTGGTTGTGCGTGCGTGCGTGAATATGCGTGCGTGTGTGTGTGTGTGTGTGTGTGTGCGCGCGCGGCGCGTGTGTCCAGTCTATATTAACGATTTTCAGTAAAATCATATCCTTATATAAAACTGAAAATAAACATAGCAAGAATTGCATCCGTCGAATAGCAGCTCTGGTTATGAAATAATATATGAAATAATCATCAGAGAGATTTATACATGACATTTTTATTTTCAAGGTGTTTTCTAGGAGTAATACTATTAAAATATATGCACGATTAATTACAGATTTTAGTGAATATATTATTGAAAACTTTTTAATATTAATTTGCACTTGCAAAGCAACTATTAAATTCTAATCCAGTCTCACACAATGGAACGCGCGGTTCTGATAGTTCCTGCAGAACTTTCTCTAAGAACATCGGCTGAGTGGGACGGCAGTACGAAATAATTGGCACGAAATTATTCCAGATGATATTTTAAAAGCGATTTTATCTTCGCTTTAAAACACACACACACACACACACACACACACACACACACACACACACACACACACACACACACACACACACACACAAACACACACACACACACACGCACACACACACACGCGTGCGCGCATACACACACACACAAACAAACACACACACACACACACACACACACACACACACACACACACACACACACACACACACACACACACACACACACACACACACCTACGTATTGACCTGGTCGGGCGGACTACCTGCGTGTGTGAGGGTCGCTTAGTCCACTAGCGTCTGGACAGCCTATGGGTAAAGTGATAATAAGCGGTAAAGTAAATGTGTTGGATCAGAAGGTTGGAGCTTTTACTCGTGTCAGTGCTCCGAGCGTATAACATTTCAAGATTCCACTTGATTTTGCAAATTTAGACAATATAATATTCATTTACAGCAACAAATGCTGCAAAGCGAACTAGCGTTATCTTTACATTAATTAATGTGTAACTCTTCGCAGACACGTCAGCCCCAGACTTGGTAACACGGTCTTTGTAAAAGTCTAAGGAGGAGAGGTTCAGGAAAAACTGTGCATCGAATGGAAGCTCTTGTTGATGCAGAAGTGTGCGGAGAAGAAAGAGGTAGGAGAGTTGCTCTCGGAAGCGGAAACGTTTGTATTGTCTGCGCGCAGAGAACGCGCTGCCACTGCAATTATACTAATTAGAAAGGAGAAGAGTTTAATTTACAATAACAAACCGTTCGTGAGTTTTTCAGTTTTATTTTTAGACGCCAACTACAATGCGATCCGGGTAATTTGTATAGTGAACCTTCATAGTGAAAACATCACTGTAAGGGTAGAATATTCCAGGGGAGGTGAAAGGGGTGGAAAGATGGCAATATTTTGTAAAAAACCTTTTTTGAGATGCCATTTAGGAGAACCTACTGTCAGTTTGATGGGTTGAACAAGAAATCAACTGACAGGTTTTTATAGATTCTTAGACACACACACACCCAAGTAAGTTTATATATATATATATATATATATATATATATATATATATATATATATATATATATATATGATATGTATGTATTATAACAAAAACATATGAGGAATATTAAGAAAACTAGTTAATATTCAAAATAACAATAATAATTTAGAAATAATAAGAAAAGAGCGACAAGGGTAGTGTACTAAAAGCCGACAAATAAGGCTTAACCATTGTATATTTTAGTTAGAATAAAAACTAGTTTTCGAAACGTGTTGACAAATGAAGGGTGAAGATTATTTCTGAGGTTCAAGTAATTCTGGAAACCCAGAGAAAGTATGAGTAAGGTAACATCTGGTAGAGTGTGGGAACTCATAAAAATACCTTGTATCGTGAGAAAGCACAAAACTCCAGAAACCGTATGCCGAACGTTATGTTTTCGAAATTTTAAAAACGTCAACTCTGATTGGAGGAAATACATAAGGGGGGGAGGATATTATGCTCGTTCTTAAAAACTAAAATCATCTGGCAAAGAGAACTAAGTTTGGGGAGCTTTGGAAGAGTGTAGACGTATTGGGAGGGGGGAGAAATTGTAAGAAAATGTTTACATTATAGAAAAACAATAAGTACAAACTTTATTATATTAGATTCAGCCAACAGAAAATTCTATAACTTAGTAAATTCATTATACATTTAAATTCATGTATTTATAAATTTAATCAAGTTTTTTTTTATCACCGTTCTACTTTATAGAAGATCCCATAGCAACAACCCGAGGAAGAGCAATCCACTGCATTTTTTTAAAATTTATTGTATTAAGAACCAAAGCTCAGTTCATCCACCTTTATAGCCTAAGGGGTCCATCCACCTTTATAGCCTCAAGCCTCAGGAGTCCATTCACCTTTATAGCCTCAAGCCTCAGGAGTCCACCCACCTTTATAGCCTCAGGAGTCCATCCACCTTTATAGCCTCAGGAGTCCATCCACCTTTATAGCCTCAAGCCTCAGGAGTCCATCCACCTTTATAGCCTCCAGCCTCAGGAGACCACTCACCATTATAGCCTCAAGCCTCAGGAGTCCACCCACCTTTATAGCCTCAAGCCTCAGGAGTCCATCCACCTTTATAGCCTCCAGCCTCAGGAGTCCACCCACCTTTATAGCCTCAAGCCTCAGGAGTCCATCCACCTTTATAGCCTCAAGCCTCAGGAGTCCATCCACCTTTATAGCCTCAAGCCTCAGGAGTCCATCCACCTTTATAGCCTCAAGCCTCAGGAGTCCACCCACCTTTATAGCCTCAAGCCTCAGGAGTCCATCCACCTTTATAGCCTCAAGCCTCAGGAGACCATCCACCTTTATAGCCTCCAGCCTCAGGAGTCCACCCACCTTTATAGCCTCAAGCCTCAGGAGTCCACCCACCTTTATAGCCTCCAGCCTCAGGAGTCCACCCACCTTTATAGCCTCAAGCCTCAGGAGTCCACCCACCTTTATAGCCTCAAGCCTCAGGAGTACATCCACCTTTATAGCCTCAAGCCTCAGGAGTCCATCCACCTTTATAGCCTCCAGCCTCAGGAGTCCACCCACATTTATAGCCTCAAGCCTCAGGAGTCCACACACCTTTATAGCCTCAAGCCTCAGGAGTCCACCCACATTTATAGCCTCAAGCCTCAGGAGTCCACCCACATTTATAGCCTCAAGCCTCAGGAGTCCACCCACCTTTATAGCCTCAAGCCTCAGGAGTCCACCCATCTTTATAGCCTCAAGCCTCAGGAGTTAATCCCCCTTTATAGCCTCAGGAGTCCATCCACCTTTATAGCCTCAAGCCTCAGGAGTCCACCCACCTTTATAGCCTCAAGCCTAAGGAGTTAATCCCCCTTTATAGCCTCAGGAGTCCACCCACCTTTATAGCCTCAAGCCTTAGGAGTCCATCCACCTTTATAGCCTCAAGCCTCAGGAGTTAATCCCCCTTTATAGCCTCAGGAGTCCACCCACCTTTATAGCCTCAAGCCTCAGGAGTCCACCCACCTTTATAGCCTCAAGCCTCAGGAGTTAATCCCCCTTTATAGCCTCAGGAGTCCATCCACCTTTATAGCCTCAAGCCTTAGGAGTAGATCCCCCTTTATAGCCTCAGGAGTCCATCCATCTTTATAGCCTCAAGCCTCAGGAGTCCACCCACCTTTATAGCCTCAAGCCTCAGGAGTCCACCCACCTTTATAGCCTCAAGCCTTAGGAGTTAATCCCCCTTTATAGCCTCAGGAATCCACCCACCTTTATAGCCTCAAGCCTCAGGTATCCATCCACCTTTATAGCCTCATGAGTCCATTCACCTTTATAGCCTCAAGCCTCAGGAGTCCACCCACCTTTATAGCCTCAAGCCTTAGGAGTCCATCCACCTTTTTAGCCTAAAGCCTTAGGGAACCATCCGTCTTTATAGCCTCAGGTGTCCACCCACCTTTATAGCCTCAAGACTCAGGAGTCCATCCACCTTTATAGCCTCATGAGTCCATCCACCTTTATAGCCTCAAGCCTCAGGAGTCCATCTACCTTTATAACCTCAATCCTCAGGAGTCCATCCACCTTTACAGCCTCAGGAGGTCATCCACCTTTATAGCCTCAAGCCTCAGGAGCCCATCCACCTTTATAGCCTCAGGAGTTCATCCACCTTTATAACCTCAAGCCTCAGGAGCCCATCCACCTTTATAACCTCAATCCTCAGGAGTCCATCCACCTTTATAGCCTCAGGAGGTCATCCACCTTTATAGCCTCAAGCCTCAGGAGTTCACCCACCTTTATAACCTCAATCCTCAGGAGTCCATCCACCTTTATAGCCTCAGGAGGTCATCCACCTTTATAGCCTCAGGAGGTTCATCCACCTTTATAGCCTCAAGCCTCAGGAGCCCATCCACCTTTATAGCCTCAGGAGTTCATCCACCTTTATAGCCTCAAGCCTCAGGAGCCCATCTACCTTTATAACCTCAATCCTCAGGAGTCCATCCACCTTTATAACCTCAGGAGGTCATCCACCTTTATAGCCTCAGGAGGTTCATACACCTTTATAGCCTCAAGCCTCAGGAGCCCATCCACCTTTATAGCCTCAGGAGTTCATCCACCTTTATAGCCTCAAGCCTCAGGAGCCCATCTACCTTTATAGCCTCAGGAGTTCATCCACCTTTATAACCTCAATCCTCAGGAGTTCATCCACCTTTATAGCCTCAGGAGTTCATCCACCTTTATAGCCTCAAGCCTCAGGAGCAAATCCACCTTTATAACCTCAATCCTCAGGAGTCCATCCACCTTTATAGCCTCAGGAGGTCATCCACCTTTATAGCCTCAAGCCTCAGGAGTCCATCTACCTTTATAACCTCAATCCTCAGGAGTCCATCCACCTTTATAGCCTCAGGAGTCCATCCACCTTTATAGCCTTAGGAGTTCATCCACCTTTATAGCCTCAAGCCTCAGGAGCCCATCTACCTTTATAGCCTCAGGAGTTCATCCACCTTTATAACCTCAATCCTCAGGAGTTCATCCACCTTTATAGTCTCAGGAGTTCATCCACCTTTATAGCCTCAAGCCTCAGGAGCAAATCCACCTTTATAACCTCAATCCTCAGGAGTCCATCCACCTTTATAGCCTCAGGAGGTCATCCACCTTTATAGCCTCAAGCCTCAGGAGGCCATCTACCTTTATAACCTCAATCCTCAGGAGTCCATCCACCTTTATAGCCTCAGGAGTCCATCCACCTTTATAGCCTTAGGAGTCCATCCACCTTTATAGCCTCAAGCCTCAGGAGTCCATCTACCTTTATAGCCTCAGGAGGTCATCCACCTTTATAGCCTCAATCCTCAGGAGTCCACCCACCTTTATAGCCTCAAGCCTCAGGAGTCCATCCACCTTTATAGCCTCAGGAGTCCACCCACCTTTATAGCCTCAATCCTCAGGAGTCCATCCACCTTTATAGCCTCAGGAGGTCATCCACCTTTATAGCCTCAAGCCTTAGGAGTCCATCCACCTTTATAGCCTCAAGCCTCAGGAGCCCATCCACCTTTATAGCCTCAGGAGTTCATCCACCTTTATAACCTCAATACTCAGGAGTCCATCCACCTTAATAGCCTCAAGCCTCAGGAGTCCATCCACCTTTATAGCCTGATGAGACCATCCACCATTATAGCCTCAAGCCTCAGGAGTCCATCCATCTTTATAGCCTCAAGCCTCAGGAGTCCATCCATCTTTATAGCCTCAAGCCTCAGGAGTCCATCTACCTTTATAACCTCAATACTCAGGAGTCCATCCACCTTAATAGCCTCAAGCCTCAGGAGTCCATCCATCTTTATAGCCTCAAGCCTCAGGAGTCCATCCATCTTTATAGCCTCAATACTCAGTAGTCCATCCACCTTAATAGCCTCAAGCCTCAGGAGTCCATCCACCTTTATAGCCTGATGAGACCATCCACTATTATAGCCTCAAGCCTCAGGAGTCCATCCATCTTTATAGCCTCAAGCCTCAGGAGTCCATCCACCTTTATAGCCTGATGAGACCATCCACCATTATAGCCTCAAGCCTCAGGAGTCCATCCATCTTTATAGCCTCAAGAATGATGAGTCCATCCACCTTTATAGCCTCAAGCCTCAGGAGTCCATCTACCTTTATAACCTCAATCCTCAGGAGTCCATCCCCCTTTATAACTTAATCCACAGGAGTCCATCCACCTTTATAGCCTCAGGAGTTCATCCACCTTTATAGCCTAATGCCTCAGGAGTTCATTCACCTTTAGAGCCTCAGAGGTTCATCCACCTTTATAGCCGCAATCCTCAGGAGTCCATCCACCTTTATAGCCTCAGGAGTCCATCCTTCTATATAGCCTCAAGCCTCAGGAGTCCATCCACTTTTATAGCCTCAGGAGTCCACCCACCTTTATAGTAAATTGTAGTACTAGTTATCCAACCAAACCTTGTCACTGCATCGTATTAATGTATTAGAAGGTATAATTTGTAATAACTGGATGTCAGATAAACAAATGTAGGTGATATTATATTTATATGATTGTTTAGTAGTTTATAGAAACCTAAATGTGTGACTATAAGAAAGGTAAGGTTACTAAATAATATAATATAAAGGTATTATATGTGCGTGTGTGTGTGTGTGTGTGTAAAAATCTGCGCATGATATATTTTTAATTAGAGCTAGAACAATAATTTCAATTATTTTTGAGAACAATCCACCAAAGGTAAATACCACAACAACCCTCTCACTCTCACTAATAACTAGTTCACCAGTCTAGTTTTGGCAACCGTTTCGCCTTCATCAGTGATAGACTCGCACTAAATTAACGACAGAGATCGTCTCGTACAAAGTATCAAACAAGAAATAAGGGTGCATATTTCTTATTAATAAGTTAATAATTGTTGCACATGTGTGTGACTTAAAAGCCACATGTTTTAAGCCCTTGTGAGATTGTTCTCTTACAGACGTATTTCCAAACCATACTTAAATTGTGTGTTTAACACAGTGTGTTATTTAGCAAAAATATTTTATTAAAAGAAGAGTTATTTGAACGGTTGCAAACGGGAACAAACAAGGCATGAACTATTTTTACCCAGCACGTTTTAGTAGTTAAATAAATCCTAACGTGCGTGCATTGAATAGCAATCAGTTGTGTGGAATATCCATCACCCTGTGAATTTATTCAATCAATCGGTGGAAACGATGAAATGATGTCGAAAACAGGCCGCTTTGTTTTAAAAAACTAATAGCCTGTGCTCCTGTTTTAGCCGGTCGCATTAAACATATTCCTATTGTCCGGACGGCCATAATGGTTTATTCATTCGCAGAGATAAACGTCATGATTAAAATACGCATCAACGTTATAATAATTCCAATGTAATGCCGTTATAATATTATAAGTCAAGGAGGATGCTGCAACCTATGGTTCGTGCTTTGTACTAATGAGATTATAATCGTGAACTAGGTTTCTGTGATGAAGTGCTTTAATATAGTACAATCATCCGGGCTGTAAAATATCACAGTTTAATGAGAACAAGAGCAACTCTCCGGAGCGGTAAAACCTTCCCTGGATTTTGTTCGGTTTTAGTGTTATTAATTATGTCGAATTCGGTTTCGAGCTTAAACAATGTAAACATTTAAATACTTAGAGTTGTGAAAATGTCGCAAAGTTATTGTTCTGATCGTAAATACACTTTATTGGCAGATATTTAGGGTTCAAAACCAGCAACACAATAATATTCTATCAGTAAGTCTGTAGAATTATAGAAAATATACAACACGATAGTACTATCTAATTTAAAAATAGAGGAAGGCATGGATCCAATGAGGGTTCGTCTTCCTTGCTACACCCGGACTAAATGGTTCATATCCGACGACAAAGTGTACCCTTAAGTTCAAGCCATCGTAAACTACATACTTCCTAATCGTGTTTCTAAAATCTGAGGGGAAATAATTTAAAAGTTGTGAAGAAAGGAATTTTGATACAGTGTAAGCTGTTAAACCCCTACTCCAGTGTGACCACTGCGACCTTCAGTTATTTCCACAGATCGTCAGGTATAGCGTGACCGAAAAAATGCGCAGAAATGAGAACTGCTATCTTGGCGCAGCGTTGTCACTATATAACTTGACCCCTCCCGCCCCCTCCCGCACACTAACTCCAGTGCGACCACTGCGACCTTCAGTTATTTCCACAGATCGTCAGGTATAGCGTGACCGAAAAAATGCGCAGAAATGAGAACTGCTATCTTGGGGCTGCGTTGTACACTATATACCTTGTTCTTTGGACCAGTAAGTCATTAGCTAATCATTAAACTGATTGCAATAGAAACTCTTCCAATACTCACTATTTGTCACGTTAATTTTGTAATTGTGACAGAATTACTGGTTGGTTAGTGACGTCATTAGATTTCTTTGTCTGTCTACCTCAGCACCTAAGTAGAAGGTACCGCTTTTGTACTAACTTGATTAGCTGCATAAGGCAGACATTGTATCTGCGTAAGTATTATTGGTTTCCGCAACTTTCAGTTCAGATCCTCTAAACAAACTCTTAATAAGGGGATGCTTTAAAAGGGTGCAAAGACTAAAAACATTTTACGTTTCACTGGATCGCTCTAGTGAGCATGATGTATGAAGGCCTGCAGTTGGGCCATGAATCACAATGACACTTAGCGCCATATTTCTGTACCGACGCAATTTATGTCGCCTCACTCTACAAGTTGCCCTTAAATTAAGCATACGTCGCTGTACTCTAGCATGATGGATCGAAAATACACTTCTCCATGGCAACGAACCGAGCACATCTGTTACTCTCATACCTGTTACTTTCGTATATTTTACTATTTTACTTACCAACCTGTTATTTTCATACCGGATACTTTCATTTATGTCACATTCATATGTGTTATTTTCATACATATTACTTTCACATGTTTTATTTACATACATGTTATTTTCCCACTGGAGCCTTTCATATCAGAACATTTTATATATGTAACTTTCATAGTTACTATTTTCTTATATTTTACTTACAAACCTGTTATTTTCATACCGTATACTTTCAAATCTGTTACTTTCATTTATGTCACATTCATATGTGTTATTTTCATACCTATTACTTTTACATGTTTTATTTAGATACCTGTTATTTTCCCACTGGAGCCTTTCATATCAGTACCTTTTATATATGTTACTTTCATATGTTTTATTTTACATAGCCCACCTGCTATTTTCTTACTGGAGCCTTTCATACCTGTTACTTATATTATTTTGAAATAAGTCTTATATAATAACCATACAATAAAATACTTGTTAAAAAGGCGTAATAAGAAACTGCTTACATTTACTTTTGCACAGAATAAAAAGTTCTATTACACCTGCACATTCTCTTATTGGGGAAATTTTTATTTTACGCCTCCCTTCAAGAAAATCCTAGACCCACCCTAGACCTAACTAGACAGAAACACGTAAACAGGTATCAGGGAATCGGTAAAAGCAAATATTTTCATGTTGTAAAGACATTTTTGTTACTTAATCCATCCCATTGGGAGGACCTGAGAAGGGAGATGTAAGAGGGAGCTGAAAGAGGACAAGTTTTACAACCTAATCTAACCGACGGAGAATTTGTTTCTCTAACGAATACAAGAAAGATGCGTACAACGTAATATGCGTACACCAGGAATCTTGCCAGGAAAAATGCGTACAGGATCAAGTTTTGACTTGGTGAGGGTAAGCTATGAGTACACAGATCTTTTGAAATTATTGAGCTACATAAATGAGTTTATCTCTAAGCAAAATATAGATGTCGCTTAGTTTCTCGGGGCTAGGTCCTTTAAAGCTTTGCCTAATAAACCTGATTGATTTGCAATGTTCTTTTAATAGACGAAGTTGATGGAATTTCTGTGAAAAATCCTTTGTTATAGAGATATGGGATATGGGCGTAGACGCTTCTCTTGCTCTTCTTTTTGCCTTGCAAATTTGTTTTCTGACACATAAGGATGTTTCTTTAGGCGGTCCGCACTGATGATCCGTCACTTACAACATAGTTCCATCACTAGTTTTTATTCGATCTGTACATCTCTTTGATTTTTGTTTCTGACATAACCACATCAATATGTCCATTGCGTTTTCTCTACGCCATCGATATGCATAGCCGAGATAATGCACCGTCGGTTTCCTCTTAGTACTAGAAGTCACCTCCTTATCCACTAAACACAAGACACACTGAAGTGAAGATTAAGTCGAACTTACCACCACAATAGTTAAA